>CM062820.1:598071771-599298473 GCA_031772625.1 Pinus tabuliformis
GAAAAGAAAAAGTTCTAGGACTTGAATTGGGTACTGTGTGCTACGCCCGCAAGGTGGTGGGGTATGCACAAAGGGAGTTTTGAGGATTGGCACGCATGCAAGAGAATGATGTGCACATGGTTTGGGAAACCTAGAGTGCGATTGAGAGATAAATGCAATGGGCGGGAAAATCCCAGCACACATCTAGCCAGGTGGATGCCAACATATGGAAGACAACCCACCCAGATGCACATGGACTCCATGCTGAGAGGTATGGTTAATAAGCTTGTGTTGGGGAGACATATGTACATTTGGCTCTTAAAGTTGGACAAACAATATGTGGGAAGAAAAATCCCGCAGAAGGTTATCCATGCGGAAGAATTTGACAAGGCCTACAACGCGCAGTGAAGTGGGTGGGACCTGTGCGTACTCAGACAGATGCCTTTTTGGTTGATTGATAGAGTAGAGGCCGTAATACCTATGGAGTCTATCATGTTTAGTCCACGCATAGTGGCGCTCATAGGGGTAACAAACCATGGAGCCTTGGAAGAAAGGCTCGCACCGTTGGAAGAGCTCGAAGACGAACGGTTGGGACTCGATGAGGAGATCCAGCAAGGTGATCTTAGGCTCCAAGTACTCATGAATGAAAGAGTTCGATTGAGGGAGAAAAGTGCCATGGTGGAAGTGGAAGTAAAGAAGCTTGAGGAAGGAATAAAGAAGGACTTTCTTGATAGAAAGACCGTGGTGATAAAGCAGGATGAGCTCGATTACATTGACAGACTTGGGGACTACCACTGAGAGATTTTCAGTTCGCTACATGGGATGGGACTGTATGTTATTAAGGAAATCACAAATGGCAGCACAATACAGTTGGAGAAGTTAAATAGCGAACTCTTCCAAGGGAAAGTAAATGGTAGTCATTTGAAGCTATGCACAGGTGGCCCAACTAGCTAACTAGCCACAAGAAGCACAGTCTTAGTGCTCCAGGTAGCTAAAATGAGGTGCGAGACTATAAACTACTATGTCTGAGAGCTCTGCGATGTCAGGATTACGCGCAGTTGCGAGGTGTCACAGGGTCCGCGACAGCGCAAGGGTAGCTGCGATGCCGCATGGGTTGGCTGGAAAGTGACTGTTATAGTCACTATCCACAATGTGATGCTTGGTCTGAGACCAAATGGAGTGGGCGACAGGCATTTAAGGTGAACTTTATGGGCTAGATTTTGGAAAATCAACCGCCAAGGTAGCATTAATGGACCAGATTTGGGGGGAATAGTTGAATTCGAATTCAAAATGCGCTATAAATTGTGAAGGACTTCCCAGCAAACAACATTTGGCCATTTGAGAATTGAGCTATTGCGCGCTTAGAGATTCATGAACCCCGATTTGTTCGATCTTTTGAAGTCAAAGGCATTATTTGAGCACTTACCTGAGCTGTTGAGAGATTTGTGGAACGGAAATATGGTAACGTCTTAAGAAGCCATGGATATCGAAGAGATGACCGTTGAAGAGGCCGCACAGGCCATGACAATAGGAGACGCCCCAGAAGGCGTCGAGATAGTTGCAAAAATCCCTAAATCGCTGCGCATGCCGAGGCCTAAGAAAGATAAGTAGCCTATGGTATTGGTGCGTGTGTCCCCTAGAAACTTGTTGAGAACTAAACTTACCATGGAAGAAAAGGGGAAGCCGGTCAATTTGGAAGCTGACGAGGAGGAGGAAGACCTTGAGGAAATCCTGGTGGAAGAGGAGGACGACAAAGAAATGGAGGAAGAAACCCAGGGTGTAGACCCTCTGACTAGGTTGATGTTCCTCCAAAAAAGGGAAAGCAAGGGTGCCCAAGGACCTAGATGCGAGCAAGAGCTCTCTGCAGACTCCCTTGCTACTCGATGATATCTTTTTTGATGGAGTGCACTTGGGATGGGTGCCAATTCTAAAATTTGAAGACAGGCATCTCGGACCACGAGAAATTCCCACATCTAGAAACTACGCAGCTTATGCGGCCAAAGAAAAATACAGCGACAAGAGTCATAGAGTTGGAGCCGCACAAGTGGTTGTGAGGAGTATAGAAAGCAGGGTTGTTAAACCTGCTCTGGGTGTCGGATTAACATCGCGCCCCAGTGACTATCTTTGTCATCAGGCAGCTACTCTGCCTGGTGCATGATGAGTGTTTATGGCTGGAGGAGCCCATCCCCATCACGGACCACCTAATTCATCGAATTACTCGGCCCCCTTGCAAAGGGGAGGATCCAGTGAACATATCCGAGGGTAAAAGCGATGATTTGGCTATCGTGGAGGCCATGAAGAAAAGGTTCAAGCTAGAGAAGAAAAAAAGAGGGTACGCAATCTCCAGTATCAATAACGCTGCGGTTAAAGTCACGACGCAGATATTGGTCGGGAAAGTCATGCGGAAGTGTTGTGTGGATGAGGTGCCTGTCCCGGTGGTTACACTTGCTGCACAATGTGCAGAGGGGGTCCAGTTTAACTGGGCCTATTACTTGTGCCGAGAATTCCTAGAAAAATTTCACGAAGCACATGAACAAGGGAAGACTTTCCACTATGCATGGCTTCTGTTGTCCATAGTGCTGGTTGCTTGGGAATTGCCCGAGGACAGCGAGTTCCCAACGATTGCAAAGGATCTATCGGAGGCAGTAAAGTACGCTTCACTGTGGGCAACTAAAGACGCACAAAGGATTAGAGACAACAATATATTTTGGGTGTTCATGGAGTTGATCATCAGAATGGGGATTAACCACAAGCCACGGTTATCGCCCACTATATATAACAGTCTGCAGAGCTTCGCAGAGTTCAAGGTGGACTTCCATCATGTATATATCAGAGCACGCAAGGACCCTGCAAAGAAATGGAATGAGCTACCTTCCCTGGCCATGGACGATTTCATATTCGTCGTGCTTGAGTCGTGGTCACCGGAGTGGCGTGCTCCAGCTAGCTCTGTGGTTGAAGAAAAAAAGTCTGTTTCATAGAGGAAGAAGGAGGAGACAAAACTGTGGATGGCACAGTTGGAAGAGAGGAGAAGGAACTAAGCAGCAACAACAAAGGCGTAGGCGGCGCGGGACACTGCAAAGGCAGCAGCATAACAACATCAGGCAACAGAGAAGGAACGTAAGGGCTAGAAGTCACCCTCACCTGAACAGGAGCCCGAAATAGATGAAGGTGGCGTGAACCCACAAACAACGTCCACACAGCTGAAGTGGCAATGCCCGAGAGAGCAGGTGGGGCCATAGAAGAAGTAAAAATCATCCAAGACTTCTTTTGACTTGATCACCCTCACTGAGGGGGATCTCTAGACATAGGGGAGATGGTGCAGAACATCACCACGGAGGCCCTCCAACAGTTCGTGGAGGAAAATTGGATGGTGTTGGGGGCCCTCCGGACATAGATACAGGAGTTGCAGGTGCGCACTCCTGAGGTTGGTACTCTATCGACCAGCCTCACAGTAGGGATGGCTCTGGTTGAGGAAATGTTGTGCGCCTGCATGACCAACACTATACTGCTACTAGAGGGGGCACTGGTTATAGAAAATGAGGTCGACAGGCCTATGGTTAGTGTGCTGAAGGGAGTTGGGATAAACATGGTTGCGCTCCCTCGGGAGACGCTCTATGTGCTGTAGGATGGAGTGACTACAGAACTGCGGGCCAGGGAGGGCCGCACACTCCAGGTGATGAGCAAGCAATGGATTAATATTGAACAATTGAGCTTGCAGTGTGATGAGGTCGTGACATAGAATAGACAACTAGTGCAGGTGGTTGAGGAAGCCTGCCAGATGGTCCCTGAGTTGGCCATCCCAGTAGAGGAACCAGTGGAGGCGCACATCCAGAGACTAGTGGCGGGGGTGCATGAGGCGAAAGAAGAAATGGCTAAGGTTCAGCTAGAGCTAAACCTTTAGATAGTTGAGCTGCAATTGAAGGCACAACCTTCAACCCTGCCTGAGGTGAAGGAACACCGTGCCAGTGCCATTACAGCAGGAATAGCAGATATCAGCAGTGCAGTGAAGGACTGCACGAAACTATTTGAAGAGTCATTCGAGGTCCTCACCACTCTACAGGAGGACCCGTACATACAACGCTTAGAAACAAAGGTGCATGAGCTGCAACAACAGTACGATGGAGTAAAGGGATGGCGCAGACAGTGGTGCTTACATAGAGGCTCGTGCAGATGCAGCAGGCAAAAGCGCTCAAGGAGCAGGTAGACATTGCACGACATAAGGAAGCTGTCTTGAAGGCGCGCGTACAACCATAGATCGATGAGGCATTCGTCATTACAACCTCAATTGAAGCCAAGCTCGCGTAGATGCAGGGAACACAGGAATAGGTGAAAGGTAGCAATTCAGATACAACAATCTCTAAACAACACGTCTAGGGGGTAGATCAGGCAGCTGCTCAATGCGCTGCCAATCTTGCAGCAGTCCAGGCAGAGTTGGGAGGTCTCCACACGAAGATCTCCGCACCAATAGAGTGACTCAAGGGCGAGTCATGATGTTTGTGTTGGGGGCTTGTTAGGCACGGGATCGCCCAAGGGAATTTTTGGGGCTAAAAGCCCACATTTTGGCTGAAAAGTGTAAATCCAAGGTAAAGACTCTGCATTTTGTGGGCATGAAGCGCGAAGTTGTAAATGAGTCATAGGGTTGTTTGCCCTCAATTTTGTAATGTAATGTCGGCTTTAAAGATCTACCCATGGTCGGCGGACCATGGGATTGTATAAATAGAGCGAGGCTCTAAGTAGTTGAAATAATAGAAGAAAAATGGAGGAATAATGAAGAATTGACTCTTGTCTGAAGTGTAGAGTCGAGTCTTTGGGTCGTAGAGTAGGAGAAGGCTCTGTAGCTGAGTGCGTAGAGGCCTAGTAGTCCAAAGCTAAGTGCGTAGACCCATGCAGCTGAGTGCGTAGGGAAGGTTCAGTCTGTAACCATTGAAGCATTAATAAAGAGAAGTTTTATACCATTCCTGTGTATTCATTTACTTCTTTCTGCATTGAATGTATTGGGTATAAATTACATTTCTATTGTTTATATAATGTGTGAACATATATGATTGTGTTGATTAAGTAAATGTGAGATAAAGTATCTGTTACGTGAAGTTAACTAACATATGTAAGAAGATAAGTAAGATACATAGTGTAATTTGGAGAAATAGCGCAGATCGCTGCCATAGCAGCGTGAAAGCCTCTTAGCTCTTGGTGAGGGCTACGTGAAGGTGGTTATAACAGATCGTGAAGGTATCGCATGTCAAGATAGTGCACGAAGTGACCTACATTAAGGTATTCACAGTTGGACTAAATTGACCCCTCAGACATCTCTAGGGTGCAGAAACTTGGTCCCAGCATCCCCCCATACTGCTTCGGTGAGACTTTAGTCCACGCACCGCGGACTGATGCCGAAAGGGCCAATAGTGTAAGGATTTGTTTAGCGAATTAACTCCGAACCTGGGTTAGGCCCCATCAAGCCAACAGTCCGGTGTAGCTAAGACCGGTGCTTGGCACATTGCCTCTTTAAGATGTTCAGAGGCCTTTCTTTCTTGTGGAGTCCATGAAAATGCATCTTTCTTCAATAATGTTTCTAGAGGTGCTTCTATTCTCTCATAATTCTTAACAAACTTATGATAATACCCCATCAACCCGAGAAATCTTCGCAGATTCTTTATGAATGTGGGGATTTTCCATTCCTTAATGGTTTTAATTTTGCTAGGGCCTACCTTAACACCTTCATGAGATACAATGTGACCCACATATTCCACCTCTTGTACTCCAAATAAAGATTTGGAGCTTTTTTCATATATGTGTTTCTCCTCTAATAATTTGAGCACCCTATCAACATGTTGAGCATGATCCTTCCAAGACTTGTTGTAGATTAGTATATCATCAAAAAATACTAACAAAAATTTTCTAATGAAGGGTTTGAAAATGGAATTCATCAAACTTTGAAATGTATAAGGTGCATTGGTAAGGCCAAAAGGCATGACCAAAAATTCATAATGACCCTCATGAGTTCTAAATGTTGTTATTAGAATGTCTTCAGTCTTCATTATGATTTGATGATATCCTAAACGAAGATCTAACTTGGTGAAGTAAATTGATCCATGTGATTCATCCAATGATTCATCAATGACAGGAACGAGAAATTTATCTTTAATAGTGATCTTGTTGAGCTCCCTATAATTTGGACACATGCGCCATGATCCATCGTTCTTGTGAACCAATACTACTAGAGCAGATAAAGAACTTTGACTAGGTTGAATTATACCAGCCTCTAGTGTTTCTGCAACCATACGTTCAATTTCACTCTTTTGGGTATAATGATATCTGTAAGGCTTGATATTTGGAGGAACACTTCCTGGAATCAAATGAATAGCATGATCATGATCACGAATAGGTGGGAGGCCTTTGGGATTCTCAAATACCTTAGAATGATTGTCCAATTTTTGGAGATCTAGAGAAATAGATTATTTCAACGTGGGAACTTGTAGTGAACATAATTGTGCAATTTTGCCTCGTTGTTCTTTCTTTAGGAGCTTTGTCATTCCGTTAGAGCTGATTACCTTTCCTAGTTTCCCTGCGATACCCCTTAATTCAAATTCCTTTCCTTCTGAAGAAAATTTCATGAAATGTCTATTGTACCCAAGGATTGTAGCCATTGGACTCCTAGTACAACATCAACACTACCCATTGGAATGGAAAGCATTGGGCTATTCAATACATATTCTTCCACGGATAGCTTGATATTATGGCACTTTCCAGACCAATTTATGGTTCCTCCACTTGCAACTATCACTTTACACTCTGGTGATGGATATAGGAAGCAATTAAATTCCTTGGCTATCTTACAATGAATACAATTATGGGTACTGCCTGAATCAATCAACACTATTACCTTTTTTTTCTTGATATGCCCTTCTATCTTGATAGTTTGAGGAGTGGTAATTCCAGCCAATGCATTACAAGATATGGTTGGATTCATTTCTTCTTTCTCTAGGGTTTTTTCTTGGTGTACATTGATGAGCGCCAGTATTGCAGCAAGGATGTTGCAACTCCTGGGCTACCATCTTTACTTATCAACTCGGGGTTCATACAAACTTGGAGGTGACAGTGCTGTATGCACAAGTAAAAGTGATGGTTCTGCCTGTTGTCACTGTTTAGCTGGCGAGAGACCACTGGATTCCAAGCCAGACTTCTATGGAGTGAGAAGAATCTTGATTCTTTGATGGAAGAAAGCTAAATCTACTTTAAGAAAGTTACTCTACTACAATAATGGAGAAGGTCCAAATGTAATGATAAACCACACCATACCATAATTAACCATTTAAGAAGCTATGCTAAGCAGAAATGCTAAATCAACATAAAACAAATGCTACTATCTAAGTTGCAGAACTGAGAAGCATCAAACAATACTAATGTGCAAGTAAAGAGACTAAACTAAATTTGTTTTTGCTTTTTTGGTCTTTTTATGCAAAATCAAGTATGTAAACTAATTGTTCTTGTGGATGTGGCAGGTGGATTAAGGGTGTTTGAGGATGGATAGAAGGTTTATGAAGTGGTTGGATGGTGTGGAGGGTCCCTAGGAGGATTTTGGTGACTTCCTAGAGGTTTTCCATCAATTCAGCCTCAAAACAGGTCGTTTTAGGAAAACCTACAGGATGTACTAGAAACCTATAGGATATAGCTGAGAGCTATATGTGAGGTGTTGGAGGTGATGGGAGGCTTAGGAGAGGTGTGTGATGGGTGGAATGGAGTGTTATAAGGTCTAGGATCACTCAGAAATCAACATCCAAGATAATAGATGGCTAGATTCGCTCAATGTGTTTGGGAGAATTTCTATGAAAAATGATGAAAAAATAGTGAGGGTGATGGTGAAAACAAGGGATGGCTAAGGTGGATGAAGTGGAAGGTAGCTGCTGGCTATGAAGTCTTAGACTCCTCCTAAAGCACCTTCTCTACATAAAACATGTGTTTCTTCCAAAAAACTATGCAACAAGATACATTTTCATAAACTAGAAAAGCGAAATTAATGAATCGACTGCCTATACTATGCATGAAGAAAGTTGATGAAAGGATGGAATCATGAGTGAGATGTACTGTAGAAATGGAGATGAAAAATATGACAATGAAATATACCTTGCAACATTAACCAAATACTACATTAAAGACAACAAACTCCAAAGCTCATAAAAGAACTAGAAATTTGTGTTTTTGGGTTTGCTTAAGGGTCCCTTCCTCAAGTCATGGTCCCAGAGGGAGGAAGTGAGGCTGAGACACCTGCTAACAGCCTTGTGGTGATCCTTTTTCTCCTTGCTAACATACTACTTGAAATAAGGCACAAATGGAAGCAAACTATCACATAACCAATCTAATCTACACTACTTGTAATCGAAATGCATCTAATAAGAAAATTAACAATGAAGCTATGAATCTACACCAAACATACATGTACAATAAAGAGGAGCCTTGGATGCTAGGGTTGGGCCCTAACCCAAGAGCTTCAACCCTCTGAGTTAACTCAGTGCTGGCTCAAAACAAAACTGATTCTTATTACCAAAACAACAAATTACATCAATAGAACTGTCACAAGTTTTGTAGATCGAAAATAGATTAGAGTTTTACAACAAAAAAAATCCCAATATTACTGAGGTCCTAGGCCTATCTACTTATACATCTGAATTCCCCAACTACCTCCTTAAAATTAGGGAAGCTCGGCTCCCAAACTCGAGATAAACTGGTGCTTTGTCTCTCACTTGCTTGGCTGCCTTCTAGTCCTCATGATTTGGCTGTTTGCACTCCGAGCTAATGTGATGAATGGAGGAATATTCGAATGGAGGAGTAGTAAATGAGGAGGATTTACCTCCTATAATCCCTCTCCCTTGTCCCATTCGAGTTTTGACCTTGGTATTTGCCAAAATTCCTTGATTTTCTCCTTTAATCCTGCATTCAATGCATATTAGACCACAAAGCATAATATCCAACTCTAACTCACCTCATAAACAAAATATAATAAAAAACATGTAATAATTTATGAGAAAAGTTGGTTTGACTAAGCTAGGAGGTGAATTAAGGCCCATATAATTACCCAATGATGAGGCTCATCATCACCCCCTACTGAAAGTGTTGCTCATCCTCTGAGCAACTTAATCAATATCCATATCCTTCATGGCTCTAGTGGCCTCTCTGACATCCCATGCCTCTGTTGTGGTCTCCTCTTCTTGTTCATAGAAGCCTACTTTCTTTTCTACCTCTTCCCACTGCCTCTTTTCTTCTTCTTCTTTTCTCCCTTCTATCATCCCTAAGAGTAGTGGTGGATTGAATTTTAGGCCTATCCAGTTGACCTTCAACCTTTGCATAGATTGCTTATACATAGGTGTCATATTGAGTGCCTCTCTCAACCTTTGAGGAGAGTGATATTCTCTTATCTTTAAGTTGTATGGCAGGGTGTTCCATCTCCTCAGGCAAGCATGTATACTATCATCTCCTAGCAACCTGAACATGTCCTCAAAATGTGAAATTGCTTGCTCTTGGGAAGCAAGATATCTCGGTGCCAACTGAAGATCATTTGCAATAAGATTATGGGTACTGATGATGGCCATGGGATTTGATTGTTCAACTCTGATTAGAAGAGGTTTTGTTTTCTCTCTTGCCGATATCTGTTTCATCTCTGCAGCTCTTGACTCCTCATGGTTCATCCATGATTCCAACGATATTAATTGTAGATCTCCTAGCTTGGCATTAAGGTCCCATACATTCATGTCTATGAGGGCCATGTTGTGTAAATAAAACTCAGCCATTTTGGCCCTATCTTTTAGTGTACTTTGATCACAAAGATCAATAAACTGCCTGTAGTCCTGAAATGGTATGGTGCCTCTCTGTGCTAGTATCTTAATCTGAAACTGTAGTCATTGTTCTTTGAGGTAGAGAGTATAGTATTTAGCTGGCATCCTACACTGGATTTCTTCCAAAGGGAGACTAGCCATACATGCCAATTGATTCTCCCTTTCCTGCAGTTGTCCCCTCAACCATGCATTTTCTGTCTCTAGTTGATTTCTCATTATAGATTCTTTGGCCCTTTATCCACTTAGCTCTCTGCCCATCTCCTTGAGTTTCTCTTCCATGTGCCCAATTTCTTCCACCCCCTTTGATTTGGCGATCTGCATCCATCGGTGAGTTTTGTCCCTCTCCTTCTCAAGCTCGAAGAATAGTGGGATGGAAAATTTTTGAGGTATGACCCCGCTCCTTCAATAAACCGGTAATAATAGTCCAGGTTAGGTTGGGGGCTGGGTTCTTTTGTCTCTGGGTCCTCTTCTTTAGTTTCTAGCTACTCCCGTACCTTCCTTTCCAATTTCTGTGCTTCATGTATATTCAGCAGAGTATCCTGTAGGACTATTTTTGCTTCCTGTATATTTTGTTGTGTATCCTATAGGATTGCCTTTCCCTTCGAGGAAGTTGATCTAGTAGTAGGCCTCCTCACATAGGTGATAGGGGACTTAGGGGAAGGCATTTTGTCTTTTTGTGTAGGGGAGTCTTCAATCACAATAGGAATTTTGGTTGATGTTTGGGGTTTCCCTTGTCTTATTCTTGTGCTCTATATTGTCCTGAAATATAATGGGCTCTGCCTCTGCCTTTTTCCTTTTTGCTTGATTGGGGTGCTAAAAGTAGTGAGGGAAGTTTTCGCCTCTCTCTCAATGGCTTTTGGAAGACACCCTAGGTGACTCCTCCTTATTTTTTCCCCTCTTTTACATTTCCTTCTTCTCTATGTCCTTCTTGTCTTCTTCTTCTTGTAGATCTTCATCATCTCTATCAATTTCCTCCTTTATTTCCTCCTCAGTTTCTTCATCATCCTCCTTCTCTTCTCCCTCTTCTTCTTCATCTTCATCATGTTCCTTTGTGTATGATACCTCTTCATCCATCTCATCCTTATCTCCCTCTGTATCTTCCTCTTCCTGTTTTACTTCCTCTTCACTGACAGTAGGACTAACATCATAAGTGAGAGCTTTGATGTCATCCTCTGCTAGCATGTCTTTGAAAACTGACCATGTTATAGGAGTTCTAAGGTTTTGGAGGGAATCTTCTATGAGGATCCTAATCAAACCATGGTGAGCTAACTGTTTGGAATTTCCTTCCTTCACTTTGATGCTTGAGTCTATGAGTGATTGAAGCAGGAAGTATGGTATGTTGAGCCTTTGGTGAGGGGGTGTTTCTGCTCCAAATCTTAATTCTTCAAGGATCCTGAAATGATAGCCATAGACCACATTATACCTACCCTCACATGAAATGTATTTGATCAGTTGGTAGCCTACCTCATTCCATGGATATGGAAAACTTTCCCTCCTTACTCCATTTTTGTCCTCAGTGGGTTCCTCACCTTCTAATAAGAATTTTCTTTTGGCAACCTGGCTATCTCCTTTGCCTTCTTTCCTCCATGATATTCCTAGGGGGAGTGTGGTGACTCTGATTATGAGCTTAGGGGTGAGATTTATAGTGAGGCCCCTTATTACAACAGTGGCATGGATTCTGGTGAGTGGAGTGAGGGAGAGAGCAAATTCTTGAGCCACCTCATTATCATACCCTTTGAATTTTTCAAAAAACCCCATCCAATTATGTCTTGTGAAGATTTCAAGCACTTGGGGGTGTTGTTGTATTCTTGTAGTGTTGGTGGGCTCTCTCCTATTAAACCCTCTTGTCATCTTGCTGGTGATGTTTGAGGAGAAAATGAGGGGGTTTTAACAATTTTTCAAATGCAGAACCAAAACAGAGATGACTGTGTATTTAAGTCCCTTTACATAGTTGCTAAATTCACTCAAAATTGGAGGATTCTTGGTTCATTTACTTGAAAAGAGGGATGCAATTACAAAGCCTACCTCTTTAGATTGTTTTCAGTGGCCAACTCCCGTGATATCCCTTTTGAACTCTTCTTTGCCAATCCTGTAGATAGTCTCTATGTATCCTGTAGGAATTCCCGTGCATGCTCCTGTAGGAATTCTTGTGGAGCCCCGAGATTTGATACATAATATTGGTTCAGTTTTGATACTCCATATGGAATCTAGGTTTTTAGATTCGATACGTAATATTGGTTGGGTGCTACCACCCCACCATATCGTGAATGTGATGACGGAGCCCTCCCGCTTCTGAGCTAGTGGTTTTTTTAAGGTCTCGTCAATCGGCTCTTCCTGTTGTTTCCTGGAAACTAGTGTCTTTTCGATCTGCTAGCCCTCTAGGACTGGCAGCTATCCTAGAAACAAACAATCAAAGCAATTTGGGATTTCCTCTATGTATGATAGACAAGAGAGAGGCAAAGGAACCAACCTGGATCTTCCACTTGACTCCTTGCTTGATCTCTCTCCCCCTTGACAGAGCTTGCAACTCCTCTCCTACTTATCCCACTTAGAGAATACCTGTAGAAAAAAGTAATAAAACACTATCAAAGCATCTTGATCTATTATATCATAAACAATGCAGAATCAAAAATACAATGAACATACAATGGCAATCAAAAATAAAAACATTCACAAATACACGATTGTATGGAGGAAAACTCAAAGAACTTGATTAAATATGAAGGGAGAATTACAACCCAGCTGTCTGATCTAGCATCATTCTCCCAACATCAAAGCCCTCTTCACCTCATGAAAAGCAAGATCACCCAACAATACAATGCTATTTCTCAAAGACAAACTATCATCACTTCCTTGCAAATTACAAAATTCCAGCCTCTAGATCTCTCAGTTGAGGGATCCATTTATAGATGTGTGAAAGGGTGTGAGTCATCTCTGGGTTTTTTATTAGTGTCATTCCACTTGTTGTTCTTGGTTCCACTTGGAGATTTCTTGGATCTCTTACTCATCTGTGGGCGAATTCAGAGAGGCAAGTATCATAGGAGAAGTTTCTAGAAGATTCCATGAGCATCCACTTAGCAAACTGTCTCGGACATTTGTCCATTCTCGCTCATCGCACCCCACAGAAGGCCTCTTTAGTATGCATCACACTTGGCTAGTGTAGGAGTCAGTATGCATCGCAACTGGCTAGTGTAGGAGTCAGTATGCATCGCACCCTGGAAGTGGAGTAGTCAGTATGGTCCAATTTTGGCCAGTTCTAAGTGGTTTTTTCAGGTGTAACTTCTGGGGAATGATGTAATCAGTTGACCATGATCCTTTAGGGTATGAAACAACACTTTTAGGGGTTAAATAGCAATAGTTTATCGACATACAAGATTGGGGTTGAAGTGCCCAAATATGTCTATAACAGTTGCCCCCTAAAGCATGAAGTCGTAAATCTTTGATGTCAGGTGAAATGCTTTATCATGAGGATCCGAGGTATTCGAACTGGAAGGTGACCTATATAAGATACAATACAATACATCATCATCATATGGTTTTCATGATCTAGCTGAGGCGGGCATTCCCATGCTCAGCTTTATAAATTCATTTTCATGTACATAGAACATATAATCGTCTGCAGTTGTGTTGAAGCCCCGAAAATCGGGTCGACAACAAGGGGGATACCCACCCGGTCCGGACCTTGGTTGGAAGCTCCTTATCCGTTTGGTATAGCGGGTCCGACTGGGGATAATGGGACCAGTTTCCCAATCTAAGGGGTGTGTGTGTGTGTAGAGTTTGATGATGCTGATCTAAGAGTACTTAAAGCTAATTTAATTCAAACTTCTAAAATAAATCTATGCTATTGTAATTTAATGAGAAACAACACATCTAATCTACACTAACCCGGGGTGTATTTCTTCTATTATGCGATCTAAAGAGATTTCGAACAATAACTGGTAATAAAGATCATTCAACTATCATAAGAATAGAAATCAATTAAGATAAACCACTTTGCATAAAATGTTAAGCAAAACAGTTGTGAACAGCATATCGCATAATAAGTTATTCATATATCAAACACAAATAAATGACTCCATCGTACAGAAGTGCCAAATGGTAACCCACACATTCATGCATTAACATTTAAACAACTGAAAACTGTATATCACTTTAAGAATATAAGCAGAAATTGGTCAAGAGATAAAAGTACCATTTATGACTGGTTCCACTCATAAGCTTCAAGCAACAACGATTTATCTCTATTTGTTCTAACATCTACTAAGAGTACAAAAGTGCAACATCAGTAGCAGACATCAAATGCAAACATTGATAAATCTCGATCCATCCATTCATCAAAAACCCCCTCCGAGGGTGCAAAAGTGCATGTTCTGAGGACAAGTTTTTTGACAAATTTCTGGACCCTTCTCCAAATGCCTGAGAAGGGTTTAAATACTGCTAACTAATTAATCTTAATTACATAAATTTAGGACACATTTTTAAATGACCGCCCTTCTACTAAAGCAAATTTATTTCTAAAACTTGAATCTAATTTCTAACTGTTTCTGTATTTGCTCCTTAGTGCTGTAAGCAATGCAACATTCGCTTGGGAAGAGTCGGCTGGTCGTCTTCTCCTTTCGTTTGAGCTACAAAAATAGAAATAACAAGTGCTGGCACCGCTTTCTGGCAAACTAGAAGATATTTTCGAAAATCTTCCTTTGGCTTGGTGTATTCACTGTGTGTATACTTGGTAATAACCCAAATTTCTCTCAAACTGATTCTGCTTTTGCTATTTCGGTTTCCAGCCTTGCGAATGACTGAATAAGTTAGGGGCTTTGCTCTCTGAACAATTTTCTGTATTGAAAACTGCCTCCGTTCTTTGTTCCAGGCTTTTCTGGTGCGTTTTCCATCTTTAGCGCCTTTTTCTTTTTGCTTTACCCAGTCTGAGCTTCAGGATCTTTTGTAAACATGCTGCTTTTGTGCGCCTTTGATTCTGAGTTTTGGATGGCCTATTGACATCAGTATCTGTTGAGTGATACTCTGGAATCTGTGGTCCTATTGCATGCGGCATCCGTTTGTGAAGGCATCTCTTCTCTGTTCTCCGAGCATTGACGCTTTCCCCTTTTCCTTAGATGTTTCCTGCACATTGCTTTATGTTATTTGCTGTCTTACAGTTTACGCAAAGGAAAAGAGTAATGATGAAAAGATTGACATGAAAGCTTTAAGCTCTAATGAATGCATAATCATGACACCCATAATGAACTGACTCTTCGAAAAACACAACACAATCCTTCTTAGATACTTTGGCGTACAATCATTAATTTCTTTTAATGCGCGCGCCCAATTTTGGTCTACAGACAGCTTTCCTTGAATACTTGTGTCGAGGAAATTTTGCGATGGGTGATTTCTGCGACTCGCATCGCAGTATCGAGGATTGCGTCGTCAAGATGTGTCATCGCAGGAATTGATGATCGCATACATCGCAGATCGCAATATCGCAGATCACGCTTAGTCATCCAATCATTGTGTGCTGCTTATGTGATGTTGCGATATGCGACGTCGCATATCGGCCGTCGGAGATTCCTTAAGTTTTTCATTTAAGAGCGCTTCACAATATATGCGATGCGATGAATTTCGCGTTGCTTCTTCACAGCTTATTATGCGCATAGGAAAACGTTCCACTCTCTTCTCTGCGATGCGATACAACTTTAGGGAGTTAAAACACAAAAGTTTTGATAAAATGTTTTTTTTGGATTTTTATTAAGGGTCCCCATTTGCTTGGTGTTATTGCTAATACCAAACAAAGAGGGTGGTTGTTGGTGGCCACAACAATGGCGATTCACTGTGAAGAACCAGTTATCTCTGCTTTTCTATTGAATTTAAACTCCGAAGCAGAAAATTTTTCATATGTCTAAATTTTGTTATGGACAGATAGAGTACATTACACCTTATCCTATCAATGATATTTTGTCTCAACCTTTTCATATTCCAATTGTTTGTTTCCTCAGGCTTAGTCCTTGTGTTCACACCAGACATTACTTGGTCTTTTAAAGATAAAATAAGGTCTTCTCTGCGTGCTGGCTTTTAAAATATGCTCATTTGTTGTAGGTAGAGCCTCTGCTGCCCGCAAGCGTCCATAGCCTCGACAGGGTTACCTGTTACCCATCAATGATCCTTTATCCTGCTTAAGGCTATTTACAACTTTTCAGAGAAAAACCCTTTTTGACACTTTTTCCTTTTTTTATTCTCTAAAGAACAATGTCTTGGTTTGGTGAACAAATTATGACACAGTCATTCACTTGATTTACACTTTTGTTGAACAAGCTGGCTCGTGATGAGACCCCTTGTCTTTTGATTGCAACAATCTTGAGTCGTTGCCCTGTTTTGGTGAACAGTATTGGCAAAGTCAGCAAGTTATAATATCCGTGATCATGATAAGCCGGCTCGTGATGAGACCTCTTATTCTTTGAGATATAGTGTTTTCCCGGATTGTTCCTCTGAATGCTGCGATTTCCTTTAGCAGGGAGGAAGTCATTGTTTTTCCTTAAGAAAGCTCTGGACGACAATAATAGAGTTTGAAAACAGCAATTTTACAGAGAATATTTATTTTATTATTGATACCTTTCATTGTCACTGCTGATATAAAACAATTTTTTACCAAAGGTTGCTTTCATCAAATTTTTTGAAGTTGAAACTAGTATCATATCTAGGCTAAAGTTAACTCTACCTGTCAATAATAAAGATCAGATTTTTCGAAAAATTTTGCTACTTGTACAAGCGAAAAAAGCTCAAAATTTGATAGAGAATTGGTGTCTTTTTCATGAACCCCTTTAGTAACCATCTGCAACTGGTTTTATTTATAAGAAAGAGAAAAACAAATAAAAACTAAAACTATCCTACAAAAATAGAAGAGTGATCTTGTATGGAAAATATATTTTAAGGATCTGTCCATTAACAGGCAAAGAATCCCTTCTACCTGCTAAATCCTGCAACACAAACGTTGATGGGCCTATGACTTCTACAATCTGAAAAGGACCAAGCCACATTTTCTGAAATTTTGTATGTTTGCCCTTTTCTTCATGAGCCTTATCCCATTTCAAAACTAAATCTCCCATTTGAAAATTCTTTCTGGTCATTATGCTTGAGTCAAAAGAGGATTTTATCAGCGCTTGGTGATGAGCATGGGTTTTCTTAGCTTGTTCTCGTTGTTCTTCTAATTTAATTATTTCCATTTGTCTTAGTTGTATGGAGGAAGTAGATACCTCATCGATGTGTTGTACTAAAGACAAAGAGGGGATGACTAAGTGAGTTGGAAGAACCACTTCTTTCCCATAAACTAAATTAAAGGGAGAAGTGCCGATTGAAGCTTTCTTCGTTATTCTATCTACCCATAAAGCATTTACCAATGCCTTGTGCCAATTCTTTTTGTTCTGGTCAACTGTTCTTTTAATAATCTTGATCAGGTTTTTATTTGTTGATTCAGCCAATCCATTACCTCGCGGATAGTAGTTGGCCGAATATTTCAGTTTGAACCCTCTTTTAAGTGCAAACTCAGTCATTGTATTTCCAGAAAAGTATGAGGCATTATCAAACATTAAGGCCGTTGGCAATCCAAACCTAGTGATTATAAATTGATCTATGAATTCAATAATGTTTTCAGAATTAGCTGTCTTGAGAGGAACTACTTCTACCCATTTAGTAAAATAATCTGTTGCTGTGAGGATGTACCTATGCTGCTTAGAAGAGTGAGGAACGATCTCACCTATTATGTCCAAGCCCCACTGACTGAATGGTTGCTCGATGTTTACTAGCTGTAGTGGCATGGACGGTTTCTTTTGTTTTCCTGCAGCAGTCTGGCAGACTTGGCATTTCCTCACGTAACTATGTGAGTCTTTGAACATCGTGGGACAATAATATCCTGCATGTAAGATTTTATGTGCAGTAGCATCTCCAGCATAATGTCCGCCCGCTGGTTCATCATGGAGTTCCTGCAAAACCTTTTCAGCTTCAGTTTTCTCAAGACACCTAAGAAGCACAGAATCGTAATTCCTTTTAAGCAGAACATCATTTATGAGCTGGTATTGTTTAGCTTTCAATCTCAGAGCTCTTTTCTTGGTGTGATCCAGGTGTGATGGATCATACCCGTTCTTAAGAAAATAAATGGTGTCAGCATATAATGATTCTGCATCATTTAGGCTTACCTCATACGTATGTACCTCTTCAGATGAATTCTCAGGAATTTGCGATGCTCCAGCCAACATTTTGCAGAAGCCTTGACCTCTTACAATGTTTGCTGGTTTGATCTCAAGATCGTATTCTTGTAAAGCGGTGATCCAATTTGCTCTTTTTTCACCCACATCCTTCTGTATTAGAAGATTTCTTACTGCTGGAAACGGTACTATGACCTTAGTATGGGCTTTAAGTAAGAAAGGTCTGAAATATTTGATCGCTTTGAAAACAACATATGCCTGTTTCTCCACGTCTGAATAGTTGAGTTCAGCACCTTGTAAATTCGAGCTAAAAAATGCGATTGGAGCTTCCGCTTTCTCTTGATTTGCTTGAGTTAGAATCGCAACATATGATTTCTCTGAGGCAAATGTGTATAAGATAAAAGATTCTGAAAAATTTGGGGTTGCTAAAGATGGAGCGTTAATGATAGCTTGTTTGATCAGGTTGAATGCTTCATGCTCATCTTGACCCCATTTAAAATTTGAATTCTTTTTAATCATGTTTTGCAAACGAGAAACAATACGTGAAAAATCTGGGACAAATCTCTTCACAAAATTGATTTGACCAAGGAAAGATTGCATGGATTTTTTGTTATGAGGCATGGATATTTCAGAAATTTCTTTGATTCTGTCAGGTTCAATGTGAATACCAGATTTTGACACTATGAATCCTAGAAGTTTTCCTTCACTTAATGCGAAAAAAGATTTCTTTGGGTTAAGTGAAATCCCATACCTTAAACATCGTTGAAAGATTTGTTTCAAGTCTTTGAGATGGTCGCTTCGCTTCTTGGAGTACACTGTTATATCATCCAGGTAAATCACTACATATTTATTGACTAAACCTTTGAATGCGATGTCCATGGCTCTCTGAAATGTAGCGCCGGCATTGATCAAACCAAATGGCATCTTCCGATATGCGTATGTGCCCCATTTAGTTCGGAATGTGGTTTTTAACTGATCATCGGGATGTACCAGCACTTGATTGTATCCTGAAAATCCATCCAAAAAAGACATTAATTCTGAGCCTGCTACTGCCTGTAATATCTGCTCCATAGGTGGGAGGGGAAAATTGTCTTTTTGACAGGCTTTGTTGAGATTCCGAAAATCGATACAGATTCTAATATCTCCGTTTTTCTTTCTAACGGGTACCATATTGGAGACCCATTTGGAATGTCTGACGGGGAAAATTATTCTGGCTCTTAATAACTTATTTAGCTCAGTTTTTATCTGATTTTCTAAATTGGGGTGGATTTTTCTGAGTTTCTGTTGGACAGGTTTTTCATTATCAATCATAGGGATAGTATGTTGAATGATAGAAGTGTCGTATGTCTTCATCTCATCGTAATTCTAGGCAAAAACATTTTTGTATTGTCTCAAAAGACGGATATACGCTAGTTTTTCTTCAGGGGCTAGGCCGTGGCCTAGATTAACGTTTTGTGGTTTATCATTGGTTCCTAGGTTTACTAATTCGTAGTTCAGAGTTGAACTATAGAGCTTAGAATTGGTAGACCTTTTAAACCGACTTTTCAAATCATATAAGTCTTCTAAATTAACCACCGATTTAGGTATAGCATTATCAGTGCTATTTTGTTGTATTTGTCGATCATGATGGTCTTCGTCAATTATTTGATTGGAGTAGGATCCTTCAAAAGTGAGGAAATTTACAATGTTAGGATCGTCATTGAATACTCTCCAGTTTGTAATGTTGTCAGGGATGGACGGTCTAAAGATTAATTCTATTGAGAATCTATCTGGACTAAAATCTTCAGAGGGAATAAGTCTAGAGGCTACGTTAGCTAACAGGTCTGCGCTCGCATTTTGGAGTCTTGGGATTGACGAAATATTGAATGCTATGAAATGTGCAGTCAGATCTTGTACTAAAGATTGATAGTGTTTCAAATGACCTGATAGGCAATGTATGGTGTTACGTACCTGTTTGACGACAATCTCAGAGTCTCCGAAGACTTGAAGGTACTTAACGTTCAACCCAATTGCTTTGTATAGGTCTTGCACCAAGGCCTCGTATTCCGCTGTATTGTTTGTGTAATCGAATTCAAGTCTGCACGTAAGCATGGTCTTATTTCCCTCTGGGCTAATCAGAACGCATCCTGCTCCTGCTCCCTCGTTAGATTTAGAACCATCAAAATATAATTTCCAAAACAAAGATGTATTTACAGGTTTATCTAAAAAATTAACACACTTTGAATTATCAGTTTGGGAAAAATTTTCGACTTGGGACAAAACTGAATTTTCTAAGGTGAGGTATGAGCATTGAAATTTCCGAGGAAAGAATTTACTGAGTAATTGCCTATGATACTGCTGTTGTATGCTATTGCTTCGTTTTCTCCCTCCAATTCCGTTACTATGTACTTCTGGTGTAACTCTCGTTCAACCTTTATTTGATTCGGTTTACCATTGTAGGGTAACCACATGTGCGACCAGTCGGTTGAGAAGTATCCATGGAGTTTTTCGGACCAATCCCTGCTAAGAATAAAGCCATTGAATTCTGGGATATCAGCTACTAGAATGTCAATAACCTGACACACCTTCGGGTTAGACGACAATCTTATGGTCACTTGATTAAGTTCACCAATCACTTCGACTTGAGATCGATCAAGCTGAACTATGCGCACTGCGGATTTTTGTGGTTGAACATTCAACTTGGCACATATTGATCTGGGTAAAATATTCGTTGAAGCACCAGAATCTACCAAACAATTGTGCACATTTTTATTGAAAATTTCATAAGTGAGAAGAAAAGGGGGAGTGTGAGACCTTGATCTTCCTCCAATCAAGGTGATGTCATTTGGGTCAACTTTATTGATCGTGTTGGTTGGAGGTCTTCCCATGTTGTGGGAAGCTACATCTGTAGGCAAAGATGTAGTAGGCACGGCATGTAATTCTTTCATCATTATTTTCTGTTGATGTTTCAATTTGCTCAACTCATAAAGAGTGATATTAGCCCTAGTATTTTTCATGTCATCAATAATATTGTACTCCATTTCATCCGACACAATCAGTGTTCTTGATGGAGGTGTTTGATCTGATTGGACTGGGCTAGATTGAGTCGCTTTAGCGGTTGTTTTCTTTGTTGCGACTTTATCTTTTGTTGCAGGGCTTGCGCCCTTCTGCTTAGGGGTAGTTTGGGGAGGATCAAGTTGACTTTTGCTTCGTGTGCTAACCAGAAATGCTTCTTGATCTTCTTCTTGTGGGAGGATGAAATCCCACATTCCTTGTAGTTCCACAACTTCTTCGTCATCGGTCTGCCCTTCAGTGGTATTTTCTTCTTCTTCTTCTTCTTCTGATTCGACGTTTGAGATAGCGTTTGGTGGTTTCACATCCATTGAAGGACTTATTTTAAAAGCTCTGTAGGGATTTTTTGAAGAAGTTTCTGCTACTTGTTTTTTTATGTCAATCATCTCATTGGACATGGTTTTTAACACTTTTTCTAATCCCTCCAAATCGAAAGGGTCTTTCGTTTGTTTCTTCTTGGGGTCTTCCTTGAAGGAGACTTTATTAGATTTGCGTTCCTCTATCGCAGATCTTTTTTCCAGGGCTACTACGCGTTTCTCTACTGCTATCGCCTCTGTCAAGTTTTCAACTAAGGTTGTCTTATTTGCCCTATCCACGAAGATTGCCAAGTTTGATGGTAAGGCCATAATATACCATTCACATCTTACTTCTTCGCTGGGTTTGGAAGCAGCGGGAATTTTGTTGAGGATTTTATTGAACCGTAAATTGAAATCTGTGATGGGTTCTCTAGCCTCGGCTTTAAGATTGGATAGGTCATTGATTAACGTCGCCGTTGATCTGTCATCACCAAACTTGGTAAGGAATTGACTTTGAAAAATGTCCCAACTTGTGATAGACCCGGAAGGTAATGAAAAGTACCATGACCCGGCTGTGCCTTGCATTGTATAGGGAAAAAGCCGGACAACAGCATCCTCGTTGGTAACTCCGTTGAGATTGACAGAAAGCATGAAATTATTAATATGCTCTTCAGCTAGCATGCCTGCTTCTGGATTGAATTTGGGTAGCCATTTCTCAGGATGGGTCGGTATTTGGCTTAGGGGTGGAGGCATTAAAACTGCCCCAGGATTGTTCCATGGAGACTGGGCCATTGTTGAGCTGCTAGTAAATGAAAGTGCAGAGGATGATCCTTGATGCTGGGAAGATGCAGATATTATGATCTTCGATGATTGAAGAGGAGGGGTTGTGGAAGATGGATGAGTGGTTTGGAATGAAGATGTGGGTGGCTGACTTCGTGGTGAGGGAGTTGAAATGGACGACGTAGATGAAAGAGTCTCACTGTCAGACTCTGGAGGTGTTTTCCTTGCTCTTTTCCTGGTGGGGAGAGGGAATTCAGTTGGCTGGATGCCAAATTTTTCACTCTTTAATCTGGTCAGGGGATGAGCAGGATTGTACTGCGAAGTCACGCTGCTTTGAGATTTATCAGACCTCTGTGTAAAGATAGAAAATCCCTGGAGTTTGCGACTCAGAGTTTGAACTTCAGGGGGTTCAATGGTAAATTGGTCTGAAATATTAGGGTATGTAGCAACGGTTGATACTCGAGTGACTTCTGACTCTGGATTTAAACGTACTGGTGAAGTCAGGGGAGTTGATGAGGGCGATGTACTCTCAGAATGGTATTTAGATTTTGATTTAGGTGCCATTCATAGTTCGGGTCCTCCTTCTAGCACCAAATATGTTGAAGTTCCGAAAATCGGGTCGACAACAAGGGGGATACCCACCCGGTCCGGACCTTGGTTAGCAGCTCCTTATCCGTTTGGTATAGCGGGTCCGACTGGGGATAATGGGACCAGTTTCCCAATCTAAGGGGTGTGTGTGTGTGTGTAGAGTTGGATGATGCTGATCTAAGAGTACTTAAAGCTAATTTAATTCAAACTTCTAAAATAAATCTATGCTATTGTAATCTAATGAGAAACAACACATCTAATCTACGCTAACCTGGGGTGTACTTCTTCTATTATGCGATCTAAAGAGATTTCAAACAATAACTGGTAATAAAGATCATTCAACTATCATAAGAATAGAAATCAATTAAGATAAACCACTTTGCATAAAAAGTTAAGCAAAACAGTTGTGAACAACATATCACATAATAAGTTATTCATATATCAAACACAAATAAATGACTCCACCGTACAGAAGTGCCAAATGGTAACCCACACATTCATGCATTAACATATAAACAACTGAAAACTGTATATCACTTTAAGAATATAAGCAGAAATTGGTCAAGAGATAAAAGTACCATTTATGACTGGTTCCACTCATAAGCTTCAAGCAACAATGATTTATCTCTATTTGTTCTAACATCTACTAAGAGTACAAAAGTGCAACATCAGTAGTAGACATCAAATGCAAACATTGATAAATCTCGATCCATCCATTCATCAAAAACCCCCTCCGAGGGTGCAAAAGTGCATGTTCTGAGGACAAGTTTTTTGACAAATTTCTGGACCCTTCTCCAAATGCCTGAGAAGGGTTTAAATACTGCTAACTAATTAATCTTAATTACATAAATTTAGGACACGGTTTTAAATGACCGCCCTTCTACTAAAGCAAATTTATTTCTAAAACTTGAATCTAATTTCTAACTGTTTCTGTATTTGCTCCTAGTTAGTGCTGTAAGCAATGCAACATTCGCCTGGGAAGAGTCGGCTGGTCGTCTTCTCCTTTCGTTTGAGCTACAAAAATAGAAATAACAAGCGTTGGCACCGCTTTCTGGCAATCTAGAAGATATTTTCGAAAATATTCCTTTGGCTTGGTGTATTCACTGTGTGTATACTTGGTAATAACCCAAATTTCTCTCAAACTGATTCTGCTTTTGCTATTTCGGTTTCTGGCCTTGCGAATGACTGAATAAGTTAAGGACTTTGCTCTCTGAACAATTTTCTGTATTGAAAACTGCCTCCGTTCTTTGTTCCAGGCTTTTCTGGTGCGTTTTCCCTCTTTAGCACCTTTTTCCTTTTGCTTTACCCAGTCTAAGCTTCAGGATCTTTTGTAAACATGCTGCTTTTGTGCGCCTTTGATTCTGAGTTTTGGATGGCCTATTGACATCAGTATCTGTTGAGTGATACTCTGGAATCTGTGGTCCTATTGCATGCGGCATCCATTTGTGAAGGCATCTCTTCTCTGTTCTCCGAGCATTGACGCTTTCCCCTTTTCCTTAGATGTTTCCTGCACATTGCTTTATGTTATTTGCTGTCTTACAGTTTACGTAAAGGAAAAGAGTAATGATGAAAAGATTGACATGAAAGCTTTAAGCTCTAATGAATGCATAATCATGACACCCATAATGAACTGACTCTTCGAACAACACAACACAATCCTTCTTGGATACTTTGGCGTACAATCATTAATTTCTTTTAAGGCGCGCACCCAATTTTGGTCTACAGATAGCTTTCCTTGAATACTTGTGTCGAGGAAATTTTGCGATGGGTGATTTCTGCGAATCGCATCGCAGTATCGAGGATTGCGTCGTCAAGATGTGTCATCGCAGGAATTGATGATCGCATACATTGCAGATCGCGCTTAGTCATCCAATCATTGTGTGCTGCTTATGCGATGTTGCGATATGCGACGTCGCATATCGGCCGTCGGAGATTCCTTAAGTTTTTCATTTAAGAGCGCTTCACAATATATGCGATGCAATGAATTTCGCGTTGCTTCTTCGCAGCTTATTATGCGCATAGGAAAACGTTCCACTCTCTTCTCTGCGATGCGATACAACTTTAGGGAGTTAAAACACAAAAGTTTTGATAAAATGTTTTTTTTGGATTTTTATTAAGGGTCCCCATTTGCTTGGTGTTATTGCTAATACCAAACAAAGAGGGGGGTTGTTGGTGGCCACAACAAGTTGCAGATTGGTGATTCTTCATGTGCAGGGTCATCATCCTTGGCTTGGATGACCATCTGTGCTGCTTCTATGTACAATTGATGTCTTTATATTCCTGAATATATTGCACCCCGGATGGATGAAACTAGATCCGAGGTCTTCAAACTCGTTCAATCTTCGCCCGATGTACAAGTCGATCCATGTGAAGAGATGTTCTGAAGTCGAACATGGAAAGACATCGCCTGATTACCAGCCAATAATGTAAGCTGTTAACAGACGCGAGAGGAATCACCGATAATGATAATGACCCTCAAGGTACTACAGTACAATTCACATGGTGTGAATATATGATCCGATGTCGAACACCACACAAAATATTTTGGTCGAAGGCCCTTGATGTCAACTTGTCGTCGAAAGTGAGAAACTTGCCATTGAGGCATGCAAGCTTCAAAGTATTGAAAGGGTTGTTTCTATGTCAACTTCTTGGATAATGAGCTGATGTCAACAAGAAGTGACCTGTCGTAGGAGGGCCTTAATGTATCCCACATCTACGACACGAAATGAAGCAAATGATTTTCTGGAGGTGAAAACGATTTGACGACACAAGGTTCAAGAATGGCGGTCATGCAAAATGGAGGGTGAAGGTATTGCAGTGGATGAGGTATTAACTGGATTATGGTTTCTCAACTGAATGACTTCTCTTAAACATATCAGTGACACTGAGATGAATTGGTAGCGTTTACCCCAAAAGATGGATGGTATGGATGACCAATGGTGAAATGACCGATGAACGGAATAACCCAACCCGACTCAATCGTGGTGATGGAGTGAAAGTGTCATGTTCAAGAGCGACCTGCTACCATAAAATTCTTCAAGTTTTCTTCCCTTTTTTCCTAGTTATTGCTGACCAGTACCTCTTTATTTTTGTTAAGCTTGAGGAGGATAACATATGCTTGTTCTATAATTTTCCCTTCGGTCAAACTTGTCGCTATGTCTTAGCGAGCCTAGCGACAATGAAACTCATTCTTGTCTAGGTGGACAAGTTTGTCGCTATCGTTATAACAAGTTTAACGACAAAGACAACTTGGTCCTTTTCATGTTTAGAGAGTTTGAAAAGGGATGAAAATGAAACTCCAACAGTTCTTTTTCATAGCATAATCCCTTAAGTCTGAAAAAGGATAAAATAATATAAAAGGGATGACTTTTCAATCACTTTAGCGAGCCAAAAAAACAAACGCTCAAACTTTTTCGTGAGATAATCCCTCAGGTCTGAAAAATATTAAAATATACAAGAGGGATGGCACTTCCATTACTTTAATGAGCTGGAAAGACCAATAGCTCGACAATCTTTTCATATATCGCTCCATTAATCAAAGGATTAGCGAGCACGCTGTGGACCTTAAACATAGGAGAGCTAAGTCTTCCGCTTTAGCTGAACATGCTGAGAAAACCAATCATCATGTTTGTATTGAGGAGGCTAGTGTTATTGCTAAGGTTTCGCATTTCCATCATCGAAAATTTAGGGAAGCGCTTGAGATTGAAAAGAGGCCTTGCAATCTCAATAGGGAGGATGGCTGGAAAATCAGTAGGTGCTGGATCCCAGCACTCTCTTCCTAGTCATTTTCCGCCCCCTCTGTAGGTTATTTTTATTTTTATTATTAATTTTATCTTTATTTTTTATTTTTATTTTTTATTTTTTATTTTTTTAATTTTAATTTTCATTTTAATTTTATTTTATTTTATTTTATTTATTATTATTATTATTATTTTTTTATTATTTTATTATTTTTTATTTATTTATTTATTTATTTTTTTAATTTTTATTTATTTATTTATATTTATTTGTTTGTTTATTTATTTATTTATTATTTTTTTTTAGCGCCTTATTAAGGTCCGTTATGACTATTTTCCTTTTGAATTATAAATTTTATAATTCTTCTATTATTTATATATATTTTTTATTATTTCATTTATGCATATTATCTATTCTTATCAGCTTATATTCTAACTAACCTAACTTTATTTTATACAGGTCCCTTATGTAACTAATTCTCCATTTAATTATTAATTTACTTATAATTTTTAAAATTATTTTATATATTACTTTATTTATTTGTAGTTATTTAATTTATTTTAAGGTCCTTTATTTAACTAAAATTCCTTTTAAATACTTATTTTTTTATAAATTTTATAATATTTTTTACCCATTATATATATATATATATATATATATATATATATATATATATATATATATATATATATATTATTGATCCTAGGTATTCTAGCTATATTATTAAATAATTTTGACCCCGGTCCTTGAGTCAAACTAGCCGTTGGTCAAGTTAGCCATTGGAGGCTCTGCTCGGACTATTTAACATGCTAAGCTAGATCTGTTTCTTCATCTTGTCCTGACGATGAACCACACTAGTTGGTTCGAAACGCGTCGACAAATGGTATTCCATGTGATTTTCGCCGAAGAATCTCTCACAAATCTTTTCATATTTAACGAGTCTGAAAAGAGTTTAAAGGAGGCTCATTTTTTAGGAACGAGTGGCGTTTAGGGTAGCAACTGGTTCCGGGTAAGCTTGGAACTTCTCAAAACATGGTGATGTGAAGAGGGTGGCTAACAGGACCACTCATCGCAGCTGTTCCTCAAAATGGTAAACAATCAAGTGGAAGCATATGATTGGCCAAAAGAATGGAGGTGGTGGCAGGAACACAACCAAGGCTCAAAAGGCTGCTATCATGGCAATCACAAAGGTTATTTATCGAAGGCGGGTTCATTTTTTAACAAGCTTGAACTGTGGGGAACCATGCTTAGGTGGTAGGATTATTTTTTAACGAGCTTGAACCATGCAATAACATTGCTTATGTGGTAGGTTTATTTTTTAACAAGCTTGAACCATACGATAACATTGCTCATTTTTTAGTTTTTCTTTTTATGCAAACTAGAAACGACAAAAATAGAAAAGACAAAACTAAAAAGCTAAAAAAGCTAAGGAACTACTGAGGTTAGGTAGGATGGTTTTATCAGTGGTTAGACAAAACACTTCCTTTGCTTCATCCGCCATGAAGACAAAGGTCAATGGTGTGTCAGACTAATCACCTAACCTAAGAAGTTAAAAAGCTAAAAAGCTAAAAGGCTAGAAAAATGAAATTGAAAAAGGGTTTGCATGCCCCCAGTATGGTGAAAAGGAGAGTTTCTCATAACCATATGAAATCATTGTGGTTAAGCAGGATGGTTTTATCAGTGGTTAGACAAAACACTTCCTTGGCTTTGTCCATCAAATAGAAAAAGGTGAATGGTGTGTCAGACCAATCACTTAACTTACAGGGAAATTCAAATGGTAGGATGGTTTTTTCAGCGGTTAGACAAAACACATCCTTGGTTTCGTCCCCAAAGTGGACAAAGGTGAATGGTGTGGGATGGCACTTCCAGTCACATAACCTATAGGGAAACCTATCTTTTCAGCTGGGTTCGTCCGCCAAAGTAGACAAGGGTGCATGCCCCCTAAGCTTCGTTACATTCACCAGACTACTCGCGGTAATTAGGTGGATGGAATGAAGGTTGAAGAGACAATCTCGATGCAAAAGGACCATTTAGGGATGATGTTTGACTTGGAGCTATGCTTGAACTGGGAAATGAAAGCTGGTCAATAGTGAAAATTTTACTTTCATGTGGGAAACACATCACTCGAAAGAGTGTTGAAACAATAGCCTCCATGTTATAAACATAGTCACGTCCAAGGAGTAGATTGTAATATAACGGTCTTTGGACTACCATCACATTCAATTGAATGGTTTTCCTTCCAAAAGTTATCGGTAACTTAGGAAGGATCCCTAACGGTGTACTAGTTCCTTTGTTAAAGCCTGATAAATTCCGAGTAATAGGCATAAGCGATGGCGAACCAAGCGCTTTCCAAGTAGTTGAGGAAAGGATACTCACTGAAGCCCCTTCATCTATGATAGTGCCAAACATGACCATTTTGTAAACTTGTACTATGATCCAAAATGGTACATAAGAAGGAAGGCAGGATCTTGCTAGTTGATTCCAATCGAAGGAAGTGACTAGTCTGCTTGGGGGGGTACCGAATAAACGGGAGAAATGACCCCTTGAGTCGCGGGAACTGGGGGATTCCTTCCCTGTTGTGAAGGAATGGGTGGATTTCCCCCAAGTTCATCGAACTCTGAAGTAACAAAGAGAATTTGAATGGTTTCGTTCTCACTCTCTTTGTGGATGGTATCATCTGAAGGTGGATCTTTTGAAGGTAAAACTGGGTCGACTGCCATCTCGACCTATTGACTTTGGTTCGGTATGGACTTGAAGGTTCACTTTCAGCGATAGGTGTTTCGACCGACGATTGAGTTATGTCAGTTGGATTTTCAACTAGTAAAGGACTTGGGGAGAGATTCCTGTATCCAGATGGAAGTTGCTGCGGTGAATCAGGACGGTTATGCAAGACTCTCTTGGCTTCATCCAAAAAAATACAACGGGGGAGGGTATGGTCCCCTTCGCATAATCTAGATGGAATGTTGACCTTTCGATTACTAGTTGATGGTGTGCTGTCAACATGATCACCAGAGGTTGATGACACCGGTTGGTGCGAACGAGGGGACCATTCTCTCAAGATCCGAGGGATGCATAGACATTCTGGATGAAAATGGTCTCCTCTACAAATTATGCAAGGAAATCTGGGTTTGGAAAGTTCAGTGTGCGGATTTTCACCAGATGCTGCATGGTTGCCCCCTTGCTTAACTGACTTATTCTTCTTCTCCTTCCCTTTCTTCTTCTTCTCAGTCACCCAGTTACTAGCATCGCTACTTTCACCAAGCGAAGAGGAAGGAGGGGAGGGAGAAACAAACGAAGAAGAAGGCGAAGGATCAACTTTAGTATTAACTGGTTGCTGATTTGATTATTGAGGAATCACGCTATTTTGAACGATAGAGGTTGAGAATAGCCATACTGACAGACCAATTGTAATTCTCGGAAGGGACAATGTGGCCATATATGGAGCACCAATATTTCCCCAAGAAGAAAATGGACTAGGATTCCCCTCAAAAGGGATTCCTTGATTGGTGGTTCCCAGATTTGTCTCCATATATCTCAACCTAGGATCAACGAAGGAACAGGGATGTTATTCCGAATTAAATAAATTTTAATGACGCTTCGACACAAATTTTCTTTTTCAATTTTTAAGAGTCGAGAAAAAGCTAAAGATGACTCTAGTCCCCTTCGATTTTTAATGAGCCTGAAGTGAAAAGTGCTCAGATGGACCTTTTCTTTTAAGGAATCGAAAAGGAATGAAAGTGACTACTCTGGAAATCTAGATAGAGGGATTACCAAACCAATCGCAAAACTGCAATACACACCTTGGTGATAAATTAAAGAGAAATTACCAAGGACTTATGTACAACAATCAATCTTCCCAAATGCTGTGTTCAGTGCAGTGCGATTGATAGGGCGGCAGACACGACTTCCTATCGATAAAGGATATAAGCCTATTGTAGTCTCCCAATATATACTTGACGGTACAGGAAGCACAAGTCCGTGCTAGAACTTGTCGTATCAAAGAGGAGGAATCACCCAACCTTCGATGAAAACGATAGTTACTAGTTTTAACAACGCCATAACACGTATCTAGCCTAGACCTCTAGATGTGTTGCGTTAGGTTCCAAAGCGTTGTTAAGTTCATTGAAATTTATTTTAGAGTTGATCTTGTTTAGAAGTTTGCCTTTCAGTGGTTCACCGCGTGATGTAGATGTAAAATTCCTAAAAATGCAATCTACAATGATAAACAATCGTTGTTTATTTTTGTTGAAAATGCAACAAGATGATGGAGCTTAGTGGAAAGGAGTCGCCTTCACTAAGTGGGCCCGCAGGCTATTTTTGGCGCAAAGTCTATTTTTAGACATATGGATCATGGTCTATGAGTTGCAGGATGCTGTTTATGGATGATTGGTCATGTTGGGAAAAATAGGTGTACTTCTATTTTTGGTTCACAACGGAGTGATCAGAGTCTATTTTTAGACTGCCAGGCTAAAAATAGAAACAGTCAAATATTATTAGCCCTTAGTAATATTTGGACTCTAAACATTATCTTATTCTCTTGGAGCACTTCAGTTCGAGCTACGGATGCGGCACATGCAGCTGAAAAAAGGAATCACCTGGTTTCTTATGTGTTAGTTGAGCTATTGCATGGAGGACTTCAGTTAGAACTCATGCATGTGAGTTCTGTGGAGTTGATGGAGTTGTGTTCAATTTGACTTAGTTGAACTAGTTGTATTTAGTCTAACTAAAGAATACACTAGTGATGAGTTGGGTGAATTAAATATTAATTAATTCACTAATTATTAACTCATAAAGAAACTAAAAAATACATCAGTTAACTCAGTGCATGGACAGTTCAACAGAGACAGGTGTTAGAGGTAAGTGAAAGGGTGAGTTGTGACTATCAGTTGTGCATGAGATTTTGCACATGCATGGGATTGAGTTATGCCAAAGAGGACTGCGCAGTGTGGGCAAATTCCAAGGTAATTGTAGCCTGTGCTCACGTGATTTTCACTTGGGCATTGTGCAGTGGAGGTAGGCAAAGCAGCGGAGGAGATTTGAACCTGTGACTTGTTCGGATCTGAGCTAGTTTTGTGTGTAACAGGTGGAGATAGTGCTGGATACTTGTGATGAGTATTGTACTATGTATTGTTACATGTTCTCAATCATTATAATATATAGATAGTGTGGGGTTTTTAGCTGTAAGATTTCCCCGGGTTACATACTGTGTTAATGTGTGCATGCGATTGATGTTTCATTGTTTTTAATGCTGCTAAATTGATGATCAACGTAGAGGAGATTATGTATTGTGCATGTATTCCGCAATAGTGTATAATCGGGATAATCTTTGTGAATAAGTGTTTATTATTCAAAATTTCTACATGGTATCAGAGCTAGCTGATGTGTAGAAAAATTCTACAATTTTTAGCAATGAAAATCTTAGCTACTAAGAAAAGAAAATTACGATTCTTTCAAATGAAGAGTAAAGAGCACACATTAAATGCACTTTTCCTAAATCATTTTCCACACAAAGCCTAAATGCAAATTCCAATGCATGTATTTGTTTTTCATTCCCCTTAATGTGAAAAATACCAAAAAGGAAAACTAAGTATAGCAAAGATCTGAAATATTTTACTCAAAGCGACATTTCGACAATTTCTTTTTCAAAATGGAAAGGAAGACTAAACAACAATTTTCAATTTCGAATAGAAAATGCTTTCGACACTTTAAATATTAACAAATCAAATCAAATGCATGACAAAAATTTCAATCAACTATCCAGGGAAGGAAGACCTAGTGACACTTCTCTTTTGACATAAAACGACAGTTACGACACTTTTTGTACCAAAACGACAAATTAATTTAAGCAACTTTTCGACAAAGGACTGTAAATGATGGACAAATACATAAAAACATTTACTAATCCTAATCAATGGAGGCTGAACTATGTAATGCAGGCAGGCTTCAGTAATGAGGTACTGTTCATAAGTAGCAAAAACAACTAAACAGAGCTGAAAACAAAGATAAAAAACCCCAAATTTCAAGAGGAGAAATAGGCTCAGTCAGTCATTGCACCCGGGCTTCACAAAAACAGGGATGCATCACACTTTTTAGGTTCGGGAGGTGTGATTCATATTGGCTGACAGTGACAGACAGTGCGATGGGCCAGGGAGCACAACTGAGGTGGGTTTTGGCTCAAATTTGCAACAGATTTCAGTGAGTTAAGCTGAGCTATGATTGACAGTAAAGAGAAAAGTACAGAGGTATGATCTTGAGAGGTTACTGAGCTACCAAAAGGGCATCTCAAATGCTTGTAAGTCAAATGTTCAATTCATAAACTAGACTAGAGATTGACTGAAGTAACATTCATCTACTATGCAATTGCAGAGCAAGAGCAGTTCGAAGGCTATCTGGCTAACTTCAGGCTCCGTCTATAGTTTATAAAACAAACAACAACAACAAGCAAAACATCTATTGGGTCGCCATTTTGTTTGAAAACTAGTGTCTTTTCAATCTGTTAGCCCTCTAGGATTGGTAGCTATCCTAGAAACAAACAATCAAAGCAATTTGGGATTTCCTCTATGTATGATAGACAAGAGAGAGGCAAAGGAACCAACCTGGATCTTCTGCTTGAATCCTTTCTTTCTCTCCCCCCCTTGACAAAGCTTGCAACTCCTCTCCTACTTATACCGCTTAGAGAATACCTGTAGAAACAAAGTAACAAAACACTATCAAAGCATATTGATCTATTATATCATAAACAATGTAGAATCAGAAATACAATGAACATACAATGGCATTCAAAAATAACATCATTCACAAATACACGATCGTATGGAGGAAAACTCAAAGAACTTTATTAAATATGAAGGGAGAATTACAACCTAGCTATCTGATCCAGCATCATTCTCCCAGCATCAAAGCCCTCTTCACCTCATGAAAAGCAAGATCACCCAACAATACAATGCTCTTTCTCAAAGACAAACTATCAGAACTTCCTTGCAAATTACAAAATTCCAGCCTCTAGATCTCTGAGATGAGGGATCCATTTATAGATGTGTGCAAGGGTGTGAGTCATCTCTGGGTTTTTCATTAGTTTCATTCCACTTGTTTTTCTTGGTTCCACTTGGAAATTTCTTGGATCTCTTACTCATCCTTGGACAAATTCAGAGAGGCAAGTGTCATAGGAGAAGTTTCTAGAAGATTCCATGAGCATCCACTTAGCAAACTGTCTCAGAAATTTGTCCATTCTCGCTCATCACACCCCACAGAAGGTCTCTTTATTAGGCATCGCACCTGGCTAGTGTAGGAGTCAGTATGCATTGCACCCTAACAGTGGAGCAGTCAGTATGGTCCAGTTTTGGCCAGTTCTGAGTGGTTTTTTCAGTGGAACTTTTGCGGAATGATGTAATCAGTTGACCATGATCCTTTAGGGTATGAAACAACACTTTTAGGGGTTAAAGAGCCCTAGTTTATCGACATACAAGATTGGGGTTGAAGTGCCGAAATATGTCTATAACACATGTGCAGTGAAAGGATGGAGTTTTGCTTCTGGTGGGTTACCTAGGTATGAGAGGGACTTGAGTGAGGGAGTTTTGAGGAAGTGAAATGCATGAATGCATGGGAATGGTGTTTTATTTCCTCTTATGGTGATTCGCGGTGAGGTGGTGTGCTAGTAGCAAAGGTACGTTCCCATTTTTGGACCATTGGTCCCCACTACCACCTCATCATTTCCCACTCCTCGTAATCAGCTCCCACCTTATGGATCCTTTTTTTAACCACTTTTTTCCTACTCCTTCTTTGTCTTTGAGTTGACTGTAGCCACGTGTGAGAGGACACTTAGTTGTGCATGTGTTGACTGAACGAAGGTGGCCAAGTTAACTGGCCACCTTTTCACTTATAAACCAACTATCTCATAACCCTTATATTTTTTTGATTACATGATGCATATGAGAGAGCGAGTGGGATACTTACCTGTGGTTCCAATGCTATGTTGCAGTTGTCGAAGACCAGAGGTGTTGTTGTGTGTATTTGCTGCATTCTCTTCTTCTTCCTCCTCTTGGTATCTACTAATGGCTTCTTTGTTTTTGCAGGTACCTGTGGTTGAAGATATGATGCTGTTGCTTTAGAGCTCCTGGATCATCATGTTGAAGGCTTGTTGCTGGTGTGATTGGTATTCTATGGGATAGGCTGCTACAGGATTCCTACAGGATGTCCTGTAGCTGCTTCTCCCTCAGAACTCTTTGATCATTCTTCTTGCTAGGGCTATGAGAATGGTGACATGGATGGAAAGGAGCGGGATTATGGAGAGCAAGGAATATTGAGGTGATGTTCTTTATTCCTCTCTGTTTCCCTTTTTTGAAGACTGGGAAAAAAACTCTTGAAACTGATTTATTTATTTTTTTTATTTTTTTATGGTGAGTGTAGGGATGATGATGGTGGACAAGGTGTGGTGAATGATGATGAAGAGGGTGAATTTTAGGGGCCTAGAAAGTCCATCATTTTCCTTTGGACTGCTTCCTATAGGATTTATGGGTCACTGTAATTCCTACAGGATCATCCTGTAGGTTTTCAGGGGATCCTGTAGGAATACAAGGGATCCTATAGAAAACACAGTCTTTTTATAAACTGAAGTAATGGAGTGAAAAAATGACAGAAATGATGGAGGGATGCATGGTAATGAGTGAAAAAATAAATATGTGAGTGGCAGGGGTCTCCTTGGGATCCTCTTTTTCTCCTTGATCGTCCTTCTTGCCCACCTGCAAATGGAAATTTCATGATTTTTTTATTTATTTATTATTATTATTATTATTATTTTTTATTTTTTATTTATATTTATATTTATATTTATTTATTTATTATTATTATTATTTTTTTAATTTTTTATTTTTTATTTATTTATTTATTTTTTTTTTTTTTTTTTTTTTTTTTTTTTTTTTTTTTTTTTTCTGAAAAACAACTAGGCTGCCTCTGAGAGGTTTTCATCCTAGCTGTTTGCCCTGGATGCCTTAAGAAAGGTTTTCACCCAGGGATCTTTCTTCTTCTCTCTTTTTTTTTTGACACCAATGAGTCGCCTCAAGAGGTTTTCAACCCAATGATGGGACTCAGGCACCTCATGGAGGTTTTCACCCGAGTCCTTATTCTTTTTTCCTTTTTCTCAGTGATTTAATGAGGGAGGAGCTAGAACTTGCTCCACTATCATCACTATTTTATTAATATCATCAATGAACTCTTGTTTTGATAAAGGTCTTTTGTAAATTTTCAATCGGTGTCCATTAAAAAGCAAAGGAATGGCTTCTTCATCTATGGTTCTGATTTCCATTGACCCATTATCATGGCATCTTTCCACAACATAAGGTCTGAGCCATCTTGTCCTTAACTTGCCCTTGAAGTCTTTATACCTAGAATCATGTAACAACGCCCAATCGCCTTCCTGAAATTGCTTCTCCTTGAAATTTTTATCATGCCAAATATTCCTCTGAAGTTGAACTACCTTTTTATGTAGGAGGGCCTACATTCTGAATTCATCCAAACCGTTCAACTGAAGCACTCTATCTTTTTGTTCACTACTGAGATCTAGATCTAGTTGGGCTTCCATCCTTAATGTGTTATTTTCAAATTCAATGGACAACAAGGCCTTTTTCCCATAGACTAGCTCGTAGGGTGTGAATCCAATGGTGGTTTTCCATGTGGTATTATAGGCCCAGTTGGCCTCAACTAGTCTTTTTGCCCGATCCTTCCTGCTGTTGCTCACCACTTTGGTCAAGATGCCCTCTAGTGCTCTGTTGGTTACCTCCACTTGCCCATTAGCTTGTGGATGATAGGGAGTGGAGGTTCTATGCTTGATCTTATGATGGCTAAGCAAGTCTTCAATCATGTTGGAGGTAAACTGGCTGCCTTGGTTTGTGACCAGCTCTCTAGGGTACCCAAATTTGTAGAATACATTCTCCCTTAGGAACTCAACCACCTTCTTTTCTGTTTTTGCCTTAATTGCCTTGGTTTCAGCCTGCTTAGTCAAATAATCAATTCAAACAATATTGTACTGTTTTTGCTTTGAAGGAGGGTCAATCGACCCAATGAAGTCCATGCCCCACTTGGCAAATGGCTCGAAAATCACTTGAGGTTGAAGAGGAATTTCATCTCTTGGAGTAGGCCTTCCCATCCTCTGCCACCAATCACACTAACTAGTGTATTTTTTTCACATCCTGATGAAGAGTGGGCCAATAATACCATGCTTGTAACACTTTAAATGTTGTCCTCTTTGCTGCAAAGTGACTTCCATAAGACCCATCATGTCAGGTCAGAAGGATGTCGAAGATTTCCTCCTCCCTAACACACCTTCTCAAGATTTGACCTGGGCCAAGTTTGAAAAGATTGCCCTCAATCCAAGTGAAGGGGGCACTTTTCCTGACTATCTTGCTCATTTCTTTGGAGGACAAGTTTGGTGGGAACTGTGCTGATACCAAATAGTTTGATATATCAAGGAACCATGGAGAGAGAAATGAAATAGAAAATAAATGCTTGTCTGTAACTGGTCATCCACCATTCCTTCTTCACCTGCAAACAAATTTACTCTAGACAAAAAGTCTGCAACAACATGTTCCTTACCAGGATTATCAACAATGGTTAGATCAAACTACTGTAATAAAAGTAACCATATTACAATTCGAGCATTCACATCTGGTTTGTTCATTAAATATTTGATTGCAACATGGTCAGTATGCACAAATGTTTAATAGCCTGTAATATAATTCCTGAATTTGTTTAATGAATGCACAACAACCAAGAGTTCCTTTTCGGTCACTGTACAATTTAGTTCAGCCTTTGATAAATTCTTACTGATAAAATAGATAACATAAGGAAGTTTTTCATATATCTAACTTTGGGCTACTCCTATGGCTTTGTGTGAGGAATCAAAATGAATGTGAAAGGGGACGAAGAATAGGTGCAGTGGTTAACTTATCCTTTAGGATGTCTAAGGCCTCTTGACAACTTTTTGACCATATAAACTCAGAGTCTTTGGCCCAAAAACCAAGTAAAGGAGAGGCCAACTTGTTGAAGTCCTTTATGAACCTTCGGTAGTATCTAGCTAACCCTAGGAAACTTCTAACATCTCTCTTCTTTTGAGGAGGTGGGACCTTTGGATGGTAGCTATTTTGTTTGGGTCCACCTGCAGTCCTTGCCGAGATATTGAATGACCTAGCATGGTCCCTGCAGTCATTAAGAATTCGCATTTTTCAAGACTGAGAGACAGGTTCATTTCAATGCATTTGTGCAGTACCTTGCCAAGGTTAGACAGGGCTTCTTGAAAATCATAGCCACTAGGTGTAAAATCATCCATATAAATCTCCACCGCATCATGGACTAATTCAACGAAAATACTCAGGAATGCTCTCTGGAAAGTGGCAGGAGCATTGCATAGGCCAAAAGGAAGGACCCTATAGGCAAAAGTACCCCAAAGACATGTGAATGTGGTCTTCTCTTGGTCTTCTGGGTAGATCTGGATTAGGTTGTACCCACTGAATCCATCTAGGAAAGAGAAAAACCTTTTCCCCCCCAGGCCATCTAGCACTTGGTCAATGAAGGGTAGAGGAAAATGATCCTTATTTGTTGCTTTGTTAAACTCCCTGTAATCAACACAAATTATCCACTTATCATTTTTCTTGGGTACTAACACCAAAGGAGAGACCCACTCACTGTCGGAGATAGGGTAAATGAATCCTGCATCTAGAAGTTTTTGCAGTTCTTCTTTGACTATATCTTTAAGAGATGGATTCATCCTCCTTTGTGGTTGTCGGACTAACTTGCAGCCTTATTTGATGTATATGTGGTAGGTACACACTGAGGGGTGTACTCCCTTAATTTCTTTGTAACTCCAAGCGAAGGCTTCTAGATTTTCCTTTAACATGTTGCATAAATTCTCTTCTTGGAGAGCAGAAAGAGATGGATTGATCTTCAAGGTTCTCTCTGGGCTGAATTCTATGGTTTTGACACGAAGTGGGTTGGAATCGGCCAAGCATAAGTTAATTAGATTATTTTTCTGGGTATGATTCTTCTAAGGGTAATGAACTGGGAGTTGGACTTTGGAGCAAGTGTTAAATCAAGTCATCCTCATCCTGTTGTCCCCCTCCCATGGTTGCTTCTAAAGCATAAAGTTGGGTGGAATAAACTTCATCTTCTTCCTCCTCCATCCATAAAGGTAAGTCATGCTCTAGAGAAGGTTGAGCAGGAGGGTATAGGACTAACTACTTGGACATATGCCCATTCTTGATGGTCATATTCCCAACTCTGCAACTAATGTAAGAATCGACAGTGGGCATCCATGGCCTCCCAAGGATTAGAGGGTAACCAGTAAGCTTAGCCTTAGGCTCGAGAACTAGGAAATCTGCAGGGTACTCCCAAAAGTCAATGGAGACCATCACATCCTCCACAATTCCCTCAGGGGTTATTGTGGAATGGTTTGCAAGTTGCAAAATTGTTGTGGCATTCCTTAATGAACCTTGGAGGTTGAGCTTGAGCATGGTGTCGTTGCTCATTACATTAATGGCAGCCCCAAGATCGATCAGAATGTGTGGGAAAATGGTGCCATTGATGTGCACATCTACTACAGGGCTTCCAGGGTCCAAATATTTTGGACATATTACCTTCCCCAGCATTAAGTCAGATAGCTGCCCAATGATATTAATGGTAGGGGAATCCCTTTTTCACCTCCCTGGATTCTTGAAGCACTTCTCCTTAATCAACTTATTGTAAATGGGAACATCTTTTATTGCCTGGAGAAGTGGGATCTTCACACATATATTTTTCAATTCTCCTAGAAGTTCAATCTCTTCTGGTGTAGGCTAGAGTGGTTGGGCTAATCTCTCATGAAAGGGTGGATTTACTTTAAGGTTGCTTTCCTTTCTTTCTTCCTTAGCCTCCCTAGGGGGATGTGGAGGTTGGTTATCCAGGAGAACTCTTTGAGATCTCAGGTTAATCTCCTGGATTTCCATAGCATAAACTGGATATGATGTCTCTAGTATACTTGTTGAGCCTTCCTGTTGTTCGGGTTCGGATTTGGCTGGGTAGGAATCTGGGGTTGCTTGGGTGGAGCAGAGTGTATGAGTTGTGGTTGGGTAGGTGGTGGAGAAAATAGAGATGGAGCATTGTTGTATTGGGGCCTCCACCCCTGGAGTGGTGTATTCCACTAAGGTTGTGGTGGAGCATAAGGTTAAAATGACTGGTTGGCTAGCTGGGAGTGATACTGAGATGCATAGGACCAAGGAGGCGGTGTAGACCAGGAAGGATGAGCAGGGGGTCCCTAAGAAGTTATGGATGTGGTTTGGTTGGGGTTGTAATATGCATGGGACGACACTTGCATTCCCTATTGGTATGGTCTAGGCCCATGACGTCTCCTTTAGTTAATGTAGAAAAGCTACTTAGTGACCCCTTCAGCTCCTTGATATATAGGTTTGAGTTTGGGTAAAGAAGGGCACTTGCCTGTGGAGTGGTTTTCTTCACAGAGCAAGAAAATTTCAATAGATTTCAATGGGCATTCGTTCCTAGGATGCATCCTAGTGCATCTAGGACAAAAAATGGCCAAGGCTCTCTTTGCTTCCTCCCGCTTCCTCTTAATGTTCATGGTGTCCATTTGCAAGGCAAGGGTTTGCATCATCTCACTTTTGAAATCTTCCAGCATGTTCCCAATTTCACCCTTGATGGATGAGTTGAAAGATGATGAACTGGCCATAGGTTGACTACCCCTACCCCAGATCATTAGACAGTTTTATTTTTGATTGTGTAAATAATCTATTTTTGTAAAAGCAGTTCATGATATTTTTCGTCCTACTATTGTATAAATAACTCTCTTCATGAGTTTTTAGGGGTTGCACCCTTGAAGAAGCATTTCTATACATCTGATGTAATTAATTACACCTCATGAAGAAACAACAACATCGAGGTGGATTCAAAAATAGATTCCATGCATAGTGACAAAGAATTGGTTGACTCGAGCGATGCATAGTCTACAACAAATCTTGATTCCCTGGTCATCTGATGTTTACTTGCACTAACTTGTTGTAGTTGTACTCTAGTCGTACATGATTACAAAGACCACACACTTGAACACTATCCAAAGGACATTCTATTAATGCATGTTTCTTTCTACATTTGGGACAAAAGATTGCTAAAATTTGTTCTTGTTCTTCTTTCTTTTTGTTTGCTTTTAGAACATCTACTTGTGTCCCTAATGTACTTAGGAGATCAGTTTTGAAGTTTTCTAGCAAGCTTCCTATCTATGCTCTTGTTACTCCTCCTGCTGCTGATTTTGTTGCTTTTGAACTTACATCTCTCCTTCCAATTTTTGATTTTCCTCTAGAATATTTTTGACATAATTCTGCAATTTCGTTAAATGGCAAATTTGAAATGTCACCCTTGCCCATTACATTCAGAATGTCAAGGTATTCATCTCTTATACCTTTGAGAAAGATTGTTCGAATGGTGTCTTGGTTTAGTGAGTGTTGTTTATATTTTTGTAGATTATATGCAAATCTTTCTAAGTATTCTTCTAAACTCTCGTCTTCTTGTTGTGTCATTCTGAAAACATCCTCTTTCGAGTCCCTAGGCCCGAAATAGGCTTGATATTTTTTAAGAAAGATTGATTTCATTTCATCCCAAGAAGCTATTGTTTTCTCTCCAAAATCCATGAACCATTTTAAGGCTGATGCTTTCAATGTAGCAGGAAAGAGACAAAGTTTTTGTATGTCATCGGTGTATCCATAAGTTCTACACAAGATATCAAATTCAAACATAAAGGAATTAGGATCTTCCATTGACATTCCATAAAAATTTGGCAATACAGAAGGTGGAATATTTTTCATTTTTACATCTTCTCCTAATACTACACTTGTATCCAATATTGGAAAGCCAAAAGTAGTTTCCTGATCACCACCACCTTCTTGTCTTTTCCTATTCTCTTCTCCTTTCCTATCATTTTATCGTTTTGCCTCTTCCTCTCTGTGCCTTCTCCACTCTCTTTGTTGTCTTTCGTATTCAAGTCTTTGTTCAAGAGTAAGAATAACAAATCCATGTCCCTCTTCAGCCATAGCTTCAATTTTCTCAATGCCAACTTGAGGCTCAGGTTGTTCAAAAATAGGTTGATCTATGGACTCAAAAATGGATTGGATTTCTTTAACAATTTCTTTTTGTTTTCTTGAAGTAGGTGTTGTTGTTGGAGTTTGTTTCCTTTTCACCTCCCAAGCTAACAAAGTTTGCCTTTCAATTAAAGTTAATCTTTGTCCTATTCTTTGTTTTTCTTCCAATTCATCAATTGTTGGTTTACCAGCAACTGGTGTTGTTATCTTTGATGTTCCTATTTTATTGATGGGGGGTTTTGTTTAATAAATCTACCTTGGGGATCTCTATTTCTAGGCATAAAGAAACATAACCGAAAGAAATACATCTCAACTAATTTTTTTATTTTTGTTTTATCAAATTTTTAATGTTTTTGTTTATCTTTCTATTTGACTATGATGATAATTGCCTCCCTCGTAACGATGCCAAAATATTGAGCTAATTTATTAACAGAAATTAACACAAGTATTCATTATCAATCCAGGTTTATAAAACTTGGAGGCAAGTCCACAGTGTATGGATATCAGGTATAGCCAAGCTTAGAAGATAAATTTTGAAGAACTAAAGAAGTACATATTACAAATATAAGCCTATATTAACAATTTGTAACTCACTTTTGCATTGTATGAAAGTTGAAGTGGCTCTTAACTTAAGAGATCCATTTGTGTCCTTCTCTCTCAATTATCACTTAATGAATATAAATTAGAAATCATGAATTAACAATAGCTTAAGATGAATAAATCAACAATGAAAGAGACTCTTAACTTAAGAGATCTTTGAGCATTTTTCATCACAATTCATTCATCATTATGCTATCACTGGAAAACTGAAAGTACATAAAAAAACTGCTTGCATGTAACAAAGAAGAATTCTAGTTTTGATATATCAGTTCAATAGAAGGAGAATTCAATTTGAACACTTTGTTGTCCCATCTTACTAAAATGATAAACAAACTAAAATTCAATAATATAAATCATCACACATCAATTCATAAGCAAATCTGAAACAAAGCAAGTAAACATATTCTAAAGTAACCAGTTCATGAAAATTAAGCTAATCTAACAATGAAGTGTACTTAGCTTGGAGTGGGGGCCCTCCACCCTTGCCTTGCACACTTGAGGTTGCTATCAAATGCTGAAACTTCAGTCACTCATCCACATCAATGAACAGAAAAATGAAAGTAGAATAGGTTCTTCAAATTAATCTCCAAAATCCAAATGTCTCAGCATAAAGTTATACAAAAATTACATATCATAAGCCTTCAAAGTCTTGGCTTAAATAGAAGTTTATGAAACAAACTGATATAAAATATCTCTAACAATCATATCTATTCATGTCCATATAGCTAAGCCGAATCCATCCAATCTATCACTAGAAATATGGATAATCCCATGAAATCATAAAACTGCCCTATTTCCTAGGGATTTTCTGGGTGACTAGTCATGTTTGACCAGCCTTGACCGGGCCTAATAAAGCTTGTTTTGACCGAACCAAGTGGAATTAGTTTAGTCCTAGTTCCGAAGCTTTTTATTCATGCATCCAGCTCGAGCCCAAGTGTCCTGCAAATATGTCATCCACATAGCTATTGCGGGAATTTTTGATTCTGTCCAAAATTGCACTTGAAACTCAATTTTCATAAAAACTTCTACAAATTGCAAAATTAAAATGAAATACCTGAATATGCATAAAATACATCAAAATGAGATGGATGTGATGGAAAATGGATGGAAAATATAAGGATTAAGTAAGTTTCCTTAAGCAAAAATAGACAAAAACTGAGGGCCAACAACGTGAAGAAAACATGGCGCGTTCCTTGTATTAACTTGATCAACAAATATACATGATAGTGTGAGTCCAACCCAGAAGCGAGGGCGATACAAAATTACAACTCAGAGATCGCTAGCTTGGCTCTACCTATGGTCTACATTATATACAGTCTCTCAGCCTTAGCCATATTCTACTAATTACAGTCATTTCCTATTCAAGTCTTTCGGTCGAACGAACTAACAAACAACATTGCAAAACCGGCTGATGGTTATAATAAAGCATGAAATTTTCTGGCCGTAGACCATATTCTTGGCAAGTATCCCTAATTATACGTCGCCAATGTCCATCCTCAGATAGTCCTCAATCAAACTAGGAGTCGTGGATAAAAAACGCCAATTTGGAATATCACAAAGATCATGAAGCAACATCGTTGGCAGTGCTGGAATCTGTTTGCATTGATCACGCTAAATAATGATTAACACTTAGTTCTTTAATTATTTTTAGGAAAGTTAAATATAAGTTATAAGAGATATTAAAAGGTATGAAATCTATATAAAGTAATTAATAAAGCTTAATTATGAAATATGAAGTATATGTAGGAATAGATGATGATCTTGGACTAGTGCAGGAATGAGAGGGTTAGATAGAGAAAAAATAGAGGTTAAGGCTTATGGGAATAGGGTAAAAATAGAGCAATTTGGGACACCAACACCTGTGACTTATGTCCTCTCCCACTTATTGCATAGTATACTTATAATGCTCTCCCTATGCTCATGGGAGATTGCATCTCCTTGTTACAATTTGGGCCAACTCATCCCATCATGCCACTCGACTTGGAAACCCAAAATTTGCATAACTAACACTTTCCAATGTGTGCACATGCCCATTCTCTTGCAATGTGTGTGTTGAGTCAACTCCATTATGCTCTAGTGTTCGTTGAACTGACACAACCATTTGAGTTTGTTGATGTTGTGTGATGATGCCCAATGTGGGATGGGCATGTCGTGTCACAACATCATGCATGCCAATCCCCAAATTTGGCTAATGAGGGTTTGGGTGCATCATGCACTCAATCCATCGGGTGACTTGTCTCGTGTCATCACATGCCATGTAGGCACGTGTCTGAACTTGGCGTTAGGTGTCTTACAAATGACTTCTTATAGATTATACATCCTTTTTTTACATCCTCCATGATCTTCTCCTCATTTCCCTATATAATAAGGATGCAACTACATCCTCAAAGTTTATTGTGGATTGAGTAGTCCTACAAATTGATATAAAAAAATTGTCAAAAAGGTATGACAAAGAACATAACATAGAAATACACTTACCTTGTTCATCCTTCTTAATTTTAATAGAGACAAGTTGACTTACTAGAGTATTAAAGGAATTTAGATGCTTTATCATCAAGTCACACCATCACCCATACTTACATGATATAACGTATTTTGGAGAAAAAGGTTCTTTACCAGGGAATGTCATTGATACAAATTCCCCAACATATCCTACAACTTCTTTGTATTATCTTCTATAGAAACATTTAATAATACTGCATATGATAAGAAGAGTCGAATTATACTTCTCACCTTTCTTTCAAGTTTTTCCCAATATTCTTTTGAAACGCTAGTAAGTTTTGCACATGGATCCAAGTCAACCCATTATTCTCTATTTATGAGAATATCTTCCATCTTTAGTTTCCATTACTTTACCTAAAGCTCTGCACATTAAACTTCTCAATTTATATTCTTGAATTGCTTGTCATTTTTCTTTGTATAAGATTCACTATGTTAAACTTATGGTTATCAAAAACCAAGGATACTATTTCTCTTCACATAATAAACTAAACCTTGGCAAAAAAGGTATCCCCTTTAAAATAACAATATCACTTTGATACCAAATGAAGAGTTTGATAAACATGTGCAAAAAAAACAATATTTGTGTTTTTTACAATCACTCGTGGATTTTATTTTATTTTTTCCAAGGAAAAAAAACACATATTTTATTTATAGAAGATAAAGTCAATGGTGTATATGCAACAACATTCAAAAAGTGCCCCTTGGCCTAAGAGAAAAATATGATCATTTTACCAAAAAATACAATATCATCTTCTAAATATGAGATACAAAAAAGAGAGAGATTCATAGAGTGAAATATGTGGAAATAGTTGATTGCATCTTGTAATAGCCCTGGTGAAAATTTCATGTAATAAAAGTTAATAAAGGCAAAATAATACCATGGTTAAGGGACACTTATTCCAAGTTGAATGTTGGGCTAAGATATCCTAGTGGGCATCACTAGATGTGTGTTTTGGATAAGGAAAATTGGCAAAGGCTAAGGCAAGGGCACCTAAAGGAAAAAGGTCATTTTGGCACATTTATGTATGAAAATAAAAGGAATTAGGAGAAAGTAAGGTGAAAGGTCACAGGTTGCATGTGAGGAGGAAATTGAAGGAAAATAATGGAAAATGAAGAAAATAGAGGCCTCATTCATAAAAAGGCTTATGAGGATCGGCTAATAAACTTTTGTCGATTGAAGTTTGGAGCTCTCTCATTATTCTCAGTTTTCACTCTCTCTCTCACTCCTATTCCCTTGGAGTTTCCTAGAGCACTCTAGTTTGGAGCAAAGGAAAGGGAAAGTAAGGAAAGGAAAGGAAAAGTAAGCAAGGATCAAGGAAAGGAAAGTAGGATCAAGAAGCTTTAGCATGAATACTTGCAGGTAACCTTTTGCATATGTGATTTCCTTGCTGGTTTGGACATGCATGATTTTGCATGTTGGTGTATGGTTCTCTTGCTATCAGTGGCATGATTTTTCTGGGTTATGACAGTGGTTTTTCAGCCTAGCCTATCCTTTTTCAGATACAATGGTGTGTTGGGATGTTTATTTTGGTTTTTGATATTTGGAATTACCAGATGGATTTTGAAATCCAGGGTGAAGGTGGTCTTAAGGTTCATTCCAAAAGGCCTGGAATCCCTTGACCAGTTTTGGCGAGATACACGGTAAAGCTTGAGAGAGCAGTCTCGATTTAGGGCCTAGTGATCCAAGTTTGGATTGTGATAAAGCTGAAGAGACAAGGAGATGGAAAATTCCTCAAGGATAGTGATGGATTCTGGATGGCATTCCAAGTTCTGTTCGGTGGTGATCGGAGCACTAATTTTGGTGTGATCATGATTTGATGAGGGTGGAGGTAGTTTAACCTTTGGATTCCCTTGGTTGTTCTTGGATTGTTCTATGAGATCCCACATTCATGCTTGGAATATGGAATGAGGGTGATTGGTTGAAAGAGGGATTTGGTTTAGCCATGTTTATGGTTGGGTGGTACGTGGAAGTCCCGAACCTAGTCGGATTTGCCTATGATTAATCAAAGCTAAGTTCTCTTACTTTTGCATTGATTTATATGTGGATTTAATGGTTGGAATATCTTTGATATCTGTATGGTTTTATGATGGTTATAAGCATGGTTAAATGACTGGTTCATGTCATGGTTATTCTCGTATTTACTTATAACAGTTAAATGGATGGATGTAAGACCTAATTGATGATTTAGTAGTTCAATGGAGAAAGAGGTGATCCTTCTGGTTATATTTCATAAGTTATTTAAGTCATTTATGCTCTCTCTTGTATCCTAGACCTATAGGTTGTATTGATGCCAAGTGTTTGACAGAATGTCACTCACGGTTGGGGATGCTCAGGCCTAGTCCTGAGGGTGATTTTTGATTGATCAACATTTTTATCATGTTTTTAATGAATTCTAGAAGTTACAAGTTCTATGCAAAGGCCAGGATTTTGGGCTAGAAAAGTGGCTTAAATCCTAGGGTCGTTGGCATATAACTAGCAATTTTGGTCCATAGTCGCTGGTAGGCAAGCATGTGAGAGTGACTTTGGGTTGTTGGTCGCTCCCTTTCCCATATCATGAGAGCGACTATGGCCTAAGAGCTGCAGAATAGCAGTGGGACCCAGGGATAGGTTGTCTGAGTGGTTGACTTGTCTCCTGAGGGTTCTGTTGATGATGTTGGATGACTGTATGTGGTGTTCTGTCGATTCCACTTCCTTAAGGTAACATAGGAGGTTGAATTTGATCATCATAGCCTCTCTTCTCATGTTTACCCCAACTGGCATGGTTACTATTGGTAGACCTAGGAGAGGGTGTTATAGATTGGTAACAGAGCATGGTTGCGCTCTCTTTGGGTCATATCTAGTGCTACAGATATGGGTGAATGTGTTGGTCATGCATTCAAGTTAGTTGTGTGTGTGGCACTTACACTTGCGTTCCATGTGCTTGTCGCACTACATCATATTTATCATGGTAGAAATAAGATTATCATGAGGAACTTGATGTCAGTTTTATGGAATGCAACGTCAAGAGTATATGACTGGTTATACAATTATATGTAGCTTGATTACATCCTTGTATGTTGGGTTGCATTCTTGATTATTTGATTACATGCATCACTCTTGTAGGTTTACAAGAATTTATTGCTCATGCTCGACTACATGCGGTTATGTGTATTTGTAGTTGATTAGGCATTGCTTATGCAAGTTGATAGTTGCATGAGGCAATGTGTATATTGGAGTAATGGTTGTTGTCATGCAGGAGGTCATAACATGCATTGTTGATATGGCCTTACATTGATGACTGGACCCTAGCTAATATGATGGTCATGCATTGATGCAATTATTGATATATCTCTATATGTTATTATAGTTATGTAGTACATGCATCATGTTGATTTGATAATCTTATAGACAATGTATCCTACCCAAATTATGCTAAGGTACGTTGATTTATGGTGATTTGGTTTAGCTGACATAGTATTCCTTGGAGGAAAGAGATCGGATGGCCAACAAGGTAGTAGACTGCATAGAATCTCCCTATGAACCAAATGGGAAACATGGTGTGGGGCACTCTTTTCACTTGGCAGACACATTGAGAAGCCTAAAGGAAGAAGTAAGGAGTTGCAAAGTAGACAATGACAAAATCATGTAGGCACAAGAGAAAAAAGCAGAGGTGAATGCAACATTACTTTAGAGCATGAAGTAATATTCAAGTGTATTCTGTGGCATATTGCTCCGATAGCTCTGTTTGCTTCCTCCGATGGCTCTATCTGCTCTTTGCTCCTATGATAGCTCTTTTTTCTCCTCTGATGGCTCTGTTCGCTCCTCCTGGCTCCTCCGATAGCTCTGTTTTCTCCTCTTGGCTCCTTGAACATTTCCATATTGACATCAATGACAATCTATGTCAACATCACCCATCCACACCCACTAGCCGTTGGGCCACCGGGGTGGGGCGGAGGGTGGGGTGATTCTGGGGTGATTCCCAGAATCACCTCGCCACCCCCATGGGTCGTTGGGCCGCCCGGGTGGGGCGGAGGGTGGGGTGATTCCCGGAATCACCACGCCATCCCCACAGGCTGTTGAGTCGCTGGGGTGTGGCGAGGGCAAAGTGATTCCTGGAATCACCCCGCCACCCCCACAAGCCGATGGGCTGCTAGGGTGGGGCGCAGGGTGGGGTGATTCCGGGAATCACCCTGCAACCCCCGCAGACCGCCGGGGAGGGGCTGCATGTGGGGGTGGCGGGGTGATTCCAGGAATCACCCCGCCAACCACGTGTGCCATTGGGCTGGTGGGATGGGACGGAGGGCGGGGTGATTCCCAGAATCACCCTGCCACCCCTGTGGGCTGTTGGGCCACCGGGCTTGGGTGGAGGGTGAGGTGATTCTCGGAATCACCCCATCACCCTTGCAAGCGGTTGGGCCGCCGGAGTGGGGCAGAGGGCGGGGTGATTCCTGGAATAGCTATTGAACTGATTCTTTTTGTATGTTGTTGAGGATCTCCACTTGATTGATAATACAGTGTTGGGGTTTTATGCTAGTGCTTTCCCCATTGATATATTCTGTGTTATGTGTGATTGATTCCTTCTTATCAGTTATATGTGTTCATGCTTGATGTTGCTCATGGTTGATTAGCTTCCACAAAGTTTATGGTAGATGTAGATATAGTATTATGCTTTAGTACATTGCATATATCAGTTTGATCTGTAGGTGAAATTTCTACATGATATCAGTGAGCTAGCTGATTTGTAGAGAAAATTCTACATGGTATCAGAGCATAGGTGATCAAGGAAGAACAATATACAAGAAGGAATTCGAAGTTTATTATTCGGGATATAGATCTCAAGTTCTTATCACATCTATTTCACCGATGGTGTTCTATGGTTTGAGGCTTGAGTATGCCCTTGATGGCAGCTCAAACTATATAGCTTGGAAGGATCACATGGAGGCAGTATTGGAAGATAATGGCCTTAAGGATTTCATTGATCAAGAAGTCCCTAAGCCTACTGATGCTACTCAATTGGCGGAATGGAAGAAGTGTGTGGCTAGAGCTAGGAAAATTCTCTTGGAGGGAGTGCGAGATCACATTGTCTCGAGCCTCCATGGGAAGGAAACTTTGTTTGAAATGTGGAAAACATTGAAAGATTTATATCAGAATAGCAGTGATCAGAGGAAGTTGGCACTGAAGGACAAACTTCAAAAGATCAAGTGTGAAAAGGATGAGATGATCTCTATGTATTTGACCAAGCTCATCACATGCAGGGATGAGCTTGCAAGTGTAGGGGTCATGACATCTGATGATGACATGGTGAGTCTAGCACTCCTTGGCCTTCCTAAGAGCTAGCACAACTACCAGGACTCGGTTAATGGAAGGGAGAAACTGCCAGATTGGGAACGACTATGGTCGGATTTGATGCAAGAGGAGATCAGATGGAGCACCAGAGACGGTTCTTCATCCATGGAGGATGAGGAGAACTGTGCCTTAGCGAGTAAGGCAAAGAAGGGGAAGGAGAAGGTTTCTCTTTTTGAATCTAGTTCTTCCAATGGTGGGAAGAAGGTTGACAAATCGAAAGTGTGATGCTTTCATTGTCATGAGGTGGGCCATTATGCTGCAAATTGTCCACAGAGGAAATCCAAGAAGGGATCCAGGGAAGGATCTGAAGGTGAGGCACTTGCTTCACAGTTTGAGTTGGATTTCACACTCTTCGCATGCATGGTTTCATCCATGGTGGGAAGTGGTTGGTTTCTTGATAGTGGAGCTTCTTTCCACATGACCGGCGACAAGAGTTTGTTCAGTACTTTGGAGGAGAAAGATCTCCAGATACTCATAGCGATGGGTAATGATGAGAAGTATAGTGTCTCAGGTGTAGGCACGGTTATTTTTCAGAGGGAGCATGGAGCTCTTCTTACCTTGACCGATGTCAAGTATGTACCAGGACTGAAGAGAAACTTGGTGTCAATCGTGATGCTGGAAGACAGAGGCTATGATGTAGTCTTCAGTAAGGGAAAGGTTTTCCTTACCTCCTCTGGCATTACTTCTTAATTAAGGTAAAAAATTTTAAATTTTCAGTTTCCGACAAAATTTACCATTTTTAGGCATTTTGCGCATAATCTTTAGTATGGTTAGCTCGTTGATCTGTCACTGTTTCACTGCTGAAATAAACACATCAAATATGCAATTTTCTGAGTCTTACACTCAAAGAAGGCTAAAATTTTGAATTTTTGATTTCCAGAAAATTTTTACTATTTTTGGAAAAATTGAGGATTGTCTTGAGCATTGCTGGGTTACTGATCCATCTTCTGTTTATTGCTGAAATAAATAGATCGGATTTGAAAATTTCCCTCTAAATAGACCTAGAAGTGCATTTTTCAAGTTTCAGTACATTTTTACTATTTTTTGGCAAATTGGTCATCTATTTTTGGCTTCATTAGCTCGTTGATCTATGATTTATTTACTGCTATTATAAATAAATTAGATCTGAAATATCACTAAATACATCATTATAAAGTGGGTTAAACAAGTTAATTTACACTTGCTGGTCATTGAATTTTTTTATGTTTCATGTGTTGAGTAAATTTCATGATTTAGAGTGGTTTCGTCATTGCTCTCATAACATTGATAAAATCTAAAGTATCTGAATTATTAATGTTGATAGATTGTCATAAATCTGAAATTGATCTCATCTTGGTCTCAACGGTTGTCTAACTTTACACTCAAAATTTGAAGTCGATCTTGTGGATAGAGTTAACTTGGGCTTCTAAGTTTGAATTGACATAGTATCTTGTGTTGATAATCATTGGTGGATAAGTTGATTTACTTAAACATCTTGTGGATTGACCTATAGTTGAATTTTGCACTTGTATCATTAAGCACTCATTTTGTATTAAGATTATTTTTCCCATAGTTAAGTACTATTGGCATAAAGAGTAATCATAACTTAAGTACTTAAGAAACTCAAGAAACTCAAACAATCTTAATTCAAGATAACCTCACTCATCATCTTGCATTTAGCATCCTAGATCTAGATTTGCATTACGAATTTACCTCCTAGCATAAGCTAGGTTGATAGAGACTTAGGGCAACCCTTTCAAAAATAACTTGAGAGATTAAACTTTTCCTAGTAGTTAACATGATGAACTTGCAGTTGTCAGAGCCACAGCTTCTGCAGTGCCAGAGGCACTGGGTGAGTGGAACACAGGGGTAGGTACCGTTAATTAGGCCGCTGCCTGCTTCCCATTAGCTTCCATTTCACAACTTACTTTGAGCATTGTTTCTCAAAATAGTTGGAAGAAAGGTTACAATTAGACTAGGCATCTAACTAAAATTTTCCAAGATCATTGCATCTCACATAGATCCTAGGTCTTGCATCTCATATAGGTTAGTCAAACATTCAAGCAACGGGTGTCCATCCAGTCACTTAGTTCCAATTTACTATAAGCAAGAATTTGTGACTCCATTAAGGCACTGGTCTCATAATAAAGAATCTAATCTAATCAATAGTGTTGCTCAAATTTGACCAATTGGCTAGGCCACTCATTCATGTCTGTCGAAAAAGTTGGTTTCCGACTTGTTTTCCTTCACCTCATTCCATAGGGACTACCCCCCATAGCCTTTTGTTGGGACACAACTAGAGTGGAGTGGGCAGATATCGTTGATTTGGGGTAGCATCGGATGTGCTCTAGCCAAGAAAATTGGTGGAGAGGCTAAAGTACGTGAGATCTCCAAGACCCAAAAATGGTTTGGGGAAATTCCACCCGGTAGAAAGATATTAAAATAATTAATATTTTTAATGGGTTCCTAAGTCTAAACTTAGGAAAATAAAAACATTAATGGGTATTAATATAAAACTGGGTGAGAATGTTCTAAAAGACATGGATCAAGCCAAATATAATCTAAGCTATTGATTAGAGATTTAATCTCGGTCGTTGAAGACTCAACATAAAAAGTATAAGAGGAGGCTTGAGGGTTAGTTGGAGATACACCAAGATTGATCAGTTAGTTTGATTTTCTGGAGCGAGGTTTTTTGAGAGAAATCGAACAAGTGATCTGAGTTGCAGTGAGTGGAAGTGAGTGCATAGTAGAGAGGGAGAGATAGTACCGAAAGACTAGTGCAGAGGCAGAGGAGGCTACGCAGAGCCAACAAGGGCCACACTAAGGGCCAGAGTGACTGCGCAGAGGCTAGCAGGGCCTGCGTGGGTGACGCAGAGGGCCAAAGATCCAGTGTAGAGCAACAAAAGGCTGACAAAGGGGGCTTCTGAGTGACGCAAAGGCCAGGAGGGTTGACGCAGAGCTTCAGAGAGATTTTCGTGGAGCAGACTTGTTGAATATCTACTTCTGAAGAGAGGTATTACTGCTAGATCGATTTCTCTATTTGATGAGCCAGTTTGGCACCCTAGTTGAACTCAAGAAAGTTGCTTAATAATAAAACCCTCAGAATTGCTGCACCGGTTTTCCCAAGTTGGGTTTTTCTGGGGACGATTGTCCAAAAATAACGTTATCCCTTGTGTGTTTTTCTATTCTTTTAGTTGTTGATTTGTAGATGGTTCAGACTGCATTTGTGTTTATTTTCAGTATTTATATGGTTAAATCACTTGTTAAAGAATAAAACAAGTAGGTGAATAAATTAGATAGTGTAGGAAAAATTTCTAACAGGTTAGACTTATAAATTTCAACGAAGATCAGAGTGACAACCCTCGTCCTAAGCGTTATCGTAGTTCCTATACAATCTGAGTGACAATAGAGGGATAAGGGGGCAAGGATGATAGATTAGGGGCCAAAGAGGAAGGAAAAGGCCAAAATGAGGCAATGCTGGAGGGAGAGAGGCACCAAAGGCTGGACATTGGGGTTTCAAGGGTAATTTAGGGCCTAAAAGGGCCATGACTAGCCTAAAGGGTAGTCGTTTGGGTGAAGAAAGGGTAGCCGTGTGGCCTAGGGCCAACGACTAGGCCTTCTAAAGCCTTAAAACCCTAACGCTGGGCTAGGGAAGGGAGGTCGAGGCCTCTAAGGCTTACGACCCACCCTTGAAGACCAAAAAATGATGATTCTGGGGCAAAAAATTATGACGCATGGAGTTATTAGGTTGACGTTGTGCTGGAGGAGGCTAGGTCTCGACTCGAAAGGCCTGAAAAGTGAAACCCTTGCTTCAAATTTTTTCTCCTATAGATCTAAATTTTTCTGCAAAACCTTTAATGGGTAGCACTGCAAAATTTTCTAGAGACTAGATCTTACGCTCAAGGGCTAGATCTAGCTCTACTTCAGCTTGATCTCTTGATTCAACCTGCAAAAATGAAAATAAAACACCCAAACTTCAAATATATACAAAATCTCTTAAAACCCTAAAACCCAAGTTAGCAAAAATAATTTACAGATTATATTTACAAAATTATTTATAAAATCTACAAATGTACTTTCACGGGTAATGATGCAATCTTTGTGATAACGCACAACCAAAGGTTTAGACCAGGGTTGCGGGGGAGCACCCCTCTCCCCTCGCTACCATCCCGATCCCGTTCTCAATGCGCGCTCCGGTCGGGAGCGCACTCTTGACCAAAAAAAATGCTCCTGTATTTTTTGGGATCGATGGAGGGAGCATCGCTCCTATCACTTCGGGAGGGATTTTTCCAACCGGGGAGTGGTTGGGGAGTGATTCCTCCCGACCACTCCCCAGTTGGAAAATTCTCTCCCGACCGACGGAGAGTGATGCCCACGCGGTCGAGAGAGAGGTGACAACGATGTGGAGATAGAGGGAAGGGGAGGGAAAAAGGGAGAGAGGGAAGGGGGGGGGGGCGAATGAATAAACCCTCTCCCCTCTCATTATTCACTTCATCCTAAGTGAGAGAGAGCAAGAGAGAGTTTGAAGCAAGGAGAGGAGCTTGGTGAGAAAGGAGCTTGGAGGAGTTTGAAGAGCTTGCAAGGGGAGATTGTCAAAGAGGTGGGATCTACACTCTAATCTAGCAAATTTTTTTTTTTTTTTTTTTTTTTTTTTTTTTTTTATGTTCATTGCTAAATAAATAAATAATTTTTTTCTCTATTTCCCATTCCCATTCCCATTCCATTTTTTTGCAGATTCAAAACTTCAAATTTCAAACATCATGTTTATATTGCTTGGAAGTTTCTTCGTCTTGGTTCCTTTTTTGGTTATTATGGTGTTGGAGAGTAGAAAAATGAGGGTTGAAAATGAAGAAGGGGATGAAGAAGTGGGTTATAGTGTATTTGATGAAAACCCCAGAGAGGAGTACCTTGGTGAGGAGGAGCTAGAGGAGAGTGAACATTAGTCAGCTAAAAAAGCTAAACAAGACCAAAACCCATTGTGGAAATATGTTACAAGGCTTGAAGCAGGGAAAGCAGGTGGAACCACTAAATTTCACTGCCCCCATTGCAACAATAATTACACAGGTTCATACACCCATGCTAGAAAGCACCTCTACGTGAAAAGTCCATGGGATGGAGATAAACAAATAGGAATCAAAACTTGTATAGGTGTGTCAGCAATAGATAGAGCCAAATACATAAGGGAAGAGGAGGAAGCCCAATACAAATCTAGGAATGATGTGGATTCAAAAGTTTACTGGTTTCTCTATGCATGTGGGATACCATTCAATGTTCTTCGCTCACCTTATTGGCATGAAATGGTTTCTGACATAAATGATGCCCCTAAAGGATACAAGGCCCATGGGTATGAAAAGGCTAGAATTGTTGGACTTGATCATAAAAAATAAAAAATATCACATTCTTTGAGTAGAATGACAAATTCTTGAACTTAGCATGGGGTCTCCATTGTATCTGAAGGATGGACAAATGTAAAAAGCAAGCCATTGATAAGTGTTCTTGTTGTGTCTGCTAGTGGTGCCATCTTTCTTTTAACATATGATTACTCAGACAAGTTCAAGACGAACATCAACATTGCAAAACCATTACTTGAAACAATTGAACGTATTGGGCCATACAATGTCATCCAAGTCATCACTGATAATGCTCCTAATTGTAAGGCAACGAGAGCAATTATTGAGGATAAATACCCCAACATATTTTGGTCTGGGTGTTTGTTTCACACAATGAACCTTTTGATGCATGATATTATTAAGAAAAAAAACCAACAATACAAATGGATTGGTGATTTGTACAAGAGAGGCAAAGAAATGATAAAATTATTACAAATCATAGCAAAACCCATGGCCTTTTCCGTAGTCTCTCAAGATTGGAGCTGTTGAAGATTGTGAAGACTAGATTTGCTAGCTATTACATCACCTTCAAGCGCCTTTTGGAAGTAAGAGAGTCATTGGCTAGCATGGTATCAAGTCCACATTGACAGGTATTAAAGGAAAGAGCTACAAATGCAGTTGACAAGCAAGGTTTTGAACAGGCGGAGGATACTACTCTTTATGGTCAGTTTTGGGCACATGTGAGGCAAGTATTGGAATTCACCAAGCCCATTTATCACATGATTCATTTTGCAGATACAAATAAACTAGTGACTGGGGAGGTGTATGAGCAGATGGATACCATGTTGGGGCAAATAAAAGATATTGTTCAGAAAGATGATCCCAAATTATATACATTGATCCACAATTGTGTGTGTACACGATGGAATAAACTTAATGTTTCACTACATGCCTTGGCGTATATCCTTACGCCAAATACTACTCTGCATCTTGGTTAGGCCAACCTGCACCTAGGGGTGGGGTTAGGGTCAAACCCCATATAGATGAAGAGGTATCTACAGGATATTTGCAAGCATTAGACAAGTTGATACCTGACAAGGAGGAATGTGCTAATATGCGTCTTGAATTAGGAAGATACATCAGTTGCAATGGTTTGTTTGTTTCCTTCCATGCAATGGAATATAGAGATAGATTTGACACCCTCACATGGTGGGAAGCATATGGCGGCCAAGGATTTTTACCAAAATTGGCCAAAGAAGTTTTCTCACAGGTTGTAAATACTTCTTCTGCAGAGAGGTGTTGGAGCACCTACAACTTCATACATAATGTGAGAAGAAACAGACTCATTGAAAATCGGGTAGAAAGCTTGCTTTATGTGCACTACAACTTGAGGTTTTTGAGTCACTATTGTGATCGGGCTTATGTGGATCCAACATATAAAATTTAGGACAACCACCCAAAGGACGATAATTTGGAGGATGGCACTATACATCTTGAAGAACTGGAAGTAGAACTTATGAGAGAGGAAGATGAAGCAACAACCATGCCACCCTCACCATCCAGTAGCAGTGCTCGAGTTCCGAGTCTTGTTCCTTTGCTATCGTTGCCTCCATGTACATCCTCATGTGGAGGGCATGTGCCTTCTGGTTCTGGTCGTGGGTCTGTGCGGGAGGAGACTCCTAGAAGACCACCATGACCTGCTCAGAAATTAGATATTATTTGTGGTGGAAAGAGGAAGATGTAGATGATAGATTTACTTGTCTTTTATAGTTTCTAGTAGTTTTTACAACTGTTGACTCTTTCATATTTATTATGATATTTTTTGTAAACAATATATGACAATTTAAGTTTGAAGTTTGAAGTTGGAAATTATAACACATTGGTAATGAATTATGAATACGATGCTTCGTGAAAGTTGAAAGTTGTTTCATTTCATTTCATTTCATGTTAGATATTATTTGTTGTAATGGTTACACTTAGCTTACAAGTACAATTTTGGTGATCAATGATGATACATGTTATATATTGAATTTTGAAAGCTTGGAACTTTAAGATTGATGAATCATGATTCATGAGACTCAATATGTTGTATGTTACTTACTTGTGGATGTGGTTGATGAAGATTATAACTTCTAGATGATTGTTGTTATGTGGTTCAATCTATGTTGTTGTTGTTGTTGTTGTTGTTTTTTTTTAATATATTTAATTCATCATTTTACATGTTTTTGTTGACATATATGGATCAAAATATAAAAAATATATATTTTGTATAAAAAACGCTCCAGGATTCGCTCCCAAACCGAGAGCTTTTGAAAATGTTGCTCCCGCTCCCTATTTTCGCTCCCACTAATAAGATCGTCAACATGCTGTTCTTCTATGGCTAATAATTAGAAGAGTTTTTTTCTCTCCAACTTAAATCTCTAAAGTTGGGGTGAAATTATTGTCAAATTATTTGTGAGTCCTAGTGTTTTTAGTCGAGTTTGATGTAAAAGTGGTTTGAGAATAATTTAAGCTAATTGGATAAATTATTTTATTACAAATCACTTGGTTTACTAGATCATATTTAGTCACAGATGGGTTATGTGTCTTGAGGGTCTAAGATGAATGTGTATTTCCTTTGTGAGTCTTGTAAATGAAAACCTTATGTATTAGAGGGTTGGAAAAATAATTAAATTCCCTTATGTGTAAATTAATTTTTTTTTTTGGCAAAATAAAATTAAATCCTAAGCTAGAAAATTAATTAATTAAAGTCAAGTTAAATTGTCTTAGGAAAATAGATTCTCCAAATGGAAAAAGTCGTGGGTCTTAAAAGGGTCTATTTTTAAAGGTCTTCCACCAAGGGAATATTGTATTTTTCAAGAAAATTCGGACCCTTTGACTTTAGTGGTTGAGTCAAAGTTGAATTTTTGAGGAAATTAACTCAAAATAATTAGTTTTGAGCTAATTAAAATGGAATTAAATGATAAATTCGAAAATTCCTCAAAAATAAAAAATCAAGCGCCAAGATTAAAAGATCATGAAGTGTTTATCAACGACCAAGATTATTTTGACAAGGATAAAAAAAACTAGCCTTTATTTTTCCATTTGGAGGATTTATCCAAAAATTAGAGAGTCAGTTGAGTCTTTAGTCATCTTGATCTCTGGCTAGAATTGTTGTTGAAGCATTTTGTAAACTATTGTCCCACTCGGAACTATTTTTTCTACTATAATAAAAGACTTTGGGGTGCAACTCGAGGTGTTTTTGTTCGTTGATTTCTCATATGTATTGACTATGAGCTTCCTATGTGGTGCATTACTTGATATATTTTGAGATAATACACAGTGTTTGTAGGTACTCAATCCTTGGTCTCCAAGTTCACAGACTATGAGCAAGGATCATCTTGCTTGGATTCTTAGTTTTTATATGGTGGATTAAATCTTCACTAGTGCCATAGTGAACAATAATTTTTCTGAAGCATTTTAGCCATTTTTTAAGGAAAAAATATCATAAAAATTATTTTCTCAAAATCTATTTAAAAAACCCGATTTGTAATTTTAAATTGCAAATTATTTTTCTAACTTGGATTGGGGTTTTTAGATTTATTTTGTATATATTTGGAGTTTGGGTGTTTCTATTTTCATTTTTGCAGGTTGGATCAAGAAATCAAGTGGGAGAAGAGCTAGATTTAGGCCCTTGAGGGTAAGGTCTAGTCTCTTGGAATTTTTTGCAGGATCTCCCACAGAGAAATTTTCAGAAAATCAAAGAGCTGAAGCATAATTTTTTTTTAGGAAGTGTTTCAAGCTTTTTAGGAATTCTAGCCTTGGTTTTGCTTTTCAAAACCCCAACATCAAGACGTTCTGGGCTTTCCTTCTCTAGTGTTGCACTTTTCAAGCCTCTTCAAGCCTTTTCTGCCCCCAATTTATCATCTTGACCGCCTTATCTACACAAATTTTCCTCTGTTGGCCTTGTTTTCCCTTTTCTTGGCCTCTTTTGCCCTAAATTGACCTGAAACCCTAATATGAAGTTTTAAGGCTAGATACTTGGCAGTTTTGCAGGTTTAAGGTCTCAGAATTCATATTTTTCAAGTGGCAACATGATCCCAAAGTTTCGACGAATTTAAACTATGGGAACTTCAAGGCTTAAGGGCTAGGGTTTGACCTCTAAACCCTGGTTTATCTCTGTTTTATTACAGCTATCCAAACACAAATTTTTAAGCCCTAAAATCACATGCTACATTGTCAAAATTGTTTAGATTTTGTAGAATCTTTATTTTCGTGAATTTTGGTCACTTGGGCATCTTGAATTTGGCCTAGATCTAACTTCTAAACTTGCTGAAAATTTACTGCATAACTGAAAAATTCAGATCTGAATTTTCTGAAGCACATTCTTAATTAAGGTCAAAAATTTTAAATTTTAAGTTTCCAGCAAAATTTTATCATTTTTAGGCATTTTGGGCATTATCTTCCATATTGCTAGCTTGCTAATCTGTCACTGTTTCACTGATATAGTAAACACATCAGATTTGCAATTTTCTTAATCTCACACTCAAAGAAAGCTAAAATTTTTAATTTTCGATTTCTGGCAAAATTTTACTATTTTTGGAAATATTGGGGATTGTCTTGAGAATTGCTGGGTTGCTGATCTGTCTTTTGTTTACAACTGAAATAAATAGATCATATTTAAAATTTACCCTCTAAAAAGCCCTAAAAGTGATCTTTTCAAGTTTCTGTACATTTTTACTATTTTTGGGCAAATTGGTCATCTATTTTTGGCTTCATTAGCTTGCTGATCCTGACATATTTACTGCTATTATAAATAAATCTGATCTGAATTATCACTGGATACATCATTATAAAGTGGGCTAAACAAGTTAATTTACACTTGCTCGTCATTGGAAATTTTTATGTTTCATGTGTTGAGTAAATTTCATGATTTAGAGTGGTTTCCTCACTGCTGCCCTAACATTGATAAAGTCTAAAGTCTCTGAATTATTATTGTTGATACAGATTGTCATAAATCTGAAATTGACTTATCTCATCTTGGTCTCAATTGTTGTCTAACTTTGCACTCAAAATCTGAAGTCAATCTTGTTGATAGAGTTAACTTGGGCTTCTAAGTTTGAATTAGCATACTGTCTTTTGTTGATAATCATTGGTGGATAAGTTGATTTACTTGACAATCTTGTGGATTGACTTATAGTTGAATTTTGCACGTGTATCGTTAAACACTCTCATCTTGTATTAAGATCTTTTCTCCCATAGTTGTTAAGTACTATTGGCATAAAGAGTAATCATAGCCTAAGTACTTAAGAAACTCAAACAATCTTAATTCAAGATAACCTCACTCATCATCTTGCATTTAACATCCTAGATATGGATTTGCATTAAGAATTTACCTCCTAACATAAGCTAGGTTGATAGAGACTTCGGGCGATCCTTTCCAAACTAACTTGAGAGATTAAACTTTTCCTAGTAGTTAGCACAGTGACCTTGCAGTCGTCAAAGCCACAGTCTCTGCAGCGCTAGAGGCACTGGGTGAGTGGAACAAAGGGGGAGGTATTGTTAATCAGGCCGCTACTTGCTTCGCGTTTGCTTCCATTTCACAACTTACTTTGAGGATTGTTTCTCAAAATAGTTGAAAGAAAGGTTACACTTAAACTAGACATCTAACTAAAATTTTCCAAGATCATTGCATCTCACATAGATCCTAGGTCTTGCATTTCATATAGGTTAGGAAAACATTCAAGCAACGGGTGACCATCTGGTCACTTGGTTTCGATTTACTATAAGCAAGAATTTGTGAGTCAATTAAGGCACTGGTCTCATAATAAAGAATCTAATCTAATCAATAGTCTTGCTCAAATTTGACCAAATGGCTAGGCCACTCATCCGTGTCTCCTGAACAAGTTGGGTTCCAACTTGTTTTCCTTCACCTCTTTCCATAGGGACTACCCCCCATAGCCTACTTTTGGGAGACAACTAGAATGGAGTGGGCGGGGATCAGAGTGACAGCCCCCGTCCTGAGCGTTTTTGCAGTTCTCGTACAATCTGGTGACAACAGAGGGCTAAGGAGTCAAGGCTGATAGATCAGGGGCCAAAGAGAAAGGAAAAGGCCAAAAAGAGGCAGTGTTGGAGGGAGAGAGGTGCCAAAGGCTAGATGCTGGGGTTTCAAGGGTAATTCAGGGCTTAAAAAGGCCACGACTAGCCCAAAGGGAAACCGTTTGGGTTAAGAATGGGCAACTTTGTGGCCTAGGGCCCATGGCTAGGCCTTCTAAGGCCTTAAAGCCCTAATGTTGGGCTAGGGAAGGGAGGCCGAGGCCTTTAAGGCTTACAACCTGCCTTGGAAGGCCAAAAAATGATGAGGCTGGGGCAAAAAATGATGATGCAGGCAATTATTAGGTTGATGTTGGGCTGGAGGAGGCTAGTTTTGGGCTTGGGAGGCCTGAAAAGTGAAACCCTTGCTTATGAATTTTTTTTTCTCCTCTAGATCTGAATTTTGATACAAAATCTTCAATGGGTAGCCTTGCAAAATTTTCTAGAGATTAGATATTACCCTTAAGGGCCTAGATTTAGTTCTATTTCAACTTGATTTCTTGATTCAACCTGCAAAAATGAAAATAAAACACCCAAACCCCAAGTATATACAAAATCTCTTTAAACCCCAAAATCCAAGTTGGCAAAAATAATTTACAAATTATATTTACAATTTTTTTTTCAAAATTTACGAATATACAAGGGTTTTGAAAGTTTAATATTTTGTGAAAACTATTTTTATGGCTTTTTTCTTTGATAAATAGTTAAAAACACTTCAGAAACCCCATGCAGACTATAGCCTTAATGAAGATTTAATCCACCATATAAATATTTAGGATCCAAGCAAAATGATCCTTGCCCACAGTTTGTGAACTTGGAGACCAAGGACTGAAGTACCTGCAAACACTATGTATTTGTCTCAAAATAATCATATATAAGCACAATATAGGAAGCCTGTTTTTAGTACATACCACAAATTAACAAACAAGTACAGCTCGAGTTGCATCGCAAAGTTCTTATTATGATAGAAAAAATAGTTCCCAGTGGGAAAATAGTTTACACAAATGCTTTAACATCAATTCCTTAGCTAGAAATCAGATGGCTAGAGACTTAAATGACTCTAATTTATAGATAAATCCTCCATGTGAAAAATAACGGCTAGTTTCCTTGATCCTTGTTAAAATAATATTGGTTGTCGAAAAATACTTGATCATTTTTTAATTTTAGCTATTGTATTTTTATTTTTGAGGAATTTTCGAATTTATTATTTAATTCCATTTTAATTAGGTCAAAATTATCTATTTTGAGTTAATTTCCTAAAAAAATTGATTTTGACTTAACCACCAAGGTCGAAAGGTCCAATTTTTCTTGAAATATCCAATATTCCCTTGGTGGAGAACCTCCAAATTTAATTCTTTTCTGCATTTGTCAAAAACCTTTCTCAAGTGCTTTTCATCAGAGTTTGAAAACACATTTAAGACCCAAGATTTTTTCACTTGGAGAATTTAATTTTCCTAAGACATTTTAATTTGACTCTAATTAATTAAATTTCTGGCAACGGATTTTAATTTGATTTTGCTAAAAAATTTAATTAATTGACGTAAGAAGGGATTAATTATTTTTTCCACCCTCTAATATTTTAACCATGGTGTTTAAGTATGAGGGACCATGCATTAAAATATTTTTTACATAAGATTCACAATTCAACCCTCAAAGGGGAATACCCGTTCGACTTAGACCCTAAAAAACATACCCAATCTGCGACACAATATGAGCTAGCAGACCAAGAGAATAAAATAATTTAGCCAAATAGCTTAAATTATTCCCAAATCACTTTTACATAAGTCTCGACTAAAACACTAGGACTCGCCTCAGACTTTGACAAAGAATTACACCCTAGCTTTGGGGACATGTTGGAGGGAAAAACTCTGCCTACCATCCATGTTTAGAAACACAAATGAATCAGTGAGACGAAAAACCTCCTAGGAAGAAACTCTCCGCAAAATAATAGACTTACCTAGGTTGTTACATACGTTCACGGTCTTACTAGTATCATTTACATTACATAACTTGCAGAATGGGTTTACAAGGACATATGAACCGCTGATAGATGATCTGGTCTTGTTCAACAAATTTTGTACTTCTGCTTCATTGGAACTTTGACAAAATGTGTGCAATAGACCAGATGAACAACTGCTGCGTGAATGCTTAACTAACCTATATGCTATGGAAATCCTAAGACTTAGTTGAAATGCAAGAATCTTGGTTTTAATTATATTGCTACTCGAGATGGTTCCTTCCTCTTAACTATTTTGGAACTAGTCTCTAGAGTAGGTTGTGGGATAGAAGCCAATGGGATGTAAACACATGTTTGATTATTGATATCTCCCCCTGTGTTCTAACCACCCGATGCCTTTGGCGCTGCAGATGCCATGGCTCTGACGACTGCGGGGTCATCGTGTTAACCACTAAAGAGGTGCTAGGCTCCTCAAGCTAGGTGAGAAAGATTGTCCTAAATTTCTATCAACCAAGCTTATGCTTGGAGGTAAATTATTAGATGCAAGAATATTTCTAGAATGATACGCAAGGATTATGAGTGAGTCTTGAGTTAAGATTGTTTATGTGATTCAAGTCCTTGATGTTGATTATCTTATAACAAGAGTAATTAACAATATATTGAAAGACAATCTTAAACAAGACCAAGTGCTCAATGATACAAATACCAACAACCAACAAGAGATCTTCTTACAATAAGTCCACAAAGATATTGACCAATAAGTGATAAGAATGATAGAAATTTAGGAAACTTAGAGCACTTATCTAATTAGCCAATGATTTCCAATACAAGATGTCAATGACTAAAATTTATCCCAAATCACTTCAACCATGAATGATTATGAATTGTAAAATTTCCTTACCCAATTTTAGAGACTTATAAGTGATTTTTATAGCTGCAACAGTGTATTCAGAGGTTTGCAATTTTATATTAACAATAAAGAAGTGATGCAAGCTGCCAAAGATAAGCTAGAAAATCAATGTATTTAACTGCCAATGATATTCATTTGATTATAGGACTGCTTAGACACTATAGATAAGATTTTTTATGCCTAGATCAGACCTCAAAATGATGTATATCAGATCTGTAATAACTCAGAAATTTTAGTGATTTAGTCCTTAATAAACCAACAAGGTGCCTAAATATTAATTCCAAATTAGCTCCAATAATTAGCTAATCAATTTGAGTGATTTTTAGATGATCTTTAGTCAATTTTGATGATTCTTACTTAGTTTATATGACTGCATAAATGGTTGTAGCAAACATATCGGATCTGGAAATTGCCTAACTGTCCTCAAAAAATAACTTGTATGCAATCAATTTAACCACAAGCTTAATGTTCAATGCCTTAAGTGACTTGCTAATGAATTTAGGCTTATTTTATGTGTTTATGCTCTGAATACAATGCTATAACAATTATATCAGACCTTAAACTTCCAGATCAAACTTCTGTAATTTCAAATCAGACCTTGAAAATTATATGACAACCAACATAAAACAATAAAATTGATAGATCAAACCCTTGTAATTTATTTTGATGTCTTGTATGAGTTATTAGCTTAATGTGTGGGTTCTTTAGGATTGTATTATGATGATTATGCCACTATTATATCAATATATCGGATCTAATATAAATTATCCAATCAATCAAAATGAGAGATGAAGGTAATAGAAGCAAACCCCAAGGCCTAATGGCCTATGCCAAGTTTGTATATGTGAGAGAAATCACTCCTCAACACCTGCACTCACAAAATGTTAGCTCATAACCCAAAGATCAGACCTTTATGACTGCTGTAATCACAAATTATTAGAGATAAAATTCCAATCTCTTGAAGAAACCCTTGTTTTCTATGATATCTAGCCCTTGTAGGGCTTATGGTCTTCTTAATGCTTACAAAATAAGTCTCAAACACTAGCCTTTTAGGTTGGGTAAGGGCTAGGGCTTTCAGAAAATGGGTTTCTTCCCCAATTTGAAAATAAGCAACCTGCAAAAATGGGCTCAAAAACCCTAAACATCTAGGGTTTTTAAGGGTTGGAAACTTTAGAAGTTTACTCCTTTCTTTGATCCCTTGAGAGATTTCACTTGTACAAATAAAAAGAAATTTTCCCCAAAAAACCCAATATATACAAAAATAAAATAAAAACCTCAAGAAATTATATACAAGAAAAAATTAAAATGCAAAGGGTTAGTGAAATTATTTGCATAATAGAAAATACAAGGTGAAAGGTTAGTATATATAGACACAAATTAGAGAAACTATTTTCAAATTTTGAATGTGGGATAAAAACTTTACAAGTAAAATTTGAATTTCAAATTAAAAGTAAAATTTAATTAAAAAAATTAAACTACAAAATTAAAACTTAAATCAAATAAATATTTACAATTTTGAAATCTAAAAATTATTTACAAAATAAAATAAATCTAACGAATATTTACAAGTATGCTAAATACACCAAAACATAAAATTTGAAATAAAACTCCAAACCCAAATAGCTACAAAATAGGGGTTAGAAAATTTTATTTACAAAAAATATTCTACAAAAATAATTTACAAGTTATATACAAATGTACAATGCTTGGAAGTAAATATTTTTGACTAAATAATTTTTTAAATGATGAATAATGACCATAGATCAGATGTGTTTCGAAAGTTATGGTATTGCCCATAGCCTTAGCGAAGTAAGAAAACCAAACAAAATTCTTGGAGCCCAAACAAGGTCGGATCTCCTCCAAAGTCTGTGAACTTGGAGCCCAAGGGCTGGGGAACTTGCAAACTCTATATATTTTCTTCAAGAAAGCTTGTTAGACATATGAAAAATCCAATTACCCAGGATAGACCCAAAATCTACCAATATAATGTTCTTATCACCATCTAATGAATAAACAAACTTTAAAATTTTAAGCACAATATAGGAAAGCTACTAATTTATGGTATGTTCTATGCTTAATGCAGTTTACTTCGATTTCTTCTTATTAGCCACTATTTAGCAATCACATAAACATAAAGTAAAACGCTGATAGAACATTAAAGATCAACAGAAAACAAGCCAAGACAAGAGACGCAAGATGTGGTGGCTAGCGAGGGACAAACCCCAATGTGGGGAAACCCTTTGATCAATTCTTCTTTAATCTTCAATAGTTCAGTAGAGAGAAATAGTACAAATTCAGAAATTTGTAATTTTATGACAGTAGCAACAAACCCTAGATCAACAAAGTCAAACTTAGTCAAACAACTTTGAATTGGCCTCTAGTCAACATTGAAGAACTCAATCTTCAACAACAAACTTCAGCAGTCCAAAACAACCCTTGGTCAATGGTCAAAACAACAGTCAAAGATCAACAGTTTGCGGTCAGTCCTAACTAGTCAACGTTGGTCAATGCAGCACCCAAGCAGCCTGCATAGGTCAGCCCTTGGTCAACGCTTCACAAAACATCCCATCACTTGGTCAACGCAGCCCTAGAAAAGTCAACGTTGCCCTAAAATCAGTTAATGCCGCCCTAAACAGAAAATGCGTCCTTCTTGCACGTGTGAGAGAAGCCGCTCCTTCGCTAGCCCAATGAGATGAGGAGAGAGAAGATGAGTTGAGATGAGATCAGTGAATAATGACTCAAACTCACTTGTACTTATATGATGTGCTGGGCATGTGTGCCACACATTTAGCTACTAGCCGACCTTGACAATTTATCAAGTAAATACAAATAAATTCATATCTCCATAAATACTTGTCGGAATTAGATGAATCGACGAGAGGAATCAAGGAAAAATATCAGCTGCCATAAATAAGATGACCCACATGGAGTTTGGCCCTAGTTGCCAATTTTAACACTCCCTCTCAACTAGGGAGAACTCCATCTGCTATTCTGTCTGACTGTTGGTACTATCTCTACCATGAAATGCACTGCCCTGCATTGCTCGGCTCTGCTTTGCTCAACTATGAAGAAGAAGAAATGATCGAGGATGTACCATACCATCCTCCACTGACCCGAAGTTAGTCTCAGAGTGTGTCATACCACTCTCACTGATCTCAGATCAGTATCATTGATCCTAGATCAATGGAGGTCGTCCTAGCATAGGGAGTACGATATATACAATGATGCGTCCATCAATAGTACTACTAATGCTCCCTAACCTCATTTCTCTACCCATTGATAAGATGGGAGGTACTTCCCATGAGTCCCAGATTGCATGGGTAAGGTGCCTCGACAGGAGAACAAAGTTCTTTCTACAAATTAATTACTCCAGAAAACTTGGAATATAAAGATATCCATGAGGATACGAATATTATATATTAAATGTGTGAATAAGAATGATTACAATTGAGAATGAGGGTCCTGTATATATAGCCAGGTAAGTACCCTTTCACGAACAGGCATGTCTCTAAGACATGCCTTTTCATTGTTAACTAACTAATCATTAATTAATTATTTATCGTTTATTATATTTATATTTATATTTACATTTATTATTTTATTATGAATTATATTCATAACATAGTCTTCCCCTTCAAAAAGCTTTGTCCTCAAAGCTTATTGATGAAAGACTTGATCTCTTTTCCTTCTTCGAATGTCTTCTCGTCTCGGCATTGTCATCTTCGTTGATACTAGTTGATATGATCCTCTAAGTGACAAACAAAATTGTCACATGGAGAAAGGATCAGACCATCCTAGATTGATCTTCTGTGGAATCAAATTGTCTGATGAATAGTTATCATAAGACTGTATTCTGCAAACTTCAGTATCCTTGGGAACATAATTTTGTTGTTTATTTTCTGAGCGATACTGGTACGTAGCTTGATTGGAAGGTCTACTCTTGTGATTTGGATGTCGATACATATCTCCTTTGGTTTGGCTTTCCTCTATCATATTAGTGGTTGATCCCTGATTTTCTTCAGGCACTGTTGTTGTTAAGTTGGCGACTGAATCATCATTTGGAATGTCCATTGTTTGGATTGCATCTTCTGCATATGTTTTAACTTCTCTAGACTCATCTTCTTCCTTGCTTGTGATATTGACTGGATCAGTATTTATTCCCTTATCTTCAACTTGGACTGAAACGATTGATGACTTCAGTACTTCACCTTGAAGTTGTTCTAGCTTGTCATTCAACGATATTTTGTCATTTTTAAGTTTTTTTATTTGCGTAAGTAGGGTTTGGTTATGATTCCTTAAACGTACAAGCTCATCCTTTTCTGAATTTCCGACTTTATTCTTAGTAGCTTCATCATCTTTTAAACTTTTGATTTGTTCTAATAATCTCTGATTAAGGCTTTTAAAATGTAAATTTTCCTCTTCTTTCTTTGATAGACTTTCGTTGAATTTTTTGTCAAAACCCTCTTTTTCTTGTTCTAACTTGTGCTTCTTAGTTTTACACTTTTTGACTTGTGAAAGAAGTTTCTCATTGTGGTTTCTTAGATGCAAAATTTCTTCGTTGCATTCTGTTGATTTTGCATGATCGCTTTGTGAGATATTTACATCTCTTCTCTGAGGCTTCACTCTTTTGTTGAAGTTTCGTGACCCCTTCCTTTAATAGTTTTGTTTTTAATTTTCTTTCTTTCTTTCCTTCCTTCTTTCTTTTTAATTAATTTTATGGCCAAAAGCCTGAATGATGAAATGGTGAAATGGAGAAACTCCAATTGTAGCGAAACGCTTGAATTGCAACAACAATAACGTTGATGAAGAGTCGATGGCCAAGGGCCTGGATCAAGCAGTGTGGCTCTATGCAACGGTGAAGCAACCAGAGGATCGATTGCTCTGATACCAATGTAAAGAACAAAGTTCCTTCTACAAATTAATTACTCCAGAAAACTTGGAATATAAAGATATCCACGAGGATACAAATATTATATATAAAATGTGTGAATAAGAATGATTACAATTGAGAATGAGGGTCCTGTATATATAGCCAGGTAAGTACCCTTTCACAAATAGGCATGTCTCTAAGACATGCCTTTTCATTGTTAACTAACTAATCATTAATTAGTTATTTATCATTTATTATATTTATATTTGTTTTTACATTTATTATTTTATTATATTCATAACACTATCGATCCTCTCATACCACGCTCGAGGTGCTGACTTCAACCCATAGAGGGTTTTCTTCAACCTGCACACATGAGATTCCCGATCATGAATCTCAAATCCTTTGGGTTGTTCCACATAGACTTCCTCTTTGATTTAACCATGCAAGATTGCGGCCTTGACATCCATCTAATGTAGGTTCCATCCTTGCGAAGCAGCAAGAGCTATGATCGAGCAAATGGTGGTATATTGAGCGACAGGTGCAAATATCTCGTCATAGTCTATGCCTTCCTTTTGAGAAAAGCCACGAACGATAAAACGAGCCTTATACTTTTCAGCTCTTCCATTAGCTCCATGATGTATCTCTTGGCATTATGATGTATGTGTTGTACTTGATGGAAACCCACTTATAGCAGAAAAACTCACTTGTATACGGTAACTAGATGAATCTACATAAGAGATATCAGATGTGATAAAATGCATGACAGTAGTGTTTACAGATGTGATGAAATGCAGGGCAGCTTCAAGGAATCAGTTCAGAAGGCAACTCACTCAGATGAAAGATCATAGTATACTAGGTTAACAGCACAGAGTTACAGATCAAACTGCACAGAATGAAGAAAAAGAGGTATACGTAGGTTCACCATTGGCCAAGCCGTGTATACACACGGGTTCACTGTATACAAGTCACGTATACATACACACGCACTTTCACAAAAGGAAAAGCACATATACCTTGGAAAACTAAGTTTCTGGTCCGAAGTATTTGGTCCATGGTATTGGTCCATGGTATTTGGTCTGAGGTATTGACCCTAGATATTTGATCCAAGGAATTGGTCCTAAGTGTTTTTGGTCCATGGTACTGAGAAAGGCCTAAAACTATAAAATGAGGAGAAGATCATTAGGCCAAGATACAAAAGCATTGAATATCTGATGAAGTGTGAGATGTAGTATGCAGGTTATTGGGTTATGGTGCATTGCTGGATCTGAACAAAGGAGGAACCTTAGCGTTTTATGAAATATAAGATCTAATGATGTATCAAGATCTCAAGGCTTGAAGTGAATTACCTTTATGTGATTTGATCATGTATCTGAATAACTAACACATGTTGTAGTCTGTAAATATGATGATCTGGGTATGACTGAAGTCTGGAATAATTGTAATGTTTAAATCATCATTTACAGATCTGTACGCAGGTTCACTTTAGAAAAGGAGCGTATACACACTGGTTTTGCATATCAAATCAGTGTATACATCATAAATTTGATTTGCAAATCTGTACGCTGGTTCACCTTGAGGAAAGCGCGTATGCATGCAGGTTCAACACATGGAAGTAGCGCATACCTTATAAAATATGTTTTAGTTGCTTTTGTTTGCTGTTGCAGTGTTCTGGGTTCTGGCTTGGGTTTTGGTTACTGTATTCTAGTGACAGTATTCTGAATAATTAGATTGACGGGTTGTCAAAGTGATTGATTGATTCGGTTGTGGTTGGTTCAAAAGGTGATTGGTTGATGCAGATGTATTTGATATGATGTTGTTGATGGATCCAGTATGAAAATTTATGAAACATGGTCCCTGGAATAAAGAAGGAGAAGGTCGTAGCCTTCTGTAGGTCGGTGCCTACATACTAGTAAACACATCGGTGAGTACAAGAGCTAGGGGTTGTAGCTCCCTTCTAGTAGAAGCTAGAGAATGAGAGAAGGTTGTAGCCTTTTGCAGGTAGAAGCCTGCGTACTGATATAAGAATGCACCAGTACAAAAACTGTAAACAGAATTTTCCTATTAAAAGAAAACAGAGACGATTGCAGCAGGTGGTTTTCACCCACATTGGGTTTCCACCTTATATCTTGGTGTTCATGTGTGTTTCTTATGTGTGATGCTTTAATCTGTTTTTACTACAATGTCTAATGAATTCCTGATATACTGATTAAAGTTCAATATATGATAATTTGGGTAAATCAAAATATCTCTGCATATACGCTGGTTGCATTAAGTATAGTCGCATGTACATGCTAGTTCACTGAGCTGAAGTAGCGTATACAAATCAATTTTGAAAATTAAATTAGTGATTTGATAATACTGATTCACCCCCCCTCTCAGTATTATTTCCAACAATTAGTATCAGAGTAGGTCCTTCAGAAGAAGCTTGATCGCTTGAAGGAAGATCCATCAACATGAGTAATCAAGAAAGCAGGGGATCCATCAGACCACAAATCTTTGACAGGAGCAACTTTTTTTATTGGAAGGTAAGAACCACATCCTATCTTCAATCTCTTGGAAAAAATTTCTGGGAAATCGTGGAAGGAGGATATACATTTCCATCAGCAATTCCTAAAGATACGGCAGCTAAAAAGCAATATGAAACCAATGCCAAGGTTGTCAATACATTATTGGGAAGTCTGTCACAATTAGAGTTTGTCAAAGTTATGTAGCTCAAATCCACCAAAGAAATATGGGACAAAATCGTTCCAAGCTACGAAGGAGACTCTCAGGTAAAACGTGCTAAACTGCAAACTCTCAGAATTCAATATGAAACTCTCAAGATGCACAATGATGAAAGTATAGCTAGTTACTTCTTACATATAGATGAGATTGTTAATTGCATGAAGAATCTGGGTGAAGAGATAAAGGAAGTTACTTTAGTTGAAAAAGTTTTAAGATCCTTGTCTACTGAGTTTGAATCAAAAGTATTTGCCATAGAAGAAAAGTAGGATCTACAGACTATTATTATGACACAGCTGCATGGAATCTTAACTGCCTTTGAGATGAGAAAAGGAGGTCCATTAGATAAGAGAGAAGCCACATTTAAAGCTTCAACAAAAGGAAAAGAAGAACTCAATGAATTAGGACATATTTCAAAAGGAGAAGAAGAAGCAAACTTTGTCAAGAACCTTCAACGGGGTTTCAGAAGGTTCAGAGGTAAACTACCTTTCAAATTTTTTTCCTGTAGTAGAGTTAGTCATTATGCTGCCAAATGTCCTCATAAAGATAAATATGATAAAGGGAAGGAATATGCAAAATGGAATAGAAAACAAAGTGTAAGTAAAAAGAGCTACTATACTCATGAAGATAGCAATGGTTTATCAAATAGTGATGAAGATGAAAATAGTAATGACTATAGACTTCTGATGGCTTATGAAGATGATGACTTTTTGGATGCTTTAGATGAAGATGACCTTTATGAAGAAATATCTAAACTCAAAATCTGTTTAGAAGAAAATAATATGATTATAGATAACTTGACATACCAACTTGCTGAAAGAGAAAAACACAATGAGAAACTAGAATATGAAATTGTGGGTCTAAGAAAGGATCTTGAGAAAACAAAAGCTCTCAATCTTAGATCTGCTAAAGGATCAGAAATCTTAAATGAAATTATCAAAGTGCAGTGTTCTCCTCTGATAAAGACAACTCTTGGATATACTGAAGAATCATCTCAAGCACAAAAGCCGTCAACCTCCACTAAAAGCTATCTTGATGTAGCAAAGAGCAGTGAACAATTTGACAATCGTTAGCAAAGGCATAAAGTAGACCACCAGGTAAAACAGGCTCAATTTACTTCAAGGATGAACAGAAGGCACAACCAACCTTAGGTAAATCGTACTCAATTTGCTTCAAAGATGAATATCAATAGAAACTACAATAACCAGGTCAGTAGATTCGATAATTGCAGGAACTTCTTTAATGGTCAATATTTCTCATCTCATAATTTTGGACACAAAGTTGCTTAATGTGTTGCTTACAAACCATCATGACTAGAGAAGCACGAAATCAAAGGAATGTGACAGGGATCAAGAAAAGTTCCTATAATAACTTTTCTCTGCTTGAAAATGAAATAGAATGCTAAATCTGTAACAACTTTGGCCATGAGGAATCTGAATGCAGGAGAAAATTTTGGCAAATATCTCAAAAGGAGCAAACTCCATTAAATCCCAAAATATGGAGAAAGAAAGAACCACAAACAGAAAGATGTGGTATAGCCTTGTATGCAGAAGGACAAGGAAACCAGTGGTACATTGACAGTGGATGCTCAAAACACATGACAGGTGACAAAGAAAAACTACAATCATATAATGCCTTAGAAAAGGAAAAGAGTGTCTCATTTGGAAACGACACTCCTACTGTCATAAAGGGTAAAGGCTTTGTTTTCATGAAAGAAAAAGTTAAAGCTGGAAATGTTATGTATGTTGATGGCTTAAAGCATAACCTGTTGAGTGTGAATCAAATGTGTGATCAAGGAAATTAAGTAGTGTTTCGATCAAATGGATGTGTTGTTCGTGAGCTTGATACAAGAGAAACTGTGATTAAAGGTACAAGAACTCCAAACAACCTATACATACTCAAGGGAGGAAAACAACAGTGCTATCTAAGCAAAAATGATGAAAACTGGCTATGGCACAGAAGATTGGGACATCTAAGCTTTCCTCAAATAAGAAAAGCATGCAGATTCTAGGTTGTTCGAGATCTTCTAGATATCAACATTCCTAAAAATACTATATGCAAATCATGTCAATTTGGTAAGCGAACCAGATCTCAATTCATCGAAAAGGAAGGATTAGCTAGTAAACCTCTTGAACTTGTTCATACTGATTTATGTGGACCATCAAGGAAAAAGTCACCTCGAGGAGAAGAATACTTTATATTGTTCATTGATGATTTTTCCAGAATGTGTTGGAAAGGTCTTCTAAAGCATAAAGATGAAGCATTTGAAAAGTTTAAAGCTTTCAAATCTTTGGTTGAAAATGAATCAGATCGCAAAATCAAATACCTCAGATTTGATTGAGGAGGGGAATTTACCTCGGATGAATTCTTTGACTTCTGTGAACAACATGGAATAAAAAGACAGTTCTCCACCACAAGGACTCCTCAACAAAATGGAGTGGTAGAAAGGATGAACAGAACTGTTCAACAAATGGCTCGTGCTATGCTAGATGAATTTGGAACTCCTGCAACCTTCTGGGGTGAAGCTGCATTTGCCACCGTCACTATTCTCAACCAAGAAAATGTTCGGGTAAACAACACTCAAACTCCACATGAACTTTGGTATGGTAAAACTCCTATTGTAAAGTACTTCAAAGTTTTTGGAAGCAAATGTTACATCAAAAGGACTGAAGAAAAATTTGGTAAGTTTGAACCTAGAGCAAATGAAGGTATTCTTCTTGGCTACTCTTCCCGAAGTAAAGGATATAAATGTTATAATAAAAGACTTGGGAAAATTATTGAAAGTATTGATGTTGTAGTTGATGAAGCATGCAAAAATACAAAATAGATAAAAACCGAAGATCATGACAATGAAGAAGATGAGGATCATTTTCCCACATCAAATCACACTGATTTTGAAGAAGAAACCAATGAAGCACCAAAAGAAGAGATAACGATAGAAGAAAAGACTCCGTCCAGGTATGTTCAGAAAAATCATCCAGAAACTCAAATTTTGGGGGAAAAAGGGGCAGGTGTGCAGACAAGAAGAACTATTGCCAAAACCTCAAGCTATCTAGCATTACTATCTTCCACTGAACCTCAAAATGTAAATGAAGCATGCAGAGATGAATGTTGGGTCAAGGCCATGAATGAAGAACTTGAGCAAATTGAAAAGAATAATACTTGGGAATTAGTTCCTAGACCTCATGATAAGAATATCATAAGAACTAAATGGATATTCAAAAACAAGCTGAACGAAAATGGAGAAGTTATTAGAAACAAGGCCAGACTTGTTTGCAAAGGATATGCTCAACAAGAAGGTATAGATTTTGAAGAAACTTTTGCACCTGTTGCTAGACTTGAAGCCATAAGAACGTTTCTTGCTCTTTCTAGTTTTCAAAAATTCAAAGTATACCAAATGGATGTAAAATCTGCTTTATTAATGGAGACTTAGAAGAAGAAGTCTATATTGAACAACCATAAGGATTCATTCTTGGAAATGATGCAAAACTTGTATGAAAACTCAGAAAAGATCTCTATGGTCTAAAACAGGCTCCAAGAGAATGGTATTACCATCTTGACAAATATCTCCATCAACAAGGTTTTTCAAAGGGGTCAACAGATAACAATCTATATACAAATATGGACACTGATAAATTGCTAATAATTGTTGTGTATGTTGATGATATTATTTTTGGTAGCAATGAACAATCCATGAGTTAAAATTTTTCCTCAGTAATGCAGCAAGAATTTGAAATTTCCTTGCTTGGAGAGCTTACCTATTTTCGTGGTCTACAAGTTCAACAAAATAAAGATGGTATTTTTCTCTCACAAACCAAATATCTCAAACAGATCCTGAAAAATTACAGCATGGAAGATTCTACACCAGTATGTACCCCAATGGTAATAGGATGCAGTCTTAGCTCAAATGATGAATCAACAACAGTACGTCAACCAACTTACAGTTCCATGATTGGTAGTCTGCTTTATCTAACAGGTACCCGACCGGACATCATGCATGCAGTGGGAATAATTGGAAAATTCCAAGCAAATCTTAAGGAAACACACCTTCAGGTAGTCAAAAGGATTTTCAAATATCTCCAAGGAACACAGAACTTTGGTTTATGGTATCCTAGAGATACCAGTCTTACACTTCATGCATATACAGATGCAGATTGGGTAGGAAGTGTTGATGACAGAAAAAACACTAGTGGTGGTGCATTCTATATGGGTTCCAGGTTAGTGTCTTGGTTCAGCAAGAAACAAAGTTCAATTGCATTATCTACAGCTGAAGCAGAATACGTGGCTGCTACATCTTGCTGCACACAACTACTTTGGATGATGCAAACCTTGCAAGACATTCAGATCACATGTACTCCACCTATCTCCATTCTATGTGATAATACAAGTGCCATAAGTATTTCAAAGAATCCAGTCATGCACTCCAAGGCCAAGAACATACCCATCAAATATCATTTTCTACGTGAACAAGTGCTTGAACAAAAAGTCAAACTGGAATATGTTCCCTCCAAAGAATAGGTTGTTGATATATTCACTAAACCACTGCCCAGAGAGACATTTTAATATCTCACACAAAAGCTGGTAGTAGTTGCTGCATCATCCTGCTGTTAAATCCGATTTTCTTCAAAGAAAAGTGGTTATATGCGAGTTTCATAAAGCATAGTCATGCACATACGTGGGTTTCTGTGGGCACAGTCATGTATATGCTGGTTTGAAGGAAAACAGTGGGCTAGACTCAGAAAAAAGGGGTCTGCCATGATTTTGTCAATTATCTGCGCTGTTTGGTGATGGTTTCACTCTGCTGATAACATGTGGAAATATATTGGTTCTCATAAAGTTGTTGATAACTTGATGAATCTCTGATTGATGATGATGCTTTGATATCTCTTACTGACACATGCAATGATCAAATCTGACTGTGAACAGGTGGAACAGGTTTAGGGGGAGAACATGGTTGATGTTAGTTTGGGAACTAATGATGGACATATACAGGTTGCTGGTCTAGATGCTAATTGACGGATGCTGCTGATGGTGAAAATCATATGATAGTTGCTGGTGACTATCATGGTCTTGTTTTAGATATTTGGTCTCTGTTATATAAGTCATGTACATCTTTTAATGTAAAGGTCATGAAAAGACCTAATTTGTAACTCAACTATACACATGATGGATGATGTAATGTTTGTGTTTTGCCATGTATAAATAATTGTATATCCCCACTTGGTTGGGTGGATGAGTCAAATTTGGTATATCCCCACTTGGTTGGGAGATGGATGTATGTATGAGTCATTGGTGATAGGAAGGTCATTTGTGATGTATGTATAGAGTCATGTTCTTCTTTCAGAACATCTTTTTGCAGACTTTGCTTATGCTCAGGGGGAGCATGGACTCGATCATGGGAGCTCAATCAACACACTTTAGCATATCAAAGATTTCACATGCACTCAGGGGAGCATGACCCTTTGCCCTTGATGTCAAAGGGGGAGAGTGACTTGGTGTGGCTGTTGTTGCCATCAAGTCCAAAGGGGGAGATTGTTGGCATTATGATGTATGTGTTCTACTTGCATGATGTATGTGTTGTACTTGATGGAAACCCATTTATAGTAGAACAACTCACTTGTATATGGTAACTAGATGAATCTACAGAAGAGATATCAGATGTGATAGAATGCATGACAGTAGTGTTTACAGATGTGATGAAATGCAGTGCAGCTTTAAGGAATCAGTTCAGATTCACTTCAGAAGGCAACTCACTTAGATGAAAGATCACAGTATACCTGGTTAACAACACAGAGTTACAGATCAGACTGCACAGAATGAAGAAAGAAAGGTATATGCAGGTTCACCATTGGCCAAGTCGTGTATACACGCGGGTTCACTGTATACAAGTCGCGTATACGTACACACGCACTTTCACAAAAGGAAAAGCGCGTATACCTTGGAAAACTAAGTTTTTGGTCCGAAGTATTTGGTCCATGGTATTTTGATCCATGGTATTTGGTCCGAGGTATTGACCCTAGGTATTTGATCCAAGGTATTGGTCCTAAGTGGTTTTGGTCCATGGTATTGAGAAAGGCCTAAAACTATAAAAGGAGGAGAAGATCATTAGGCCAAGATACACAAGCATTGAATATCTGATGAAGTGTGAGATCTAGTATGCAGGTTATTGGGTTATGGTGCATTGCTGGATCTGAACCAAGGAGGAACCTTAGCGTTTGATGAAAGATAAGATCTAATGATGTATCAGGATCTCAAGGCTTGAAGTGAATTATCTTTATGTGATTTGATCATGTATCTAAATAACTGGCGCATGTTGTAGTCTGTAAATATGATGATCTGGGTATGACTGAAGTCTGGAATAGTTGTAATGTTTAAATCATCATTTACAGATTTGTACGCAGGTTCACTTTAGAAAAGGAGCGTATACACACTGGTTCTGCATATCAAAGTAGCGTATACATCATAAATTTGATTTGCAGATCTGTACGTTGGTTCACTTTGAGGAAAGCGCGTATGCACACAGGTTCGACACATGGAAGTAGCGTATACCTTATAAAATATGTTTTAGTTGCTTCTGTTTGCTGTTGCAGTGTTCTGGGTTCTGGCTTGGGTTCTAGTTACTGTATTCTAGTGACAGTATTCTGAATAATCAGATTGATGGGTTGCCAAAGTGATTGATTGATTCGGTTGTGGTTGGTTCAAAAGGTGATTGGTTGATGTAGATATATTTGATATGATGTTGACGGATCCAGTCTGAAAATTTATGAAACATGGTCCCTGGAAGAAAAAAGGAGAAGCTCGTAGCCTTCTATAGGTTGGCGCCTACGTACTATTAAACACATCGGCTAGTACAAGAGCTAGGGGGTTGTAGCTCCCTTCTAGTAGAAGCTAGAGAATGAGAGAAGGTTGTAGCCTTCTACAAGTAGAAGCCTGCGTACCGGTATAAGACTGCACCAGTACAAAAACTGTAAACATAATTTTCTTATTAAAAGAAAATAGAGATGATTGTAGCAGGTGGTTTTCACCCACATTGGGTTTCCACCTTATATCTTGGTGTTCATGTGTGTTGCTTATGTGTGATGCTTTAATATGTTTTTACTGAACTGTCTAATGAATTGCTGATATATTGATTAAAGTTCAATATATGATAATTTGGGTAAATCAAAAGATCTCTGCATATACGCTAGTTGCATTAAGTACAGTTGCGTGTACACGCTAGTTCACTGAGCTGAAGTAGCGTATACAAATCAGTTTTGAAAATTTAATTATTGATCTGATAATACTGATTCACCCCCCCTCTCAGTTTTATTTCCAACATTATCTTGTAAAGCCATTTTGAAGTGACAACTACTTTGTCCTGGGGTCTAGGGACCACATCCCACACATCGTTCTTCATGATGGACTCATATTCCTCAGTCATAGAATCCTTCCATACTTGATGCTTGACATATTTTGTGAACGACAAAGGCTCAATTTGAATGATTGTGCTCATGATGGTCAAGTATCCCTGATACCTGGACGACTTCTTACTTTCACGGAAAGTCCCTCTGGGTCCAATGTGTCGTTCGCATCATCAAGTGTCCTCCTAAGCCATGAAGGCCTCTTCTTAGAAGAGGAAGGCTCTTGCAGAGGGGGATCAATAGGATCCATAGGTTCTTCGACATCGGGCATCATCTCATCTTCCTTTTCCTCTGGTTTCCTGGTGGAGGCTTCTTTAGATCCCTTAGAGTAGGAAGATTGTCAACTTTGCTAAGAGCCATATCTTCGTCAAAGGTGACATCATGGCTAATATCGACTTCCCTTTCACTAGCCACATAGATTCTATAGCCCTTAGTATTTTTGCTATAGCCCACGAAGATTCCTTTCTTTCCAGATGCACCCAATTTATTCCTTTTCTCTTTCGACAGATGAAAATATACAAGACTTCCAAAAATTCAAAAATGAGATATGTCAGGTTTCTTACCAATGAACATTTCTTTGAGAGTCTTGGAACCCAATGCTTGATGAAGGCATTGGTTTTGCACATATATGGCGGTATTCACAGCTTTGACCCATAGAAACTTCGGAAGCCTTTGATCATGGAGCATAGTGCGGACAACTTCCACAATCGTAAAATTCTTCCTTCCCCCCACACCATTCTGCTCAGGAGTATATGGTGTTGTAGTCTCCCTCTTAATGCTAGCCTCTTTGCAAAAGTCATGGAACTCATTGGATTCTTACTCAGTCCCATTATCAGTCCTTAAGATCTTGATCTTCTTTTCAGTGTGATTCTCGATCAAGGCTTTGAAGTGGCGAAACTAGGAGAACACTTCATCCTTCTTTTTCAAGAAGTATATCCAAGTCTTGCAAGAATAATCATCTGTAAAAGTGAGGTAATATAAATATCCTCCCAAGGAGTTCACAGGCATCATACTAGATATGTTTGAGTGAACCAACTACAATATATCAGAGGTCTTGCTATGGCTTGAGGGGAATGGTCCCCTTTTGAGCATTCATTCGGCACATCCCGGACATACACCTTCTTTCTCTACTTTGAACTCGGGCATCCCTGTCACCATTTATCTTACGTCAGGTAGAGATTTATAATGAAGGTGAGCGAACCTTCGATGCCATAGTTCGGATTGAAGAGATGTGTCACAAGTCATGACACCCGACGGACTTCCTCTAACCTGATATAATGAATTGACTCAAAACCCAAGAGTGAAAGCATATTTAAAATTCTTTTTCCATACACGTACCTTGCCATTGATGAAGGCCACCTTCTAGCCTTTGTCTTCCATTACCGAAATGGACACCAGGTTCTTTTTGAGATTAGCGACATATATGACTTTTGCAAATGAATTGTACTACCCTAATTCAATTGAAGAGTGACATTCCCTACGCCTTTCACGGGATATTTTGAGTTGTCCCCAAGAACAATTTCTAGGTTGGTCTCCTTCTCTATCAGGTTAGAGAGAGCTTCTTTGTAACCAGTGAAGTACCTTGAAGCACCACTATCAATAAGCCAATTTCCCAGCGAGTCCAGAGGAGCAATAGTAGAGAGGGTCACTGGTAGATAATATTAATCTTGCTTATTGTTAACAACATTAGATTCATACCTGGATTTTCTTGCCTTCTTGGAGGGTTGACCACTTCCTTGATTTCCGACATTCCTTTTGCCATTGAACCTGCCATTCCTTTGATTGCCTCGGGAGTGATTTTGATCATCATCATGATGTGAGTCCTTTTTATCAGGGCACTCCCTTGCATAGTGGCCCATTTTGTTGCAATTGTAACATCTTCCTTTTAGTTCACCCTTTGGTCTGGCGTTTCCTTTAGATTTAGCCCCAGAATTGTTTCTCCTTTTAGCATGAGAGGAGAATGCAGCGGGATTGCCTCTAAGTGCAGGCATTTCCTGCTCTTCCATCCTTGTTTCTTCTTGAATGCATCTCGCCATCAGTTCCTCAAATCTTGGGATTACATAATTGTTGAGGAGAGTGGTTCTGAATATATACCATTAAGATAGGAGCCCTCCGAGAGTTGTGATAGTTATTTCATTGTCAGGAATGACTTCCCCAATTAATAGGAGATCATTCTTGATCTCCTAAGAAGTATGCTTGCATACTCTCATCTTTTCCCTTCTTAATTTCCTTCATCTTATTTCTAAGGAACAAAACTTGATTTGCACCATTAAATTTAAATAAGCTTACCAGTCTATTATAGATTTTCTTGGAGGTGGCCGGCTCGGAAACATAGGCCACTAGGCGCTTGTCGATAGAGTCTCGGATGATCTTCTTTGCTTTGAATTCTCCCCTGATCCACTTGTTCCTAGTAACAACAGATGCATTTGATGGAGGCTTAATGATTCTACCTCTCACATGGTCCAACACTTCCTGCTCTTCTAATGTCAGATCGAGAGACATCTTCCATCCGTGATAGTCAAACTTTTCACGGAGCTTGTCTTCAGCGGGGAAGTGCGATGAGGACCCCATGAAGTCTTTGAGATTGCTTCAACAACCTTTGGTGATTGCTCTTGCTCTTGCTTGCGCTTTGTCTTCACCTCATCTCTGACACCATGTTAATTTATGGTATGTTCTATGCTTAGTGCAATTTACTTTGATTTCTTCTTATTAGCCACTATTTAGCAATCACATAAACATAAAGTAAAATGCTGATAGAACATTAATAGATTGACAGAAAACAAGCCAAGACAAGAGACACAAGATGTGGTGGCTAGCGAGGGACAAACCCCAATGCAGGGAAACCCTTTGATCAATTCTTCTTTAATCTTCAATAGTTCAGTATAGAGAAATAGTACAAATTCAGAAATTTGTAATTTTATGACAACAACAGCGAACCCTAAATCAGCAAAGTCAAACTTAGTCAAACAGCCCTGGATTGACCTCTAGTCAACCTTTGAAGAACTCGGTCTTCAACAACAAACTTTGGTAGTCCAAAACAGCTCTTGGTCAATGGTCAGAACAGCAGTCTGTGGTCAGCCCTAACCAGTCAACGCTTTGGTCAACGCAACACCCAAATAGCCTACATAGGGCAGCCCTTGGTCAACGCTTCACAAAACAACCCAACACTTGGTCAACGCATCCCTAGAAAAGTCAATGCTACCCTAGAATTAGTCAACGCTGCCCTAAATAGAAAATGCGTCCTTCTTCTTGCACGTGTGAGAGAAGCTGCTCCTTTGCTGGCCCAATGAGATGAGGAGAGAGAAGATGAGTGAATAATGGCTCAACCTCACTTATACTTATATGATGTGCTGGGCATGTGTGCCACACATTTAGTTGTTGTCTGACATTGACAATTTGTCAAGTAAATACAAATAAATTCATATTTCCATAAATACTTGTCAGAATCGGACGATTGTTAGATCAATCGTACACCTATCAATGAGAGGAATCAAGGAAAAATATCAGCTGCCATAAATAATATGACCCACATGGAGTTTGGCCCTAGTTGCCAATTTTAACAAAAGCACATACCCAACACATACCACAGATTATAGAACAAAGAACACCGTGAACTGCACCCCAAAGTATTTTATTATAATATTTCAAACGTTCCCAACAAATTAATGGAACAAAACCAGTGTTACAAAATTACATAGACTAGATTCAGAGCTTTCATCATGACTTGAGATGCAAAATGACCTCTAATTTATAGATAAATCTTCCAAGTGTAAAATAATGATTAGTTGGCTTGATCCCTGTCAAATTAATCTTGACCATTGATAAATATTTGATCATCTTTTAATCTCCATCGTCGAAAATAATTGTTTTTGAGGAATTTTCGAATTTTTCATAAAACCCATTTTTTATTAGTCAAAAAATAATTATTTTGAACTAATTCCCTAAAAAATTTGACTTTGAATTAACCACCAAGGTCCAAGGGTCCATTTTTTCTTGAAATTTCCAATGTTCCCTTGGTGATGGACCTCCAAAAATTAACTTCTTTTAGACCCACGAATTTTTCCACTTGGATAAATTAATTTCTCTAACATTTTTATTTTGACTCTACATTAATTAATTTTCTTTTTGCTAGAAAAATTAATTAATTGACTCATGAGAGAATTAATTATTTTTCCACCTTCAATTATTTTAGCCATGGTGTCTAGGTATGAGGGACCATGCATTAATTTTTTTTTACATAAGATTTTACAAATTCAACCCTCAAAAGGGGAATACCCATTCGCTATCGAACCTCCTAAAACTTACCGAATTTTGCGACACAATATGATCTAGTAGACCAAGTGATTTGTAATAAAATAATTTAGTCAAATAGCGTAAATTATTCCCAAATCATTTTTACAAAAGGCTCGACTAAAACACTAAGACTCGCTTAAGACTTTGACGATAAATCCCACCCTAGCTTTCGGGTGAGGCTGGATGGAAAAACTCTACCGACTATCCGTGTTTAGAAACAAAGATAATTAGTGGGATGAAAAACCTCATAGGATGAAAGTTGTCGCCAAAATCAGAGGCTTACTCAGGTTGTTACATAATAAAATAATTGTACTAGCATCATTTACATTACAAATATGTAGAATGGGTTTACAATGACATAATAATCTGCTAGCTGATGATTTTGAACTTAAAAAAAAATGGTACAACTGCCTCCTTGGAACTTTGACAAAACGTATGCAACAAGTACTTTGAAGGGAAGTTAAAAAGTCATTCAAGTATCATTGGTATCTTCTATAAGAGAAGAAAGAAGCATCTTGGAAGAATACTCCTATTTGATATCGCTTGAAGGCAACTCTTTAAGAAGAATATCAAGCACCTTAAAGGCAATCTTAACCTCGACATCTTTGAGTGTTCATTCTTGAAAGAAACAAGAAGATCATGACCTTTGCAACAGACTTCTTGATACATAGTTCTTGAGGTATGCATAATTATTTTCATTTTTTTCAAGGTATAACTCAAATTGGATTAGGGTTTTGAGATCTCCTTTTTGGTTCTAGGGTTTGTAGCCTTCATAATGTTGGAGGTTGTTGGCATCTAAGTACTAGTAATCCCTAGTTGGTATTTGGAAACCCTAATCAAAAGAGAAACCCTAACCCTATTCTATTTTGTTTCCTCATAGAAACCCTAGCTTTTGGTCTTTAGGGTTTGTAGGTAAGGCAAACCCTAGTAAAGGAAGAATTGGATTTGAAATTCAAACCCTACGGTTGATGTTTTGAAAGGTAACTTAGGGTTTGATCTAGAAATCCTAAAAATTCCATGGAATCCCTAATCATAATTATGCTCCTGTACTTGTATATTTTGCTTGGTGGTACTTGTCAGTAAATGTTGCAGGTACTTAATAAGTAAGATATGTTGATCTTATGAAGAGTATGATGAATAAAGACTTGGTAATCAAGTTGAATCCTTGGGCACTCTAATAAAAGTAGACTCATATGGAGATGGACCATGAAGATGCTATCATGATAAGAGGGAGCCCTTTCAAAGTTTGTAGAAGAAGCAACTCAAGGTATGTTTAAAATTCTAAGATTTGTAGCAGGTCCCCATCATATGAGCAGGTATGATCATTTTGTCTTTAAAATCTATTTATGGTAATGAGTCTCTCATCTCTAAGGTTTTGCCATAGAATCATAAATATTCTTATATTGATAGGGTGTTTTAGATTAAATCAACCCTTGTAATAACCATCATTTGGTATTTATTCACTTTGGCGAAACCCTAGCCTTTTGAATTTTTAGGGTTTGTTGCTGGTATCTAGGGCATACGATAAAACCCTAGCTTTTTAGGGTTTGATAATATTATCTAGGGTTTATGATAAAAACCCTAGTAAGATTTTAAATAAGATTGCAGGACATGAAAATGAAACCCTAGATGTAAATGCTTTTGCAATGGTTGAAACCCTAACATGGTTTAGTTTTTGGGTATATAAAGTTTTGATGTAGGTATCTAAGGTTTGTGACAAAACCCAAGGTTGTTGCAAGAGTTTAGGGCATGAAAGAGTAACCCTAGTTGATTATGGTTTTGAATATCTAAAGTTTAATTTTTTATTCAAAGTTTTGATAACCCTTATGCTCTCCTTGCAATAACATGACAACCCTAGTTTAATAAAGTTAATTTCATGCTCTTATACATATATATTTGTGTGCTTGGTTGTACTTGTTGTTGAGATTTGCAGGCACATAATTTGTAAAAGGTTGTAAAGAGGTATACCTACCTCATACTTGATGATGACCTTGTGATAATGATGACCATGATGGAAAGAGGGAGCTGCAAGAACCCTAATGACACTGAAGGAATGATGTATTGGAAGGTCGAAGTGATTTGATGATATGATGATGTAATAGAAAGAGCCTGTGTAGCTGGAAGAATAAAGTTGTTGATGATGGAATTATCTCCCCAAGTTGAGAGAAAGGACATGATTCTCTGCTTCACGTGTCATGCACGAATCCAGGACTAACAACCATACGTTCAATGAAAGTCATGAGAAAAGGAGATTAAAGATTATATAAAGCACTACTAATGGTTATTCTTGTTTGATGAGTTGTGTACAAAGATTTGGTTGTTTTGAGAAGTGTTGAGGCTGTGTTTGGTGTTGTTTGAGAAGGTTGAAAAAAGAAACTTCCATCGAGATTTGTTTAGATATTATGATGAACTAAGTAGCATCAGAATGGTTGCAGACCCGATATTTTATGCTAACATATTGATAGTAAAAACCAATATATTTGAAGTTTGATAATGATTGGGGTCGTAAGGCTACAATATGTTTTGATGGATGAAAAAGTAGCTGATGTGATTGATCTCTCCCTAAGAAGTTTTGAATATTTGATAAGCATGCTTGGATTGATTTGGTTGAGAGGGAGAGATGAGTACCTTAGGCTGCATGTCTATAGGATGGTACTTGGGAGAACATCGTGGCTTGGTTGGTAATGAGATCTCAATTATAGTTTGGCCTTGATGATATCTAGATCCCAGTGTGGGAGGGTATCTTGGCCTTGATGATATAAAGCTCTGTTTTTGTGATTATATCTTGACCTTGAAGATTTCTAGATTCTTGTGAAGGTTGGTGTCTTGGCATGGAGGCCTAGATGGTATCTATATCTATTTGGATTGATACCAAGGCTGTACCTTGAAGGTACCTGTTGACCACTGGAGTGACACCTAATGATTATATGAAGACTCCATGCCCAAGGAAGATCCGAAGGACACTTGTACCATCATATATCATCAGTCAACAAAGTTTTTAAACTCTACTTCTATTTCTCATCATCTTTCTTGTACCTAGATTCCACACCCTGCGGGGAATTCTATTAAGTGATACTAGTAATGATGAGTTTTGAGTCTATAACAGGCCTAGGATGTTGGGACTCGATTAGCAAATGAGTACACCTTAGAGTGTTTTTTTACTTGGTTAATTATCCCTTCTTTTTTATAGGCATATAATTTCCTAGGTTTTTTCACTCACTTTTAACTCCAAAGCTAGGGTGACTGTTTGAAGGTTGAGCCCCTAACACATCTTAGTGTCTAGAGTCAATGTATATTACCATACTAGATCACACAAAAAATTTCGTGGAATTTGGTTAGGTCTAGGTATCCATTTTTTAATTTTTTAGATTTTCCACACTGCGGAAATTGTAATAAAAATTGTATTTGTAATGTAATAAGTGATGTCTAGAGAAGTTGTATGGGGTATGAGTAATAAAATTTGCATTGTGAAAATTTGGAAGACCCAAATTTCTATTGCAACAACTGATTAAGTTTCTTCTATTTGTGAAATCACTGAACAAATTATTTACTGCATCCTACAACAAATACCGAAACTAATACACTGTAGCCTTCACTAATTAAATTAAATGCGAAAACAAGAAATTGAGCAAGAAAGAAATACACAACACATGACACTGTTATTTTTGGACAAATGCCCCTAGAAAAACCCAATGCAGGAAAACCGGTGTAATAACTGAGGGTTTGTATTATTAAGCAGTGGTTTTATGAATACAATATTTGTATGCCTTACTGGCTATCCAATACAGAGAATATAACTGGAAAAATATTAGTGAGAAATACCTCACACTATCACTAGAGATATGACACTAATCTAGACCCTGGGTGGTTGGCCCCATGTTGGCTCTGCACAGCTACTGTATCAGCCTTCGTAGTTCTACGTCAACCTCTCTCGGGATTTGCGTCACCTCTTCCCAGATCTCCTGCTATCTAGAGCTTTATTCATCTGGCTCTTCGGTCTCACACCCTAGCTTCTGGTTCTGGAACTCGACTTCTCAGCTGAATTTCAGACTCTCTCTGAAGTTTTGCATTGCCTCTGCGTGGCCCTACATTGCCCAACGTGGCCTCTGCACTGCCTCTTCTGGATCTCTCTCTGCCTCCTCTGCGATGTATTCTAGTCTTTGTTCAAACTTCTTCTAGGTAGGGAACCATCCATCGATCACTTTCCTTCTTGGTTTGTCATGTCATTGCTTCGTGGAAAGTGATTATCAAGGTTTTCTTGTCATCTTGGCTACTCCTTTGTCATCTTGTCCATGATTCGGAATACTCTTCTCACGGATGCTTCATTGTACTTGCTTGATTACATGTTTTGACCTAATAGCCCATCATGACCTTATCCTGATATTGCTTCAACATTGCTTTTTATTTTGTTGTATGGATTCTTTGTCATGACAACTTTATGGAGTAGAATCGGTTATCTGCACTGTTTATATCTTCAAGGCCTTCATAGGTGTCAAGGGTCCTTTCTTCCTTTATCAGAGTTGTCCTGCATTCTTTCGGGAGATATCTTTCAAGGCATTTTGTCAGATAGTGATTCTTGTTGATCATGGTGTTCTTCACATGCTTGATCTCTTTCTTCTTTAGCTTCTTCTCAGATAGATAGGTCAACCATCTAATGCTTCTTGTGAGAGCATTCCTTCATTGTTTGCTTTCTGGACTTGTCATCATTTCTTCTTGCTTCTTAGTCAACAATCTTATGCTCCTTATGTGAGCATATTATTTTGTTGACCTTGATCGCATTGTAGTGCATGCCTTTGAGCATGTCCTTGGTGAAAGAGATTCTTTCATGCTTGATTATGTTATAGAACTATACCCATGACTTAATAATATACAAATTATTAAATGAATTAAACTTTGATGCATACATACCTCATCTTGATTCTCCTTTCATCATCCGTTGGTGTGGCCCTTCTTGCTTCATCTTAGCTTGCCTGCATATCATTATTTTCTTGAAGCCCATGAATGGGATTCCCAATCAGACATCTGCTTTGATCCATGACCCTTCTTTTGAAGATTCCATCATAGGATCTTAAAGATCCTTTTCTTGCAAATGTTTCCTTTCTTTTTATGATGTAGGTCTTCTAAGATTTTTATCATGATCAATTTTATTTCATCATGTATGAGGTCCTATACTAGGTATGCTTCTTCTACATGAATATCTTGAGCTCTATCTGCCATGCTCATATATTCTAGAAGATATTTCTACTTATGCAATTTTGATTTATTCCTACGTGCTCCTATTCTACTCAAAACTTTGAAAGAAGTCTAGAAGTAAAGAGTTTGACCTAGTCATAGTAGAGATTCGGAGGATCTTCCTTCTTTTTCTTCTTTCCTTCTTCTTTCACCTCTTGATTCAAGTAAGCTTCTTCCCTCTTCCTTTTGTTGTTGTTGTCCTTCTTAAGCTCAGGGCAATTCCTTTTGTAATGTCCATATTCATGGCATCCAAAGCACTGGATCTTGGACATGTCTTTGTTGTTTGTTCTTCATGGACCAAACTTGCCAAATTTACCCTTCCTTTTGGCCATGGTAGCAAATGCTTGCTCCTTTGATCCCACATCTTCTTTTGCCTTAAGTCCGGTTTCCTCTGTTTCGCATAGAGACAACATTTCACTGAGAATGGTTGCTTCCTTCTTGGCATATATGCTAGATGTGAAGTTTCCCCACTCCTCAAGTAGAGCATTGAGTACTACAATTGTCATTTCTCTATCAGACATGAATTCTCCAAGCTCTTGAAGTTGATCTCTCATTTAAGAGATTTTCATGAAGTAGGGAGCTATTGCTTCCTTTGTTATCTTTATCTTGTATAATTCATTCCTCAGATGTTGATTTGGGGTAGCATTGGATGTGATCTAGCCACGAAAATTTGTGAAGAGGCTAATGCACATGAGATCTCCAATACCCAGAAAGGTTTTGGGCAAATTCTAAATAGTTTGGGAGATATTAAAATAATTAATATTTTTAATGGAGTCCGTAAGTCTAAACTTAGGGAAAATAAAATATTAATGTGTATTAATATAAAATTGTGTTAGAATGATCTAAAAGTCATGGATCAAGCCAGATCTAATCTTAGCCGTTGATTAGGGATTTAATCTTGGTCGTTGATTTGTCAACAAGAAAAGTATAAGAGGAGGCTTGAGGGTCACTTGGAGAACACACTGAGGGAGACCAATCAATTCAATTTCTGGAGCGGGGTTAGTTGAGAAATTGAACTAGTGGTCTAGTGAGTAGTCAGGAGGCAACAAGTATGGAGTAGAGAGGCAGGATCAGCCACTGGAGATCAGAGTAGAGAGGCAGGATCAACCACTAGAGATCAACACTGAGGCAGGAGAGGCAGATGCAGGGCTTTTCAGGTAGACGCAGAGGCAGCAAAAGATTGCGCAGTCACTTGCTAGGCCTGTGTGAGTGACGCAGAGAGGCCCAGGGATGACACACTCAAGCAGGGGTTGTGTAGAGGGTTTGAGAGCCACACATAGGTCAGCCGGGCTGATACTAGGATTGGGAGAAGTGTTGGAGAATTATTTCTCTCTGTGGGTAAGCTAGTTTGGCACCCTGTTGTACAAAAAAATTGTTGAATAATAAAATCCTCTCTTGCTGCACCGGTTTTCCCACATTGGGTTTTTCCGTGGACTGTTGTCCAAAATATCTGTGTCAATGTGTTAATGCTTGTGCATATTTTTGTTTCTGTATTATGGTGTGATATCTACATCAATATTTATTTTAATGTTTATTCAAGTAATTTCATAAATAACTTATTGTGGAATAAGTAGGAAAAATAAATCAGTTGCTGTAGTGATAGAATTTTCACATGGTATCAGAGGAAGTAATCAGAGATAGAAAGGGAAGATCAGTTATGGGTCGAGACCACAATGTAGAGGCATCTATGTCAAGGGACTCACAAATTTTCAGAAGATTACATAAGAGAAAGAGATTTTGATTTCTCTATGTTGGCTTCCAGGTCGGAAGAAGAAGTGGCCTGTATGACTAGTGCTGCATCATCAGAAGTATGGTATATAGACAATGGAGCTTTGTGGCATATGATGGGAATCAGGGAGTGTTTCTCAGAATATCGAGAAGAGAAGATCAACTTTCATATCACCATGGGGAACAAGGCAAAGTGTACTCCAATAGGGAAGGGTACCATAGTTTCTCAAATAGAATCGGGAGAATGGTTCTGTGCTACAAATGTACTGCATGTACTAGGATTGAGGATGAACTTACTTTCCGTGTCGCAATTACAAGGCAAGGGATATAACATCTACTTCATCAAGGAGAAGGCATATGTCAAACACTCGAGTTGGAAAAAGAAAGTGCATATCGTGATCAAAAGTAATTGATTGTATAGATTGCAACTAGAATCACCAATGGCACTAATAGGCAGTCACAGAGACAAGGACTTGAATGTACTATGGCACATAAGAATGTGTCACTTGCACCATGGAGCTTTGAGAATTCTCAGGAGCGATCTGAGTACGGAACGAGTGATGTATGCATGGGATGTGTTCTAGGAAAGTATGCCAAGGCAACATTTCCTAGGAGCAAACACAGGGCCACGAGTGTATTAGGATTGGTACACTCTAATATCTGGAGACCTATGTCCATCAAAGCTCTCAGTGGACTACTCAAGGAAAACTTGGATTTATTTTCTAAAAACCAAGGATGAGGTTTTCTGTCGATTCAAGGAGTTCAACGCTCTAGTGGAGAATCTGACTAGGAAGAAAATAAAAGTTTTGCGCTCAGATAATGGTGGATAATATGTCGATAAAGACTTCAATAATTTTTGCGCTAAGGAGGGCATCAAAAGAGAGTGTACAACTCCATATAATTCGGAGCAGAATGGGGTAGCAGAAAGAAAGAACAAGACTATTGTAGAAGCAGCTAGGGCCATGATGTATGATCAGGATATGCCAAAATTCCTGTGGGCAGAAGCATGCAACACAACAGTCTATGTTCAGAACAGGACTCCTCATCGGGTAGTGGGCAAGATTACTCTAGAGAAAGTCTTCATAGGGAAGACACCTGAAGTTAGTCATTTCAGGATATTTGGGAGTCTAGCATATTGCCGCATACCCGAAGAAAAGAGGAAGAAGCTGGATCAGACTGCAGAAAAGGGATATCTGGTAGGATATAGCGAGAACACTAAGGCACACAAAATCTATCTTCCAAGGAGCAAGAAGGTAGTAGTATGACGAGATGTAAAGTTCATAGAGGATAGGGCTTTCAGAAGATCTTGTGAGATGCCTTCTGATGAGCAGTCAAAAGAAGAGATGTTGGTTAAACCTCTTCAACCAATAGAAGTAAAGAATTCTTCCTTAAGACAGGAATATTCTCAGGATGAGGAGGAAGATTGAACAGAAGCACTTGCTGGCAGAGCAAGAACTAGCAGGGAAATTCGTCAGATTCTGTGAGATGCAGAGGACTACATCGGTGCACCAAGAAACAATAAGAGGGAGCGAAAACATCAGGTTTGGCTAGATGCGATGGTAGAGGAATACAACTCCATAATGGTAAATGATGTCTGGGAGGTGGTGCCAAGACCTCAAGACAGATCAATGGTAGGTTTAAGATGGATCTACAAGATCAAATATGCTGCAGACGACAATGTTGAGAAATACAAGGCCAGGTTTGTGGCTAAGGGGTATGCTCAAAAGGAAGGGATTGACTATGAGGAGACCTTTGCCTCGGTAGCCAGGTATACATCTATTAGGACTGTGATATCTCTTGTAGCCCAGATGGGATGGGAGATCCATCAGATGGATGTCAAAAAGACATTTCTAAACAGGGTAATAGAAGATGAGGTATACATTGAACAACCAGAGGGCTTTGAAACTTATGAGAAGAAGTCTCATGTATGCCGATTGAAGAAAGCCTTGTATGGGCTGAAACAAGCACCAAGAGCATGGTATGGTTGAACAAATGGCTAATTGCAGAAGATGGGATTTGTTAAGAGTGATGCGGATCTGAATCTCTACTATATAGTTGTAGAGAACAAGTCACTAATCTTAGTATTGTATGTGGATGATCTCTTTTTGACAGGATCATCCAAACTCATTAGGGATTGAAAGAAGAATCTAGCCACAAAATTTGATATGAAGGATTTGGGATTATTGCACTACTTCCCAGGGTTGGAAGTTTGGTAGCAGAAGGGAGAAATCTTCCTTGGGCAAGGGAGGTATGCTACATAAATGCTGAAAAGATTAAGGATGGAGGACTATAGACCTATGGCTATGCCAATGATCACCAACTAGAAGAAGATTGATGCATCAGAAGAAAAGGATGTCAATCCCACCCTATATAGGTAGCTCATAGGGTCCCTCATGTATTTGGTCAATACCAGGCTAGAAATTTGCTACTCTGTCAACACCCTCAGTCAGTTCATGGTGGAATCGAAGAGGGTGCACTAGGCAGCAACCAAACATGTTCTCAGGTATTTACAGGGAATAGTCGATTATGGACTCTTGTACACCAGGAGTAACGATATCAGATTGAGTGGATTTACTGATGCAGATTGGGTAGGAAGTTCAGTGGATTAGAAAAGTACATTTGGGTACTGTTTCAACATTGGATCAGGAATGACCTCCTGGTGCAGTAGGAAACGGAAGTCCGTGGCTCTGAGATCATCTGAGGTAGAATATATGGTGGAAAGCATAGCTTCATGTGAGGCCATATGGCTTAGAAAACTGATTGTGAACCTATTCAAAAGGAATATGGAGGTGACCAGGATCATGTGTGATAATCAGAGTTGCATCAAGCTCTCTGAGAATCTAGTGTTTCATGATAGGTCGAAGCATATTGATATCCGGTGTGACTTTGTCAGGGACTGTGTCCAACAAGGATTTGTACAGTTGAGCTACACTCCTAAAGGAGAACAGGTGGCAAACATCCTCACCAAGGCCCTTGGAAGGATAAAATTTGACTACTTCAGGGAAAAGATGGGGATGGTAAAGAACCTGTTTTATTAGTAGAAATGGGAGTGATAATTGCAAGGATGCAGAGGGTGTTGTAGTGTAGATGCAGTGTTGGGAGAAAGGACCAGCAACAACACGGATGCAGAGGGATTTGCCGTACAGATACAACAATGGCAGTAGTAGAGCAATGGGCAACAATATAGGATGCAACAGTGCAGAGGATGTTGGGCAGGGAGGCTTAGCATCAACACAGGAATCGATGCCGGATGATCAGGGTGATACTCAGTGAGGAGTATTAATAGAGCACAATCCTTGCTAAGAGGGAGTATTAATAGAGCACAGTCCTTGCTAAGAGGGAGTGTTGATTTGGGATAGAGGCTAAGGCACATGAGATCTCCAATACCCAGAAAGGGTTTCGGCAAATTCTAAACAGTTTGGGAGATATTAAAATAATTAATATTTTTAATGGAGTCCCTAAGTCTAAACTTAGGGAAAATAAAATATTAATGTGTATTAATATAAAACTATGTTAGAATGATCCAAAAGTCATGGATCAAGTGAGATCTAATCTTAGCCGTTGATTAGGGACTTAATCTCAGTTGTTGATTTGTCAACAAGAAAAAAGAGGAGGCTTGAGGGTCACTTGGAGAACACACTGAGGGAGACCAGTCAGTTCAATTTTTGGAGTGGGGTTAGCTGAGAAATTGAACTAGTGGTCTGGTGAGCAGTCAGGAGGCAACAAGTATGGAGCAGAGAGGTGTGATCAACCATTGGAGATCAGCGTTGATGCAGGAGAGGCGGATGCAGAGGCAGCAGAAGACTGCGCAGTCACTTGCTGGGCTTGTGTGAGTGACGCAGAGAGGCCCAGGGCTAATGCAATCAAGCAGGGGATGACGCAGAGGGTTTGAGAGCCACGTAGAGGTCAGCTGGGATGACGCTGGGATTGGGAGAAGTGTTGGAGAATTATTTCTCTTTGTGGGTAAGCCAGTTTGGCACCTTGTTGTACAGAAAAATTGTTGAATAATAAAATCCTCCCTTGCTGCACCAGTTTTCCCACATTGGGTTTTTCCGGGGACTTTTGTCCAAAATATTTGTGTCAATGTGTTAATGCTTGTGCATATGTTTGTTTTTGTATTACGGTGTGATATTTGCAACAATATTTAATTTAATGTTTATTGAAGTAATTTCATATATAACTTATTGTGGAATAAGTAGGAACAACAAATCAGTTGCTGTAGTGATAGAATTTTCACATCAGAGATATTACTTCTTCAGTTGTGGATACCGAGAATAGCTCTACTAGCTTATTATAAATTTATTTTGATGTCTCAAACTTGGAGACATAAGGAATGAGAATCTTTGATTGATTCTATTAGAATCCTTTGACCTCTTGTCTCATCCTTATTGTACTTGGCTAAGGCTTGAGTCTGTTCCTTAGCAGGGATAGTGATATTCCCTTTGACATGCTAGTACTCTTTTGCCATGCAAGAAAGCTATTGGTACCTACTAATTTATTGCTTTCTTTGCAAAAAGACATTGAAATATATGCAGAAGGGGAAATGTACTTACTTGATAGATTTTGAGATGTAATGGACTTGCTTCCTTCTTGAAGGCTTGATGGCTTGTCTTCTTGGGATCTTGATGTTCTTCAAGTTTCCTTCTCCAAATGGACTTGCTTGGTGATGATGTTTTCTTGAAGACTTGTAGCTTGATGTAGGTCTTGCTTCAATCTACTCTTCTTTGTAGGTGCTTTTATATAAGGCTCTTCTTCTAGCTTTGTAGACCTCCTTGATGAATGATGGATTGTAGACCCTTCTTGTCCTTGAAGTGATTGAGACTTCTAGGCTTGATGCTTCAACTTTGTAGATGTTTCCCCTTGATGAGTGTTCTTGAGTTGCCCTATCCTTGATGTGTAACCTTAGCTTTGATACCATGTTGGAGAATCTAGGGCAAAGTAGTGTAGTGTGATTCTTCGTTACTTGATAACAATTTGTAGAGTCTTTTTACTTTTCTTGTTAGCTTATTCTTATTCTTCTTCTTATTAGTGCATATGTGTGTACTTCATCAAACTTCTACCAAAACATAAAACAAGAACACATGATGTTGGCTCTCTGCTAGGGCCAAAATCTCTCTACTCTTGAGAGGAAAACCCTTTAGTGAATTTCTCTTATTGAAGCTTCTATTGATCAATGCCAAACCCTAGACCCTTGACAAAGAGATCCTCCAAGCACAAGTCAAGTATTTACTTCTTTGTACACCATATACCCTGACACTTCTTCCAACACTTTGTTCTCCAGCACTTCGTCCTCCTTCCTCCGGCACTTCGTTCTTCTTTCAACTTGTTAGTAACCTTGCTGTACTTGCTCTAGAGAAGATATTATTGATGAGACCCTTCTTCTTATAATGGTTCCTTTCTTCTCTCCATCAATCAACTAAATTGTATGACTGTAATGTAGGGCTATTATCACTGAAGAAAGAGATTTGATTCTCTCACGTGTGACTGTTTTCTGCCCTAGAAAACAATCCCTTCAACTTTGGTCTTGTTCCTTTCTTCCTTTGTTTGCGAGGGCTTCTCCTTCACTCTTAGAGGGAGGCCTTGTAGACCTTGTTTGCACCCAAGACAGTGAGATATGATGAACTATGCTTTTCTACTGTTATAGTCATAGGCAGACCTTCCTTAACCTCGCACGTGTGGTTGTAGATGCTCTAGAAATGACCTCCTTAACTTCAGTTCTACACCCTTCTTTCTCGCTATCCTTGGAGACCCATAGACTTCCCCTTTTACTTCTCTTTCTTAGCTATCTCTTCGCTTATTTCAGAGCTTCAATTCTTGCGTTATAGAGGAGTGGACAACCTCTATATATAGAGGACTATCCCTCCATTTAGGCTGACTTGTAGAGTGGACTTCAGATTGTTCTTTGGTGGAGTTGTATGCTTAAATGAGCTTCTTGATGGTGCCATTACTTGGAGGTATTCTCTTGATCATAATACATACATACAAGGTATAACATGCCCTTAAGGTCTTCAACTTATTCTTTTGACTATTTGACTCACCTATAGCACTTTAAATAATGCTAAACCTATTTCAATGAGCAAGAAACTCATTGACATATATTATAAAAATAATATTTATTTTCTTGAATAAATACAAATATCAAAAGTACATTTATGAAGACTGAACCTAGTTACCTTTCCTTCAACAGAAATGAGGTGGAAAATTATGGAGTTAAAGTGAAGTCCCAAGGTGATGTGGACTCCTAAAATCAAGGAAAGGGCATGTGTTCAAAGAAAATCGAATTTTTGGCATTAAATGAGAAAACTGCTTGGAAATTCGAATTTGTGAAGTTAATGCACATTTGGGAGGGTTTGGGAGAATTTTTGGTGGAGATTTTTGTGGGAAATTGCCCCACATGGGTTACCACCCATCTACACTTGTCGTTTCATCATAAAATTTGAATTTGACACATAAGGGAAGAAGAAAGTGATGTCCACTTGCTAGAAATCGATTTTTACACTTGGCATTGAAGCTTCATTCAACAAATTCAAATTTCTCTTTGGGATTGTCATCTCATTCCACTTGTTTAATCACTCCACATTGGGATTTTATCCCAACTCTCGATATAATAGACCCATGGGCTCTCATATTATATTAATTGTGTACTAGCTCTTGTGTTTTTGGAAGCATTGCTACTTTGTACACTTTTCAAGAATATCAATAAAAAGACTTTGGGGGTCCATTCATGGGTGTTCTTCCTTTGGAGCATGGTGCATTGTGAGCTATTGGTATAATCTTTCTATGCTTTGAATTATTTCATTTTCCATATATTCTTGTAAACTTGTTAGTGCAAAGCTATCTTGTATTAACATTTGATTTGAAAGTAGGCTCTAGAGTTTGAAAGTTCTAGTTTATTTTCAAATGAATTTCTAGAAGTTTCAATTCATTGTTTGTTTATCTAAATCTATATGGACTAATGTTTGATTTGAGTATTGTAGAAGAATTTTTGTTGGATCAAGCATGAGGGGAAGTCTTTGGGAGACCAACCCACTCTTGGAGCACCATTCAAAGGAACTCTCATTTGTTATTTGGATTCACTTAGTTTATCTTACAAAAAGTGTCTTGTAGAGATTCGTTTGGGCATGACTTGTATACAATCAATTATTTAAAAAAAATTAAATATTTGACGTAACACTTCATTGATTCATATTAGCTATTTGAGAGCTTTTGGAAACTAAACCAAGTGATGAGGTTCACTCCCATCACTTGATTTGGTTTCTTGTACATTATTTGTGTTTTATCTAATTGTTTTCATATTCTCTCTACAATAATTTGTTTTTCTTGATCTTGCAGCCCATAGGTAGAGTGTTGGTGATTAGAGCATCATGTAAGGATCACACAAACTCTAAAACTTTTCCTTGTAGGACCTTTCTACCCTTTCAAAGTTGATATTTTTGAGGAGGTCATGGATAAAAGGGAGGGCTGCTATTTGACAAGGCCGTGGGATTTTGAGGATGATTGACTCCTTGTTTTGTGCAACATTTCATTCACCTTTGGAGGCCAAGCCTTGGGGCACCAAGAGACACTTAACTTATTCAATCTCAAGAGCTTTCTCATTATACTTCATTTTCTGAATTTGAATTTCAAGAAGGAGATCTAGAGCTTGAGAAGCCCCATTAATTGTAAAGACTCCTCTTGAAGATTTACTTGAAACCTATTCAAGGTTTCTCATCTAGTAACATCTAATAAAAGTTTTTCTTGTGGGAGCTTGGGTTTTCACCCAAGGCATCCTTTTCCCCTCTTTTTGTAAAAGGAGGAACATGTGGGTGGTTTGATTTTGAGCTTGTTTTATAAGTTTTTCATCTTGCATGCCTTAAAATTAACACAACATCACCTTCACAAGCTAATTTTATGAATTTTATTTTTGTTACTTATTTTCATGCTTTGCCATTTCAAGTTTAGCTTTCAAGCACAATTCTAAATCTTACCTTTGGAAGCAATTTATTTTATGCAAGGCATCTAATTTCAAGTAGAAAAGTTTAACCATTTTCTTCATGTTGGCCTCACAATAGGCTCATTTGTTTACATGGCTTCTTCATCATGACATCTTCGTAGAGTAGAATCAGTTATCTGCACCTTTCATATCTCCAAGGCCTTCATAAGTGGCAAGGGTCCTTTGATATTTTTCTTCTTTTGTCAAAGTTATCATGCCTTCTTTTGGGAGATGTCTTTAAAGTATCTTGCCAGATAGTGATTCTTGGTGATCATGGTGTTCTTCACATGCTTGATCTCTTTCTTCACTTCCTTCTCCTTGGATAGATTGGTCAACCACCTTATGCTCCTTGTGGTAGCACTTATTCATTGCTTGCTTCTAGGATTAGTCAGCATTCCCTTTTAACTTTCTTCTTAGTCAGCAATATTATACTCCTTATGTGAGTATTTCCTTTTGTTGACCTTCATTGTATTGTAGTACATGCCTTCTAGCATGTCATTGGTGAAATAGAGTCTTTCCTACTTGATCATGTTATAGAAATATTCCCATGACTCAATAATATACATATGATAACATGACTAAACTTTGACGCATACATACCTCATCTTGATTCTCCTTTGATCATCTTAGCTTCATTTGGTTGTCCTTGGTGTGGCCCTTCTTGCTTCATCTTAACTTGCCTACATACCATCCTTTTCTTGAATCCCATGAATGAGATTCCTAATGAGACATCTGCTTTTGTTTTTGAATCTTCTTTTGAAGATTCCATCATAGGATCTTGAAGACCCTTACCCTACAAATGTTTCTTTCATGATCAATTTTATTTCATTGTGGATGAGGTCCTATACTAGGTATGCTCCTTCTACATGAATATCTTGAGCTATATCTACCATGCTCCTATATTCTAGAAGATATTTCTAATCATGCATTTTGTTCTATTTATAAATGCTCCTTCTACATGAATATATTGAGCTATATCTACACCATGCTCCTATATTCTTGAAGATATCTATAACTATGCATTCTATTCTATTTCTACATGCTCCTATAAAACCTTGAAAGAAGACTTTAAGTAAAGAGGTTCACTTAGTTATAGTAGATATTTGGAGGATCTTCCTTCTTCTGCTTCTTGTCTTCTTCTTTCACTTCCTGAGTTACATGAGCTTCTTCCCTTTTTCTTCTGTTGTTGTTGTCCTTCTTAAGTTTAGGAAAATCCCTTTTGTTGTGTCCATATTCTTGGCATCCAAAGCATTGGACTTTGGACATATCTCTATTACTTGTTCTTCGTGGACCAAATTTGCCAAATTTTCCCTTTCTCTTGGCCACGGTAGCAAATGCTTGCTCCTTTGATCCCACATCATCCTTGGCTTTGAGTCTAGTTTCCTTTATCTTGCATAGAGACCATAGTTCACTTAGTTGGGTAGCTTCGTTCTTGGAATATATGCTTGATGTGAAGTTGCCCCAATCCTTAGGTAGAGCATTGAGTACTACAGTTGTCATTTCTCTATCAGACATGACTTCTCCTAGTTCTTGAAGTTGATCCTTCATCTTAGAGATCCTCATGAAGTAGGTAGCTATTCCTTCCTTTGATATCTTCATCTTGTACAATTAATTTCGAAGAGATATCACTTCTCCAACTGTGCTTAGCGAGAATAACTCTACTAGTTTATCATAGATTTCTTTTGATGTTTCAAGTTTGGAGACATAAGGAACAAGAGGGTCTTTGATAGATTCTATTAGAATCCTATGAGCTCTTGTCTCATCCTTATTTTACTTAGCTAAGACTTGAGTTTGTTCCTTAGCAGGGATAGTGATATTCCCTTTGATGTGTTCTAGAAGTTAATTCTCCTTGAGAAGTAAATCAATCCTATTTTTCCATGCAAGGAAGTTAGTGGTCCCAACCAATTTATTGATTTCCTTGCAAAAATATATTGATGTATAATCAGAAGGGTACGTCTACTTACTTGATAGAGTTTGAGATGTAGTGGACTTGCTTTCTTATTGAAGACTTGATGGCTTGCCTTCCTTGGATCTTGATTTTCTTCAAGTTTCTTTCTTCAAATGGACTTGATTGATTGCTTGTTGACTTGTGCTTGTAGTGATTTTCCTTTTGATGATGGTGTGGCTTGATGTAGGTCCCTCCTTGATCTGCTCTTCTTGTAGGTTCCTTTATACAAAAGTCTTCTCCTTTTGCTTTGTAGTCTTCCTTGATGAATGATAGATGGTAGACCTTCTTGTCCTTAAAGTGATTGAGACTTCTTGGCTAGATGCTTCAACTTTTGTAAATGTCCTTCCTTGATGAGTGTTCTTGAGATTCCCTTTCCTTGATGTGTCACCTTAGATCTGATACCATGTTAAATAATCCAAGGCAATTAGGTGTAGTTTGATTCTTATTGATTTCATAACAATTTGTGAAGCACTTTTACAATTATCTTAGCTTGACCTTATTCTTATTATTAGTGTGTGTGTTTCATCAAACTGCTACCAAAAACTAAACACAAGAACACAAAATGTTGGCTCTCTTCTAGGGCCAAAACCTCTCTTCTCTTGAGAGGGAAACCCTTTAGTAAGTTTCTCTTATTTAAGCTTGTTATTGATCAATGCCGAACCCTAGACCCTTGACTAGAATATCCTCCAAGCACAAGTCAAGTCCTTCCTCCTTTCTGCACTTTGTTCCCTTACGATTTCTTCTTCCGGCACTTCATTCCCTGGCACTTTGTCTTCCTTCTTTCAACATTTCGTTCTTCTTTCAACTATTGGTAAGTCTTATGATTCTTGCTCTAGAAGACATGCCTTTTGATGAGACCCTTTCATTATGATGATCCCTTCCTTCTCTTCACCAACCAATGAACTTGTATGACTATAATGGGAGGGATTTTATAACAGTAGAGATAGCCTCCTTCTCTTCGCACATGTGACTCTAATAGGATTTAGAACAACTCTATTACCTTCACTCTTCTTCCTTGCAACATAGTAATTTTGAAGGCTAGAAGTTCCAGTTTCCATACATGCAGTGCCATGCTACAATAGTTTTCTTAATTATTGTAACAATTCATACAGACTTCCATTTTGTATTCTAACTCTATCATAATAGAAGTTTCTTCGCTTGAGTGGGATGCCCTTTTAGGCCTATTTTCTAGCCCAAACAAAGATAGATATAAGACTGTTATATTGCTGTGGTTATGCCTGTTGGGATGCTTCTATTTCTTGCATGTTCGACTGTTTTCTACCCAAGAAAACAATCCTCTTGACTTCGGTCTAGGCTTCACCTTCCTCCCTGCATTAGAGGCTCCCTTTCTCGTCACCTTTTCACCCTTTACTTGTTCCTTCACTTCGCTGATTTCAGAGGTAGATTACGTTGTTTTTTGAGGGAGTGGACAACCTCTATATATAGAGGTCTGTCCTGTTAAAATTTGGGTACCAGAGGACAAGTGGTTCCCTAAGGCTTTGATCTTTGGCCTAGGGAAAAGTGCCCAAATTTATTTATACTTTTCTACTAAAGTGACTTTATAAGTGGTAAAGTCAATTTAATTTAAAAGTGACTTTATAAGTGAGAGAGTTACATTCTAATTTAAAAATGACTTTATAAGTGCTAAAGTTACATTCTAATTTAAATGTGACTTTATTAAACTCAATGAAGAATTAGAAAGTGAAAAAGTGACTATGGAAATAAAAGGCTAAGTGGGTCTTTATTTAAGTGGTTGAGTTAAAAAATAGAAAGTGAGAATTAAATGCATATTTATTCTCATCCCTAGATCTAAATGAATCTCAGCCATTAGATCTCAGGTAACCCAAAAGGTCATTTAGAGAATAAAAGGAGAAGAGAAGAGGAAAAGATCACTCATTCTTTCATGAGCATTTGAGAGAAAAAGAAGAGAGAGCAAGGAGAAAATTTCTAAGCAGTGAGGAAGTGAAGGAGAGCAGCAAGAATACATTTCAACAAATCTGGACAGTAACATTTATTAGCACGCATCCCAAGGCAAAACTGTACAATAGGAGAAAGGCATAGAAATCGAGGAAGAGGGATAGCAACAAGGGCACAAATTTTGAGGCAATTGTACTGTTGAAATCCGTATGGTCTATACAACATGTTTTGGGCACATTTTTCGAGGCAGGCCGTACAACATTTAATGTTGTTTTATTGCTGTAAAAAGTTCTATTTTTGCTGTTTGTTTATTGGCTTATTTTTTGAGGTGGAGTTCAAGCACGGAAATTGAGATAAGTTGTAATTTGTGGTTGCTGGAATTTTTACTGTGTATTTCAGTTTCTCTGTAAAAGCATTTTCAGAAATAAAGAAGAGCTCTCAAATTGGGTTTCACCAAGAGTTGTAGGGGATTTTTCCAGGGTCACATCGACCAAAAATCACTATGTTATTTTCTGTGTGTGGCTGTCATAATTTTGCTGTGTTTTATTTCTGCAATTTCAGCAGGTGTGAAATCTCTAAATTTGTGTTTTCAAAAATATTGTCATTTCCAGATTTTAGAATTTTTTATCATGCTTGGATTTAAAACTAAATGCATGGAGTGATAAGGAAAACTAATAATCGGAGTGGGGGTTGAAATTCTTCATGTCCCTCCTTTAGGCCGACTAGCTGTTTGTAGGCCAACTTGATGTCTTTGCTTTAGATAGCTTCTTTGATGGTTCATTTTCTTTGGAGGAGACTTGACTTTGCTTGGAGGGATATTCTTTGACTCTTCTACAAACATATATACGGTTCCTTTGCTTTGGAGGAGACTTGACTTTTCTTGGAGGGATATTCTTTGACTCTTCTACAAACATATACATGGTGCAACATGCTCTTAAGGTCTTCAACATTTTCTTTTGACTATTTGAATCACCAATAGCACTTTAACATGTGTTAGACCTATTTCAATGAGCAAGAAACTCATTGACATATATTGTACAAATAATGTTTCTTTTCTTGAATAAATACAAATATCAAAAGTACATTTATGAAGACCGAGCCTAGTTAGATTTCCTTCAACATGGTAAATACATCTTGCTCATGAAACCCATGATGCAAGGAATACCAATTTTCTTCATAATATTATCGTTACAAGTCATAATGAAAACCGAACCTAGTTACTTTTCCTTCAACATTCATGACATCTTCGCCCCTGTTGGGAGGATACCTTGGCAGTTATGGTATCAAGATCCCTAGCATTGCGTATGTTGATACTCTTCTTATGAGAACTTTTCATTGTGAGTACTGTCCTTGTACCGATTGATCAATTATGAATACCTCCTTAGTTAAGAGGGAGTGTTAAAAAGTGTAACTAGTATTGGTCTTCATAATTGTATTTGGATCATGATGTGATGTAATTATTATTGTACTTGTCAAAAGAAAGAATTGTTTTTATTTATTTATTTAAAGCATGGGTTTCATGCTCAAAACATTTGGGTCTTAGATCAAAGCACCCATTGTGTGCTCTAGGGTTTTTGTCTTGAGTCAAAGTCAATGTCATAATGTAAAAGACCCCATTGGGCACTTGTAACAAGAAAGAAAATATTATTTTGTTGTTTAGAATGGTCTAGAAAGGCCACAAGATCAAGTCGGCCTAGAGAGGCCCTTCTAGCCCATGTGAAGACTATAAAAGGGAAAGACTTCAACCCCTTGAAGACACACACTTGGAATAACATATCTTGTTCTATATAAGAGTTCGTGGGACTTGGAAGAGAAAAGAAGCCTAGCAAAGGAAAGAAGGAAGATCTGAAAGAATGAATTTATGAAGTTTTTCCTTGGTTCAGCTCACATGTGCGATATCCCTGTGGTCCTTAGGATTTCCACAGGTCCGAAAAAGTGTAGAAGTAGTTGCAGACATTGTTTGAAGGACAAATCTCTTTGTTGGTAGCTGGCTTGGTCTTGGTGAGTCTTGTTTGAGTTTTGGGTCTTGGAAGTCTTATTTGAAACTGATTCTATAAGAAGAGAGTTCTCTAGGTTTCCCATTTTGTTGATTTGGGGTAGCATTGGATGTGTTCTAGCCTTGAAAATTGGTGGAGAGGCTAAGGCACATGAGATCTCTAAGACCTAGAAATGGTTTGGGCAGATTCTAACTGGTTTAGGAGATATTAAAATAATTAATATTTTTAATGGAGTTCCTAAGTCTAAATTTTGGAAAAATAAAATATTAATGGGTATTAATATAAAACTGGGTTAGAAGGTTCCAAAATTCATGGATCAAGCCAAATCTAATCTTAGTCGTTGATTAGAGATTTAATCTTGGCTGTTGAAGGACGAACAAGAAAAGTATGAGAAGAGGCTTGAGGGTCAGTTGGAGAACACGCTGAGGGAGACCACTCAGTTTGATTTCTGGAGCAGGGTTAGCTGAGAAATTTGAACTAGTTGTCTGGAGAGCAGCTGGAGGTAGCAAGTATGGAACAGAGAGCCAAGAATAGCATCAGAAGACCAGTGCAGAGGTTGGAGAGGCAGACATAGAGCTTCTCAAGTAGATGTAGAGGCAGTAGACTTCACAGTCATTGGAGGGACTGCGTGGGTGACAAAGAGAGACCTAGTGCTGATGCAGATGATCTGGGAGCTACAGAGTGGTCAGCTAGCCTGACACTGAGACTGGGAGAAGTGCTAGAGAATTTTCTCTCTGTTGGGTAAGCTAGTTTGGCACCCAGTTGTACTGAAGAATTGCTGAATAACAAAATGCTCCCTTGCTGCACCAGTTTTCCCACATTAGGTTTTTCCAGGGACTATTGTCCAAAATATCTATGTTGATGTGTTGAATCTTGTGCATGTGTTTGTTTCTAGATTATGATGTGATATCTGCAGCAAATTTATTTTAATGTTTACTGAAGGATTTTCATAAATAACTTATTGGGAAATAAGTAGGTAAAATAAATCAGTTGTTGCAGCAATAGAATTTTCACATGGTATCAGAGCAAGTAATCAGAGACATGAAGGGAAAATAAATTATGGGTCGAGACCATGATGTAGAGGCATATACATTAGGATACTCACACAGATTTTCAGAAAATTGCACAAGAGAAAGTGATTTCGATTTCTCTATGTTGGCTTCCAGGCTAGAAGAAGAAGTGGCTTGTGTGATTAGCTCTTCATAATCAGAGGTATGATATATAGACAGTGGGGCCTCTTGGCATATGATGGGAATCCAGGAATGTTTCTCAGATTATTGGGAGGAGAAGATGAACTTTCAGATCACCATGGGGAACAAAGAAAAATGTACTCCAGTAGGGAGGGCTACCATACTTTTTCAAACAAAAACGAGAGAGTGGTTCTGTGCTACCAATGTGCTGCATGTACCAGGATTGGGGATGAACTTATTGGTGGGCTCCAGTATTGCAGCAATAATGCTAAAACTCTTGGGACTCCCTTCTTTACTTTTATCAACCCGGTAGTTTGTAACAAACTTGGAAGCGACAGTGCTATATGCACAAGTACTAGATCTTGTCGCAGGTTGTCACTTGATCAGCTGTCACAAGTTTTCTAGGAGCTTAAGCCAACTTCTATGAGCTCTTAGAAGAAGCTTTTAACTGTGATGGATGAAAGCTAACACAAAAGAGGCTAGTCTACTTGTAGAAAGGAGATGAAAGCTAAAAGGAGATGCAAACCCTAGCAAACCCTAGTTTTACCGACTAACCCTACTGGTGCAAGAAAAGAGATGAAAGTTTCTGAAATGGATGCCATTGATTCTTTGAAAGGTAAAATGCATGTGACTAAGCTACTTCTGAAGTAAAATCTGAAAAAAAACATCTTTTTGTATTTTTGAGTAATCTTGCAGAATTATTATGCATGTGCTTTAACTGTTTTTTTTACTATGCAGAGGTTGACTGGTGAAAGGAAATGGAATGGGTGCTTGCAAGAGGTTGGGAAGGTGAGAAGAGGGCCTAAGGGGTCCCTAGCACCATTCCAGAGAGTTTCACAGTGATCAAATCTCGAAAAACTACTCACGTGAACTTCTACAGGAAGTCTGCAGGGGTTCTACAGGATGTTCTACAAGAAGGTCTACAGGAAGAGCCGAAAGAGGATTCTAGAGGGTTGATGGTGGAAAAACGGTAGGAAAGTGGAAATGGAGGATGGATGAGGATGTAAAAGGGTCTAGGATCTGGTAAGTGAAGCTAAGGAGTGATGAAGGTGGTTGGATTTGTTCAAGGATGGAGGGAACAATGTTGCACAAGAATGTAGAAATTAGGGTAAATTGGAAAAGGTGTGGCGAATGAAGGGAAGGAATTTGGAATTAGGGGTTGGAGTAGGTTGTATGATGAAGGAAGGATAGGCAGGGATGTATTACAGGTGTTCTGCACACTATTTTCCAAAACTGATCGAACAAAGACGAGAAAGACCAGAGATCTATCTATTTTGACGTAATCTGACCTAAAAACCAGAAACATAATGAACAGAAGGTTATAGACGGGAAATCATGTAAAGTAACTATGGAAACTAAGCAAGAATAGACCTAAACATGCAAGTACAACTGGTATCAACTTTTCCAACTAAAAATCTAACACTAGCAATTGCATAGAAAGGAAAAAACAGTGTTTTTGTGGCAGCAAGTATGCCTTGATATCAGCTCATGGTCCCAAGGAGGGAGAGGTGAGATCAAGGATTGCTTGATGGCATTTTTGTAGATATTTTCTGTTACCAAAATGTCAAATCAACCTGAAGCATGAAAAGCTATTTTAATCATAAAAAACAACCTAAGTAACAAAGCAAGATCTTAACCTAAATAACAAAAATTATTCTATGAATGCAACAAAGACACATAAAAGTACACAAAGGAGGTACTGACACTTGGGTTGGGCCCAACCCCAAGAGCTACAGCCTCCTAAGAAAACTCAGAGCTGGTGCAAAGTGAAATTTATCTCCATTACTCAAAAAATAATCATGTCACAACAATGTTTACAACAAGAGCTTGAAAATGAGTTAAAAGGCAGAGCAGCACCAAAGTGTGAAAAAAAACTATTCAAGAGCTAAAATACCAAGGCTTGAAGCCTTCCTACTTATGCACCATGAGGACTCCCAATAGCCCTCCTTAACTTTAGGGGCTTGGCTGCTCAAACTGGAGTTAATCAGCCACTTCACAAAATCTACTCAGTTGCCCCTTGAAATCATCTTTGGTGGGCTGTTGAACTTCGAGCTGATGGTGGAGAACTCGAGGAAGGGGTCATTTAGTGCAGGAGACACCCTTCCTATAAATATTCAGCCTTGTTCCCTCGTATTTGGCTGTCAACTAGCTCATAAATACTTGACCTTGGTTCAAAATATGTCCAAAAATATGCAATAAGCACGTATTAGACTTTGTGGTCAAGTGACTATTCTCATTTGTTCCATTAACATAAATATATTCAAAAGCATGCATAAAACTATGAAGAATGGTGGATTAATCGAGAATAATAGGCAAAATGAACCCAATAAGCTACCCATTTTTGGGGCTCATCATTACTCGCTTGCTGAATGTGTTGCTCATCCTCTGAGCAACTAATCCAGCTCATCATCTTTGATTGCTTTGACTACCTCTCTAACATCCCAGGCTTCTGAGATGATGCCCTCTTCTCGGTCATGGAACCCTGCTTTTCTCTCTACTTCCTCCCATTGCCTGTGTTCTTCTTCTTCTTTGACCCCATCCAGCAGTCCCAAAAGCAATGGAGGACTGAACTTTATGCCGATCCAGCTGGCCTGCAGATTTTGCATTGACTGTTTATAAAGTGGTACTCTTGCCAAGGCCTCCCTCATCCTTGTTGGGGAGTGGTACTCTCTGATTTTCAGACTGTGGGACAATGTGTTCCATCTCCTTATGCAAGCATGAATGCAATTATCACCCAACAGTCTCTCCATGTCCTCAAAGTGAGCAATGGCCTGAGCTTTCTTTTCAATGTAGTTTGGGAGAACCTGCGGGTTGTTGGCAAGGTGTTGATGGGCATACAGTAAAGTTGAGGGATCTTCTGGTTATGCTCTGATCATGAGTGGCTCACTTAGCTCCCTGTTCATAACATTTCGAATCTCTGCTGCCCTCTTTTCCTCATGATTTAACCAAGAGGCCATGGCCATGAGTTGCACATCTCCCAATGCAACATTGGGGTCCCACAGGTTCATGTTTGGAAGGGCCAAGTTGTGTAAACAGAATTCTGATAACTTGGCCTTATCTTCTGTTGAGCTACTGTCACACAAGTCCATAAATTGATGGTAATTCTGAAATGGAATGGTGCCCCTCTGGGCCAAGGTGTTAATTTGAAATTGCAACCATTGATCTTTAAGATATAAGGCATATGACTTAGCAGGTTGCCTACATTGTAAGGCTTCTATTGCCCAACTGGCCATGCTGGCCAATTGGGCCTCTTTCTCTTGCAACTGCTGTTTCAAACTCTGTATTTCTTTTGCTGCCTGAGATTCCTGTTCTTGCAGCAGCTTTGTTAGAATTTCCACATTAGCTTGTAGCTCTTCCTCATTTTGCTATGTCTCAGTTGTGTCCTTGTCTGCTGGAGGTCCTCCCTACTACTACTACCCTCCCAAAATGGACAACCTATATTTCTTGTGGACTTCCTGTAGCTGCAACTTTTTTTTTCAGCAGCTCATTCTCCTCCTGCAACTTGGCTCTTTTGTAGCTTTCTACATGTCTTATCATGGCCAGTTCTCCTCTTAATTCTTTTAACTTCTCCTCCATGTGGCCTATGTCCTCAATTCCCTTAGACTTGGCGATTTTCATCCATGTGTGTGTTCTGATCCTCTCTTTCTCTAATTCGAAAAATAACGGTACAACAAATTTCTGTGGGATGATTTTCCCACCCTCTAGCAGGTTGTAGTATGAGCCCAAGTCAGGTTGAGGGGTAGGTTCAGGTATTTCTTCTATTTTTCTCTCCCCTTGTGATTATTTAGCTACCTTTTCCTCCAATTTCTCAGTCTTTTTCAACTTTGCTAGAGTTTTCTGTAGAGATGTTGCAGCTTCTTGTAGAGTTTCCTTTGAGTCCAGTGACTTAATTTTCTCTTTCCATGTAGAGGTTTTTGGGCTTCCTCTTTCATAAGTAATGGATATTTTGGAAGGAGACTCTTCCTTCTGTTTAGTGGGTGAGTCCTCAATGACAATCGGTTCCTTGGACGGTGGCTGAGGTTTGCCTACTTTGATCTTTGTGCTTTTTCTGGATTTGAAGTACATGGAGGTTTACCTCTTTCTTTTCCCTTTTTGTTTTATAGGTGTGCTTAATGCATCAAGCAGAGCTGCTGCCTCCCTTGCCAACGTCTCAGGGGATTCTCTTCCTACTATTATTTTTCTTTGCTTCCTGTAGAAATCTCTGTGTTTCTGTCTGTATTGCTGATGTCTCAGGGTATGTCTTTCCCTTTTCTTTCTGGGTGCCTGCTTTGGCTATGGCAGCCTTCATTTGGGCTTTCTTGGCCTTTTCCTTTCTACTCTGTATCCTCTTTTCCCTTGTTATTTTTGCTGTTGTTTCTTTCTTTGTTTTAGGCTCAGCAGTCTTGCCAATTTCTTTCTGTTCTTCCTGTGCTTCCTCTATTTTTCCCTTTGCTTGAACGTCCTGGGTTCCCTCATCATTTTTCTTCTCAATTTCTTCAGTGTGCTCCCCCTCCTCACCATTGGATGGGGTGATGTTTTCAGCTAAAGTTCTAATGTTATCATCCCTGGACATGTTTATGAAGATTTCCAAAGATATGGGGACAATGTAGGTATGTAAAGCATCTTCCACCAATAGTTTGATGAGCCCGTGATGGGCCAACTGATCTGGGATCCCTTCATTTAAGTTTGTACCACATTTAATTAGGGACTGAAGAAGGAAATATGGGATGGTCAGCTTCTTGGCTGGAGGCAAGTCAATCCCATGACTTAATTCACACAACAACCTGAAATGATATCCATAGATGATGTTAAACCTTCCTTCACATGTGATATACTTCATAATTTGAAAACTAACTTCACTCCAGAGAGGAGGCAAGCTGCTTCTTCTAACCCCGTTTTTATCTTCTACAGGATGCTCCGTGGGTAGAAAAAATGACTTCTTAGCGATTTGGCCCAATGATCTCTCTTCTTTGCTCCAAGGGAGCCCCAATGGTAGACCAGTAACTCCACTGATGAGCTTAGGGGTGAGTTCTAGGGTCAAACCCCTAAAACTAACTGTGGCATGTGTTTTTGACTGTGGTCTCAGGGACATTAAAAACTCTTCAGTTATTTCCTCATCATAACCCTGGATTTTGTCAAAGAAGGAGATCCAATTTGCCTGAGTGAAAAGGTCCACCACCTCAGGGTGCTCGTGCAACTTGCTGGAGTCTGAGGGTTCTTTCCTTATGAATCCTCCTGGCATGGTGTTGAGTGCTCTTTTATGTTTCAACCAGAAAAGAAAATGCTCAAGAAAACAACAGTCAATCGCTGAAACAGGGGATAGCTGAATTCGGTTTCTTCTGAACCCAAGAAGGAATTTCTCGTGTATTCAATATCAACTAGCAATAATTCCCTTGTTTTAAGACTACTGTCACTCAAAATTTGACTATCTGTTTATGAAAAGGAAAATTTGGTTTTTATAGAACAGAGCATAGGGACACAGGTTCTCTTCTCAGCATATAGATAGATATGTAAATTCAGTTTTTCACACACACAGACTGGTCTCTATGACTGCATATATCCTCATTGCAGGAGAATTTAAAAAGAAACGTGGAGGAGATTTTTGATGCAGAAAAACTGGGGAAAATCAGTGAAATATGCAGGCGACTTTCACGTTTTTTTCAATACACAAGCAGACTTTCCTCTTGTTTTTCAAACTGATGCCGTTCAATTCACCACCTTGCATAAACAAATTATGCACAAAGAAGTTTTTTTTCGAGCATACCTCGTTTGGAGCTTCAAATTCAATGAAAATTTCGAGTTTCCTTTTTCCGCAGAGCTGTTCCGCTTTTCTTGTAGAACCCTTCTTGTAGAAGGCTCCCGGTTCCTATAGAATGAAATTGCGCTTCTGATAGAGCTCGATACGTGGGAAATTTTCGAAAACAGGCAGAAAAAATGGTGGAGGATGACTGGTTAACTATTTTTGGAAGCGGTGGTTGCGTACTCTAGTCGAGGACGTTGTGAGTGCAGAATGAACAGAAGGTGGTGCATGTTTTAGCTGGGCATCTTTTAATTGCGGCGTGATTCGTGGTGAGGGGATGAGGTGGCCGGACCGGACCGTTGGTTCAACATCACAACCATAATTTTTCTGCATTTTTATGACTGCCATCACCTCCTCTCTACCGTTATCCGCCGCCACCACTACTAGTCCCGACGATTTCTCCCTTAATGGACACTCCACACGTGCTGGCTGTCCACCTAATCGGCAATTTTGAATGTAAAGGGGTTCATTTAGATTCCATAAGGATTTTTAACTGGCCACTTATTCCACTCAATCTGAACCATTCCCATAGTCATGCAGCCTTAAAATATGATTTATGCAATTGAAGAATGAGTTTAGGCACTTACCTGCATGGTCGCATCCGTATTATGCAGATTTCGGGTTTGGAAGCCATTCCTTCATTTGTTGTTGTTGCATACACACTGCATGCTTGGTCTCGGCTATTGTTGTTGTGAAAATGTTCAGGTAGAGATCCATGCATGCTTCTTCTGCCATACTTTGCGGTCCCTGTCTCTAAAATATGTCTTTCAGAGGGATCAACTGCTACAGGATTCCTGTAGGAAGTCCTGTAGCTGCTTCTCCTCTTGGAATGCAAGATAGAATGAGTAGGGCTACACTACTGAAGAGGGTCTCAGCTAATGAGGAGTCTAGATGGAGGGTGATAGGTATGGTGAGTGAGAAACTGCTGCTTGATTTGTCATCAAAAAGTTTTTTCAGGCAGTATGAAGAAAACAGGATTCTATATGTGACTGTGCAGGCATATGTAAAAATGGGTGCAATGGAGGTGTACAGAGATAGAAAAAGGTGGCATATGATGATGAATGGAAATGGGGATGTGGACAGGCCTCATAGGCAGATTCCAAACCTTCAAATTCCCTTCTGAGATCAATTTTTCTCGTCTATAGGTTCTACATGATCTTCCTCTAGAAGTCACAAAACTTCCTATAGAAGGTGAAATCTTGGCCCGAATGAGATCAAATCTTAGGGAAGGGTAGTGGTCATGGAGGAATTGATTGTGAGGGATGTATGAAGCCTAGTGCTAACCTCTGTCTTTGTCTTGTGCGATCCTCCTAACCTGCAATGACCTTCTTGCAACCTGCAATTTATTCAACAGAAGTCAGGTTTGTTTTTCCTCTGTGTTCTTTTTTCCCTTTTGTTTTTCTCTGAGATAGCCGGGGCGCCTCCAGGAGGTTTTCACCCTCACTGTCTGCCCTGGGCGCCTCCAAGAGGTTTTCAACCAAGGATCTTTTATTATTTTTTTATTTTTTTTGTGCTCAAAATGTGGGTGGAGTGGAGACAGGGGCCTGCTCCACTACCAACACTGATTTATCTAGAGTTTCAATGAACTCCTGCTTAGAAAGGGGCTTCCTGTAGATCTTCAATCGATGCCCATTGACGAGCATGGGGATGGCTTCTTCATCAATGGTCCTGATAAGGATTGAACCATTTTCATTACATTTCTCCACTGTATATGGTCCCAACCATCTCGTCCTTAGCTTCCCTTTGAAATCCTTGTATCTTGAATCATATAACAATGCCCAATCTCCTGGCTGAAATTGCTTCTCTTTAAGGTGCCGGTCATGCCATATTTTTCTTTGAAGTTGGACCACCTCTGAGTGGAGGAGGGCCTACATTCTCTGTTCATCTAGTCCATTCAGCTGAAGTAGTCTTTCTTGTTGTGCATGGCTGAGATCTAGGTCCAGCTGAGCTGCCAACCTCAATGTGTTGTATTCAAATTCTATGGACAACAAAGCCTTCTTCCCGTAGACCAGCTCATAAGGTGTGAAACCTGTTGTAGTTTTCCAAGTAGTGTTGTTGGCCCAAGTGGCCTCAATGAAGCGATCTGCCCAATCTCTTCTGCTACTGCTCACCACTTTAGTCAAAATCTCTTCCAAAGCCCTGTTAGTGACTTGCACCTGCCCATTTGCTTGCGGATGATAAGGGGTGGAAGTTCTGTGCTTAATCTTGTGATGAGAAAGCAGGTCTTCAATCAGGTTAGAGGTAAACTGACTTCCTTGATCTGTGACTAATTCTCTTGGGTAGCCAAACTTGTAGAAGATATTTTCCCTCAAAAACTCAACCACTTTTTCTTCTCTTGCTTCCTTGATTGCTTTGTTTCTACCCACTTTGTCAGGTAGTCCGTGTAGACAATGAAGTAAGACTTTTGTTTTGAAGGAGGGTTGATAGGACTCAAAAAATCCATGCCCCACTTCTCAAATGGCTCAAAAGTCGCCTAAGGTTGGAGGGGCATTTCATCCCGGAGTCGATTTCCCCATCCTTTGACATCGATCACATTGGATGATGTATCTTCTGACATCTTGATGAAGAGTGGGCCAATAGTAGCCTGCTTGTAGAATTTTGAAAGCGGTTCTTTTTGCTGCAAAGTGGCCTCCACAGGGTCCATCATGACAGGTTAGGAGGATGTCAAAAAATTCCTCCTCCCTGACACAACGCCTCAAAATCTGATCTGGGCCAAATTTGAATAGGTTGCCCCCAATCCAAGTGAATGGGGCACTTTTCCTCACGGTCTTGCTCTTCTCTTTTGAGGATAGGTGTGGTGGTAACTGTGCTGAAACCAAGTAATTTGCTATATCAGCAAACCATGGAGAGAGTACTGAAATAGCAAATAGGTGTTCATCTAGCATTTGATCATCCACCATCCCTTCTTCATCTGCAAGCAAATCTAGTCTAGACAGAAATCAACAACATTTTCCTTACCTGGCTTATCAACAATGGTTAAATCAAATTGCTGCAATAAAAGTAACCGTCTAATGATACGAGCATTTACATCAGGTTTATTCATCAAATACCTAATTGTAGCATGATCAGTGTGTACGAATGTTTGATAACCAATGATGTAGTGCCTGAATTTGTTTAGGGAATGGATTATAGCTAGGAGCTCTTTCTCGGTTACAGTATAGTTTAATTCTGCCTTGGACAGGTTTTTACTGACAAAATATATGGCATACAGTAGCTTCTCTTCAACTTATCCTAACGCTGCTCCTATGGATTTGTTCGAGGCATCTATGTGGATGTGGAAAGGTAGGGCCCAATTTGGACCTCTCAAGATTGGGGCAGTTACCAGCTTATCTTTCAACACATCCAGAACCTCTTGACAATTTTCAGTCCATATAAACTCGACATCTTTCCCCAAAAGACAAAATAATGGAGAGGCTAGCTTACTAAAATCTTTAATTAACCTTCTATAATATCCCCTAAGCCTAAAAAACTCCGAACATCTCTTACCTTTTGAGGAGGTGGAACCCTTTGGATGATAGCAATCTTGTTGGGATCCACCTGTAATCCTTGCTGATAAATTGTATGACCTAACACGGTCCCTTCAGTCATCAGAAATTCACATTTCTCAGGATTGAGGGACAGGTTCATCTCAATACACTTGGTTAAAAATTTTCCCAGGTTAGTCAATGCTTCTTAGAATTTGGACCCATAAGGAGTAAAGTCATCCATATAGATTTCCACTGAATCATGAACTAGCTTAGAAAATATGCTCAGTACTGCTCTCTGGAAAGTCGCAGGAACGTTGCATAATCCAAAGGGAAGGACCCGGTAGGAAAAGGTACCCCATGGACAAGTGAAAGTGGTCTTATCTTGGTCTTTCGGGCTGATTTGGATCTGATTATACTTGCTAAACCCATCTAGGAAGGAAAATAACTTCTTCCCTGCCAGGCCATATAACACTTGATCTGTGAAAGGCAAAGGGAAATGGTCCTTCTTGGTAGCTTTGTTAAGTTCTCGATAATCTACACAGATTCTCCACTTCCCGTTTTTCTTGGGCACGAGCACCAGAGGAGAAACCCACTCACTGTTAGAGATGGGGTAGATGAATCCTGCATCCAACAACTTTTGCAATTCTTCTTTGACAATGTCCTTAAGGGCTGGATTCATTCTCCTCTGAGGTTGCCTGACTGGTTTACAATCCTCTTTAATGTAAATGTGATGGGTACAGACTGAAGGGTGGAATCCTTTCATCTCCTTATAGCTCCAAGCAAAAGAATCCAAATGGTAGTTCAATAAGCTACACAGCTCCTTCTCCTGAGAGGGAGATAGGGAGGAGTTGATCTTCAAGGTTCTTTTAGGGCCAAATTCCACATTCTTAACTCGGGAAGAGGTCGGATCAGTCACACAGAGATCCACTAAAGCACTGGATTGGGTGTCTCCTAGCAACTCCTCTAATGGCAGCACACTGGGAGGTGGATTTTGAATTAAATTCTCAATAAGGTCATCCTCGGTTTGAGGACCTCCCCTGGTGGCTTCCACGGTGCACACTGGTGTAGAGTAGACTTCATCCTCATCTTCCTCCTCCAACCAGAGAGGTAAGTCATGTTTGAGCAAAGGTTGGGCAGGAGGATATAGGACTAGCTGTTTGGACATTGGCCCATTCTTAATGGTCATGCTCCCAGCTCGACAACTGATGTAAGCATCTGCAGTAGCTAACCAAGGCCTTCCAAAAATGAGGGGGTATCCAGTGAGTTTTTCCCTTGGCTGAAGGACCAAGAAGTCCGCAGGATACTCCCAAGAATCAACGGAGACCATGACATCTTCCACAATCCCTTCGGGAGTCACGGTGGAGCGGTCTGCTAACTGCAATATTGTCGAGGTCTTTCTTAGGGAACTCTGAAGGTTGAGTTTGAGCATAGTGTCCCTGGTCATCACATTAATGGCAGCCCCTAGATCAATCAGGGTGTGGGGAATTATGGTGCCATTGATGTGGACATCAACTACAGGACTCCCAGGGTCCAAATATTTTGGACAGATTACTTGTCCCAACATCAGGTCGGACAGTTGTCCTATGACATTGATAGTTGGGGCATCTCTCTTGCACCTGCCTAGGTGTCTGAAACACTTCTCTTTGATCAATTTGTTGTAGATTGGTACGTCTTTGATGGCCTAGAGAAGTGGTATTTTTACACACAACTATTTAAGTTCTCCCAGAAGTTCAGTCTCTTCTGGGTTTGGTTGCGTGGTTCCAGTTAGTCTCTCAGGAAAGGGTGGAATGGCTTTGGGTTCACTTTCCTGTTCCTTTTTTTCATCCTCCTTAGGAGTAGGTTGGCTATCTAGGAGGACCTTCCCAGATCGTAGGTTGATCTCCTGGATCTCCACAGTGTAGGTAGGGCATGTTGTCTCTCCAGTATATACCTACTGGGCCTGTCTGTTATTGGGGTTTGGGTTCGATTGAGCAGGCATCTGGGGTTGTCTTGGAGGAGCCAGAGGTAATGGTTGTGGTTGAGCAGGTGGTGGAGGCAAAATAGCAGGAGGAGAGTTGTATTGGGGCCTATACCCCTGTTGAGGTGCATTCCACTGAGGTTGTCGCTGAACATGAGAATGAAACGAATGAGCAGCAGGTTGAGTATGGTATTGAGATGGATATGACCAAGGAGGGGGTGCGGACCAGGAAGGATGAACAGGGGGACCCCAAGAAGGTATGTGAGTGGATTGCTTGGGGTTGTAATAAGTTTAGGATGTCCCTTACATCCCCTACTGGTAAGGTCTGGATCCATGTGCCCTCCTTTGGTTCAGGAAGTAGAGTGGTTCAGTGGCTCCTTCAGCCCCTTAGTACATAGCTTTAAGTCCAGGTAAGGTTGGGCACTGGTTTGTAGGGTGGTCTTCCTCACAAACGAAACATACCTCTACTGAGTGCAATGGACACTCGTTCTGAGGATGCTTCCTTGTACATCTGGGACAAAAGATTGCCAAAGCCTTCTCAACTTCCTCTTTCTTCTGTTGGATTCAGAAAGTATCCAGTTGCATGGCAATGGTCTGTCTCATCTAACTTTTAAGGTCTTCCATATGATTTGTGAACTCATGTTTGGAGAAGGTGGCACTGGCTGAAAGTTGATTCCCCCTACCTCTTTTCTGGGCTACACTAGAATGGTTTCTAAACATAGTCTTTATGTCATCATAAGGTAGTTGGTAGATGTCTCCTCCAGCTGGAAAATGGAGGGTATCTAGAAGGTCTTCAGGGATTCCTCAGAGCAGGACCAGCTTCAGAGATTCGGGGTCAAGCGTGCACCTGGCCCTTTTATAACTGAGTTGGAACCTTTCTTCATAGTCTTCTAAGGATTCATCACTTCCCATGGTCATCCGAAATATTTCTCCCTTCGTTTCCTTTGACCTACAGTAATCCTAGTATTTGTTGTTAAAGGCTTGCTACATCTGAACCCAAGTTGTGATACTATTTCCAGGTAACCCCATGAACTAGCGTAGTGCTGCATCCTTGAGGGTAGAGGGAAAGAGTTCCAAATTTTGCTCATCTTCTGCATAGTCATACGTTCAACAAATGACAACAAACTAAAACAAGAGGGTATCAAGGTCTTCAGTGGTCAATCCATGGAAGTGAGGTAAGGTTGAGGGACTTATGTTTTTCATTTTTGTGTCCCCATTAGTCTCTCGGATGGGGAAGACACCTTCTATTCTCTCCTCATCTCCTCTACCGTTTTTGTTTTTAGCCATGGTCTCAGGAGGAATGTTTTCTTGCTCTTCTTCTGTTATAGGATCTTTGTAAATCTCTGGAGGTTCACCTACATGATCTTCTGGATCACTGCTACCAAATAAGAGAGAAGGGTGACTCATTGATGTGGTGGGGGTTTTGGGTAGGAATTTTCCTGAATTGTCTCTATTCCTATGAGGCATGAAAGGAAATATTTTTAGTTTATTTTTGTGTTATTCTCTGCTTGTACCTGCAAAACTGAAATTGATTGAACACTAAATTGCAACTAACTAAAGTAAACCTTGCCGGAATGAAAATTGCGGAATTGAAATGAAGGCAGGAAATGACTAATTTATGCTGCTGAAATGAAATTGCATAATTGAAATGCTAGGCCACGCTTGCAAAATTGAAATGCTAATCTACGCTTGCGGAATTGAAATTGCAGAATGGAAATGCTAATCTACGCTTGCAGAATTGAAATGCTAGTCTAGGAAAGCAAGAAATTTCAAATCTACTCTTGCGGAAATGAAATTGCAGAATTGAAATGAAACAACTACTCTACTCTTGCTGAAATAAACTACTTGGCAGAAGGTTGTAGTAGAAGATAGAAGAAAAGCAGCAATCACAAATACTCTGATGCTTCCTCGGCAATGGCGCCAAAAAGATGGTCGGCTCCAATATTGCAACAATGATGCTGCAACTCTTGGGACTCCCTTCTTTACTTTTATCAACCCGGTAGTTTGTAACAAACTTGGAAGCGACGGTGCTATATGCACAAGTACTAGCTCTTGCCGCAGGCTGTCACTTGATCAGCTGGCACAAGTTCACTAGGAGCTTAAGCCAATTTCTATGAGCTCTTAGAAGAAGCTTTTAACTGTGATGGATTAAATCTAACTCAAAAGAAGCTAGTCTACTTGCAGAAAGGAGATGAAAGATGAAAGGAGATGCAAATCCTAGCAAACCCTAGCTTTACCGACTAACCCTACTGGTGCAAGAAAAGAGATGAAAGTTGCTGAAATGGATGCCATTGATTCTTTGAAAGGTAAAATTCATGTGACTAAGCTACTTTTGAAGTAAAATATGAAAAAAAACATCTTTTTGTATTTTTGAGTAATCTTGCAGAATTATTATGCATGTGCTTTAACTATTTTTTTTTTTACTGTGCAGAGGTTAACTGGAAAAAGGAAATGGAATGGGCACTTGCAGGAGGTTGGGAAGGTGAGAAGAGGGCCTAAGGGGTCCCTAGCACCCTTCCAAAGAGTTTCACAGTGATCAGATCTCGAAAAACTGCTCATGTGAACTTGTACAAGAAGTTTGTAGGGGTTCTATAGGATGTTTTACAGGAAGGTCTACAGGAAGAGTTGAAAGAGGATTCTAGAGGGTTGGTGGTGGAAAAACGGTAGGAAAGTGGAAATGGAGGGTGGATGAGGATGTGAAGGGGTCTAGGATCTGGTAAATGAAGCTAAGGAGTGATGAAGGTGGTTGCATTTGTTCAAGGATGGAGGGAACAATGTTGTACAAGAATGTAGAAATTAAAGCAAATTGGAAAAGGTGTGGCGAATGAAGGGAAGGAATCTAGAATTAGGGGTTGGAGTAGGTTGTATGATGAAGGAAGGATAGGTAGGGATGTATTACAGGTGTTCTACACACTATTTTCCAAAACTGATCGAACAAAGACGAGAAAGACAAGAGATCTATCTATTTTGACGTAATCTGACCTAAAAACCAGGAACATAATGAACAGAAGGTTATAGACAGGAAATCATGCAAAGTAACTATGGAAACTAAGCAAGAACAGATCTAAACATGCAAGTACAACTGGTATCAACTTTTCCAACTAAAAATCTAACACTAGCAATTGCATAGAAAGGCAAAAACAATGTTTTGTGGCAGCGAGTATGCCTTGGTATCAGCTCATGGTCCTAAGGAGGGAGAGGTGAGATCAAGGATTGTTTGATGGCCTTTTTTCATATCTTTTCTATAACCAAATTTTCAAATCAACCTGAAGCATGAAAAGCTATTTTAATCATCAAAAACAACCTAAGTAACAAAGCAAGATCTTAACCTAAATAACAGAAATTATTCTATGAATGCAACAAAGACACATAAAAGTACACAAAGGAGGTACTGGCACTTGGGTTGGGCCCAACCCCAAGAGATACAGCCTCCTAAGAAAACTTAGAGTTGGTGCAAAGTGAAATTTATCTCCATTACTCAAAAAATAATCATGTCACAACAATGTTTATAGCAAGAGCTCGAAAATGAGTTGAAAAGTAGAGCAGCACCAAAGTGCAAAAAACAACTATTCAAGAGATAAAATACCAAGGCTTGAAGCCTTCCTACTTATGCACCATGAGGACTCCCAACAACCCTCCTTAACTTTAAGGGCTTGGCTGCTCAAACTATAGTTAATCAGCCACTTCACAAAATCTGCTCGGCTGCCCCTTGAAATCATCTTTGGTGGGCTATTGAACTCCGAGCTAATTGTGGAGAACTCGAGGAAGGGGTCATTTAGTGCAGGAGACACCCTTCCTATAAATCCTCAACCTTGTTCCCTCGTATTTGGCTGTCAACTGGCTCATAAATGCTTGACCTTGGTTCAAAAGATGTCCAAAAATTTGCAATAAGCACGTATTAGACTTTGTGGTCAATTGACTATTCTCATTTGTTCAATTAACATAAATATATTCAAAAGAATGCATAAAACTATGAAGAATGGCGGATTAATTGAGAATAATAGGCAAAATGAGCTCAATAAGTTACCCATTTTTGGGGCTCATCACTTACTTTCGTGTCGCAACTTCAAGGCAAAGGCTATGATGTTTTCTTCATCAAAGAGAAAGTATACGTCAAACACCCAAGCTGGAAAAAGAAAGTGCAGATCGGGATCAAAAGTAACAGGTTGTACAAACTATAACTAGAATCACCAGTGGCACTAATAAGCAATCATGGAGACAAGGATTTGAACGAACTATGGCATAGAAGAATGGGACATTTGCATCATGGCACTCTGAGAATTCTCAAGAGCACTGTAACAGGAGTTCCAAATCTTAGTACGGAATGAGATGATATATGCAGAGGATGTGCTCTAGGAAAGTATGCCAAAGCAACAATTCCTAGAAGTAAAAACAGGGCCAAGAGTGTACTAGGATTGATACACTCAGATATTTGTGGACCCATGTCCACTAAAGCTCTTAGTGGTGCTGAGTACTTCCTTACCTTCATTGATGACCACTCAAGGAAAACTTGGATTTGTTTTCTAAAAACCAAGGATGAGGTTTTCTGTCCATTCAAAGAGTTCAAGGCTTTGGTGGAGAATCTGACTGGGAAGAAAATAAAAGTTTTGCGCCCAAATAATGGTGGAGAGTATGTCGATAGGGGCTTCACTAATTTTTGCGCTAAGGAGGGCATCAGAAGAGAGTGGACAACTCCTTACAGTCCAAAGAAGAATGGAGTAGTAGAAAGAAAGAATAGGAATATTGTAGAAGTAGCTAGGGCCATGATGTATGATTAGGATATGCCAAAATTCCTGTGGGCAGAAGCATGCATCACAACAGTCTATTTTCAGAATAGAACTCCTCATCGGGCATTGGGCAAGATTACTCCAGAGAAAGTCTTCACAGCGAAGACGCCTGAAGTTAGTCATTTCAGGATATTTGGGAGCTTAGCATATTTCCGCATACCTAAAGAAAAGAGGAAGAAGCTGGATCAAATTGCAAAGAAAGGATATCTAGTGGGACATAGTGAGAACGCTAAGCCATACAAAATCTATCTTCTAGGGAGAAGGAAGGTAGTATTTCGATAAGATGTGAAGTTCATGGAGGACAGGGCTTTCAGAAAATCTCGAGAAATGCCTTCCGAGGAGCAGGAAAAACAGGAACCGTTGGTTAAACCTCTTCAACCAACGAAAGAAAATAATTCTTCCTCGGGCTAGGAATAATCACAAGATGAGGAGAAGCTAACAGAAGCACCTGCTGGCAGAGGAAGAATGAGTAGGGAACTTCGTCAGATTCTACGAGATGCAGAGGACTTGATCGGTGCACCAAGGAACAATAAGAGGGAGCAAAAACAAACAGATAGATATCAAGCATTAGTAGCTCAGGATGGGGAGCTTGCCAGCTTTCAGGAGGCAACTCAATATCAGGTTTGGTTGGATGCAATGGTAGAGGAGTACAATTCCATAATGGTAAATGATGTCTGGGAGGTAGTGCGAAGGCCTCAAGACAGATCAGTGGTAGGTTCGAGATGGATTTACAAGATCAAATGCGTTGCAGATGACAGTGTTGAGAAATACAAAGGCATGTTTGTGGCTAAGGGGTATGCTCAGAAGGAAGGAATTGACTACAAAGAGACCTTTGCCCCGATAGCCAGGTATACCATTATTAGAACCGTGATATCTCTTGCAGCACAGACAGGGTGGGAGATTCATCAAATATATGTCAAAACAACATTTCTGAACGAATTGATAGAAGAAGAGGTATACATTGAAAAAATAGAGGGCTTTGAGACACATGAGAATAAGTCTCATGTATGTAGATTGAAGAAAGCCTTGAATGGGCTGAAATAGGCACCTAGAGCATGGGATGGTCGAATCGATGGCTACTTGCAGAAAATGGGATTTGTCAAGAGTGACACAGATCCAAATCTATACTATTTGGTTGTGGAGAATGAAACTCTAATCTTAGTATTATATGTAGATGAACTCTTCCTGATAGGATCATCCAGGCTTATCGAGAACTACAAGAAGAATATAGCCACAGAATTCGACATGAAGGATTTGGGACGAATGCATTATTTCCTAGGGTTGGAAGTTTGGTAGCAAAAGAGGGAGAACTTCCTTGGGCAAGGAAGATATGCTACAAAATCCTGAAGAGATTTAGGATGGAGGACTGTAGAACCATGGCTACTCCAATGATCATCGACTAGAAGAAGATTGACGCATCAGAAGACAAGGATGTTGTTCCCACCTTATACAGGCAACTCATACGGTCCCTGATATATCTGATCAATACTAGGCCATACATTTTCTATGCTATCAACACCCTTAGTCAGTTCATGGTGGAGCTGAAGACGGCGCACTGGGCAGCAGCCAAACATGTTCTCAGATATTTATAGGGAACAACCGATTATGGATTCTTGTACAGTAGGAGTAAGGATATCAGATTTAGTGGATTTACTAATGCAAATTAGGCAGGAAATTCAGTGGATCAAAAAAGTACCTCTGGGTACTATTTCAACATTAGATCAGGAATGACATCCTGGTGTAGTAGGAAACATAAATTCGTGGTTCTAAGCTTAGTAGAGGTAGAATATATGGCCGCAAGCACAACTTCGTGTGAGGCCATATGGCTTAGAAAACTGCTTGTGAACCTATTCAGAAGAAAGATGGAGGTGACCAGGATCATGTGTGATAATCAGAGTTGCATCAAGCTCTCTGAGAATATAGTGTTTCACGATCGATCAAAGCATATTGATATCCAGTGTCACTTTGTTAGAGACTGTGTCTAATGAGGAGTTGTACAGTTGAGCTACACTCCTACATGAGAATAGGTGGCAAACATCCTTACCAAGGCTCTTGGAAGAACCAAGTTTGATTATTTCAAGGAGAAGATGGGGATGATAAAGAATCCATTTAAGTAGCAGAAATGGGTTGATGTTGTAGTGCAGTAGTAGTCAGCAGTAGCACGATGCAACATGATGAGAAGGAGTTTGTAGTGCAGATGTAGTGTTGGGGAGATGGATCAACAACAACACGGATGCAGAGGGAGTTGCAGTACAGATGTAGCAGTGCCAATGATAGAGCCATGGGCAGCAGTATAGGATGCAAAAATGCAGAGGATGTTGGGCAAGGAGGTTTAACATCAACACATGTACCGATGTCGTATGATCAGAGTAATGCTCAGTGTGGAGTATTAATAGAGCACAGTCCTTGCCAAGAGGGATTGTTGATTTGGGGTAGCATCAGATGTGCTCTAGCCTTGAAAATTGGTGGAGAGGCTAAAGAACATGAGATCTCCAAGACCCAGAAATGGTTTGGGTAGATTCTAACCGGTTTGGGAGATATTAAAATAATTAATATTTTTAATGGAGTTCTTAAGTCTAAACTTAGGAAAAATAAAATATTAATGGGTATTAATATAAAATTGGGTTAGAAGGTTGCAAAAGTCATGGTTAAGCAAAATCTAATATTAACTGTTGATTAGAGATTTAATCTCGGATGTTGAAGGACCAAAAGGGAAAGTTAAAGAAGAGGCTTGAGGGTCAGTTGGAGAACACATTGAGGGAGACCAGTTAGTTTGATTTTTGGAGCGGGGTTAGTTGAGAAATTCACACTAGTGTTCTAGAGAGCAGCAGGAGGCAACATGTACGAAACAGAGAGTCGAGAACAACACTAGAAGACCATCGTAGAGGTTGGAGAGGCAGACGAAGAGCCTCTCAGGCAGACGTAGATGCAGTAGACTGCGCGGTCACTGGAGGGCCTGTGTGGGTGACGCAGAGAGGCCTAGTGCTGACGCAGAGAGGTAAGAGCTTATGCAGAGGATCTGGGAGCTACACAGAGGTCAACTAACCTGACGCTAAGACCAGGAGGAGTGCTGGATAATTTTCTCTCTGTTGGGTAAGCCAGTTTGGCACCTAGTTGTACTGAAGAATTACTGAATAATAAAATCCTCCCTTGCTGCATCGGTTTTCCCACATTGGGTTTTTGCGGGGATTGTTGTCCAAAATATCTGTGTCAATGTGTTGATTCTTGTGCATGTGTTTGTATCTAGATTATGATGTGATATCTGTAACAAAATTGATTTTAATTTTTACTGAAGGATTTTCATAAAGAACTTATTGGGAAATAAGTAGGTAAAATAAATTAGTTGTTGTAGTGATAGAGTTTTCACACCTTTGAGGGGTTTTGCCCTTTATTTTGTTATTTTTTGGTAGCATCCGAAGTGCTCTAGCCCTAAAAATTGGTGGAGAGGCTAAGTCACATGAGTTCTAAAGAACCCAGAAACCGTTTGGTGAAATTCCACCCGAATTGTATTTTATTAAAATAATTAATATTTTTAATGGAGTTCCTAATTCTAAACTTAGGGAAATTAAAATATTAATGGGTATTAATCAAAATATGGGTGAGAATGATCTAGAAGGCGGGTCAAGTCATGTTTTAATCTTAGCCATTGATTAGAGACTTAATCTCGGTTGTTGAAGACTCAACAAGAAAAGTATAAAATGGAGGCTTGGGGTTCATTTGGAAACACAGAGAGAGAGAGAGAGAGAGAATTGGTCTGGAGTTTGATTTCTGGGGCTAGGAAGCTGAGAAATTTGAACTAAGTGATCATTCAGCAACAAAGGGGCAGTGAGAATTTGGGAGAAGGACTTTCCAGACAATACTAGCAGAGAGGCGAAGAGAACTTGCAGAGAGGCAGGGCCGTAGCTGGGAGAGCTAACGCTGGGCCAGTCTGGGCCCATGCAGTCCTGACACAGAGCTAGGAAGGTGAACACAGAGTAGAAAAGCTGCTTGTCACGTAGAATCCAGAACGACCAGGAACAATTAGAACTGTCGGGAACTGCTAGAACAATCGGGATAGCTGATGTAGAGGGCAGAGATGTTGACACGAGGCTGACGTAAAGCCTATGCAAGGCCAGCACAAAAATAGCCGAGGTTAGCTATTCTTGTGCCGGATTAGCCAGAATTCTGCTGGGTAAAGTGAGGTAAAACTCACTCAAAGTTTCCGCTAGTATTTTCTCTGTAAATGATTTCTTGATGAGCATCCTAGATTTGTATTAAGATATTTCTCCTGCATAATAATAAACCCTTAGAATTGCTATCCTGGTTTTCTCACATTGGGTTTTTTTGTGGACTATTGTGTCCAAAAATAAGTGTGTCCTATGTATCTTTTTCTTTGCTATGTTTTCTATTTCATGAGATCAAATATTTAATTAGTGTAGGATACAGAAGTAATTTTCTTCAATATTCAAAAGAATAACTTGATGAATGTAATTTAAAAATTAACTAGGTGAAGTAGTTGCAGGTTTATTGCAGTAGGGGTTCCTTCAAAGTGTAGGAATTTTCATAGCTTGGAGCCTATCTCTAGTGTTCCCTTTTTGTGTTTGTGATTCATTGTTTGGCATTTCTCTTGATGATAAAGATATAATATTTGCAAAGAAGAATTAATAAGGAACATGACAAGAAAATGTCAATAAAGAGAAATAAAATTAAATAAAACCCAAACTATGCTGCCCTAAGGATTTCTCAACAGGCCTCGGGCCTAATTTTCTGTGTCTCTTGTCTCATTGTTATTTCTACTGCTCTACTGTGATTAATGGCTGATTTTTTTATTTTTTATTTTTTATTTTAATGTATAATTGCTTGATGATATTGAATGTTAGATATAATTGATGCTAATAAATCATTGGAAGTAGTTATCATTGAATAACATTGTTCTAGTTTGTTTCTACTAGAAAAATAAACGTTCTCTACCAAAGATTGGAAGGATCAGAGAGTGCTTTCTCACCAAAAGGTTCTCCAGGTCTCCTTACCTTAGACAGGCAAGCTAGAAGAGGCATCATTAGTTTGATTCCAGTGGAAACTTTGTATAAGCTAAATATAGATATATCGTGGCCCTTTTGGAGAGACTAGGGGTGAAAGTTTGGGAAATCCCTTCACTAGTACGACTCTAAGAAGTTATACTCTCTTTTTTGTTAGAGACACCCCTTATCTCTGGATCTCAATGCTATATGGGTTTCTTCTGACATTGATGTTTGATGGATCCATAGGTTACATAGTGTATGTGTGAGAATTTCTAAATCTACACATCAGAAATCCTACTGCAATCACTGGTTTATCATCTCCTACTTGTTATTTACATTCAACAAGTTATTTAAATATTTAAACAACGATGAAAACACTATTGCAGACTACACCTATATACAGATCATAAACTGAAATAAATTTAGACAATCACACAAGGGACACCGTTATTTTTGGACAATTGTGCCCGGAAAAACCCAATTCGGGAAAACTGGTGCAACATATAGAGGGTTTGTATTATTAAGTAGATTTTTGAATACAACTAAGGTGCCAAATTTAGCTCACCCAACAGAGAATAAACCTGGCAGCAATACCTCTATTCGGAGACAGATATTTTGACAATTCCAGCAACTAGATGATCAAACCCCACATATGGCAATTGTTGTTCCTAGTGTTGGGCAGTGATGGCTGCTCCAAGCTCTGCACTGGAACTCCGTCACCTCCTCTAGGATATGTGTCACCCTCCTAGTGAGCCTCCCTTGCTCAGAAGTCGATATGCTAAACTATTGCTCTCTCTGCCCCACAAAAAAACCCTAGCGCTGCCTCTAAGGAATTGTGTCAGCCCCTCTAGCTTCTGCGTCACCCTCTCTGGAGCTGCGCTGTCTCTCTTGTTGCTACTCTACCTCTCTGCTATGTATCCTCGACCTTGGACGGAAGTTCCTTTGTCGAACTTCCCCTCACTGCAACTCATATCACTTAGCTTGACTTTCTCCGCAAACCACGCCCCAGAAAAATCGAACTCTTTGATCTCTTGGTGTATCTCCAACTAACCCTCAAGCCTCCTCTTATACTTTTCTTGTTGATGAATCAACGGCCGTGATCTAATCTATAATCAACGGCTAAGATTAAAACATGCTTGATCCTCGTCACTTAGAACCTTCTCACTCATATTTTATTTATACCCATTAATATTTTTATTTTCCTAAGTTTAGACTTAGGAACACATTAAAAATATTAATTATTTTAATAACTCCTCATTTGGGTGGAATTCTTGCTGACATAATAAATTACGTGCTTATTGTTATCTAGTATGTCTTGGACTAACACCCCAAAAATGGCTACCTATGATGCTAAAAGGTATAGGGTAAAGTATTTGTTGTGGTGAGGTGGGCTAATAAAAGGAGCTTGAGATAATGCATATTTTAAAGCTTCAAATGATTTTTGAGCTTGATCATCCCAATTGAAGGGAATATCTTTATGAAGGAGGTGCAGGAAACCTTGCGCGCAAGTAACGTAATTAGGGACAAAGCATCGTAAGAAATTGGCCTTACCCTTTAAGCTTTGTAAATAATTTAATGTTTTTGGAGGTGGTACCTCCTTAATGGCTTTGACTTTGAGAGGGTCGACTCGAATACCTTGCTGGGAAACTATGAAACCCAGTAGTCTTCCGACATCGACACAAAATACAAAATTGAGAGGGTTCAAGTGTAGGTTATATTGCCAACATCATTAAAGATCAAGCAGAGATACTCCAAATGGTTAGGATGATTCTTGGAACATAATGCAAGGTCATCCAGATATGTGAGGATGATATGAGCTAGACTGTGGAAGATGCATTTCATGGCCCACTCGAAAATGGCGCCAACATTTTTAAGACTGAAAGGCATAACTTGGTATGCAAATGTGCCCTATTTTTTCATGATGGGTACAAGTTTAGAAACCCAAGGTGTGTAAGAAATAGGATAGATGAACCCAACTTTGTGGAGTTTATTTATTTTCGGTTTGATTGCTTCTGCCTTAGAAGGATGTAACTCAGGTTGTTTCTACCTAACGGTATGGGCATTAGGCTACATGTCAATATGATGTTCCACAATTGTGGGAATGATGTCTGGAATCACACAGTAATCCCACACAAAAATATGCCTGCATTCTTGGAACAAGGATGTGTATGCGGTTATTACTTTTGGAGAGCATGCTACCCCCAAGGAGATATCTTCAACTTTTCTAGGTTTTCTTGAAATATTCACTTTGATGGTAGGTGAAATATTGGACATGTTCCCTTCCTCAAATGAATCAATTGTTGAGATGGGATTTTGAACCCATTGACCTTTCCTAGTCGGAGGAAATTTTTTTATTTGATGGCGCAGATATCGTGGGTTTGTGTGCTGGTGGGTACAAACGTTTTTTCAGGTAGAAAAAATGAACGATGGTGCATGGAATCCCAAGGGTATTCTGGTTTCGTCATGACTTCTAGAGTATCTTCATAGGAGTGAAAATGATTATCTACGTTGAATTGGGTTGTGCTAGGTATTGAAGTTGGGATTCAGACCTTGTTGTGTTTGTCAACAAGCAAGAATATGATTCATTGGTAGATAACATGGAACCAAGCGAGGTTGACAAAGTTCAAATGGGGTGGTTATGCCTTATCGGGGGTGTTACCACTGGTGAGGTTGATTTTGCGCTCTCGACACCAAAAAATGATAACAACACAAATCATGGTGCCCACGGATGAGGAAATGAATCGTACATGGTGTTGTGTGTCGTTAGCATTGGGTGGTGTTATAATTTCATTTATAGTGGGTTGATGTCACGTCGGAGGAAGTTATAGCCTTCTTGTTGGTGTACAATGATGCAAGAGCATTCAACCCAAGGAAAATCATTGTAAATTAGTAGACATAGGGGGTCATGTATTTTAAGGAATTTGGGTTCCTAAGTGATGAATTAATGTAATATTTAGGCTTTTCAGTGCATAGAATAACAATTAATTAGATAGTGTGAGATATCTTGTAAATGCTCTCGAATAAAGGAGAACATGAATGGTTAGTAATGACAAAAGAGTTAGAAGTCAATTATAACTCTTAAAGCAGTTCATGATTCGAGGAACTAGAGAGAATTCTTAGTAATTAAATGAAGTTAGAAGTGGACATAGAGGATAGAGGACATTTAGGAGTTAGTTTAGTAGATCTAGGATTTGAACCAGAATTAGTTCAAAGAACCTTTCTGGTATAAATGTAAGCCTATGGGAAGAGTGAAAGGTGGAGGACAGTTGAAGATCAGGCCCGTGAGAGACATAGAGTCTTGAATGTAATCATTTGTTTATACTTATGTATAAAGTGGTTTATTCCTAGTTGTGTAAATGCGTGAAATGAGTATTTTATGAATGAATTACATATGAATTCATAGGTTCTATAACAGGGTTGCAGACAGAGTTATGTAGAACACGTAGAGGGAGAGAATGATTCAGAGGAATCATCATGGGTTTTAGAATCCAATTCAAGAAATAGAGTGAAGCTCTGGAGAGAAGTAGCGAAGTGAGAATTCGCAGAGTTAAACTCAAATAAGTTGAGCAGTAGAGGCGGAAAGTGAAACCCTGAAGAAAAACCCAAACCACAGAGAAAGCGCTAAAGAACTAGCGTAAATTCTAAGTAAAAAGGAAGAGCGGAGAACTGAAGTATCGGTGCATATGAACCGTTAGATCTCAAAGATAAACAGTCATTGCGTGATAGAAGAGCATGGGAAGTAATTAGTTAAAAGGCTGGTTTATAAGCGAAACGGTATTTCGGGCGGTGAAGAAACCATAAGTGGTATTGAGCGCTGAGCGCCCGATCCCATACATATCAAGCCATGTAGCAGCAAAGGTGAGAGGGGAAACTGCTTTATCGGGCGGTTAAACCCTGTGTTTATGGTTGATTCGAAATATACAGTGAATCGTTGGATCTTGCGAGAGGAGATCAATGGGGGGGAGAGAATGTGACACGCCAAGTAAGTGGACCCGAAGGGAGTTATATGGTGCAGTTAATATGATATGAGTTCCTGAGGTTAATCGCATATCGGAGGAGATGGGGAACCACATGTTAATGTGACCTACGGACTATAGCGATTGTGATAAGCGAAAAGGTAAACCTCGGCAAAAGTGCCAAGGCCATACCAAGGCGGAAAAGGTGTGTTTGCATATATTTCCTTTGTAAATGGTTATAAAGGAAAAAAGCGTTGGAGGAAGATTACGTGCGAGTTTTTGATAGGAGATCGAAAGAAAGCGACATCACGATATCATCGATCGATCGATATAGCGCCGATCAGAGATCGCGCTGATCGGTAATTAGGGATCGGAGCAGCATTGTGGAGTGGCTAAAGGTGCAGACTTGACGATAATCATGAATGCGGGTTTATAAGATTTGAAGTTCGGCCTATGTGTTTCGGTCGGGTTTTCCTTTGTAATCCGATAAAGTGAAGCCCCGGGTAAAAAGGTAAGATTGTGAGTATTTCCTTTGTAAATGGGTTATAAAGGAAAGTAGCGCTGATGGGAGAATTTATGTGTTAATATATGTAACCAATGATTAAAGAAGAGAAAGGTTATATATATGGGTTAGGGCTTAGTGAAGGGTTAATGAGAGGGTTTTAGTCTCGATAGGAAGGATTTAAAAAAGTCATATTTGAAGGTTAAGGGGTGATTAAAGTCCCAAGGCATGAATTTTGTATGTTGGTTTGCCTATGTTGATTAATATGACCTTAACCATTAGAGGTGAATATTTGACTCCATGGTGAGTTAAATTCCTGGGGCAAATGTATTTATGCATTTTACATGCATACTTTTGGTGTTAGTGGGGTAACCTGACATCATTTGGTATCAGAGCATAATAAAGAAGCTCCGTGTGATCATTTCTTTGAAAGAATTGAGAACATAGATCGGTATTAAGGTGTTTATGCAGGCAAGAGGAAGGATCAGATTCTAATCTGACAGACAGTAAGCACACAGAGGGGATGTGTAGCAGAACTTGCAGATGCAAGAGACAAAGGAAAATCCATTCAAGGTACAGGTGGAATGGTGAAGCAAGATCATGCTGAGATCTTTAAGGTGAGGTGATATGTTATGTTTTGATTTGAGAATGTGTGTTTATACATTGATATACAGGTGACAACATAAGAAGGTGTGAAGGTTGCAACAATCTAGAGCAAGGAGTGCTCAATTGGTTCCAAAGGAAAGAACCAGAGAGATGCTAAAAGACTGAGCTCAAAGGAGAGACGCTTAGTGAGGCATATTTAGCAAGAAGGAGACTTGTTACTACAGAGGTCTTTTTGCAGCTCACAAAGGTAATTCCACAAAGGATGTGGGTAGAATTACCAAGGTAATGAAGGAAGTTGGTAAGACTTTCTAAGTGAAAGAAGAGGTGGTCAGAACCAAGTATTTCATTGTGATTGAAATAAAAGAGGACAACTGTGTCCTTGAGAAGTGCAGATGAGTTGAAGCCTAGAAGGAGCAGAGAGAAGTGCTCAAAAGAGGTTCCAGAGACATAGAATGAAGGGCTTGCCAAAAGACCAAGTACATAGGAAAGCTTGGTGAGGTAAGTTGCAACAAGGAGGAATTGTTGTTGCAGAGGCTTTAATGCAGCTCATAGTGAGTGAGTGAGGAGCTCATGCAGAGAGAAGAGAAGAAGATGGATACTGATAGTCATAGTAGAGGTTCTGACGAAGACCACAACAGAAGAAACATGAAGAAAGAGGATGCCAAGGCAAATGGCAATAGAATGAGTCAAGAGGAAATTGACAAGGAGATTGCAGAGCTCAAAGAACAACTTGATGCATTAAGGAGAATACTTGAGGAAAGTCAGAGACTAGGTTGGGTCTTGAGGAAGAAGCCAGTGAAGTGGCATAAGTTGGAGAGAAGGCTACAACAGAGGCAAGTAAGGTGGCTAATGGAAGAACTCAAAGAAGCTGAGTTGGAAATGAAAATGGAAGTGTCCATTTGTGAAGCAGAACAAAGTGAAGTTCTGAGAGAAGATGAAGACTTGAAGACTGAAGCTTCAAGTGAGGCCAAAGGGTTACATGGTTTTAAATCTGACTATTTGTGTATGTTTGTAGGTGAAACATGTAAAGAAGGACAGTTTGCTGATATTGTCATAAAGGAGGAAGAAGACAAGCGAAATCTAAATTTTGTTATGGAAGAAGATGAGATAGATAGGTCTCATATATAGTTCGGGAAAGATATCAAGCAACCAAGTGAAGGTCTTGACGAGATTGAAGAGGAGACCATCAAAGAATTTCTGAATCATATGAAGGATTTAGAACAACAAGGAGATATGATGGTTGAAACATCAAGTAGGACCATAGGGTCATATGTTTTTAAGACTGTTAGTTTGTCTATGGATGCAGAACAAATGAAGGAGAACATTAATGCACATGGTGAGACAAGGATAGCTCTTGGAGAAGGTAAACAATAAGAGATTAGAGGCAAACTTGAAGAAGAGACTATGTTATCTAAAAACATAGTAAAGGATCATCAGTTCACTATGATGATAGGCACAGTGGAAATAGCCATGGAAACTGTTGAGACAGTCAGTAAGAAAGAATGACATGCAAAGGATTTAACCTTGGGAGAAGGAACACTAACAAAGGAGTGTTTTGCAGAGGATGAGCAATCTTTTGAAACTATCAGAAGTATGGAAGAGTATCTTTCAGAAGATAAAAACTCTGAAGTAAAGGAGGATGGAGAATGTCTCTTAAATGAGAGAAGCAGTGATTTATTGCAGCAGAAAGAACTTAATAATGCATTGATATTTGAAACTGTGACAACATAGGAAGAATTTCTTGTGAAAGAAGGAGATGAAATTCAGTCTGAAGAGCTGATATGTGAAGCAACAGTTGAGACTGTTGAACCTTGTGATTTTCAAATTGATAATTTGTTTATAAATGCAGGAATTATAAGTGATGATGAATTAATTATGAAGTGTCAGAGAGAAATTGCATTGCTGAAATATTTGCTGGAAAATTCAGAGTATGACAGTGTGATTACAGAAGGAGTTCACTGTTGGGTTGTGTTATATTCTTTCCACAACTAGCCCATGTAGTTAACCGAGGGTTAGAGGGGGGGCGGAGCCCCCCTTCGTTGAGTTGATTGTGTAGTGGGGGAGGGGGCAGTGGGTCACAGGGAGTTTGAGGCGTACCCATAACCCACTTTATGGGGCTCGGGACAGCACCCCAGAAAATTTTGGTTTTGGACTCTATGTTAGGATGGGTAGACCCACCTATGGTTTTGTGCATGATTTTCGCACATGTTTTTTGGACGCGATGGTTTTTCAATCCATGGTATTGGACGTGATGGTTTTCAGTCCATGGTATTGGATGCTTCGGCATGTATAAATATGTATTATAACATTGAAAGGAACATAATGAAAAATCAAGCTGGTAGTCCCGGTTTTGGGATCCAGGGGAAAATCTCTGTGTATATGTGTTATGCTCTCACATTGTTTATTTTCTATGTTTTAGAATTCATATGCAGGTAATTTATGTATGGGGTTAAAACCTACATTTGGTATCAGAGTAGTTTTGGCTTCAAGGGGACGCCTTTGTTGCTGAGGGGTTTTGCTTGGGCCTATGGTAGACCCTGTTCAGTGGGAGATCTGCAAGATCGATTCTGGTGGTGAAAGAAGATGGCGAGCAGTGGAAAGATAGAGATCGAGAAATTTAATGGTCAGAGTTTTGAGTTGTGGAAACTCAAGATGGAGGATCTGTTGGTGGATAAAGATTAGTGGATCGTGGTAGATCTAGGTACTAAACCAACGGGAGTGTCCGATGAAGAATGGAAGAAGTTGGATCGAAAGGCAAAGAGCACAATACGATTGTGTGTCTCAGATTTAGTATTTCTAAATGTATCAGGGGAAGCTATGGTGAAGGCTTTGTGGGACAAGTTAGGGACTTTGTACCAATTTAAGTCTCTGGTGAATAAGATGCTCCTACAGAAAAAACTGTATAACTTGAGGATGAAATATGGAGACTCGGTGACAGAGCATCTGAACGCATTTAATATTGTGGTAAGTCAGTTAGCTTCTATTGATATTAAAATTTCAGATGAAGATGAGTGCATTAGTTTGTTGTGTTCTCTACCAGATTCGTGGGATAGTTTGGTTATTGCAATAGGTAGCAATGCAACTGCCTTGCATTTTGATGAAATAGTCTCTTCCTTGCTGACGGAGGAGATGAGACAGAAAAATATGGAGAGCCAGAATGGTGATGCCTTGTCTATATGAGGACGGTACCAGAACAGAAACAAAAATAAATCATCGAGTGGGAGATAAAAATCTAGAGGGAGATCTAAATCTCCAGGAAAACCTATAAAGGTGGTGTGATGGAAATGCAGAAAGGAAGGTCACTTCAAAAGGGACTGTAAATCTAAAGCTCTTGATAAAGGAAAGGGATTTGATGATGCTCCTTCTATAGAGGCGAAAACCACCTTAGATGAAGGTGGGGATGTGTACTTGGCTTCTTCAAGTACACATGTAGATCATGAGGCATGGTTGATTGACTCAGGTGCATCCTTTCACTTCACTCCCCATAGAGAGTGGTTCTACGAGTATGATAAATACGATGGTGGTGATGTCTTATTAGGGGATGATAGGAAGGTTAGAATTGTTGGTCAAGGAAAAGTAAAGTTGAAGTTGCAAGGTGGAAGGGTTAGAACACTTCCGGGTGTTTTGCATTTCCTTCATTGGCCAGAAATCTAATTTTTGTAAGCAAGCTAGATGATGCAGGTGTAAAAACAATGTTCGAGAAGGATACCTGCAAGATGGTTGGGGGAGCACTGGTATTGATACGGGGAGTTCGGATTGGAACTCTGTACAAACTGCAAGGTAGCACGATTGTTGAAGGGTGCAACAATTTTGTGGTTCCTAAAAGTGGAGCATAAAATCCAGTGGTCTCTGGAGAGAAGACCATGTTGTGGCATCAAAGGCTTGAACATATTGGAGAGAAGGGACTTTGAATACTTCATGGTAAAGGTATGGTAGAAGGTATGAGTAATAGCTCTCTCGATTTTGATTTCTGTGAAAATTGTGTATACGGGAAGTAGAATTGGGTGAGTTTCCCCTCTGGTGGTAAGAGGGCGAAACAGATATTAGAACTTGTGCACAGTGATGTGTTTGGACCTGTGAAGGTTCCATCACTGGGTAAGTCTGTGTACTATGTATCATTTATAGATGACTTCTCAAAGAATACATGGATATATTTCCTTAAGAAGAAATCTGAAGTCTTTGACAGGTTTAAAGAATTTAAGGCTCTCGTGGAAAATCAGACAGAGAAGAAGATAAAGGTGCTAAGGACAGATAATGGTGGAGAGTTTTGCAGCAAGGAATTTGAAGAATTTTGTAATAAGTGTGGTATATCATGGTAGAAGACTACTCCATATACACCTCAGCAAAATGGAGTTGCAGAAAGAATGAACAAGATGTTGATGGAAAGGGCAAGAAGCATGCTCAGTGGTGCCGGGTTAGGATAGGAATTCTAGGCAAAGGCAGTGGATACTGCATGTTACTTGGTCAACAGGTCACCTTCATTAGCGTTGGAGGATAAGACTCCACAAGGGGTATGGACTGGTAAGAAACCCTCTCTTTCACATCTGAGGGTATTTGGATGTGATGCATATGTACATGTTCCAAAGGAGAAATGAACCAAGTTGGATAGTAAATCTAAAAAGTGCATCTTTATTGGGTATAAGGATGGTTTAAAAGGTTATAAGCTTTGGAACCTAGTCACAAAGAAGGTTGTGTATAGCCGAGATGTGGTGTTCAGAGAGGTAAAAGATGTTATTAAACATGAAGTCCAACCAAAGGAACCTGAGAAGATAGAGTTTGAGCTTAAGGAGGAAGAATCAGACTCTATAGCAGATGAGGAATCAGAAGATGAAGAGCCACAAACTCCGGCTGTGAGAAGATCAGTTCGAGAAAGAAGACAACTAGAAAGGTATAGTCCATCTGCTTTCTATTCAAATTTTTCTTTGTCTATTACTGATGATGATCCCATAACTGTGAAGGAAGTAGTGGATTCAGATGATGGAAAACTCTGGAAAGAGGCCATGGTTGATGAAATGGCATATTTGCAAAAAAATGAGGCTTAGGATCTGGTGGAGTTTCCGGCTGGAAGGAAACCCATTGGCAACAAATGGGTGTTCAAGAAGAAGACAAATGCAGAAGGAAAGGTGGAGAAATACAAAGCTCAGTTGGTAGCAAAAGGTTATTCCCAGGTGTCGGGAATTGATTTTGGTGATATTTTTTCTCCTGTTGCCAAGGTAACTTCTATTAGATTACTTTTATCTATTTCTGTTGCTTTTGATTTTGAGGTAGAGCAGATGGATGTGAAGACAAAATTTCTTCACGGGGATCTGGAAGATGAAATATACATGAAGCAACTTGAAGGCTTTGTGGTGAAGGGTAAGAAAGAACTAGTATGCAAGTTAAAGAAGTCTTTGTATGGGTTAAAGCAGTCACCAAGGATGTGGTATCAGAAATTTGATACATTTATACGGGGACTTGGCTTCACCAGAAGCAAAGCAGATCACTGTGTGTATTTTAAATTAATTGGTGATCGTGTTATTTATCTGGTCTTGTATGTGGATGATATGTTGCTGGTTGGAAATGACAAAGAAATTATCCAGGATTTGAAGACCCAATTGTCCTCCAAATTCAACATGAAAGATCTTGGTGCTGCAAACTATATTTTGGGCATGGAAATTAAAAGAGATCAGGCAAAGAGGAAGCTTTGGTTAAACCAAAGGAAGTATGTCGAGACAATACTGCAGAGGTTTAATATGCAGGATAGTAAACTGGTGAAGGTTCCTATTCCTGTAGGTGTGAAGTTATCTGCTGAACAATGCCCCAAGACACAAGAAGAGGAAGAGGACATGTCCCATGTTCCATATGCAAGTGCAGTCGGTAACCTGATGTATGCAATGGTCTGTACTAGACTAGACATTGCACATGCAGTGGGAGTATTGAGCAGGTTTATGTCAAAACTAGGAAAGGAGCATTGGACAATAGTGAAGCAGGTTTTCAGGTATTTGCGTGGCACTAGTGATTATGGTTTGTGCTACCAAGGAAGACCAGGATTAGACAGAGTGTTGGATATTCGTGGCTTTGTTGATGCAGACTGGGCTGGAGATCTGGATCAGAGAAGATCTACAAGTGGGTATGTGTTTAAGATATTTGGAGGTGCAGTCAGTTGGATGAGTAAGAAACAATCTGTAGTGGCATTATCAACTACAGAGGCAGAATACATGGTAGCCACTCATGCAAGCAAGGAAGTAGTTTGGTTGTAGAGATTGTGTTTAAGTATGGGGTTAGTACAGGGAGCTATAAGGATAAATTGTGACAGCCAAAGTGCAATTTTCTTGGCAAAGAACCCCGCATATCATTCAAAGACAAAGCACATTGATGTTCAATATCACTTTGTGAGGGATATGATAGAAGTAAAAAAGGTGTTTCTAGTAAAGGTGGACACTTTGAAGAATACTGTAGATGCATTGAAAAAATCTATGAGCTCTAAGAAGTTCTCTTGGTGTAGAGAGATAATGGACATTTCAGGGCTGGAAAAATGACCAAGCCCTCTTGTGGCCCCCTGTGGAAAGAAAACAACAAGTGGGAGAATGTTGGGTTGTGTTATATTCTTTCCACGACTAGCCCACGTAGTTAACTGGGGGGTTAGAGGGGGGGCGGAGCCCCCCTTCATTGAGCCGATTGTGTAGCAAGGGGGGGTCACAGGGGGTTTGAGGTGTACCCATGACCCCACTTTATGGGGTCCGAGGCAGTGCCCCAGAAAATTTTGGTTTTGGACTCTATGTTACGATGGGCGGACCCACCTATGGTTTTGTGCATGATTTTCGCACATGTTTTTTGGACGCAATGGTTTTTCGATCCATGGTTTTGGACGCGATGGTTTTCAGTCCATGGTATTGGATGCTTCGACATGTATAAAAATGTATTATAACATTGAAAGGAACATAATGAAAAATCAAGCTGGTAGTCCCGGTTTTGGGATCCAGCGGAAAATATCTGTGTATATGTGTTTTATGTGTTATGCTCTCGCATTGTTTATTTTTTGTGTTTTAGAATTCGTATGCAGTAATTTCTGTACGGGGTTAAAACCTACATTTGGTATCGAAGCAGTTTTGGCTTCAAGGGGATGCCTTTGTTGTTGAGGGGTTTCGCTTGGGCCTGTGGTAGACCCTATTTAGTGGGAGATTTGCGAGATCGATTCTGGTGGTGAAAGAAGATGGCGAGCAGTGGAAAGATAGAGATCGAGAAATTTAATGGTCAGAGTTTTGAGTTGTGGAAACTCAAGATGGAGGATCTGTTGGTGGATAAAGATCAGTGGATCACGGTAGATCCAGGTACTAAACCAACGGGAGTGTCTGATGAAGAATGGAAGAAGTTGGATCGGAAAGCAAAGAGCACAATACGATTGTGTGTCTCAGATTCAGTATTGCTGAATGTATCAAGGGAAGCTACAATGAAGGCTTTGTGGAACAAGTTAGGGACTTTGTACCAATCTAAGTCTTTGGTGAATAAACTGTTCCTATGGAAAAAGCTGTATAACCTAAGGATGAAAGATGGAGACTCGGTGATAGAGCATTTGAACACATTTAATACTGTGGTAAGTCACTTAGCATCTGGTGATATTAAAATTTCAGATGAAGATAAGTGCATCAGTTTGTTGTGTTCTCTACCAAATTCGTGGGATAGTCTGGTTATTGCAATAAGTAGCAATGCAACTCCTTGCATTTTGATGAAATAGTCTCCTCCTTACTGACGAAGGAGATGAGACAGAAAAATATGGAGAGCCAGAATGGTGATGCCTTGTCTGTATGAGGATGGTCCCATAAAAAAAAAAAAAAAAGTCATTTAGTGGGAGATCTAAATCTAGAGGGAGATCTAAATCTCCAAGAAAACTTGTAAAGGTGGTGTGATGGAAATGCAGAAAGGAAGGCCACTTCAAAAGTGACTGTAAATCTAAAGCTCCTAATAAAGGAAAGAGATCTGATGATTCTCCTTCTATAGAGGTGAAAACCACCTCAGATGAAGGTGGGGATGTGTACTTGACTTCTTCAAGTACACATGTATATCATGAGGCATGGTTGATTGACTCAGGTGCATCCTTTCACTTCACTCCCCATAGAGAGTGGTTCTGCGAGTATGAGAAATATGATGGTGGTGATGTCTTCTTAGGGGATGACAGGAAGGCTAAAATCGTTGGCCGTGGAAAGGTTGAAGTTGCAAGGTGGAAGAGTTAGAACACTTCCGAGTGTTCTACATATTCCTGCATTGGACAGAAATCTAATTTCTGTAAGCAAGCTAGATGATGCAGGTGTAAAAATAGTGTTCGAGAAGGATACCTACAAGATGGTTCGGGGAGCATTGGTATTGATGTGGGGAGTTCAGATTGGAACTCTATACAAGCTGCAAGGTAGCACGGTTGTTGATGGGTGCAACAGTTTTGTGGTTCCTAAAAGTGGAGCAGAAAATCTAGTGGTCTCTGGAGAGAAGACCATGTTGTGGCATCAAAGGCTTGGACATATTGGAGAGAAGGGACTTCGAATACTTCATGGTAAAGGTATGGTAGAAGGTATGAGTAATATCTCTCTGGATTTTGATTTCTATGAAAATTATGTATACGGGAAGCAGAATCGGGTGAGTTTCCCCTCTGGTGGTAAGAGGGTGAAACAGATATTAGAACTTGTGCACAGTGATGTGTTTGGACTTGTGAAGGTTCCATCACTTGGTAAGTCTGTGTACCATGTATCATTTATAGATGACTTCTCAAGGAATACATGGATATATTTCCTTAAGAAGAAATCTGAAGTCTTTGACAGGTTTAAAGAATTTAAGGTTCTCGTGGAAAATTAGACACATAAGAAGATAAAGGTGTTGAGGACAGATAATGGTGGAGAGTTTTGTAGCAAGGAATTTGAAGAATTCTGTAAGAAGTGTGGTATATCATGGCAGAAGACTACTCCATATACACCTCAGAAAAATGGAGTTGTAGAAAGAATGAACAAGACGTTGATGGAAAGGGCAAGAAGCATGCTCAGTGGTGCTAGGTTAGGATAGGAATTCTAGGCAGAGGCAGTGGATACTGCATGTTACCTGGTCAACAGGTCACCTTCATCAGCGTTGGAGGATAAGACTCCACAAGATGTATGGACTAGTAAGAAACTCTCTCTTTCACATCTGAGGGTATTTGGATGTGATGCATATGTACATGTTCCAAAGGAGAAACGAACTAAGTTTGATAGTAAATCTGAAAAGTGCATCTTTATTGGGTATAAGGATGGTTTAAAGGGTTATAAGCTTTGGAACCCAGTCACAAGGAAGGTTGTGTACAGCCGAGATGTGGTGTTCAGAGAGGTAAAAAATGTTATTAAACATGAAGTCCAACCAAAGGAACCTGATAATATAGAGTTTGATCTTAAGGAGGAAGAATCAGACTCTATAGCAGAGGAGGAATCAGAAGATGAAGAGCCACAAGCTCTGGCTGTGAGAAGATCGGTTTGAGAAAGAAGGCAACCAAAAAGGTATAGTCCATCTGCTTTCTGTCAAATTTTGCTTTCTCTGTTACTGGTGATGATCCCAGAACTGTGAAGGAAGCAGTGGATTCAAAGGATGGAAAACTCTGGAAAGAGGCCATGGTTGATGAAATCGCATCTTTGCACAAAAATGAGGCTTGGGATCTGGTGGAGTTGTTGGATGGAAGGAAACCCATTGGCAGCAAATGGGTGTTCAAGAAGAAGACAAATGCAGAAGGAAAGGTGGAGAAATATAAAGCTCGATTGGTAGCAAAAGGTTATTCCCAAGTGTCGGGAATTGATTTTGGTGATATTTTTTCTCCTGTTGCCAAGGTAACTTCTATTATATTACTTTTATCTGTTGCTGTTGCTATTGATTTTGAGGTAGAGCAGATGGATGTGAAGAAAACATTTCTTCATGGGGATCTGGAAGAGGAAATCTACGTGAAGCAACCTGAAGGCTTTGCGGTGAAGGGTAAGAAAGAACTGGTATGCAAGTTAAAGAAGTCTCTGTGTGGGTTAAAACAGTCACCAAGGATGTGGTATCAGAAATTTGATACATTTATACGGGGACTTGGCTTCACCAGAAGCAAAGAAAACCATTGTGTGTATTTCAAATTAATTGGTGACCATGTTATTTATCTGGTATTGTATGTGGATGATATGTTGCTGGTTGGAAATGACAAAGAAATTATCTAGGATTTGAAGACCCAACTGTCCTCCAAATTCGACATGAAAGATCTTGGTGCTGCGAACTATATTTTGGGCATGGAAATTAAAAGAGATCGGGCAAAGAGGAAGCTCTGGTTAAACTAGAGGAAGTATGTCAAGATAATACTGCAGAGGTTTAATATGCAGGATAGTAAACCGGTGAAGGTTCCTATTCCTGTAGGTGTGAAGTTATCTGTTGAATAGTGTCCCAATACACAAGAAGAGGAAGAGGACATGTCCTGTGTTCCATATGCAAGTGTAGTCGGTAGCCTGATGTATGAAATGGTCTATACTAGACCAGAAATTTCACATGCAGTGGGAGTATTGAGCAAGTTTATGCCACAACCAAGAAAGGAGCATTGGACAACAGTGAAGCGGATTTTCATGTATTTGCGTGGCACTAGTGATTATGGTTTGTGCTACCAAGGAAGACTAGGATTGGATAGAGTGTTGGATATTCGTGGCTTTGTTGATGCAGACTGGGTTGGAGATCTGGATCAGAGAAGATCTACAAGTGGGTATGTGTTTAACCTATTTGGAGGTGTAGTCAGTTGGATGAGTAAGAAACAATCTGTAGTGGCATTATCAACTACAGAAGTAGAATACATGGCAGCCACTCATGCAAGCAAGGAAGTAGTTTGGTTGTAGAGATTGTGTTCAAGTATGCAATTAGTACAAGGAGCTATAAGGATAAACTGTGACAGCCAAAGTGCAATTTTCTTGGCAAAGAACCTTGTATATCATTCAAAGACAAAGCACATTGATGTTCAGTATCACTTTGTGAGGGATATGATAGAAGACAAAAAGGTTTTGCTGGTAAAGGTGGGCATTTTGAAGAATACTACAGATGCATTGACAAAATCTGTGAGCTCTGAGAAGTTCTCTTGGTGTAGAGAGACAATGGGCATTTCAGGGTTGGAAAAATGACTAAGCTCTCTTGTGGCCCCTTGTGGAAAGAAAACAACAAGTGGGAGAATGTTGGGTTGTGTTATATTCTTTCCACGACTAGCCCACGTAGTTAACTGGGGGGTTAGAGGGGGGGTGGAGCCCCCCTTTGTTGCGTTGATTGTGTTGGGGGGGGGGGGTCACAGGGGATTTGAGGCGTACCCGTTACCCCACTTTATGGGGTTCGGAGTAGCGCCCCAGAAAAGTTTGGTTTTGGACTCTATGTTAGGATGGGCGGACCCACCTATTGTTTTGTGCATGATTTTCGCACATGTTTTTTGGACACGATGGTTTTTTGATCCATGGTATTGGACGCGATGGTTTTCAGTCCATGGTATTGGATGCTTTGGCATGCATAAATATGTATTATAACATTGAAAGGAACATAATGAAAAATCAAGTTGGTAGTCCCGGTTTTGGGATCCATGGGAAAATCTTTGTGTATATGTGTTTTATGTGTTATTCTCTCACATTGTTTATTTTCTGTGTTTTAGAATTCGTATGTAGGTAATTTCTGTACGGGGTCAAAACCTACATTCACTGCAGTGGACAAGAGCAGGAAGACATCATTAGAGTAGATGATATGGGGGAGAGACTAGTTGATAGTCTCATGAATTCTTTTGAGAATTCAAAATAGCATACTGATGTGCTGATAGAGGAGAAAGAAACAGAGTAGCAAACTGAATTGTTGCCAAAGGAAGATAAGGCACAAAAGCCTTATGTTTTTAATTTTAACAATTTTTTTGTGAATGCAGGTTTAGTTTCAGATGCTGGAGGAAGTTTGGCATAGATGAGCAGCCAATAAAAATGGAAGAAGAAGACTATGTGGAAGAATTTAATCCATGGGACAGAGATGCTCAATTGCTGGAGAGAATGTTCGAAAATCATGATTTAGTGCAGACATAAATAAGCATGAAAGAGGGCAAGGATGAAAGGGAGGCAGTAAGTAAAAGTAACCAACTACAATTTGAAGAGTTGGTGGACAGCAACAACAACCTAAAGCAAAGAGAAAGAGGAAAAAGTAAGTGGCAGAGTATGGACCAACCCAAAGATGTGCTGGAAAAAGAAATTGAAGATTTGTGGCAGTTGATGATGAAACAGGCCATAGGGAGAAAGTTGATGACAACAGGAAGGATGATCAATCAGAGTATGAACCTGATTGACAAGGAGAAGAAGATGAAATAGAAAATAGCAGACGTACAACAGTAGCAAAGGAATAAGACATTTGGGTAGTTACAAAACAAAGTATGGGATCCAGGAAGACAAAGATCAGAAGACACATGATTAGGAGATCATGAATATTTTCTACTTTGGGAGTCTGATGTAGGAGCATTCAACCCAAGGAAAATCATTGTAAATTAGTAGACATATGGGGGTCATGTATTTTAAGGAATTTGGATTCCTAAGTGATGAATTATTGTAATATTTAGGCTTTTGAGTGCATAGAATAGGAATTAATTAGATAATGTGAGATATCTTGTAAATGCTCTCGAATAAAGGAGAACATGAGTGGTTAGTAATGACAAAAGAGTTAGAAGTCAATTATAACTCTTAAAGCAGTTCATGATTCGAGGAACTAGAGAGAGTTCTTAGGAATTAAATGAAGTTAGAAGTGGACATAGAGGATAGAGGACATTTAGGAGTCAGTTTAGTAGATCTAGGATTTGAACTAGAATTAGTTCAAAGAACCTTTCTGGTATAAATGTAAGCCTACGGGCAGAGTGAAAGGAGGAGGCCATTGATAGTTGAAGATCAGGCCTGTGAGAGACACAGAGTCTCGAATGTAATCATTTTTTTATAATTATGTATACAGAGGTTTATTCATAGTTGTGTAAATGTGTGAAATGAATATTTTATGAATGAATTACATATGAATTCATAGGTTCTATAACAGGGTTGCAAATAGAGTTATGTAGAACACGTAGAGGGAGAGAATGATTCAGAGGAATCATCACAGGTTTTAGAATCCAATTGAAGAAACAGAGTGAAGCTCTGGAGAGAAGTAACGAAGTGAGAATTCGCAGAGGAGTTAAACTATGAGAAGTTGAGCAGCAGAGGTGGAAAGCAAAACCTTGAAGAAAAACCCAAACCACAGAGAAATCGCTGAAGAAATAGCGTAAATTATAAGTAAAAATGTAGAGCGGAGAAGTGAAGTATCAGTGCATATGAACCGTTAGATCTCAAAGATCAATGGTCATTGTGTGATAGAAGAGCTTGGGAAATAAATAGTTAAAAGGCTGGTTTATAAGAGAAATGGTATTTTGGGCGGCGAAGAAACCATAAGTGGTATTGAGCATTGAGTGCCCGATCCCATACATATCACGCCACATAGCAGCAGAGGTGAGAGGGGAAACTGCTTTATTGGGTGGTTAAACCTCGTGTTTGTGGTCGATCTGAAATCTACCGTGAATTGTTGGATCTTGCAAGAGGATATCAATGGGGGGGGGAGAATGTGACACACCAAGTAAGCGGACACGAAGGGAGTTATATGGCGCAATTAATATGTTTTGAATTCCAGAGGTTAATCGTATATCGAAGGAGATGGGAAACAAAACTTTAATGTGACCCAAAGACTATAACGATTACGATAAGCGAAAAGGTAAACCTCAACAAAAGTACCAAGGCCGTACCAAGGTAGAAAATGTGTGTTTGCATATATTTCCTTTGTAAATGGTTATAAAGGAAAAAGGCTTAAGAGGAAGATTGCATGTGAGTTGTTGATCGAAGATCAAAGGAAAGCGACATTGCGATATCAACGATCGATCAATATAACACCGATCAGAGATCGAGCCGATTGGTGATCGGGGATCGGATCAGCGTTGTGGAGCAACTAAAGGTGCAGACTCGACAATAATCATGAATGCGGGTTTATAATATTTGAAGTCCAGCCTATGTGTTTTGGTCGGGTTTTCCTTTGAAATCCAATAAAGTGAAGTCCTGGGTAAAAAGGTAAGATTGTGAGTATTTCCTTTGTAAATGGGTTATAAAGGAAAGTAGTGTCGATGGGAGAATTTACGTGTTAATATATGTAACCAATGATTAAAGAAGAGAAAAGTTATATATATATATATATATATATATATATATATATATATATATATATATATATATATATATATATATATATATATATATGGGTTAGGGGTTAGCGAAGGGTTAATGAGAGGGTTTTAGTCCCGATAGGAAGGATTTAAAAGAAAGGCTTTAATAAAGTCATATTTGAAGGTTAAGGGGTGATTAAAGTCCTGAGACATGAATTTTGTATGTTGGTTTGCCTATGTTGATTAATACGGCCTTAACCATTAGAGGTGAAGATTTGACTCCTTGGTGAGTTAAATTCTTGGGACAAATGTATTTATGCATTTTACATGCATACTGTGGGTGTTAGCGGGGCAACTCGACATCATAAGAGGGGCAAGAGTATCCTTTTCAACAAGAGTTTGACATTGAATCCTAAGTTGCTGAAACGTTTGTAATGTAGGGCTGGTCTCTGTGCTATGAGAGATACAGATACAGACACTACACATCGGACTAGAAGTAATTGAATAGATAATATGGGAGGTGGTACTACTCATAGTAGGACATGTTGACGCCTGGTTGACGTCATGAGATGGAATATTCTGAGGTGGTATCCTTGTCTGGATCTTAGTATTGGCGTGACGTAGCTTCCTGGTGTGGATTTATCATAGTGCTACTGTCGTTGTGCGAAAACGTGGAAGGTACTGAAATTCCTCGTACGATGAAATTGGGAGAAAATGTGATGGTAACAACGTGTGATTTTCTCTTGATTAGGGAGATGGATGCGTGGAATTTAGATCATTAAGTGAAATATTTCATTGAACCTACTCAATTAGAGACATTGATTTACAAATGGTTGGGTTTATCACATAGGGCACATGTGAGAGGTGATAATTTTTTCTAGGTTCCTTTAGATCATTTTTTTCCCGACCTAGATTAATGATGGTGGGGGGAGATGAAATGATGGGGGCCTTGTTGTATTGCTGGTGGTCGTTTCTCCTTAACCACACATAAAATGGACCTAGATGCTTCATTCCCTTATGGTGGTGTATGATTTGATGGTTTGATATCTAATCTCACTAAATCGAAATTTTCATCGATAAATTGCCACATGAATCCTAACATAGAATGGAATCGGGAAAGGTGGGTACAATGTCACACATGATGATTTCATGCACAAATTTGGAAAGTGTGACATCTGTGCTTGGGTCTGGTGCTTTGAGCGATGCAGTGAACCAAATATAATCGGTTAAAGGCCCTTAATTCAGGGCATTGGCTGATCAAATGATCTGGTACGTCACATAAAGCATGAGTGGGTGCTGATAGGGGTGTTTCTCATTCAGATTGTCTCCAATCATGGTGGAAGGTTGATGGGCCAAAGGAGGGATAGGTGCAAGAATATTTTTCCCTTATGAAATAAAAAATGTTTTTGGATCCATCCTTTGCTGGGAGTACTTGATTATTGGCTTAGGTGAGCACACCTAATGCATCTCGATATCAAAGAATTTCAGGACAATGATGAATGTAATGCCCATACTCTATGCATATGGCACATGTGTGGTTGGCTCATAATGCTTTATGCCATGCAGATGTGCTCTTTTCTCCGTCACGGGGAGGAGGGTTTGCCGACGCTTTTGGGGCATGCAAAATATTTTCGAGCTCATTTAACTTGAGGAATATATTGGTGGGGTGCCCCATAGTTTCACACAACACACAGGGTCAAGGGACCCTAGAGGAGGGAGTGTTTGAAACTTCCACTTTTTTACCTTTTTTCTTATCCCTTGTTCCTGCACTGTAAGGTGTTAATGCAAGCACTACTTGTGATGTAGGCACTACTTGAGTAGGCATTGATTGTAGTGTTGTGCTATCCTAAGGAGGAATAAAAATAATGCTTGTTGGAGTAATTCCTATGCTTACTGACGTTGTCTAAGGGGAAAAATACCAGACCGGTATCGTGACAGCCATGTGGGGCAATGAGAGCATTGCGATGACTTGGTGCAAGACGAAACTAGGTGGGGGATATAAGAGGGGTGTGCAAGTGATGGAATTTGGTAAGAAAGTTGGATTGGTAAAAAGATTGTTGTTAGTAGATGGAACTGGTTCTTGATATTTGGGGTTTTTGATGTTTTCATTATGCAAACTAGTACTCCTGTGGTTGGGGAAATTTCCTCTATCACCGAAGGGTCTCCTAGGAATGCCCCTAGGAGTGTTGATGGCTTAAATTAGCCAGGGCGCAGTTTAATGTAAGTGGTGATCCAATCATGAGAAGATGAGACCAAAGGTAATGCCTTCCACTCATAATATGTGATTTGATCTATCATAATGATTTTTTCGTCAGGGGGGAACATCACTAGTCTGAACACAGATGAGGCGAGTGCTAACATTTTGTACAAGTAACTTCAGATTAGTAGGATATTATAATATAGTTGGGTGTCTCGTACTTGGATATCTATTAGCACGATTTTGTCGGTCAGCTGAATTGGCACTCTACGGAGTAGTCCTACAGTGGTTGAGGGGTGCTCGTCATATGCTCTAAGTGTGATGTCAGAAGGATTGAGTTCATGGGATCCTAGATTCTCCAAATATATTTGGACTTTATATATGTGGATGTCCCTTTGTTGACAATGGAATGGTGAATGGTGATGTTTTGGACTAAGACTAGAATTTGGAAGTGATGGCTGATGGTAGTCATGGGGTAGCTTTATTGAAGTCAAATACCATTAGGTGAGAATCAGGTGGGTTGATTGCGCCTAGAGTGGAAAGTAAGGCTTTCCATTAGGTTGGGCATGTTTGTAGGACCTCTAATGCTGACATAACCGATGGTGATTGCGTGAAGTCGTTGACTATGTTGTAGCCATGAGAAACTTTTGAGTTATTTCCTACACGTCGTAAAGGTCTTTGACCATTTTTGGCATAGTTTCTATAAGAGGCTGAGGAATGGTCAACAACCCTATAGGTATTTCCATGGTCATGGTGGAAGGTTTGGGCTCTAGGGAGTGTTGACAAGGGTAATCCTCTCTACGGACAGAAACGATCCTTCTAGCCCAATGAGTGGGTCTAGCAATTGAAGTGACAATCAACTAGACATCTTCCTAGATTAATTGAAAAGTAGAACGAGAGAGATAACCTACCTCGCTATGATGCTATGTTGATTTCCTTTGTTGAGAACCTCGAACCACTTGTGTCACGAACTTGTTCCTGCTTCTCTCAGTGCTTATGTACCTGCATAAGCGATCAAGAGACAACAAAGCATGCCAAAAACAATAGAAAAATCAACTATAACCTACTTAGCTGATTAAGGAATGCCAAGCTAACACATACATGAACATATATATTTTGGGAATATGAACCAACAATTGTATATTATTTAATGAATAAATGGAATCTTACAACCATAGCCTTGATGTTGAAAGGCTCTCCTTGAGTGGTAATCCAAGTCCAGGCCAAGAAACTTCTCCAAGTCTAATGAATTGCCTCTAAGCACAAGCTCAGCATGGGGGTGCAAATGGACATAGACCAACCATTTGGGAATGGGAGAGGATTAATTTATAGGATAGGAGAGGGAGTTAGTACTTCTCCAAAGATAATATTAGGCCCACATCTCAAGGAGGTAGCTCATAGGGATGAGACCAAGAAGCCAAATTAGGAGGATTCGACCTCATCTATGCGAAACCACCTCCAGCTCGCTACTATGGTAGCTTCTAGATCACGAAGCTTCTCATCCTCTTAGGGAAAATTACCTTTTTGGGATCATTGTGAGTATGAGAGGGAACATAATGATGCCATCATGGTTCAAACATGGTGCAATAGGAAACCATCGCGTTTTTGAGCTTCACAAGAGTGATGACCCTCATTTTAGGGTTTTAAGAGCTATTTCTTCAGGGAAAGCCCAAGATATTTTCCAAGAAAAGTTAAAAGAGGGATTTGAGTTGTATACATGGATGAGTATACTGTAAAATGATCATGTTGTTGGCACTTTAGGGTATGACATAGGGAATAGTAGGAGGCATGACCAAATATTGTGTAACAGAGGCCCCCCTAAAGCATGAAGGCAGAACGGGGAGTGATGGCTGAGATGCTTTACAAGATTTTGGCAAGGATGAGGACATTCACTTTCACGAGACCTACAATTCAAGGATGCATATACATATACATATCTAAGATCAAGACATGAATCCACGGCATGGACACAGCCATCCGGATGATGAAGACTATATGAAAAGATCCATGGTATGGGCGCAACCATCCAGATAATAAGGATCAACATAAATATAAAGTCTCCGGTATGGTCATAACCATCCATATAGTAGAAACATGTGTACAATCAAGAATAATATATAAATCGATGTAGCCTCAGTCATAACAGAGAAGACTCAGGGTCTTGCACTCCATCCCGACCTGATCAATGTACGAATCCTAACATGCGAATAAATGTGTTGAAGTTGAACATGCTAGAAAACCACCTGATTACCGACCAATGATGTGGACCGTTAACAAGTACAAGAGAAACCACCAATAATGAAAATGGATCTCAAGGTACAATAGTACAATCCGTGAATGTGGTAATGAAGCTGAGGTCGAACACTCATGGAATAACCCAATTGGAAGCTAATAATGAAGACCTATCGTCAGATGCGAAGAGCTGGCCATTAGGGCATGCCAGCTCTAAGGTACTGAAAGGGAGTTTCTAATTCATCTTCCTGGATAATGAGGTGAAGTCGATAGGAAGTAAGCCATCGAAGGAGGAAAATGATGAATCCCTCATCATCGACACGAAACAAGGAATAAAGTGGAATAATATTTAGGATTGTAGCAATATCTCAAACAATGTATGGGTAAATAACTGCAGATTGAACTTCTCTTGAACATATTGGCGACACAACTCCAAAGTGTGGTAGCTTTTGACTTGAAATAGGACTAAAGGTCATGATGATAGAATGGAATAGTCAAATGAGAGGCAAAATGGATCACCCAAACCTGAGAGGATAAGTGACTAAGAGAGGATATCCCAAACCTGACACGAGAGCAGAAGAGTGTCATGTTCAAGAGAGACATGTTGCCTATACAAAGGATGTCTCATCTTCATTTCCCCCCCCCCCGGTGATATTTCTAGCGAGTACCCAAATTATTTTTATCACAATCTTGAAGGGGATAACATATGCTTGTCATGCAAGTTAATTCTTCGAATGAATCCATCCTAGTAAGTTTTACGAGCCCTAGGAAGGAGAAGCTCAGTCTCATCATGGTGACGAGTCTTTCGTCGTAAATTTTTAACGAGTTCGATGTAAGAATAACTCGATATCCTTTTCATATTTAGAGAGTTTCAAAAAGAAACGGAAAAGAAACCTCCGTCATGTCCCTTTTTGTAATTTGTCCTTTGAATCCAAAAAGGTAGAAAATAATATTTGAAGGAACCTCTTGACCATATCGAACAAGGTGTACCTTTTTTGTAAGTAGTCAATCTCTGCTCAAAAAAGGGGTAAACATATACTGAGGTGACGTCGATTCATTTACTTTAAGGAGTCCAAAATGACAAGTACTTGGCAATATTTTCAATTTTCGAGAGTCAGAAAAGAGTTGAAAGATGACTCTAGGGGGGCTCGTTTTTCATTTATTTAATGAGTCTGATAAAGAGATAAAATAAATATTGCAAGAATCGGTCAATAATGATCATTGTTCACTTTGAAGGTACCTGTAACTACACAAGAAACACAACCATCACCGATATTGAGAGAAAATATTAAAATATTACGAAAATATTGACTAAAATGACTTGCAAAACTTATAAATAGGCAAAAGTAATTTTATTTTTTACCATTTTACCAAAGTGAGCTCTGAAAGTGCATTTTGTGCCTTAATTCTCTTGACTTTATAGTGGTTGTGGTGGGAGATCTAGGGTACCATTTCACGAACTGTCTGCGACAAGTAAGATCCTCATCCTTGCTCTTATATTTTATCACTTTTTTATGCATTTTAAAGGTTAATTTTGATGCTATAAAGGAGGGTTTCAAAAATTTAGGGTGTGAGCAATCATCATGGGTATGGTCATTAGACCCGCGATGGTCGTGCTTGAGCTTAAAGGCTCGTGTGATGCCATCAGACTATTTGTAAAAATAGGCACGATGGCGTCGAGTGCAGTTTTTTGAGAAATAAAACTCTCTTTTAAGCAAAATTTGATTATTTTGATCCATGAAAAAGGCATTAATAAGTGTTATATGTTGTTTTATAGGATAATATGGTCTTGGAGTGGAAAGAACGAGGCCATGAGGCCAAATATCATCAAGAAACTCAATATCCTGAATGCATAAACGCTCTATAGAATTACGGGCTGCTAAAATTCTTTAGGACCACATTGTTAAGGGATGAGATGGAGTTGTTGCCAAATCTAATCAGTCTCTGGGATGTAGATTGAGAGATCTTCATCATAAAAAGCCAGGAACTAGAACTGGAGGAGATGGATATCTACTTCATCACGTGTTTGTCCCGACGAGGGAAAGTAGTTCAACTCTTTGGATCTCACCAAGGAGGTGAGAGTACCAGGGGTTTAGTCCATAGGTATTTTCTTTGTGCCAAAATAACCAATGGAGGTAAGGTGAAGATGTCAACAATCACTAACAAACTCGTCCTGAGAACGATTTTGTTCACTATGGCACGTGTATCTAGCATGCAAGCCTTGCATGAGGCTTCAAAATCCCAGTTCCAATATGCTATTGCATGTTTGACCCCAACTGTCTTCAACTGGTGTGGAGGCATTTTTCCAAACATGAAACGACAACTAACCAAGCGAAAGCATGGAAACATGAAGAAATTTGGTTTCGGTTCTATATTGGTGACCTTCTATTTGGAGCAAGTGCCCCTCTTCTTGTATCAGTGGGTAGAGGTTCCACATCCTGCCCCCCAAGATCCGAGACTCGTGAGATGGAGTCAACTCATGCCTCGAGGAGGTGCGGGTCAACATATGCATTATCCACCATAGTTCATTGCTTGGCTAGAATGCCAAATACATGTGGTAGATGATTATGCTTATGCTGGCACATATTTCCAGTGGGATCTAGATCTACCTCTACCACTAGGCTAACAGTGGATCGATGCAGGTAAAAACTTGTTTTTTAGATTTTTTCAAGTTTTATGATTTTTTATAAAAGTATAAACTGAGACTCAACTTATGATAAATGTGCAGATGTGGGACCAGAGAGACCACCAAGCATGTTTCCAATAACATGGTGAGCTTCTCATCCGATAGTGGGTGCAGACTACGAAGAATGGGATAACCCCTTAGCTGAGATGGAGCGCAATCTGGAGGAAATAACTCGAGGAGTTCCAGATTATGCCATTATTGATGATGTTCCACTACGTTGGCAAAGACATACAATGGGAGTCTTTGTGATATTGTGTTAGCTACTAGGCCAAGTGATCAAAGCGGTCTTGTGCTATCATGAGCACTGTGCAGTTTGATAGTTTATCTAGGTGTTTTACATATTTTGTAGGCTTTGAAAGCCAAGTGTATCAGAACACTCTATTTTTTTATATTTTGATGTAAACACTCTAGAGGACACGATATATATATATATCTACACACACACACACACACACATATATATATGCATGTTTTATTTCTACTTATGTGTCCATGACATGATCAGTTTTATAAATGACGCAAATTCCTATCAAGAACAAAATTTGCTAATGCATTTGTTAATGTATTTAAATTACGTGGAATAAGTTGATATGTAATGTAATAAAAATTTCTTTCCAGCAATCTAACACGTAGATACATGTGCAATATTTGTGGATTTCTCACTGAGTAATGATTGCTTAATTGTAACACAATAGGCCACGAATCCAACTTGACAACTAAATACCTAATGCCAAGAGAAACTGCTTTTGACAAGAGTTCAATAAATGCACTATATTCAACAATATTATTGGTTTTTCGACCAAGGTAGATACCTTGTAAGTTAATCAGCTCGCCATTAGGGTCATAAAGTACCCATGCTACAGAAGATAGGTTTCGTGTGCTATGACAAGCACCATCAGAAAAACCAACGTAATGGCTCGATGACATTTGCGAACTGAGTGGAACATGGGGTAAGAAAAAAAACACACCAAATATCAAAGACACACACTAATGAATTAACACACTAATGTACAAAAGTTATTACACAAATTTCACGCATAATACTTCTTGAGATACAACCCATTACTGGGTTGTGACAATGCATTTCCCTCATAATCACATAGCTCATAAGCACCTTTCTACAAGACACGCTTAATGATGTAGGGCCCATGCCACATGGTTTCGAACTTGCCTTCCCCCAATTTATCATTGGCTTAATCGTAAATAAGGACCAAGTTGCCTTCAGCAAAAATGCGAGGAGAAACGGTTTGGTCAAAATGAGCTTTGACTCGTTTCTTTTGAGCTTTGATAACCATTGCAGCAATGCGACGAGTCTCATCAAGCCTTTCAAGATACAGAAGCCACTCCTCTGTAGGCGAGGTATTTGGAATAAGTTTGATATCTAGATTAAGTGAGGGCATTTCACATTTGATTAGCAGAGTTGCCTCTAAACCATACATCGGTTGGAATGGAATGAATCGAGTGGCTATCTTAGTAGAAGTTTTGTAAGCCCAGAGAGATGAGAATATCATTAAATGCCAATCCTTTCTATGCTTCCCAACGGTACGTTGAAGCATAGTAATCAAAACATTATTAACTGCTTCAACTTGGCCATTGGCCTGTGGATAATAAGGACTTGAGTTATCATGTCGAAGGCCCAACTGAGAAGTCAGCTCTACCATCATGTGATGATGAAAATGTGATCCATGGTCAGTCAAGATAGCTTTCAGAACACCAAAACGTTCTATTACGTGGTTAAAAAGGAACTGAGCAGCAGTAATACCATCAACATTGCATGTAGCCATCACCTCGGCCCATTTAGCAAAATAGTTGACTGCGACGATAATATAACCATGCCCCTCGACCGATCGAGGGTTACATGTCATGAAATCAATACCCCATTTGGAAAATGGGCCAATAAAAATTAGTAGGTGTAGGGGTACGGGTGGGGCGCGCTGCTTGGGGTTGAAAATATGTCATTCATGGAATTTTTGGACAACTAGAATGCAGTCTTTGAAGATAGAAGGCTAGAAATAACCGATGCGGAGGATTTTTTGAATAGTGGCATATTCCCCCCAGTAATTGGCGATTCAGCATATATGTCATGGGGTTGCAATGAGAAATCACGATGGTTTTTCATAAAAGGATATAGTGTCAAAATATTTGGATGACATGAACTGCCGTGAAGGCAAGCTTCTCGACATGAGCATATTGAGATTCAATATCCAGAATATTCCGACTCAAATAATAAACCACATGCTTATTGCCATTGTCGTCATCCTAAACTAATACCATAGCAATATTAGTATCATTTGCAGCCAAGTACAGGAAGTAATCATGTCGATAATAAGGGGCATGCAATAAAGGAACACCAATCAGCGTGTTCTTTAAAGTATCGAAGGTTTTCTGGGCAAATTCATCCCAAATAAAAGGGATCCCCTTCTTAAGTAAGCGAGTAAAGCCCTTGGCAAGTTCGGCATAATTAGGGACAAATCGACGAAGAAAATTAGCCTTTTCCTGCAGACTCTGAAGTTGCAGTAATGATGTAGTGGGGGTAGATTGATAATGGCCTCAACTTTTAAAGGCTCAATCCAGATACCTTCACGAGACACCACAAAACCCAAGAGTTGGCCAGAATCAACGCAAAACACACACTTGCGTGGATTAAGATGGATATTTTAATGCCGACATCGTAGAAATATGGATCTTAAATGATCGAGATGGTCACAATGCTTAGCAGAATAAGCTGGTAAGCCGTCGAGGTATGACTGAACAATGTGTCGAATGTTGTAAAATTCATAAGACATTTCTCATTGGAAGGTTGTGCCAACATTCTTCAAACCGAAAGGAAGCTTTTTATAAGTGAAAGTACCCCAGGGATAAATAAAGGTCATTTTATGCTGATCGATGGGTGAAATGTTAATCTGGTTATAGCTAGAAAAACCATCCATGATGAATAATATCACTCCCAGCACATTCGTTGATGATTTGGTCTATAAAGGGAGTAGGATAATTGTCCTTAGGACATATGTGATTGATGTCATGATAATCAACACAAACACATATTGTACCCTGCCTTTTGGCAATAGGGACAATATTGGATACCCAATCCATAAATGGAATAAGATAAATGAAACCTGTTTTAAAAGCTTCTCCAATTCTTCTTTGATAGCAATATCTTTTCGATGGTGCACAAGGTGAAGCCGTTGTGAAACAGGCTTAGCGCCAGGATAAGTAGGAATCTCATGCATCACAATTTCCAGATCGGTACTAGGAATTTCCTTGTATGGCCATGCAAAAACGTCTCGGAATTATTTAAAAAGTTGAGTATAAATCTTGACCTCATCTGGAGAACAAGAAACCCCAATATGAATGTTCTTGACAATTCCTAGTTTAATGGAAATGTCGAGAGGCATAGTATAAGTGATGTTTCCCATATTACCTTTTGACAAGACTTCATGTGCCAGGGAAGGTGTATGAAGTGGAGGCTTAGGATAATGAGAAACAAACACTTCAAGACAGGAAGGCATCTCATCAAGGCTAGGAAGAAACGAAGAATGATGATGTAGACCATTCCATGGACTTTCATCCAGAGACATGAACTAAACAATACTCTCATTGGTGGGGAATGTCTCGTTCAAAGGATTAGGAGAATCCCAGGAACCAAGCCAGGGAGATGGCACGTAAGTGTCCAAATTCATACTGAAAATAGAATCACTGTCTGAAGTGGCCATCAAATCCAAGACAATTTCTTGATAATTCAGCTTCAATGGGCTTAAAGGCATAAAATCTCCAAAGGAATAAATTTGATATGCGGTAGGGATAATTTGAGGATCCATAGAGATTGAGATCATATTCACTGAATGAACATTTAGAGGTGGGAGAGAAAAAGTACCCATTAAAGAAGAGTCTTTGAAGAGACCTGCCCGCATGCTCTCATAAGGAATCTCAATATAACCCACATAAGGAACGTTTTTTTGATGAACCAAAAGAAAAGAAGTATATTTGATCAAATGTGACAATTTTTCGTTCATGATGAAAATGAAGTACGTGAAACAAAGAAGACACCACACAAAACATGGCATGAGTCCATCTTCGCTTGAGAAGAAGGTTGTGGTTGAGATTTTCATCTACAACTTCTACTTCTAATTCAACGGTCTTTCCTTCTAATGTAATTGGCAAGTTCATGAGAATACCATATGGATGTTAACCTCTGCCATCAAAGGCTTCCAAGGTGTTTGGAGACTAGTTAAGGGAAGGAGAGCCAATGGCTTTCCAACATGAAAGTAACATGATGTAGGTATAGGCACCTTCATCAACAACCGTCTGATGAATCATTTTTCCTTTGATAAGGATCTGTATCAGAAATTCAATCTAACGGGGAAGGTGAGGCACTTTATTTTCTAGATTGAAAGTAATCATACTCGAATTAGAAGGATCGATAACACCTATGGCAGACAACAATGACTTCTGTTGCATTGGACGGGATTGGAGAACCTCTAAAGCAGACATCGTCGAGGGGGCTTGAGCTAAATCCTTAACAATATTGTAATGTTGTGCAGTTCTAGCATTTGGATTGAAAGATGACTTCCAAAGAACACCTTTGGGAGGTGGTCAGATGACAGATTCACTATTAGGGTTCTCAATATGGAGTGGACCAAAACTAGATGGATTAGAAGTAGAAGGATCATTGGTAGCTTCTTTCTCCATCGTCTGGTTAGGCGTGGATTGATAGTCCTTAGTTTGAGTAGCGATCGAGATAGGTGATGACCCTTGCATCATGAAAACTTGAGAACCTGAGGAAGAAGAGGATTGTAGTTGGTCTACCAATTGCATATGATGTGGTGGAAAAGGTTCTTTTAATACAACTGGAGTCATTTTCAGTAAGCGATTAACTTTAGAACATTGGGGACAATGCTTAGTGTAATGATCCTCCTCACAAATGAGGCAAGGATATTTCGACTTTCTTCTAGAAGCATCATCAATAGATGATTTTGGAGGGTCCTATTTTGGGACATCATCTTTGGCCTTACCTTTTCCCTTCTTTTTACCTTTAGAGGCCTTATCTACTGTGGTAGACTAGACAACATGTACCTCAGAGGTTTTACCAGGACTGGATGAATTTTGGGAGGGATTATTGGAACTAGTGTTTGAGATAGATTTCTACTTCGAAGAAGCTTTCATGGAAGTCTGAGACATGGAACTAATTACACCGTCATTAGCTGGTCTATCTGGAGGCTTCACTGCTATCGAATCTGATGATGGTATCAGAGCATCAAGTAACATCTCATATAATGTGCCAGATTGTGAATAGAACAAGTCTAAATACTGGGCATGGGAGATAACTTGCTCTTCAGTAACACATGCACCCATAGCTATGGCCTTAGCAATCTTGCTAATGAATTCTTTTGTGAACCATTATGTCAAAAACTCATCAATAGTCTCAAACTTGATGAGGTCACGCCAACGTCTCCATTCATGGATATGGTCGGAAGTGTAGGTTGCAGTGTCTTTCTTAAGGGAAATAAGCAAATGAGTGCCAGTTTCATATCGAATCGAAAATTGGAAATGAGTGAGGAAATCCATAGTGAAAGAGTTGAAGTCACCGTAGGTACCTCGAGGTAATTTGATGTACCATTTAGCAACAACACCTGTGAGAGTTCTCTGAAATAGTCAAAGACAGATAGAATTATCGACATATGAATTGGAGGAGCAACAGAGGTCATATTTCATCACATGAGCTTGCAAATCCTCCTTAGATTTCCCCTTGAATTTGGGGTAATCACTTGGAGTTTTTGTTGGAAATGGAGGTGAGTAAAGCAAATAAAGAATGGGATCGTTCGTGAGCCTCGAGACATCAGGAAACTCCAACATATCCAAGAAAGGAAATTGCATGTTAAACAACATATAAGGCCTTTGAGGAGACACAAACTATGGATTCCATCCTTGCTGGTAAGGATTATGGCACCATAGTGGAGGATTTTGTCCATATGGAATCTAGTTTTGTCCCCATTGAGGGTTACCTTGCCCATAAGGTGGATTGGGTCTAGGGTAGGCTTGATACTTCCCTACCATAGAACGATGATAAGCATGGTAAGCAGCATATGGATTATAAGTTTGTTGAACCTGTTGACCCTGGATGTAATGAGATTAACCCTACTGCTACAGGGGTTGACCTTGACCTTGCAAAGGCTAATACACATATAAATCTTGTTTCTTCCAAGGCTTACCGTATTGCTGCAAAGGCTGGCTTTGCTGTTGTAAAGGTTAATTTTACTATTGCAACGGTTGGCCTTATGAGGACAATGGTTGGGAGGACTACCAAACAAACTGATTTTGCGGCTGCAAAGGCTACTACAATTGCGAAAAAGGTTTCCCTTACTACTGTAATAGTTTCCCTTGTTGATGCAATGCTTTCCCTTGTGAGGACAAAGGTTGGGAGGACTGCTAAACAAACTGAGTTCGCGGCTGCAAAGGCTGTTGTGACTGCGGAAGAGGGTGCCCTTACTGTTGTAATAGTTTCCCTTGCTACTGCAATGCTTGCCCTTGTTACTGTGAAGGTTGCCCTTGTTGCTGAAAAGGTTGTCCTTATTGCTGCAAGGGTAGCTAGACAGTTCCTGGGGTTATACCCTGAGGGTATTGATATTTCCCGAATTGAATCTGGTCATATCCACTAGGAATAATGGATTGACTAGGTTGGACATAAGCTCCAACTTAAGGAATGTAAGGCGGATTAACCAAGCCTTGCGAACCATATGGGACATAATCATATTGGAATGGAACCTGAGCCATATACGGCTGCTGATATTGGATGTTACCTAACCCAAATGGACCAGCAGGGTTAGGAATAACACCATAATAAGGTTGATTAACTCCAACCATGTGAGTTTGTAATCCACTCACACTGTTTTAGCCTGACACAAGAGGAAAATTTAGATATTTCCCCCCCAGGTGGTGGAACATTCTGTCCACTTGATGGAGTGGTAGAAGAACTTATCGAGACCTGACCTGAGACGGTCGGTTGAACTGAAAGGGTCGGTTGAAATGAAGAGATCGGTTGTGACAGAATGGTAGGTTGAACATGAAATGAGGTGACTGTGGTTTTTACAGTAGTTCGAGAGGTCATTTTTGAAGGAACAGACCATATGTAGGCATAGCATTAGAAGACCAGATGGGGTTTTGATATAATGATGAGGCACTAGGAGTACCCAAGACTAACTAAGATAAAGTGGTATAACCATGTGGCAACATGGGTCCACTAGTTTCATGATAGGTGAGAGATGAGACTCTTCCTATATAAGGAAAGCCTTCTAGAGGGAATTCATATCCCTTCTCATCATCCATGAGAGGAGTATGGGTAGCGGAAACTTTTGAATGACCCGGAGAGGAGATTATAATTTCACCTTCTGACTCCATAGATGGAAACAATTGGTGACGAGGAACCCAAGATGTATGAGGAGATAACTCCGAAGGAATACTAGGATGATCATACAGACTGTAAGGATGCTTAGGAGATATCACAACAAGATTGAATAACAGATTCAACGGGTGAATCACAAGTGCTGACAGGCTTTCAGGAGTCTGCAGGCTCTCAAGGGTCTGAATAGGATTATTAGAGGAATCCATATCAAATTCTTGAGGTGACCAGGAATCTGATGGAGGCGGATGAGAAGACACAAGTTGGATGCTCGAAATAATTCCAAGTTCAAAACCTTGATCCTCAAGTGACTGAGGAAGTTCTGGATGAACTCCTTAGGAGGACCCTTAAGTATCAAAAAATGAAGGGGAATTATGAGATGAACTCAATGGTTCAGCCATAATGAATTCCTCTTAATAGCAAAAAAGGAAAGGAAATTCATTTAGGGCTTTTGAAAATCTTGAAATTAATAAGGAATTACTCAATATTGGTCCAAGAAGCAATTGCTTGGTTTCAACATGTTTATCATGGGCAATTATTTTTTAGAAAAAAAAAACATTGCCTTTTCATCTTTTAAGAGTCGAGAAAATGGAGAGAAGGTGACTCTAGTCACTTTCAATAGTTTTGTGATCTTGAAAGGACAAGTTTCTCAATGATATTTTCAAATTTAAAGAGTCAGAAAATATTGAAATGACTGCTTAGGTGAATCTATGTAAAAGGAGTACCAAGTAACCGTGAATTGCAATATACACCCAACAAATAAATTTACCAAGGACTTGATGTATGTGCCGGAAATCACCTCGAATTCTTTGTTCAGTGTATCACGTTTATAGGGCGGTAAACTTGGCTTCCTATGAATAAAGGTTTGCAACCTATGGGGGTCTCCCCTTATATACACGATGGTACAGGGAGCACAAGTCCATGCTAGCGCTATCTAATGCCGAAGTGAACAATAAATACTAAGTTTTAAAGATGCCGGAACACGTCTATAGCCTAGACCACTAAATGTGAACATTAATGTTTCAAATGCTCCTTAGATTAATTAATAGACTTTAAAGTCTATCTTGGAATTATGTTTCAATTTCAAGGCCTAAACGACATTACCTATTCCTAAATTCAAACTAGATGATGAAATGAAATCCTTCAATTCGATGAAAGCTATATATGTAGGGAAGAAGATCACTCAAATCATGCATCAAACGAAATGAAAAAGTGCATCCATGACAATATTCAAACGCTAAATGCAAAATATGAAATCTAATCTTTCATATGATAAGCAAATGAAATGCCAAAACAAAGCTTTAAGCAAAATTTCTGTAAGATACATTGATGATTTTTTTTCACTTTTTCAAAATGCAACTATCGTAATCTAGTGCAAAATTAAAAGAGAATTCAAGCAAGCCAACAAATATGAAAATCGCTTTGACATCAATGATTTGAATGCAACTCAAAATGCTTCGAAAACTATGAAAAGAATAACACTTCCACTTTCACTTTTAGAAACGCAAAAAAGCAAATAAAACACTTCCTTTTGATTCCAATGAGACAATCGATTTATAATCTATCGTTTTTTAAAGAGAACTTAAGAAACTTCAACAATATCTACTAATGAAAACAACTTAAGACATAAGAACCAAAAATGATCTGCAAAGGATGTCTGAACACTCGAAGACTCTTCAACGCAGGTAATTGATCTCTAATAACTCATGAAAATACCAATGAGTGAACGAAGGTTGACCTAGAAGAGCTAGAAACCGTAAAAGCCTAATCAAATTCCAAGCACTCTCAAACCAATTTAAAAGGTGATTGTAATCAGACAACAAGAAAATCAACCAAGAACACACTGGTAAATCACGGGAGAAGGCAAATAGAGTTGAAAATAAGAGAAGAAACCCTAATTTCTTAATTTTCTGCAATCATCGCACTTGTCAGGAGTAAAGTAGAGATCATCGCTATTGTAATCAACAAAATCCCAATGTCATCATGGTTGTCAGGGTCAAACCTGTGATGTTCAAGAAGAAAAAAAACTCAAAATGTTCAAGAACAACTCAAATCAACAACCTTCAAGCATCTATTAGACAATGACAATGATCATAGACAAACAATGAAGTCTAAAAATGAATGGTTGGTCAAACTCGTCAAAAGAAAAGGTGAAGAAAGGGAAGGAAAGGGTCATAGGCTTCCCAATGGAGTCAACATTTTATTGACAAGGTTAATCCTCTCTACGGATAGAGACGATCCCTCTAGCCCAATGAGTGGGTCTAGCAACTGAAGTGACAATCAACTAGACATCTTCCTAGACTATAATTGAAAAGCAGAACAAGAGAGATAACCTACCTCACTCTGATGCTATTTCGATTTCCTTTGTTGAGAGCCTCAAACCACTTGTGTCACAAACTTATTCCTTCTTCTCTCAGTGCTTATGTACCTGTACAAGTGATCAAGAGATAAAAAATCATGCCAAAATGAATAACAAATTCAACAATAACCCACTTAGCTGATCAAGGAATGCCAAGCTAACACATACATAAACATATATATTTTGGGAAGATGAACCAGAAGTTGTATATTATTTAATGAATAAAGGGAAGCTTACAACCATAGCCTTGATTTTGAAAGTTTGTCCTTAAGTGGTAATCCAAGTCCAAGCCAAGAAACTCTTCAAACACTCCTTCTCCAAGTCTAATGAATAGCCTCTAAGCACAAGCTCAACATAGGGGTGCAAATGGACATAGACCAACCATTTGGAATGGGAGAGGATTAATTTATAGGCTAGGAGAGGGAATTAGGACTTCTCCAATGATAGGATTAGGCCCACATCTCAAGGAGGTAGCTCATAGGGATGAGACCAAGAAGCCAAATTAGGAGGATTCGACCTAATCTATGCGAAACCACCTCCAGGTCACAGCTCACGAAGCTTCTCATCCTGTTTGGGAAAATTACCCTTTTGGGATCATCACGAGTATGACAGGAAATAGAGTGATGCCATCGTGGTTCAAACATGGTGCAAGAGGTGACCATCGCAGTTTTGAGCTTCATAAGAGCAATGACCCTCATTTTAGGGTTTTAAGACCTATTTCTTCAGGGAAAGTTCAAGATATTTTCCAAGAAAAGTTAAAGGAGGGATTTGAGATGTATACATGGATGAGTATATTGTATAATGATCATGTTTCAGGCACTTCAGGGTATGACACAAGAAAATGCAAGAGCCGTGACAAAAGATTGTGTAACAGGGAGCTTCATAACATCTATTTTACATTTGCAAGAGGATATCTTCTCCTATCATGAAAATGTCATGATTAGAATTTTTATGAGGGTTCCCTCTAGAAGGAGGTGGGTGGGATGATTGTTACTCAGTGTTAACCACTCCCTGATGGGGGAAAGGGTCTTATATTACTGCAGTTTGTTGACCTCCTTGTCCCCTATTCTCCTGTATCCTTTTTAACTCAAGGAGTTGAGGACAATGTCGGGTATAATGACCGTATTCCCCATAGATAGCACAAGAATGATTAGTACATAGACTTGTGTTCTTTCTTTTATTATATGGGCTTTGGTTGGTCATCGGTAGTTTCGGTTAGGGTCTTTTCCCTATATGGGTTATGGCTGGTCGATCCTTGTTTGGGTTCTCCCTTTGGTTTCATCTTTGGTTTTTTCTTATCAACATTAGGCAGGTTAGTTGGGTTTAGCTACTCCTCCGATTGTTGCTATGGAGTGAGAGAAGGTTGCACTAGATTAACCCTTGCATTATTTTGTGTTGGTGGATTATTCTGTTGTTGTGCAGGGAAAGGAGAATATTGGTTTCCTTTTCTTTGATTGGTATATGGATTCTGGGAAAAGGAAATTATGTTTGTATTCCTAGAGGAGTACTAGTTTCCCTGTGTGGGAGGATATGAGCCTCCATGAGGGGGCTGATATTGGTTAACCCTACTAACTGTATTCTGCATCGGTGTGGGTTGACCAGGTAGTATCTTGTATGCTACAATAGTGGTGCATTTTGTGTACCATCAAATGGTTTGCCACTAAAGAGTATCCAAGGCACTGATAATTATTGTTGAGTTGGTTTTGGGTTATAGATCCAATAAATCCATCAGTGGGATTGGATTCACCAGGTGTCTCTTTATAAGTTTGCAGGCACATGGCATCTAGAATCACATGATAAATGTATCCAGACTGGGTGTAGATAAGCTCAACTGTTGAGATTTTATTATGGATTCTTCCTCATTATGCAGGGATGAATTTACGACATTTTCTTAATTTTCCAATGCAAGGGATCTCAAAAAAATGTTGAGGAGGACTTTGTCTTCAAAATGTGCTTTACAAAAGCTATGACGTTTATGTCATTCGTGTATATGATCCAATATGTGGGTAGCAGGTATTTTTTGAAGTGGGTGAGGAGTTTGAGACCCAAATCATGACGAATCGGGAGCTGAGAAAAGGTGAGGGAAGTTGTAGCTAGTGAGATAAAATTTCCATGTGACATAGAAGGCTGGTCAATGTACCATTTTTCTACATGACTAGTAAGGGTGCATTGAAGTAGTCATAATCTAAGGGTATTGTAAGTGATGATATTAGACGAAACCCACCGGTGAAAAGTCATGGCGTGGTTTCTTGGGCCTTAGCCCTATTTCCCTTCCAACTTTGGAATGTCTAAAGGGAGCTTGGTGGGCATAGATGGCCAAGTATGGCCATGGGCGATCGGGTCATTGGTTAGCTTAATTAAATATGGTAGGTTTAAAGAAGATAAGAATGGGATCTGCGAGTCATCCACCATCGTGAAACGATTTTGGATAGTTAAATGGAAAGGTGTGCTTTGTGGCGAATTTTCAAGAGAACTACCTCGACGGGTGTCTCGCGGACTGTCTGGAGGAGTGGTGTGTGGGCTCCCCAAAGGGGTAGGACGTGGGGACCCTTCTGGGGTGGTGAAGGGTGTACTTTGATGAGGAGGACTCTTGAGAAAATATGCACCAAAAAGGGAAGATCCAATAATGGTGGCTTCTTGACCTCCTCTATGCCTAAATGGCGGGAGTCTTGGCGCACTACCCGGTAATGAGGGGAGGTTTAAAAAATGTCTAGATCGACGGGGAGTCATGGGGTCCCTTATGGTGTCAATTGGAGTGTCTGTTAAATTTTGTTTGGTGAGGAAAGGAGATAAAACATCAATGGAATAAAATCACATACATAAAACAAAAGCAAAAATAAAAATGGTTACTTTCCTTTTACAATTAAGTTATGTGGTCAATCAAACAAAAAATGGTTTTCATTTGTTGCGTATGATAAAAAATCCTAAGCAAACCTAATCATCATTACCAGTCTCAAAGTAATTGGGCCTGGCAAAGATATCTTATAATGGGTCCTCGTGCAATGTCCTGAAAGAACTGGTGATGCCTTCCAGTAGTAGAAGAATCAACCAAGGTAATATAAATGAGGTTCAAGTGATACCTACACTATCACCTATAGGGAAAGGATGTCCTAGATTTTGGCCACTAAAGTACCTTCATCCCACCTGTAGGTAGTCAGTTACCTGTATCGAGCACTAGATGGATCACGTAGCCCGAAGGAGTACTACACACACTAGACCTAAGCTGAACCTCCTCTCAATTGGGTCTCTGCCATGCTCGGGTATTCTTTTCCATGGGATGATTGAAAGAATTTAAGCTCCCTAAAAAGTCAACAACTATGTTTGAAATTTGTATCATGACCATGGTGACTTATGGGATGCCTACCCCCAATGGTCCTAACCTGAGCTATAAAATTTTTGGTGGATCGTGTTGGGAAGCTTAGGTGGTTCAAGTTATGGTTGTTTCTAAGGAGTCTTAATGCACTTATGGAGTGATTTTTTAAGTGAAAATAAACTAATTACACAAAGCTCCAGAAACTGGATACCTTCTAGTACAAAGCTTATGGAAGCTTGGCGTGTGATGCAAGTGAACATACAAAGTGTGGTCAGATGCAGATATCTAATGATCATTTACAATATCATTCTAATTACACTAAGTGTTCATTGTTCCTTGTATTGAAAAACAAATATGGTGTGGATCATGGGCCACTTTCTCTTTTCCTATTAGACTATGTGAATTTCAACAAGGGAGATGGAAATTCAAATGCTTTAAGAATTTTTTCATATGCAAACCCAGGTTCATTTAAGAGACGCAAGGGAAGAAAAGGTTACTTACTTTCTGTAATAAGACTTGATCCTAGTCATAAAATGAAAAAATGATTGCTTTGGTTAGTAGTGATATTTACTTCTTTACTAGTTAAGCTATGTGATTTGTAGAAAAATATAGCAAAATGGTTTGAAAAACATATGTGGAATTTGGCCACTTAATTATCTCCATAATTAAGCTATGTGTGTATTGAAAATAAAAATAAAAATAAATACTCTAATTTCTCCACTAATCAAGGTTAGTAACGCAACTAGGAAAACTAAATAGGTAATAACAAATGTAGAGGTGAAGGAAATTCACTAAAGGCTACTAATCACGCGAGAAAAGAGAAAATACAATGCTCTTTTTGGATTTTTGGTGACTGTGGGAGTTTAGCCACACACATATGTGTGCACGCGTTTGTCAGCGAAAAATATGTGCGGGGAAGCAAAGGAAATTAAAATTCAATTCCATGGGCTCATAACGGGTCCCATAGGTCCTACAAAATTTCCAGAGAGGTGCTAAGCACCTTGCAAGGTGGTTATGCAAAGAGAATATCGTGCAAACACAATCTTTAGATTAATGATAAAACAACAATATAGTCGCCATTCCTATGGTAGTGTTTTTTTGGCAATGGTGTACCAAGAGACACCTCCTTATCAGTTGATTGTTCCATGAAAAGGATCACACACAGGGTCAGTGTTGTTAGTGGAAAAACTTAGATAAACAAATCATTGTAAATAGTGAAAAGAATGCATACACAAACATAAACTAAAACAAGGAGATAAATTCACAAACAATGCTAAATGGAGCAAACAAGTCAAAAAAATAATGGATTAATATCCCTTTATTGACTCCCGGTAGTAGAGGTTGAATACAATAGACGAATATTAGACACTTGAAGGGAATTCTTTAAGATATGGTGCTCAAAAATCCTCAGCAAGGGGGGTTCTTTTCCTCAATCTCTTGGCAAGTTTCTCCTCTCTCTCAAAGTAGTATGAAGACTCTCGAATGGTGGATTCCTCTTTTCTCACTAAGATGATGGATTCCTTAGAAGAAATATGGCCAACATTCTAGTGCTCTTAATTTCTTTGGCTTCAACACTGGAATGTTGGTTTTCTCTGATAGAAATTTAGCTAGCATAACAATGTCTCATATTTTGGTTCTCCCGCAGCTTGACATTTATATAGAATTTTTTGAATCCTTCTTCTTTCTCTTGGTTTGTGCATGAAAATAATCATGAGTAGGACAAGATGATTCCATTGAGGGCTGCATATCTTTAGGGTGACTCGAATTCAATTGTCCTGGACTGAGATCCTATGAGGGAATCGACTCCAAGTGTGTGGAGTGGCCCCGCATTTGCTAAGTCATCCATTTCTTCAACCGCACTTTTCAAAGGATATTCTGCATATGTGCGTTATCGAAAAAATAATCACGACGCCCTCAATTTTTTATCCTTATAAGCTTTGAAACTTAGGAGAAATTAAATTTTGTAAACTTCTTGATGTCTTCAGCTAGAAAACATGCACTTGTGTATCTTGTTGGATGTCTTTTTGTTAGAAAATTATATATTACAGAGAAATGGAACACATAAAATATTGTAGAAATATAAACACAGAAAAATCATAAAACAAGAGAGACACAGATATACGAGGTTCACCCAGTTTGGGCTACGTCCACGGAGAAATAGCCAGTCCTTCCTTTTATATTATCTAGCAAACTGAAGAGATACAACCTACAGTAGATCCGTTGTAATTCCCTCTTCGCTCTCAATCTCCTCTCTCTTTCTCACTCAGAATACAAATCTACATAAACGCAATACAATCCCCTCATTTATAACGACTGGTTTCCTTCTGGGGAAAAAACCCTAAATTAAACATAACTTCTACCGTCAGATCTCTGCCTAATGAACGACCTAGATTGACTACGAAATTACAACATTTTACAAAGAAATTTTACAACATTTTACAGGGCATAACGTCTACCATCAGATCTCCTCCTGGACCCCCCCTGCAGCGAATATTTTACAGGCAGCGTAGCCGCCCCATTACGAACTAGGGTCCAATGCGGCGATACCTTTGAATACATAAGATAATCAGGCTCCACACCCAACAATCTCCCACTTGGAGACTAAGTATAGCAACTCCACTACTGCTTCATTTGTTGGACAATGACTCCACTTTGGACCTAGATATTTCTCATCTTCTTCATCATACCTGAAGACCAATTGAAACTGAGCAGATTCTCAGTTTCTCCCTGATTACAAATTTTTTTAACATATCTGCATGATTTTGGCTAGTGTGTATCTTTTCCAGCTTCAATTGTCCATCTTCCAACGCTGACCGTATGAAATGGTACCTGAGTTGTATATGTTTAGTATTGGAATGAAATGCAGAGTTTTTTGCAATATGTATGGCACTTTGGTTTTCAATGTATAACGTACCCAACTCCTGCTACCCCCCTGCAGCGAATATTTTACAGGCGGCATTGCCATCCTATTAAGAACTAGGGTCCAATGCGGCGATACCTTTGAATAAAAAAGATAATTAGGCTCCATACCCAACAATCTCCCACTTGGAGACTAATTATATAAACTCCACCGCTGCTTCATTTGTTGGATAATGACTCCACTTTAGACCTGGTTGTTTCTCATCTTCTTCATCATACTTGAAGACCATTTTAAACTGAGCAGATTCTCAGTTTCTCCCTGGTTATAACATTTGTTAACATATCTACAGGATTCTGGCTAGTGTGTATCTTTTCCAGATTCAACTGTCCATCTTCCAATGCTGACCGTATGAAATGGTACTTGAGATGTATATGTCTAGTCTTGGAATGAAATGCAAAGTTATTTGCAAGTTGTATGGCACTCTAGTTGTCACTGTGTAACCTCCCCAACTCCTGCTAGCCCCTCTGTAGTGAATATTTTACAGGTGGCATTTTGCCCATTACAAACTAGGGTCCAATGCAGGGATACCATATAAAACAAAAGATAATTAGGCTCCACACCCAACAATCTCCCACTTGGAGACTGATTATAGCAACTCCATCGTTGCTTCTTTTTTTGGACAATGACTCCACTTTGGACTTGGTTGTTTCTCATATTCTTCATCATACTTGAAGACTAATTGAAACTGAGCAGATTCTCATTTTCTCCCTAGTTACAACTTTTGTTAACATATCTACAGGATTTTTGCTAGTGTGTATCTTTTCCAGCTTCAACAGTCCATCTTCCAATGCCGACTGTATGAAATGGTACTTGAGTTGTATATGTTTAGTCTTGGAATGAAATGCAGAGTTCTTTGCAAGATTAATGGCACTTTGGCTGTCACTGTATAACCTGCCCAACTCTTTCTTCTTACCCAATTCATCCAGCAAACTTTGTAACGAAATCATTTCTTTACTAGCCTCTGTAGCAACAACATATTTTTCTTCTGTTTTTGAGAGTGTAACAACACTTTGCAGTTTTGAGACCCAACTAAAACCTGTTCCACTTATAGTAACACATACCCTTTTGTGCTCCACCTGTTATCTCTATCACCCGCCATATCTACATCAATGTATCCTTGTAGAGCAATGTTTGAACCACCAAAGCATAAGGTTTGATTTCTGGTACCTCTCAAATACTTGAGAATCCACTTCACCGCCATCCAATGTTCTTTTCCTAGATTGTTCATGTACCAGGCCTTGTGCAGACCATTGCATACATTAAGCTTCCAACTGCTGATGCATATGGAACTTTAGACATATGAGCCATTTATTACTGAGTCTTGGGACACTCCTCCTTACTTAATTTGAAATGGCATTCAAAGGTATACTAACTAGTTTTTCATTCTGCATATTAAACATTTTCAACAGTTTTTCTATGTACTCACTTTGAGACAATGTTAATTTGCGATTCTTCCTGTCTCTAGTTATTCTCATACCAAGGAGTTGTTTTGTAGCACCCAAATCCTTCATTGCAAATGAGTTCGCCAATTTTCTTTTGAGCACATTTATCTCCTACATGTTAGAACCTATAACAAGCATGTCATCTACATACAATAATAATATAACATAGCTTCCATCATTTTTCCTTTTGAGATAAACACAATGATCAGAGTGACATCTAGTATAACCTTGTTCAGACATAAACCTGTCAAATTTTAGATACCACTACCTTGGAGCCTGTTTTAAGCCATACAAGCTCTTCTTCAACCTACACACTAGTTTATCCTTCCCTTTTACCTCATATCCTTGTGGCTACTGCATATATATCTCTTCCTTCAAATCCTCATGGAGAAAAGTTGTCTTTACATCTAACTGCTCAAGATGAAAATCTTCAGCTGCTATTGATCCTTATACAAAACCTTTTCATTGAATATGACATCTATGCTCCTAATGATTTTGTTTTTTCATAATCATAAAAGAGATAACCAAAATCATTAACACCATATCCAATAAAAGTACATTTCTTTGATTTTTCCTCAAGATTTGTTCTATTTTCTTTATTAATGTGGACAAAGGCTTCACAACCAAAAGTTTTTAAAAATGAGTAGTTTACCTTTTTACCTGTCCATGCCTCTTGGAATACCACCATCCAAGGAACTTAAAGGCCCTATGTTTATTAGATAAACAACAGTATCTACAGCATTTTCCCAAAATTGTAAAGGTAATCCTGCATGCAATCTCATGCACCTTGCACGCTCCATGATTGTCCTGTTCATCCTTTCTGACACACCATTTTCTTGCGGTGTTCCTGGAACTATCTTCTCTCTGCAAATTCATTATCTGATTAATACCTATCAAACTCTTTGCTACAATATTCACCTCCATTGTCTGATCTGAGACACTTCAACCTTTTTCCTGTCTCATTTTCAACCAAATCTTTCCATTTCTTGAAAGTATAAAAAACATCAAATTTATTTTGAATACAATAAATCTAGGTTTTTCTGGTTGCATCATCAATAAAAGTAACATATTAACGAGAGACACCAAGAGATGATACCTGAGCAGGTCCCCATACATCTGTATGCACAAGCTCTAATTTTTCGCTCTTCTTTTCTTTCCCAACTCTGAGGAATCTGACTCTCTTCTGTTTTCCATCAACACAGTTTTCACAGAATTTTAAATCAACATGCTTCAAACCTGGCAACAAATTTCTTGAATGAAGAATCTGCATCCCCTTCTCACTCATGTGCCCAAGCCTATGATGCCACAGTGTCGTATCTTCTCCTGTAGAGGTTAAAGCATTAACATAAATAGAAATACCATTGCATAAATACAATGTACCAACCTTTTCTCCCTTTGCTATTACCAGGGATCCTTTAGTGACCTTCTAAGTTTTATCTATAAAAGTAGTCACACAGCCTTCACCACCCAACTTCCCTGCTGAAATAATATTTTTCCTTAGATCTGGAACATGCCTTACCTCCTTCAATAGCCATTGATTTCCATTCTATTGTTTTATGAAAACTGTACCCATTCCAATGATTTTACAGGGTTTATCATCGCCCAATCGAACTTTTCCAAAATCTCCTTGAACATAATCATGAAAATGTTTCCTATCAGGTGTGGCATGGAATGAGGCCCTTGAATCTACCACCCAGGCATCAATAATATTTTCTAAAGAAAGAATCAAAGCATCTTGCAACACATCGCCTGTCACATTCGCTTCATGATTATTTTCTTACTACGTGTCTCTTTCTTTTCCCTTCTGACAATTGCAGTCTTTCTTCAGGTGTCCTTTCTTCCCACATTTCCAGCACACTATCCCTGATCTAGACTTGGATCTATATTTTCTTGACTTACTGTGATATCCAGGGCTCTTTCCTCTTTCCATTTTCTTCCCCTAGTCTCTGCAGTCAAAGCATTACCTGATGTCTACCGGAGCTTTTCCGTCACATTTCCTCGCTAAGGATTGCATCAACAACATCGTCAAAATTTAAAGTACTAGATCCAGAGACATAGTTACTAATAGCAATAACTAAACCATTCCAACTTTCAGCAATGAGAATAGAAATAACAGAGCCCTAACTTCATCATCAAAAGTTACCCCTACAGAACTTAACTGACTGGTAACTCTATTAAATTCATTTAAATGATCAGCAACAGATCCACCTTCTAACATTTTCAGATTAAATAAACGCTTCATAAGAAATACCTTAGTTGAGGCCGAGAGTTTTTCATATAGTTTGGCCAATGTCGACATTAAACCCTCTTTTGTCGTTTCCATTGAAATATTAAATGCCACTGACAACACTAGGCACAACCGTATTGTTCCAAGTGCCTTTCTGTTGAAAATATCCCATTCTGTGTTTGTCATACTTGTGAGATTCTTTTCCTTTCCGCTCAATGGTTGGTACAGATTTCTCTGGTACAAATAATCTTCCATCTGCATCTTCTAAAGCTGGTAGTTTTGGCCGTTAAATTTTTCAACCCTAAACCTACCATCTTCCACCATTTCTCCCACTCGAACGAGGAAACCTTCTCTCCTACGAGTTTATCAGCCAAATAGACCTTCAGCTTTGATACCAGTTGTAGAAAATTATATATTACATAGCAATGGAACACATAAAATATTGCAGAAATATAAACACAGAAAACGCATAAAACAAGAGAGACACAGATATATGTGGTTCACCCAGTTTGAGCTACATCCACGAAGAAACATCCAGTCCTTCCTTTTATATTATCTAGCAAATTGAAGAGATACAACCTACAGAAGATCCACTGTAATTCCCTCTTCGCTCTCAATCTCCTCTCCCTTTCTCACTCATAATACAGATCTACATAGATGAAATACAATCCCCTCATATATAGCGAGGAGTTGCCTTCTAGGGTAAAAAACCCTAAATTAAACATAACTTCTACTGTCAGATCTTTGCCTAATGAATGGTCCAGATTGACTACGAAAGTACAACATTTTACAAGGAAATTTTACAACATTTTACAAGGCATAACTTCTACCATGAGATCTCCGCCTGGACCCCCCATGTAGTGAATATTTTACAAGTGGCGTTGCTGAGCCATTACGAACTAGGTCCAATGCGGCGATACCTTTGAATACAAAAGATAATCAGGCTCCACACCCAACAATCTCCCACTTGGAGATTGATTATAGAAACTCCACCACTACTTCATTTGCTGGATAATGACTCCACTTTGGACCTGGAAATTTCTCATCTTCTTCATCATACTTGAAGACCAATTGAAACCAAGCAGATTCTTAGTTTCTCCCTACTTACAACTTTCGTTAACATATCTCTAGGATTATGGCTAGTGTGTATCTTTTCCAGCTTCAATTGTCCATCTTCCAACGCTGACCATATGAAATGGTACTTGAGTTGTATATGTTTAGTCTTGGAATGAAATGCAGTGTTCTTTACAGTATGTATCGCACTCTGTCTATCATTGTATAACTTGCCTAACTCCTACTACCCCCCCTGTAGCAAATATTTTACGGGCGACTGTTGACTTGTTGGGGCCTGACCCAGGTTCAGAAGTGTTTTAGCTAAACAAATCCTAAAACTACCGGCCATGTCGGCAACATTCCGCGGAGTGCGGACTGAGGTCTCACCTGAGGTAGTATGGGAGGGTGCTGGAACTAGTTTTCTGCACCCTAGGGATGTCTTGATGAGATTTGGAAAGGTCGCGAACCAATCTTGCACACTGGTGCAGCTCCGCGCAGCTGTTTGACCTTCGCGTAGATCTGTACGGAGCGTGAAGGGGCGCTATCTAGATCCTCTAACCTTGTTGTGTTATTATTATAGATTTGACTTAATTTTGTGGGCCCAGTAATATTTATCAATCATTCAACATTTATAACCAGTGTGCGCAACCATAAACTATAAAGAGATGCATAAACATATAACAGAAGCATAAACATACAGATCTACGAATAGATGCACAATATTTCCGAATCAACTTAGCTTTTATTAAACTTTTGTTTTGTTACAATCCCAACTCCACCCTATTCACTCAGCTGTAGGGGTCCACGCACACAGCTGCAGACTCTACTAGGCCTCTGTGCACACAGCTACAGAGCCTCTTCTACTACTATGACCCATGACTCAGACTTACAGACTCAGAGCGAAATATCGCACTCAAAAACGCATAGAGCCTCGCTCTATTTATACATTCCCTTGGTCCGCAGACCATGGGTAGGCCGACACATTCTATATTAATTTACAATATTTTAGGGCGGACTACCCTAGACTCTCGCGCTTCGCACCCGCATTTTGCGGGGTCTTACATTTTTTTTTTACCAACATTCGGGCTACAAGCCCCAAAAATCCACTATGGGGGGATCCCCTGCTCAACAGGCCCCCAACACAATCATCGTGACTCGTCCCGAGTCACTCGGCTGGTGTGGCGATCTTTGCTCGGAGTCCATCCAGCAACTTATGTGCTTCGCGCAGACCTGCCATACATTCCTCCATTGTCTGCTGAATCAATTATGCACGAATCTCTGATGCATCATTGTGAGAGGCACCCTCTTGCCTTTGTGCATATTTGTCCTGCATCTAGGCCAACTTCCCCTCAATCGTGGTGGTGACCGTGAACGCTTCCTCAAGCCAAGTCTAGATGTGTGCTTTAAGTCGTGCTTCTTCCTGGCATGTGGCATCCACTTGTTATTTCAAATCCTGGGCCTCCCTCATCTTGGCCAATCGCTGAGTAAGGTTGACCATTTGCGCGGTTCTTAGGCCTACTGCAATTCCCACGCTTCTATCTCTAACTACTGTAGCGTGGCTTCCTCTTGCAGTGAAGTGAGCGTGAAGAGGGATTGGTCCAACAATCTTGTGCAGTCTTGTACAACATGCTCTATCTCTTTAAAACCTGATTGAATGGCGTGGTGGCACTGCTATCTGACTTCTGGGGGTGTAGAGGGTTGCGCCTTCAGTCGCAGCTCTGTGATCTGCAAGTTCAGCTCCAACTGAACCTTCGCGGCCTCCTCCTGGGTCATGCAGACTCTAGCTGCCAGTTGGTGAATTTTTTCCACGTTGGGGAGTGCTGCCAGCACGGCCAACTCTGGAATGTTGTTACAGGCCTCCTCCACCACCTATTTTAATCCCTTGTTTTTGGCGACCAGGTTATCGCATTGCAAGCTAAGTTGTTCTAGATTTACCTTCTGCTCACTCAAGACTTGGAGAGCGTGGCCCTCCCTAGCACAAAGCTCACCAGCTACCCCATCCTGCAACTGGTATAGGGTTTCTTTGGGAAGGGTGGCCAAATTCAACCCCCAGCCCCTCCTGTCACCTTCAGCTTCTGCTAAGACAGCGCCTTCTGGTAACATCAAAGTGTTCGTTTTGTGGGTGTGCAACATCTACTCAGCTTCGGCTGCACCTTCTGCAAGGTGTGGTGTCATCACTCTTGGGGGTCACACCTGTAATGCCTGGAACTATGGTCTGAGCGCCCCTAACACTATGGTCTGCTCCATCATCAACTCTTCCAGAGCATCCTTAGTGACATCGTGAATTGGTTCACTACTGTCAACAAGGTCTCCCTCCACGGTCTTTGTTGTCTTTGTCTTTTTACATGCGATTGGCTTCTCCTGGACACACGGTCTCTTGAGTTGGGTCGATTGTGGTGTGTGTTCCTCTACCTCAACCTCCCCCTGTATGTCCTACTCTGTGGACATTTCCTGATCTTCCTCGGTCTCTTCGGTGGGTGCGGTTGTAGTTTCTACCGTTCGCGCAGTCGTTGCTGCCTTAGCCTCCTTCCGCTGTTTGGCCGCTTCCTGTTCCTGGCGCTTTCTTTCTGCCAACTTCACGATGCGCAGCTTGGCGTCATTCTTCCACTGATGTGCTACAATCTTTTCTAATTCTGCCATGTCCGGAGCACACCACTCTGGATACCATGCCGCCATTACGTCGAAGATTGCATTGTCTGTTGCAATGAATGGAAGCTTCATCCATGTTCGGGCTAGATCCTTTCACGCCTAGATATATAGATTATGCATATCCACCTTGAATTTAGCCATGCTTTGAAAACTGTTGTATACTATTAGCGACAATCATGGCCTGCATTGATCCATGTTCGGATGCTCACCTCCATTAACAACCAAAATAGCTTGATCTCGCGAACCCTCATCGCGTCTTTTGTTGCCCAGAGTGAGGTGTACCTCGCGGCTTCGGGTAGGTTCTTCTCAATGGTGGGAAACTGGCTATCCCTCGGTAGCTCCCTTGTGACCAACATGATGGATAAGAGCAACCACGCATAGTGGAAGTTCTTACCCTACTCCTGCACCTCCCTACAATTTGTCAAAAATTCCTCGCAGAGAAAATGCGCCTAGTTGAACTAGACCCCCTCTGCACACTGCTCCTCCAACGCAATCACAAATGCTGGCACCTCATCTACGCAGCATTTCCTCATGAGATTTCTGGCCAGCCGCAGGTTGGCGACGTGCACCCCTTTGTCCATGACACTAGCTATTACATACCCTTGCTTCCTCTTCTCCAACTTATATTTGGCCTTCATCTCTTCTACGAGGGCCAAGTCACCGCTCTTTCCTGCTATGGCTGCGGGATTATTTCCTTTGATGGGAAGCTGCAAAATCTGATGAATTAAGTCGGTCGTGATGGGAATTGGCTCCTCCAGCCAGAGATACCCATCATGTACTAGACACAGTAGCTGGCAAATGACAAAAATTGTGATGGGTGCGCAGTGGTAGTGGGGTATCCACCACAGATGGAGTAACCTAGCCTTCTCCACACTGCATAACCATTTCTGCTGCAGTAATTTCTCCACGGCCAACTATGGGACTTTTTTCTATCTGTGAGGTCCCAGTCTTCAAATTTTATATTCGGTACCCGTCCCAGCGGCGGACCGTCAAACCTTATTTCATCCGGAAGAAGCGAGGTCTAGAGGGCACTCTTCGTCGCCTCCGGGTCCTTCGGTATCTTGGTTGTCCCTTTCCACAGGGGGATGTAGGGGGGTAACTTTATCGCTGAAGGTACTTGGGAAACATTCTCCACCTCATTGTCCTGTGCCTCAATTAGGGCAATCAGGGCTTGAAAATCTTCCTCCTCCTCTGTTTCAATGGTGACACTTTGCCCTTCCCTGTCATTGACAATTTACTAACTATGGGTTCCGTGGTGATACCCGGACTGGCCCCATTGGTTACTTGTTTTTCTGTGGTCACGGTGTGCGTGGGAACTTGGGAACCTCTGGTGCAACCGTTGCCTCTCCGGCCTCCTCCTGGGTCACACGAGGCTCTGGGGTTACTTCCGCGAATCACACTCTGGTTCTCGCAGTCGTCATTGTTTCTACACTGGATTCATTCGATCGCGTACTCATGGGTGGTATGGTAGCTTGGTGCTCAATGTTTTATACTAGCTCAAATCTCAAACAACCAAGTGTTGCCTCGAGGCTACCCCACGGGATTTTATAGTAACGTTTGAATTTGAATTCGCCCATTCCCTACACTTCTAAGTCATTAATACCTTATTGGCGGCAGATCATCCTGAATCTAGCTCTTAATTCCTGTCTTAATGGCTCGCCACTCGCTCCTTTCTGCCTTAAATTAGACTTCTTGTCATGAACAGTGACATCAACGGTCACTTCCTAACCTACCCGCGCAACAACGTAACCCCTTATGCGTGACCACGATCCCTGTGACATACTAGCCTTGCGCGGAACCTCCTCTCCACGTAGCTCTCATGCAGACTCGTTTATAGTCCTGTGCTTTCTTTCAACTACTTGGAGCTCTGAGACTATGCGTCCTACAGATAGTCAGGTGGTCGCACCCCTGGTGCGAGGCTTCAATTTTCCGGCTAGCCCGGGCTGTGGGCACCCTTCAAATACCCTTGTGTCAGGTAGTGCGTCGTGTTCTTCTTTGTATGGTATTCTCCCTTGTTTAGTAAGGTGTGGTCACAGCCATGATAGCAGGGTCGCAACTCTTTCTAATGTAGTAGTAGGGCCAACTAGACTTGGTCCCATCATGCTTAGTTTCTCGCAACCCTTTTGTGTGACTTTGGTTTCCAATTCGCTGATTTATTCTTCCAATGTTACGCTTTTCTTCCTCAGTCGTGCCCACTCTTCATCGAGTTCGCGAAGTTTCAAGATCCCTCGCCGAATGGCGTCTTGTAACTGCGTAATTCCTTTGCCTAGGTCCTTGCAACCTATCCCAACTGCAGGAGCTTTGGTCTAGGGATTCTTCTCTATCCTCCTGGTTTCATCTCTTCTTGTCAATGTTGGGGTCATTTCCATGCTCTGGTTTTTTCTTATGGTCATATAGGCCCATCGAACTGTTGGTACACGCAGGTCCCTGTTGGTTCAGCTCGTCTGGTGAACTCTTTTCATGACTCCGCATAGCTTTTTGAATGCTTCGACGTGGACTTTTGGTCACTTTTCCTACTACCGCATCGGGTTTAGATTTCCGATCCTTAGTCTAGAAGGTGCTTGCACAACCCACGTCTGCACCCAGCGACACAGGTGAGCGCATAGACTGGTTCGTCTTGGCTGCCCAGCTCGTGTTCATCGCTGGTGACTTCCAAATCGTAAGCGCATTCGTCTGATACATTCGTGCCAATTCCCAATATTTTTTTGGTGTGTATTCCACCATCGCGCGGGTGTCGCGCGCAATGCCCATTCTAGCGCACTGTACCATTGTTGTTCTGGTACTGCCCTTTCAAATTTGTCTAAGAATTCATCCACGCCTGTCTCCCCATCATATGTTAGCAGTTCCCTTGCTTTGGTCATCACACACCACAGTGATTTAATCATCATGTCGCAGTTCAACGTTGTTACTTCATGCAATCGGTTCTGCCAGCGTTCTATTTCTTCATCTGAATCCGAAGTACAGGAACCGTCGCACTTCCATGAGATTCTTCCATATGCAGTCAGGTTCACCTGATCTTGGTCTTACATCGTTATATGGTAAATGAAATCCAGCTCATCCTCATTTTCATCATCGCGCACGGGTTCAATGTAGCACGTTCCTTCGGCTGGATCTAGCGGAACTACTATGCGTGGGGAATTTTTCTCAAAATTCATCTTCCACTCCTTCAGGTTGATGACTCCATTCATATCCGTGGCCCAGTCTATTCCTAGCAATGTGGGATAAGGGTTTCTATCATCCATAATCTCTATCACCTCAAAGTCCATCTGCATGCTTGCACTTTTGATGTCCATTATTACCCCTTGCAACCTTCCCATGGGAAAAATCTTCTGCTGGTTCGCCATTCGCAATTGAATCGAGGACCACTACAACGTGGGCCTACCCATGCATTCCCATGTCTGCTTTGGTAATACATTCACATCCGAACCCAGGTCCAGGATTACCCGATCCATTTCATACTCGCCAATCTGTGCCGTCAATCTCGTTTCCCTCTCGATGCACAATGCATTCCGTCCTAGCTTCCAAACTATGTGCAGTTCACCCGACCCTACACACCTAGTGATTAGCTCTTATAGTCCTTTAACTGCCTTATTTTTGTGCAACATACTTCGTGCATGTATCTAAAAAGGTAGTTAGCATAGAAGGATCCATCCCTGTCTCTGTTGGTCCTTGCTACTTGAAGTAGAGGCCTCTGCGAAGCTCTTCTTAGCTTCCATAACCATCTCCATTGCATGTTCCAAGTCAAACTCAGGTTCTATTTGGGAGCCTTGCGAACCCATGTATGTTCCTCGGGCTGCTTCCCCTTATCTTCCCCTGCGGTTGCTCCGCTTCTAAGCACGATTTTCACGTTGGGGTATTCTTTGCGAGGTTCAGACCTCATCATTTGGATATTCTAGGTTGGAGTAGGTTGTAGTACCCCTTTCTCGTGCATTTGTGTGATCAGCGTAGGAAAATCTAGTGCTTCATGATAGAATTGAGCACAATATGAACAAGCTAGTCTCATCATATTGGTACAATTGTGAGTGTAGTGCCTTGGTCCTCCACAATTGTAACAAATTAACTATCTACGACCCTTCCTGGCCCCATTCCGACTCATTCTCGACCTCGCCCTTGGAATCTAGCACGTGCCATCCCTGCGGCTGGGTCAAGGCCTCGCGTTTTTGTCTGTATCCGATAGGTTGGGATTCGATCTATCATTAACTCATAGCTCCAACATGTACGCTCATCGTGGCCCACTGATCTATAGAAATTACAAAATAGTTGTTGCGGAATTTGTGTATACTTTTGCAACAGGTGAAAGTTGTCTGTGGTGTGCTTTCCTCCCACCTGACAAATCGCGCACCAGAGCATGGGTGCCACACTTGGCCCTGCCTATGCCTCTAGTCTCAACGGAATTGGTCCCCCTATTGCTAAGTAGTTCGTGAATACTGGGCAGTGATCCTTATTGTGACCTTGGCCTTTACATTTTATGCACCACATTTCTTCATGTGCCTCCGACTGCGGTGCCCTATCCTGCTTCAAACTTTGCATCTCTAAGCATAGGTTATGTAGTTGCACATGGATCTGTTGGACTCCCAATTCTGAATCCTATATCAGTGTTTCATGCAGCCTCATTTCCATTTCCAATGCTTCTGCCTAGGTCGAAAGATTCTTCTGTGACAGTGCCATCCTCAGGTGTGGTGTCAAAGACGCCACAAACCACACATGATGTTGTGCATCCGTTAGTGTCATATTAGCCTCACGGATCGTACTCTTCAGCCTTTGATCCAGATCCCAGGGGGTCTCGCCTGGAAGCATCGCAATCTCTTTAAATTCGATGATCGACTGTGTTTCTGATTTCGGCCACCTAAATTCTTTGTTCAGCGCATTCTGGATCTCTGCTATTCCTGCATTTGGATGATCATTCGAGTGTTTAATATACCATGTCAGTGCATGATCCTGTAGCGCACTTACCAGTGTGGCCTTCTTAATGTTTTCATCTGTGACCCCTTGTGCTTCCCACACTACTCTTACGATGAACTAGAACTAGTCTAGATCCTCATTCCCTACTCCTATGAATACGGGTAGCTTGATCGCACTCGCCATGCTGAACTGTGAGGTTGATGGAGGTGGGGTGGGTGATGATGGAGGTGAAATAGGTCAAATGGGTGAAGATGTAAGTGGAGGTGATAACTAAGGAATGCGTTGCCTTATCAAACTGACCGCACTTCTAGGGGAAACCCGAGTGCGCTCTTCCTCGCTCACTCATGGAGGTGAAATTAGAGAACTCTTCCATAACCCTTCAATCCCTTTGAAGATCCATCCGCTCCGAGTCATTCCAGTCATTAATGTATTCGCATAACCCACTTTTCACATAATAGCATCTTAGTCCAAGTAATTAGGGATTTGATGTACCTACCTCATGATCCCTTGAGAAAACGTCGTTCTGCTTCACTATAGCTCACAATCGTGTCTATCGCGAATTCAGTGATAAACCCTCCTATTATCCGGTCGAGCCAATGATCCACAGCCCGCACGATCTTATCTTTTGATGCCTCTAGTATGCACACTAATTCTAGTTTCATAGAATCTGAGAAAATCTCATTTCTTAGAGAAATGATCCTTTCCTAGCATTAAGTCTCTGACATCTTATCTAATATCTGATCTTCCATTCTGAGAAAATCTAATGAAATTTACTCAAGGTGAAAAATTGATCAATATTGAATTGTATAACTAAACTAGATCAGATTGAATTGGATACATTGGTATTTCATGCACCACAATGCTAGGATCGATGCCAGGCATTTCTTTGTAATACCATGCAAACACATCACGAAATTCTTGAAATAGATGAGTATATGTCTTGATCTCATCCGGAGAACAAGATAGCCCAATATGAACATGTTTAATGATATCGGGTTTGATAGAAATGTCAATTAGCATTATTTGGGTAATATTATCCAAATTTCCTTCCGACCATACTTCACGAGTAACAGTCGATGGCGGAAATGGAGAAGAGGACTCTTTGAAAGCAATAGACATGATCACCGAGCAAGGCAGGAATGAGGAGCGATGATGAGTATCGACCCATGGTGGTTCCTTGATAGACATGATTTCCATGATACATTCATCAACGAGGAAGGTCTCTGCTAAGGGATTAGATGATCCCAAAGTGGAAGTTCCAAGAAGTAGATGGGTACCCAGAGAACCCATCAGTGAAGGAATATGATTCCTAGCCGCCTACATTGTCCAACACTTCATCTGTGAATGGAGTCGGGAAAGGATCATGCACACAAATGTCATTTATTTTTTGAGATCCACACATATCCATATCTCATCCTTCTGCTTCTTCTCTTGCACCACCATTGGGCTTACCCAATCAGATTCTTCCACAGGCTCAATGATGCCTGCCGTGAGCATCTTGTCTAGTTCTAAATGGACCTTCTCCTTATATTTCAGATTGAGATGGTAAGGCCTTTGCTTAATTGGCTTCACGTCGGGCTTTAACGTGATCTTCATCATTCCTAGGTCCCCGATTATTCCTTTCAGATCTGTGAACTTGGTAGGAAATAAGTCCTGGTATTCATGGAGTAGTTCAGTGACCTTATCCATAGTCGCGTCATCCCAGTAGTATCCAATATTCGCAAATTTAGGTTCTGCCTTTGTACCAATGTTCACTTTTTTCATTCTTAATGGCGCGGTTATATCAGGGTTCTCAATTTGGGGTCCTTGAACCTCGCGGTGACCTTCTGTTTCCGGAATGTTAATCTTCAGCGAATCCTCGTCCTCTTCTTCAACAGTTACATTATAACATTCTAGCGTGCGACTCAGCTGAGTATACCATTTAGGCTGAGTCAGGTCTAAAGCATCCTGTGGTATCCTAAATATTGTTGCTTTCACTTCTTGTAACGCTTCATCAATACTGTCAAACCCATCCTCAAAACTGAATGTCATCATGAATCCTTCGCGCAGGATATCCCATTCACCTGTCCCATGGCGGAGCTCAGTTTCTATATACCAATTCATTGGGATAACATCCAGGGTATGACAGAACAAGTGCACCCACTCAGATTGGGGATTTTCTCCATAAGCCCGGGTCCATTTGGCCAGATGTGCCCGTGGATCATTCTTCCCATCATACTTGTCTTTCAGCCACATCTTAGGCTTCCCAAATTATGTTCTCATCATCCTCCTACATTTGCGCTAGTCATCAAAGCTTCCCTTGTGCGTACCCCACCATATTGCAGGCGTAGCACGCAGTGCCTAGTCCAAGGCATAGAAGCACTACTTTTCTAGTACCTCCCTTTCAAATGCATCCAAAAATATATCTACCTCATTTAGACCATCATAAGTAGGCAAATTTCTTACCTCTGACGACACACAATGCAACGACCGGGTCATCATGTTGCAATTTAGCATAGTTACTTCATGTAACATATTCTGCCAGCGTTCTATTTCTTCGTCGGAGTCTGAAGTGAAGTAACTCTCGTGATTCCATGTAATCCGTCCATTCGAGGTGGGATTCAACCAATCTTGGTCTCGCACTGTTATCTTATAGATATAGTCCAGATCATCATCACTCTCATAATCACGAACAAGTTCAGTATAGCGTGATCCTTCAGCAAGATCTAGGGGTACTATTACATGCAATAATTTCTTCTCAAAGATCATCTTTTTCTTCTTCAGATTGATTACCCCATTCATGTCAGTAGCCCAGTCAATTCTGAGGAGTGTAGGATAGGGATTGTTGTCATCCACTATCTCTATTACTTCAAAGTTATCCAGTGCTCTTGCTCCCTCAATATCCACAGTCACCCCCTGCAGCCACCCCATGGGGATGATCTTCTGCTTATTCGCCATCCTTAGCTAAATCAGAGACCATTGCAGCATAAGTCTCTCCATTTTCTCCCAAGGCTGTTTTGGTAGGACATTCGCATCTAACCCCAGGTCCAAAATGACCTAATCCATTTCATACTCTCCTATCTGTGCAGTCAATATCATCTCCCATCCCATCCTTGTTTTATTCTTGCCAATCTTTCGTACTACATGCGACCCACCTAGCACAGTTCCAGTGGATCTATTAATGAGTTCTTGTAACCCTTTCACAACCTTACTATCGCTCAATAACTTCATACAAGTTTCCAAGAAAGTTGTGAGCATCGAGGGGTCCATCTCCTGCTCAGGCTCATCCTTGCTTCCTGGGGTGGAGGCCTCAGCAAAGCTCTTCTTAGGCCTCTAGGATCATTTTCACAATCACATCCAACACTAATGCTTGGAAAATGGCTCCTTTTTGGACCTGGATGTTTCTCATCTTCTTCATCATACTTGAAAACCAATTAAAACTTAGCAGAATCTCAGTTTCTCCCTGGTTACAACTTTTGTTAACATATCTGCAAGATTCTAGCTAGTGTGTATCTTTTCCAACTTCAACTGTCCATATTCCAACACTGACCATATGAAATGATACTTGAGTTGTATATGTTTAGTCTTGGAATGAAATGCTGAGTTCTTTACAAGATGTATGGCACTTTGGCTGTCACTGTATAACCTGCCCAACTCCTGCTTCTTACCCAATTCATCCAGAAACCTTTGTAACCAAATCATTTCTTTACTAGCCTCTATAGCAGCAACATACTCTGCTTTTGTTGTTGAAAGTGCAACAACACTTTGCAGTTTTGAAACCCAAATGACAGTTGTTCCAGCTACAGTAAACACATACCCTGTTGTGCTCCTCTTGTTATCTCTATCACCCGCCATATCTGCATCAAAATATCCCTGTAGAGAAATGTTTGAACCACCAAAGCATAATGATTGATTTTTGGTACCTCTCAAATACCTGAGAATCCACTTCACTACCATCCAATGTTCTTTTCTTGGATTGTTCATGTACCTGCTTACAACTCCCACTACATGTGCAATATCAGCCTTGTGCAGACCATTGCATACATTAAGCTTCCAAATACTGATGCATATGGAACTTTAGACATATAAGCCATTTCTTCTTGAGCCTTGGGACACACCTCCTTAGTTTGAAATGGCTAGCCAAAGGTATACTAACTGGTTTTGCATTCTGCATATTAAATATTTTCAACACCTTTTCTATGTACTCACTCTGAGACAATGTTAATTTTTGTTTCTTCCTATCTCTAGTTATTCTCATACCAAGGATTTGTTTTGCAGAACTCAATTCCTTCATTGCAAATGAGTTTGCTAGTTTTCTTTTGAGCACATTTATTTCCTACATGTTAGAACCTGCAACAAGCACTTGAGAAACTTCACTGGTGTCTTATACTTTACAGACTCCATCTCATGTTTACATGGGTGTTGGAGTAAACCAATATGGCCAACCCACTCCTATGAATATCCCTAATACTGGAAACAATGCTATGAGGGGAGCACCTCCTCCACTTCGGTCACAAGGGGCCTCTCACTCCTCCCAAACTTTGTTCACATCTACTTTCTTAGAAACTTTAGTTTTTCCTGGTCTTTCTAAGTTAATGAAAAACCCCTTCAAAAATAATATTGCGTGGCCACCTGTTCCACATAAGCTGCTAGCAAACATTCTAAAATTTGATGTTAAACTTGGAGAATATATTGTAGCCCATATCAGTACTTATCACTTGTGGTATTCATCCAATTCTTTCATGGATGATAGTATCAGGTTGCGTCTTTTTCAGTGGACTCTCACTGGCAGTGCTGCCAAGTGGTATATTGATCTCAAATCTAACACTTATGATACTTTCCTATATTTGGCATAGACCTTTGTTAATCACTATCCATTTCCTATTACATATGAGGCTAGTATGGATATCCTCACTACCTTCGTCAGGATAGCTGCACACACATTTCTAATCATATTCATGAGTGGAGGAGACGACGAGTTTTTTCTTTGCACCAATATTTCTGATGAAGTTCTTCATGAATGGTTTATTAAATATTTACTTCCTGAAATCACTAAAGATGTAGTCAAGGGTGGATCCCAGACTGAAGATAAAGCGATCCTGTGTTCCCACAAACTTGACTTGATCTATTCTCATTCAAACACCTTGTATCAATGCATCCCAAAAGCTCTTATACTATCCATTGGTTCATCAACTCACAAACCCGAAAGCCATGCTAATGGATTCATGGGCTCTATATCATCTAGAAAAATAGAACAACTAGCCTTTCATATGGGCCAACTAAACATCTCTTCTAGTGCCTCGACTAGTCATCCTACTACTCAAACACCTCATGTCCTATTCCCACCTATGAGGTAAATCTTGTTCAATCAACATCGAATAATAATCCTCAACAACCAAGAGGGGAAAATGAAAAGAATAATTCCAAGGCTTCATCTAAATAATAAGGGTGTTCACTTCCCGGATGCGAGTGATGGCGGGACGTGTTGAGAGGGTGGGCAGTCACGTGGGCAGGTGGCAGCCCAGAGGTGACATATGGTACCCTGCAAGGAATGATAAAACCTCGCATGAAATCCGATGGCAGAGGAATTTAATGCCAGTCCTCTCAGCTCGAGCGAGCTGCTTGGCAACCAGTGCAATGGAGGGTATTAACGTTGGAGGGCCTGTTCACCCGGGGATATGGTTTGGCATAAGGTGAAATCCCTGATGCGCTCTGTGGAGAAAGGGGGAAGGGATCCGGAGTTCACTCAGCCTATTTCAGAGACGGGGAAAAGCAGGCCCTGCAACTGCATTACAATTGTGCAGGTCCTCCGCACAGAAGCAGCTCCTGTGGCCTGCGTGAGACTGCAATTGGCAAATCCCGCGATGCAAAGGGAAAGGCAGAGAATGTGTAGCAGGCGAGGGGGCACCAGAGGTAGAGCCTCCACGCAGAGGCAAGGTCACATTTCGCCTTCCTCCTCCATTGAAGTCACGTCGGTGCCACAGCGGTTCCAGGGCAGCAATGATGAAGGTGGCAGAGGAGCTGGTAGAGACGCAAGAGCGGAAGGAGGTCAGGAGGAATCTCCCACGCTCAGGTATCGGCTTCCCTGCCCTCTGGCTAATTCAACTCTTATTATCTCTATTACGGTTGAACCTGGTGCTACTCAGAGCACACAGGATGAGGCAATTCACGCAGCAGACTATCCTGTGCATGGGGCAGAGCCCATACCGGAATGGCAATGCCACAGCAGAGAAGAATCCCCCATCGCGTGCCATCCGGTTCGGGCAGGAACAAGTCATTTGGTTCATGGAAGAGGGTCTGGAATTGACCTTGAGCGCCCTGCCAAGGAATGCGTCCCCTCAGCCTGTCCTTTGGCGCTAGCTGGTCCAAGCAAGCCGGTTCAGGAAGGGCCATCTGGTGCAGTCATCCCTCTCTCAGACTCTGATGATTCTCTCCTATTTGGGTGTCGAGTAGAAGAGGCGCCCTACACCACTGATGACGAATGAGCTTGCTCTTGGTAACCTCTGCTGCAAGAGCATTTCTATGTTTTTATCTTTATGTCTATGATTCGGCCAAGCGGCATCAGCATCTATGTCAATGTGTTGGCTGTAATTGTCTATGTGTCTGTCTGTCTGTGTCTTGGTCTGTTCAATGTCCTTGTGTCTTCAGTGTCAATGTGTCGAGCCTTTGGCAAATTATCGTATTCCAAATTTTGATAACGTTCAATTTTGGGAATGTAATCAGGGCAAGAAGAGGGCTTCCAGGCAGATTTCCATAGCCTTGCCCATTGTAACTCATATGTATTTCTGATTTTTGTATGATAATAGAATTAGTCTTATCCAGAAAAAAAAAAAATAAGGGTGTTCACTAAAGGACCTATATTAGTATCCCATTCTAGACTCAAATACATATGTGCCCAATCACATAGGTTGACCCATCTTGTTCATCTTAGGTTCGTGGTTGTTGCTAGGGTAAGACAACATGATAAATTTACAAGGATAAATTTACAATCATGTTGTTATTTCAAGACTGTTTATGCAAATGAATATGTTGAACATAATGATTTAAACGATTTAACATCACTGCATGATGACGAACTTGTTTATGATGACTGTATGGTAAAACAAGTTACTAATATTTCAAGATTTTATTCATTACATGTTCATACATACCTACAGGACTTCATTGAAATGTGGATGAGTGCATACTTTTGAAAAATTTCTTCCTATTTTCAATCAAACATGAATATATTTCTCGATGTCCTGGTAACACAATTTCTCCCTTTCTTGTTTCAATAGTTAAATATATTATTATTATTGATCAAAATGAAGCCCAAAATCAGGAGGTTTCCCATTGACAATATTTTTGCCTTGTTACATTGAATTTTTTACTTTTTTGATATAAATTGTTATTGAAAAACATTGTATATAAATCATGTACATAGATAAACCTTTTATGCTTCTTAGGTTTAGAATGAATAAAGACGAAGTTTTCTACATCTTCAAGCGTCTTTATGCGATCAAAGTAGAACAGGATACACATATCTGAATCCTTAGTATGAACCATATTAATTAGAGTTGTAGATACATATTTTTAGACTTGGTTTGTAAATAATGTTTGAGGGGTAACAATCTTTAAAGGGCTTAGATATTAGTTTCTTAGTAATGTCACCTTCGTATTGGACATTCTTCACCACATCTATCTTTCATACTACTTACACATAAATACAAAGGGATCACGTTAAATCATAAGTGCTATACCTATAATCATAATATTTGGCCTCCATAAAATTCAATTGAAACTTTGGTTAGACTAGTTACATTATGACCATGCATGAGACCTTCCCTTATCACCATACTACCATAGCGATAGAAACCAAATTTTTCATGGGTGAGGCATGATGGTATCTCTGCCAAGGCTATAGACGTTCACTAGCAGTGGAGCAAGGCAAGTGGCATTATATTAAAATCTAGTGTGTAATCCTCTCACTCCTTCTATTGAGGTAACTTCCGATGGGGCATCCTTACATCTCCGTCAGGGCTATGAATGCTCATTGGTAATGGGGCAAGGTCAGTGGTTTTGGACTAAGTCCAGTGCGTAACCCTCCCATCCTGTGAATGTTATGTTTTCTAAATAAATTGAAATAAGGGCTCTAACACAAAGAGAAAACAAGAATTCAAAAATATCCTTACTTTAGGATAGTGGATGACTCCGTCAGGGATATGGACATTCGTTGGAAGTGAAGCGACATCCGATTTTGGAAACTCGTGTCATGTAACAAAAAGATAACCAAATCCCTTCCAATTAATCTCCAGACCTTATTCCAAAATGAAAGTCATTCTTATGAATCTTTATTAGTACTATGATTTGTGTCATTTCTTGATTATTAACTATAAGCATGTATCACTTGTATATGGTGTTGAATTCTCTTATGAAGTGAGACATTTATCATTTATGATCATCTGCCCAAAATCATTATCATAACTTCCCTGATACACTTAGTATACAAACAAACATCTTATGTATGTAAATAATCATTGAACTTGTTAATCTATATGTACTGGGGCCTCACATTTATTCTTGTTTCATTCTTGGTACTAATCGACTGAAACTTTAAGATGTGAAATATTTCCTTCTATTGCTTTACTTTTTGTCTTTTGAGTCCCATTTTTCCTCATAAGTCGACTCCATGCCCAATACAAAGGCTTTTGGTCTATGTTCTTGATCCTCCACAGGGGAGCATCATCCCTAGTTGGAGCCAAATGTTGTCACCAATTTGACCCAAATTAGATCTTGACTCCTTCTATCAGTTTTTCCTTGTACCTCCCTCACTATATGACTTCCTCTCATATTCTCTTGATAAACAATCACTCCCTTGAATTTTTATGTTTTCCCTCCATTAAGTATATCTTTATAATAATCATTGTAACTTGTAAGAAAATCACTATTATAGTAAATAAAAAATGAAAATCTTAATTTTGAATTAATAATTACCATTATTATAATAAATTAAATTAAAAAATTAATTAACTAACCTACCCATCTTATCTTACCTCTTATTCACTCCACTCAACGCTAACTAAATATCAATGGTATAAGTCCTTACCACTTGAAACGTATCATTAAAAGCCCGTTAACATGAATAAATATTCATGGCAATAAATTTTAAAGCTCCCCTCATAACTTCAATGACTCCAACAAAATGAATGCCTTGCACTCTGTCCGACATGTGGAGGATACTGATCCATCGAGCCTGTTAGCTTTGTGGGCATTTGGCCCAAAAATGGATCCAAAATACTCCCACAGTCTCCAAAGTTTGCTTAAAATCGTGCAAAGGGATCCAAACATTCTCTTGAAATCTTCAAAAGTGCTTAAGATCATCCCAAGATTGAAACAAGTGAGAGAGGAGAGCCCTTGGAAGGGCATAAATGCATTATCGGGAGGCTAAAACACTTCAAAATCAATCAAAAACCCTTATCATAAGGCTTAAAACTCAAGAATGCACAACTGTCGTTAGATATGGCCGATCAACGGCCTAGATCTAATGGAAAATCACAAGTCGGCAAGGAGAAAAGACTTTGGGCAGTGAATCAGCGCTAGACACCGCCAATCGGTGATCGCCGATGATCGGATCGGCGGGTCATAATCGATTGACGCGATTCAGTGTTATCAGCACAGACCAGGGGAAGGAGTGATTGCGATCGACGATTAAACGTGGACTTTCGATCGCGTCCGCAGATCGATGGCCCACGTTACATCACTAGATTGCTATCGGTGGAAACCAAAGGGGCGGGGCCTTGACATATACATACGGGCGACCCGATTTTGTGGACCCGACAGTATTATAAACAATGTTTCATAGGATTTCAAGTCTGCGCAAAGGCCAGTTTACTTGGATTTTTCATGCATTTCGTTATGAAATGAAATACAAAAGAAACCTTGGGGCAATGCGATTGCGATGAAGCCCAAACCCGAAAGGGTCCGGGAAGTAGAATATATACATTTTCAACTCCGTCAAAGGCTGGTTTTTATGCATTTTTTTGCATATTTTCATTATATAACGAAATACGAAGGAAGCTTGAGGTAGTGTAATAGTGATGGAACTCAGACTCGATGGGTTTCCGGAATGAAAATATATCATATATGAAATCTGTGGAAATCCCATTTTCAATGTTTTTCATAGTTTTTATGTTTTTACAAAATACAAAGGGAATCATAGAATAGGTCGAGTGCGACAAGCGACAGCGACTCAAGGGCGGACCCGATAGATAAAGAAAGCCATGTTTAAGGACATTTTAAATTCCAAAAAAGCAGATATTGGCAGGTTTTTTGCTATATGCAGCATTTTTCTCTGTTTAATAAAGAAACGGTAGTTCTAAATATTCAAAGGGAGATAGAGATCAGAAAGGAAATAACAAAGGCTGGAAGGGGAACAGAAAGAGCCACAGCACGTGCAACTCACCCCTAAACTAACAAAGTAGTCATGGAGCATCAACGGACAACACAACTACCTGAAATAGAAAGATCAGGGAGCATAGATAGTGCATCAATAGCCTAGATAGTGCAGCAAGCTACCCAAAATATCTAAAGTCAGTTACTCTGCTGTCAAAAGAATAATCCTCCAAGCCCATGCTTGCCTATAGAGGGAATCAAATAGTTAAGGGATAGATGAGACAAGATTAAGACTCCGAGCCTCTTAGAGCTTAGGAGCATTGTAAACAAGCTATAAATAGATGAAAGCTAAATGTAATAAGGGTTCAAACTTCTGGAGACTGTAGAGACTTTGCTACTCAAGCTTCTCATCTTCATTCATTAGTAATACAAGCTTATTTTTTTGTTATATCTTCAATGTCCATTTATTTTCTGTTCTAAGCTTGCACTTGAACAGTTTGTTCATGTTTTCTTTTATGTCTAAGGCCAGATAACTGTCATCTTATCTCTGCTTTGATAATTTAGATTTGCAAGCTTCTTTACTGCCTGTAGCTAGCCATTCATATGTAATCATATATGCATCAGCCGGTACAGTCAGTGTTCTCTTTTGCTACCTGTATCTAGCCATTCATTTATGTTGATGTATGCATCTGCTGGTATGGTCAGTATTCTCCATCCATTCATTGAATCTACAAACTATTGAGCATTAGTGGTCTAAAGCCTTGTAAGATGAGGGTGTTCATGCATGTCTTAAGTTAAAACATAGTTGAAATGGTTATCTGGCTTCATCCAAACCATAATTTATTCCAATAGTTTAGAGAATAGTATTGAAGATTATATGTTACCAGGCATCTCCGAGCTGCAACCTAGGAGAGTTTCTTGGAGTGATAACATAATTGGTGTTGTTGTCGGGGAGAGGAAACCGAAGCTCAACTTCCCTGGGAAACGACTTAGATCTAGCTTTGATGATAGACAAAGTCTGGGAACATTTTTGGTTGTAATCATCTATCTGGCGACTCTACTGGAGGCCGAACCTCTTGGCGAATCCACTTCATAGTTTTGGCTCAGTTTGTGAGGCATACTCGGAAAAATCATCAGAAGTCACAAGCTGACCCAGTACCTAACCCTGAAAAGATCATCAAAGAAAGAAAGTTATTGCAAAAAGGAGCATCAGGTTCAGGTAAACCTAAACAATATCCTATATCTCTTCAAGAAAGGCCTATAATAGAACAAATATGTGTTGAGAGTATAGCTTCTAATACTAGCAACGAAGAAAAACTCTTAGAGATTCATAAAGCTCCTTATTCTTTAGGTTTTCCTTTTGTTGTATGCCCAAAGGAAACCTCACCTCCTATCCATCATACTCCTTTAGTCTTATCAGTCACTCCTCATCCCTCTATCATTCATACTGCCAGTACTCTTTTAGCCACCACATCTATGGCAGGCCCACAAGCACCTACCAAAATGGAAAGAATCATAGCTGCTAGGTATGGACCTCTAATACTACCCACTCCTTTGAATGCCATGCCTACTGGAGAATATCAAAATTATATGCCCAAGTTCACTGGAACTGAAGGTGTCTCAGCTGAAGAACGTCTTGAGTCATTCTATAGCTATGCTGATAACCTGGACATTAGTGAAGATGATCTCTAGATGAGAGTCTTTGTCCAAAGCCTAGATGGAGAGGCTAGAAAATGGTTCAGGGAACTGACCCCAACATCTATAGTAGATATTGAGGCCTTAGATGATGCATTCCTAAAGCATTGGGGGGATAAGAAGGGTCTCCTTTACTACCACACTGAGTTTGGGAACTTACAGAGGGAAAATGGTGAGCTGTTGTCTGATTTCAATAAGATATTTAACCACATGTACAGCAAGATATCAGCTGAAGTGAAACCCACCACTACCTCTGTTAGACTCACCAATGCCAGCACCTTTGATTCTGACTTATATTTACTGTTGAGGGAGAGGCGATGTGCTTTTTGGCTGATATGCAAGATGCAGCCTTGGAAGTAGAATCAAACATCATGGCTGCAGGAAAGCTCAAAAGTAATGTTGATAGAAGAAGACAGAGGGGCAAGCCTTCATCATCTTCAGATCCAAATATTGATAAAATGGCCAAGAGGATAGATTCATTAGCCTCTGAAGTTTCCAAATTAAAGGTTGAGCAACATTCTGGGAAAGGAAGGGTTCCTAATACCTTTGGTCCTCCAAATACAAATCCATATAGAAGAGCAAATGAGCAATTGCAGATTTTGCAAAGAAACAAAGATGTCAATGAAGACCAAGGGGTGAAGACCCCTTTTCAAAATGCAGTCATGGAAGAAGAGCAATTTGAAGAAGATGATGAGATCCATTGTATGGAAGACAAAGACAACACCACTTTTTTAACCAAAGCTACCTATGAGAATTCATTATTCAATGGCCAGATCAGCTAAGAATGGGATGGTGAAGTTGTTCTACAAACTGTAGATCAGCACCAATATAATCTGAGGTCAATGATGAATAATGTCAAAAAAACTCATGTTCATAAAGTTGTTGTCCCTGCAGAACATCAAGCTAATAAGCAGGAGCAACCAGCAGTTGATCCTATCATCCTCAAAGCTCCAACCATAGAGGTAAGAGGCCTTGACAAGTCCCCTTCTTCTTTCAGTTTTCAATCATAAATTCAGAAGCCAACAATACCTATGCCTCTGATTGAACTAGTGAAGAATGAGTCCTTCAAGGCATCCATCCTTGAGGATCTTAAGCCTAAAGTGACCCAAACCTCCACTGTCTATGTAAATCTGCAAGATGACCAACCAGCTGTTATTCTTAGCCCAATGATTGTAAATTGTGAAGACATCTCCCCATCATTCTATGTTTCTCTGTCTATTCATGATGAAATCCTTCACAATTGCCCTCTAAACATTGATGCCAGCCATAATTCAATGCCCAAGGCTGTCATGGATAAGCTCGGTCTTGACATTACCATGCCTTATCAGTTGGCCTCTACGCAGCTTAAGAAACTAGTTTTCCAGATCACAGAGGAAGAAGGCCCATAGATTTGGGACATGTTCTTTGATGGGGCTTACTCTAAGGAAGATGCAGGAATAGGTGAAGTCCTTGTGTCCTCAACAGAGGAATACATTGATTCATATTTTATATTAACATTTCAGGTCACAAATGACACAACAGAGTATAAAGCAAACCTTATTATTCAGTAGGTGTACAAAACCTTCCAAGAAAAACATCCAAGGCTGAAAGCATGCAGAGATGAGGTGAAATATAGACCATCTCTGCCTGATAATGTCAAATTCTAGAAAGTTTTTGAATTAGAGGATCAAATCAATAGGCTTTTGCAAGTCTTTGATGAATTTTCTGATATGCACATTGACCAAGACAAAGAAACCTTTGATAGAAAGGTAAAAAGGGTCAATTTTCAATTTGGTGACTGTTTTCTCAAAAGGGATGCATCAAAGGAAGGAGGAGATGTTTTTTATGGCCCAACCAATGGGATATTCTTTGAACTATATTTCAGTTAAGGCTTTCAATCCTTGGTAGTGTAAATATGTTGTTTTCAAAGTTTTTGTTTCATGCTAAATAGACTCCATGCCTAATGCAACACTAGGAGGAACATTTGATCTTGTTGTTTACAGCAAAGGTATTGATCTATAGTTCTTGAAACCTCACAGGGATGATTTCATCCCCAGAAGGAGCCAATGTTAGCTTTGTGGGCATTTGGCCCAAAAATGGATCCAAAATACTCCCAAAGTCTCCAAAGTTTGCTTACAATCGTGCAAAGAGATCCAAAAATGCTCTTGAAATCTTCAAAAGTGCTTAAGATCATCCCAAGATCGGAACAAGTGTGGGAGGAGAACCCTTGGAAGGGCATAAATGCACTATCGGGAGGCTAAAAAACTTCAAAATTAGTCAAAAACCCTTATCGCAGGCTTAAAACTCAATAATGCACAACTGTCGTTAGATCTAGCCGATCAAAGGCCTAGATCTAACGGAAAATCGCAAATCGACAAGCAAAAAGGACTTCGGGCAGTGGCAATTAGCGCTGGACATTGCTAATCAGCAATCGCTGATGATCGGATCGGCGGGTCGCAATCAGTGGAGGCGATTCGGCGTTATTGGCACAGACCAGGGGGAAGGAGCAATTGCGATTGGCGATTAAACGTGGACCATCAATCGCGCACGCAGATCGATGACCCACGTTACATCACCGGATTGCTATTGGCAGAAGCCAATTGGGTGGGCCTTGACATATACATACGGGTGACCCAATTTTGCGGACCCGACGATATTATAAACAATGTTTCATAGGATTTCAGGTCCGCGCCAAGGCCAATTTTAATGGATTTTTTTGTGTATTTTGTTATGAAACGAAATACAAAGGAAACCTTGGGGCATTATGATTGCAATGAAGCCCAGACCCGAAAGGGTCTGGGAAGTAGAATATATACATTTTCAAGTCCACAAAAGGCCGGTTTTTATGCAATTTTTTGCGTATTTTTGTTATATAATGAAATACGAAGGAAGCCTGAGGCAGTGCGGTAGAAATGGAACCCGGACCCGATGGGTTTCCAGAATGAAAATATATCATATATGAAATTCATGGAAAGCCCATTTTCATTGTTTTTCACAATTTTATGTATTTACAAAATACAAAGGGAATCATAGAACAGGTCGAGTGCGACAAGCGACAGTGACACAAGGGCGGACCCGATAGATAAAGAAAGCCATGTTTAAGGACTTTTTAAAGTCCGGATAAGCAGAGATTGGCGGGTTTTTGTTATATGCAGCATTTTCTCTGTTTAACAAAGAAACGGTAGTTCTAAATATTCAAAGGGAGATAGAGATCAGAAAGGAAATAACAAAGGCCGGAAGGGGAATAGAAAGAGCCACAGCACGCGCAGCTCACCCCTAAATCGACAAAGCAGTCATGGAGCATCAATAGACAACACAGCTCGCCCGAAACAGAAAGATCAGGGAGCATAAATAGTGCATCAATATTCCAGACAGCGCAGCAAGCTACCCAAAATATCTGAAGGCAGTTACTCTGTTGTCAGAAGAATAACCCTCCAAGCCCATGCTTGCCTATAGAGGGAATCAAATAGTTAAGGGACAAATGAGACAAGATTAAGACTTTGAGCCTCGTAGAGCTCGGGAGCATTGTAAACAGGCTATAGATAGTTGGAAGTTAAATGTAACAAGGGTTAAAACTTTTGGAGACTGTAGAGACTTTGCTACTCAAGCTTCTCATGTTCATTCATTACAAATACAAGCTTCTTTTGTTGTTATATGTTCAATGTCCATTTATCTTCTTTCTAAGCTTGCACTTGAATAGTTTGTTCATGTTTTCTTTTATGTCTAAGGCCAGATAACTGTCATCTTATCTCTTCTTTGATAAATTAGATTTGCAAGCTTCTTTACTGCCTGTAGCTAGCCATTCATATGTGATCATATATGCATCTATCGGTACAGTCAGTATTCTCTTTTGCTACCTGTAGCTAGCCATTCATTTATGTTGATGTATGCATCTGCTGGTATGGTCAGTATTCTCCATCCATTCATTGAATCTACAAACTATTGAGCATTAATGGTCTAAAACCTTGTAAGCTGAGGGTGTTCATGCATGTCTTGAGCTAAAACCTAGTTGAAGTGGTTATCTGGTTTGATTCAAACCATCATTTATTCCAATAGTTCAGAGAACAATATTGAAGATTATATGTTACCAGGCATCTCCGAGCTGCAACCTAGGAGAGTTTCTTGGAGTGATAATAGGGCCTTTCACAACGGTTAACCTCCAAACAAGTTTCCACCCGACAACCATTTGATCACAAACTTCAATGCTCAACATTTCATTTGGTTTGCATCATGACAAGAGTTCTCTCTCCTCCGAGCTTCTTCTGATGATTAATAAAACAAGTATTTAGGATTTCAAATGAAGTTTAATAAAACAAGTATTTAGGATTTCAAATGAAGTTTAATACAGAAGTACATATTTTAACATTCTTATATATAATACATGTATTATATTAAAATTCACATATATTATATATGTATTATTTAAAATTAAAAGATATATGTATTTATTTATTAAAATTTATAATTATATATATAATCTTATTTGAAAATCAAATTGATATAATATATATTATTGAGAATTTATATAAGATTATATTGTCTACATTATTTAGAAACTTATTTGAAATTTATGTCAAATTAGAAATTTGGAATTTATAATTAAAATTTCAGATATATATAAATTTCAGATTTCACTCATTTAAACTCAATTTTTTTTATTTCTAATGGCTGGGTAAAGAAATTGTGCAAGTATCAATTTAGCATGGGAGGAGCATTGAGATTTCATAGCATGTTTTCTTGAAATACAAGCATTCAACATTTAAAATTTTGGATTCTATCTTGCCTTTGGGGAAAATGCGTTCACGTTAAATATATATTTTATAACCTAATGTTTTGTATAGTGGGAAAATTTTTACTAGGTCTCACCTAAGGTAAAAAATTAAATTTCATTAATAATGTAGGTGAGATAATATTATGAGAACATTATGAAATTGTGAGTTATATTTTAATTTCATTTATTATAATGTTTTATATTTGAAAATTAATTTATATATTTTCTTTTAATGCAGGGTATATTATTTAAAGAATTTTTAGCCTGACGGATTTGAGCGAGAATTTATTTAAATGATGAAATATGTATTACATTTAGTCAAAATAATTATCATTAACATAATTTCATTCGCGAAGTTATGAGAACTAAAAATGAAATGAACTTCCAAACATTTAAAAGAAGATATAAAAGATTGTTCAGAGAGATTTTTGATAGGTTGGAGGATGGTAGCTCTGAGGAAGAAGACTTTAACTATTACAACCATCTTGTACATGTTGCAAATGGTCTCCTTCATTGTGACATGGAGGTTTTATTAATAATATTATAATTTATTTCTTTTTTTATTTTTTCCATTGTGTTCTATTTTAATCAATTTTATGCACTGGTCATTGTTCCAGAATGGTGGCTTAACTTGATTATGCATTATTCTTGAATATATTAAATGATTTTAAATATTTTGGAATACCTGATATCTAGGGTTTTAAAATCATATTTTGAGTTTGTTGGTTGCAGGTTTAATTCCATGAATACATGATATTTAGGGTTATGTGCACCATAAATTCAAATGTCATAAAAACCAATTCTTTAAATTTTATTTCTTTTTTATTTTATTCTCGTTTTCACTATTTTCCCTCATTGGAAAACGTGAAATTATTAGCCTTTATTTGACTTGTTCAGATTGTCTAATGTTTCACACATTACATTTAATTTAATAAGTCTCCAATATTTATTATTTGAATTTATTAAATTAATTATTCTAATTGTTATGCAAGTTAAATAATAATAATACTTGATGTTATGTTATTTAAACCACATAGTTCAATTAGATGTATTTAACATGAATGTGCTTTGATTTCTCTCTTTTCTTTAATTTTAATTTTTATATCTCGCTAACCTTTGTGAATTATGATATATATTATTTATCTCATTTGTGTTTAATGAAGTTTAATTTAATAAGTTTTTATGAGTTATGTACTGATTAGGTGCTCAAAATTATGCTCAAAAATCAAAGTGTCAAAATCTTGTTAAAATTACTTTCAGATCAAAGAGCTCATCATTTTGATTCCAATGGTGCGAATGACACTCAAATCCGAGCTCGTATACAGAAGTTAGGCCAAATCAAAGTTCAAGTTTGACTTGAACACATGGTAGGATTGGATGATGTGGAAAGGTCCTTCAACGAATGAGGAGGCACGAAGTTGCAAACCACCATTAGCCCTTGCATGTCACAAATCGTAATCACAGGTGGGTCGGCGTTAAAAATCGGCCCCAGAACAACCAAGGTGTGATGCGATAAGGTAAGCGGGAAGGCTTTCAAGAATCTGTCGAAGGCGCAATGCGATAGATCACAATCGCACATCGGTGAAGGGAAGACATTACAGAAAATCGGCCTTGGCAGGTTTGGGTTGTAATGCAATATTGCAATCATAAATCGCAACGATGCAAAGGCCCGCATTATGATTACTCGCCAAGGCACCATCGAACTGCAATTTGTGATAAGTTCCCAGATGCGAGATGTTCATCAGTTCCAGTTTATAGTGTCGTCGGGTCCGCCACATCGCAATTGTACAATCTCCCGCCGCGAACTCAAACCTTAAGCTCGTCGTTCCTTGCCGATTGTGATTTGTGATGGACAGTCGGTGCCGACAAATTATGGCCTGTTGCGCGGCAAAATTCTCGCTCGATTAGTGTATTTTTGGAGTGAAATTGTGGGTTCCTATTGGATGTGGAGCAATTTGTGGAGCGAATAATGGGAAAACAAGGGGAAGTCATAACTTCTTCAGTTTTCTACAAAATTGGATGCAAAAAGTGGCTAGATGGCCATTGTTTGAACATGTTGGACTCAATGGAGCAGGGTTCAGAAGCAATTGAGCATTGTAAACACATATTTTTACAATTTTGAGCATAATAGAGAGGCCCAAGCCAATTGGAAGTTTAACTAGGGAGACGCAGCCCAGGAGGGGTGAACTACTTTATCATGTGCTTGTTGTAATTTGTTTTTGATGATGTTCTGTACATGTTTATGATGTTGTTAAAAATTTCTAATTTATGTTAAATTGCTCATTAAATTAACATAAAAACTCTTCATTTCACTTGCAAAAATTCAAGAATCCTTAAGCACAATGAAAGCATTTTGTTTATAATCTGAAAAATATCTTAGCACTACAAAATAATATTCTAAATCAGATCAATTTGGTTTCAGAGCCACTGGTTTTTCTTTGTGAAAGAAGGATTTAATTGTTTGCAAGCTTATGTCATGCTTACAAGGTTAAAACTCAAAAGAGGTGAAGGAAAGCTAGTTGGAAGCCCTGAAGTTGGGTTAAGGGGAAGAAGAGAAAGGTTGTCACAATCTTCAACACTAGTTCAGCCTCAAGTTGTAGCTGAGACTCCAAATATCATGTCTCATGAAGGAGAACCTACAAACATGACAAAAGATGAGAATACCTTCATAAATGATTTCTTTGATATGACATAGATGGTGAAGGTCCTCTATGAAGAGAGGAATATCAGGTTGCAAGGGGAAAGCTCCAAACCTCCCAAAGGAGAAGCCTCTTTAGGAGGAGGTAATGGAAAATGAAGTAATGTGAATGGAGACAAACCTCCACCCTCTCCACCATCTTCTTCAACTTCTTCTTCACAAGAATCTTCACCCTCTTCCACTAACACAACCCTTACTCATACTCATCATCATTCTTCAAAAGGAACTGGTAAATCACCTTTTTTAAAACTTGATGTTAAATTTGAGCTGCCTATGTATAATGGTAAAATGAATGCATAGAAGCTTGATAATTGGATTCATTAGTTGGAGGTCTATTGAAGGATTCAAAAACTTCAAGAGGATGACATAAAGATTCAATTAGCTTCCTTGAGAATGGAGGGTGCAACACTAGTATGGTGGGAATCAAAGACCCAAGAGGAGATTAAAAAACACGGTAAGATCTCAATTTCTTGGAATGACTTCATTGCTGAAATTAAAAGACAATTCTACCCTCTAGCTTATATGCAGAAAGCCATCATGAATTGGTAGAACTTTAGATAGCTAAAAGGTAAAAATGTGCAAGATTACACCCAAGAATTCAGAAAAAAAGGTCTGTAATGTTAGGTGTAGATTTGCAATCACAGGAAACATTGTTGAAGTGCATAGGGGGTTTACATAGTTACCTTAGGCATATTATCTTAATGTTTAATCTCATTAAACTAGATGATTTGTGTGTGCAAGCCACTCATCTTGAGGAAAGAGGGAAAAACATCTCAGAAGAAGGTAGTAAAAAGTCATTTAAGAGTAAAGGAAAGGAAAAGGTTTTCAAAGGGAAGGAAAAGAAAAATGTGTCTATCTAAAAAGAAGAAGAGAAAGTTACATGCAAACATTGTTCCAAAGAGGGTCAAGATGAAGCTCATTCTTGGAAGTTTCATACGGAAATGAGACCAAAAAGAAACAACAACAAGGGAAAACAAAAGACAACTGCAACCACTCAACAAGATTTGGGATCTGATTCGAGTGATGAAACTAAAATCATATCCATGGGGTTAAAATAAAAGGAATTCATTATAGCATTAGTTCTTAAAACTCACAAAATGAAACTCCAAATGACAAGAGGAGAATAGAATTGTTTCACATAAGGTTGATCTCAAAACATAGCAATATTGATACGGTGTTTGATAGTGGCTCTCAAGCCAATCTTAACTATGAAAACATTGTCAAGAGTTTAAATCTGGAAACTGTTCCACATCATAAACCGTATCCACTTGGATGGGTATGTGACAATGCGCAAATGCAGGTTATGAGAAAGTGTAAACTAAAATTCGCTATCATTGCAAAATTCATAGATTAAGTGGAGCTTGACGTTGTGCCATAGATATATGTGGCATCATTTTGGGCAGCCCATACCTTTATGACAGAAAATCTATCTTCCATCAACATGAAAATAAATATCATTTATTCAAAAATGAAGTAGAATATATTGTGAGAGCTCATAGCAAGAAAACAAATATTTTGCTTCTTAAGGCAGGGCAAATGAAAAGACTAGTGAATTCGAGCAAGAATTTTGTGCTTCTCATGATCAAATCCAAAAATGATGTTGATAATGAAGCTTTTAAAGGTTCTGATTCGAATATGAAATCTGAATTGGTTGACGTAGTTAACCAATATGATGAAATGCTTCAAGAACCAAAGGGATTACATCCTAAGAGAGGAATCCAACACGAGATACAGTTGCAGCAAGATTGTCCTCTTCGTAACATTGGCATGTACAAGATTATTTTACCAAGCTGGACTTAAGAAGTGGCTACCATCAAATTAGAATAGCTAAAGGAGACATTTGGAAGACAATGTTCAAAATAAAATAGGGTTTGTTTGAATGGCTAGTTATGTCATTTGGTTTATGTAATGCTCCTACTAAATTCATGTGTGTGATGAATGGTGTTTAGGCCATTTCTTGATGATTTTGTCATAGTCTACTTAGATGACATCCTAATTTTTAGTAAATCCAGTGTTGAACATGTCATGCATGTAAGAAAAGTACTTGATATCTTGAAAAAAGAACATTTGTATCTGAAGATTTCAAATTGCAAGTTTGGAATGACTTCATTAGTTTACTTGGGTCACGTTGTTGGAGGAGTTGAGTTGAAAGTAGATACCTCGAAGGTTGATGTCATTGTGAATTGGCCAAGGCCCAAGATAGTTACGGAGATAAGAATTTTTCTGGGAGCAGCCCAATATTGGAGGAAATTCATTGCTAATTTCTCTCTTTTAGCAGCTCCTTTGAACACGTTGACCAGCGTTAAAAAGGTTTTTCAATGGGGAGGAAAATAACAAAATGTCTTTGATGCGTTGAAGAAAAATATCAATATAGCTCTTGTACTCGCACTTCTAGACTTGAGACAGTCATTTGAGATTCATAGAGATGCTAGTGACTATGCAATGGGTGAATTCCTCATGCAACATGATAAGCCTATCTGTTTTCATTCAGAGACTTTTAATGGTGTGGTGATTAACTATCCTACATAGGACAAGGAATTGTATGCATTGGTGAAAAGTGTGAAAAAATGGAAACACTAATTGATGGGTAAGGAAATAGTCATTCACATTGATCATCAGCCATTGCAATACTTACAATCTCAAACAAAGTTGTAGCAATCAAGGCACTTCCGACGGCTGGGTTTTCTTCAACAATTCCACTTGGTAATCGGGTATAAGAAAGGTATTTATAATAAAGTTGCTAATATGCTTTCTATGTTGATTGTTAGTGCAACTACTTTACTGAAGAATAATTTTGTCTTACATGAAACCTATATTGAGCAATATGCATTGCATAATGACTTTCAAGATTTTTATGCAAGCTTGAGTCAAGGTAACCAAGTAGAGGAATTGGATTATCATCTGCATGATAACTTGTTGTACCATCTTAGCAAGCTTTGTATTTCGCAGGGAGAAAGAGTTAACATCATAAGAGAGGCACATACTTCTCTTACTGTTGGTCATTTCGATGTAAGTAAGACGGTGGCACATCTCTAGAGGTATTGTTATTCACCTCTTATTCTTGAAAGTGTGTATCGTTTTATTAAAATATGTTCATTATGTGAAATCAGTAGGCTTAGTAATATGAAGTTAGGATTGTACACACCACTTCCGGCTACTTCACGACAATGGGAGAGTGTTTCTATGGATTTTGTAGGAGGTCCTCCATTGTCAAAAATATGTCATGATTTTTTGTATGTATTTGTGGATAGGTTTAGAAAAATGTGTATTTTGATTCCATGTAAAAAGAAAGTTACAACTGAACAAACTGCTCAGTTATTCTTTCAAAAATTTTGGGTGCATTTTGGATTGCCCACATCCATTGTTAGTGATCAAGATTCTCGCTTTGTGGGGAATTTTTGGTCAAAATTGTGGGGATTCATGGACACAAAATTGAAAAATAGTATAACCTTTCATCCATAAACATAGGTAGTGAATAGAACAGTGATACATCTTCTGTGTGGGTATTGCAACAAGAATCCTAACTTGTGGGATGAACAGTTGCACTATATTCAGCATGCTTACAACCGAGCCAAGCACACTTCCACTCAAAATTTCCATTTGAGGCATGCATGAGATACTTTCCTAGATCTCCTTTGGATTTTATGTTTGGAAAAGATGTTTCTATTGAAGGTCATATCAACATATACAAAGAAAGAAAGTTCATTGAACAAATACAAGTAGTACACAAAAAGATTCAAGAATGGATTGAGAAAACCCAGGGAAAGTACAAAGCAAGGCATGACAAGCATCGTCAAGATCACAGGTTCCAAGTTGGTGATGAAGTTTGGCTTCACATTAACAAATAGAGGCTCCAAGGAGAAGGTAAAAAGCTAAAACCAATTAGATATGGTCCATTCAGAATTTTGGAAAAGATTGGTAACAATGCCTTTAGGTTGGATTTGCCTTCATATATGAAAATTTATGTTGTTGTTAATGTTGATAATTTAAGGTTGTATTAGCCTCCTATTATTGAAGATCAAGGGGAGAATATTCAAATTCCATCTATTGAAGACTTTTCTCCAGAATTCCTTGATGTGCTTTAGTAGGACACTATACTTGACAGAAGAACAAGGACATCAAAAAGGGGAAGTATTGATTATCATCAAGTGGAGATCAAGCGTACAATTCCTTCAAAATCCAAATGGATAGAAGCTATAAAGGTGAGGAAACTGTACCCTCACCTACTAAACAATTTAAAGTAATCCTTTTTGGGGTCCAAAAGGCTTCTAGTGGGGAAGAGTGATCACGTGCTCAAAATTATGCTCAAAAATCAAAGTGTCAGAATCTTGTTATACTTAGCTTCATATCGAAGAGCTTGTCATTCTGATTCCAACGGTGTGAACGACACTGAAATCCGAGCTCGTATGTAGAAGTTAGAGCAAGTCAAAGTTCAATTTGACTTGCTCATATGGCAGGATTGGATGATGTGGCAAGGTCCTTAATCAAATGAGGAGGCACCAAGTGGCAAGCTGCAATTGGCCCCCACATATCGCAAATCGCAATGACAGGCAGATCGGTGTTAAAAATCGGCCCCAGAACAACTAAGGTGCAATGCAATAAGGCAGGTGGGAAGTGTAGTGTCCTATTTTTTTCCTAGTATAGTTTTGTCACTCCTATCAAGGGTGATTTTTGACGAGTTATATATATGACAGGTTGATCACTTGATTGAGGAATAATGTTTTATATACATAGTTATATTTCCTTTTATGTTTATGTATGGAATATTGATCACTGGATTGGGGAACAATGTTTTATATAGTTATATTTCCTCTTATATGTGGCATCATTGATTATTTATATTAGATGGTTTTGGTTAAGTAAATGTTATACACTTGGTTTTTTTTTTTTTTTTTTTTTTGGTATCTAATTATGAAGTAGGTGTATGACATGGATGGTGATCCAATATTGAGACACATAGACCCATTGATGCTCATGGTTATGCGGAATAGATGGTTTATTATGATTTATGGATGATACATGATTTGTGTGATTTTATATATCTAATATTGTACTAAGAAAGATGTGGTAGGGTACCTGGTCATTTTCCAACAATCATGTTCAATTATGAATGACTATGGAAGCCATTCCTTCAAAACCAAAATGACTATGGAAGCCATGCACCATTCTGGGTAAAATGTGATTAAGTTAATTTCATTATGAGATTCATTTTATTCCTTTGATCTATGAGATTGTAATGTGTGCAGGTCTTTGAATAAGGCCTTACCAACGAACCATCAGATGGGTAAAAGCTCACAATCAGTACCATAAGAAGAATCACAAAGTTTCAAAGCACAGTAGATGAGAGGGCATGGAAATTAGGGCGTGGATTCCTAAATCCAAGAAAGATAACGATGTGGAGTATTGTATATTTAGGGCGTGAAGTCCTAAATATTTAAAAAGATCAAGTTGTGGAATCTTGGATCTTTGGAGTAGGTCAAGGTGCGAAGTCCTCAATCTACTAAGGCACGGAGATGCATGAAACAGGGGTGCAGAATTCCTATTCTCCAGAAGAAAAATACCACTCATGGATGAATTTCCTTAAATAGAATTTCATTCTCACAATTCTGGAATGACTTTCTAAAAATAGAAAGTCATGTCTAGCAGCTCAAGCACGAATTTCCAAAAATAGTAAATTGGTAATCAAGCGGAGTTAAAGAAAAATGACTTAACTTATCATTAATTAATCCTAATAGTTCAATCTTGATTGAATCCTCAATATTATTAATATTATTATTATCTTTTATGAGACTATGATATTATTATTAAAAAGGAATTACAAGTCAATTTTATCTCCTCAATCAATTCACACATCTCCTTCATGACTCTCATGGCTCTATGTAACTCTCTCTCTCTCTCTTTTAAATAATTCATTATACTCTATTTTATGCACTCATCAAAGAATGGCATATTCCTTTTCACTCATTAAAAATATGTGATAAAATATTCATCTTATGCTCTCCTTAAAGGCATAAGTTATACTCCTCTAAATGGAATCCAATGCATGCACATTACTCATCATTTATGACAAGAATTGGTTGCTCCTCCTATATATGAGTCTCATGTATTCTCACTTGGGGGGATTATGATGCCAAGAGTGGAAGAGACTTGAGGAAAATAGTGAGAGGGAGAGATATGGAGAGTAGCCAATTGCTTTCATAATAAATCTGAAATTCTTATTAAAATCCTAAGATCTCTAGCTATTGAGGTTGGCCATGAGTGGTATTAAGAGGAAATGAAAATTTGCTTCCTTAGTTTGCCTTGCAAATCTCTCTACTGTTGTCTTTTGGTACTGCTTGTGAGCTTTTGTAGCTTGGGGGTTCTAGGGGGAGAAGTTCTTCCTGGATATGGTTGGGAGGAAAACCAGGTGGTCCACAATGAGTTGGTAAGGATATTGGAGCTGGAGCATACTCCCATTTTTTTTGAATTGTATAAATTCATTGCTAGGTATGTTGACAACATTATATTGTGTTTTTTCTTGTATTTTATTACATGGTTTTTTCTTATTTGGCTTTTGACTGAAACTTAGATGTATATCAAATGTTGCACACTAAATGTTGAAGGAATTTTGCAATAGCTATAGTTTATTTTATGTAAGTTTTTTTTGCACAATTTCATTGCAAGTTGATTTACATCATGTCTTAATGGTTGAAGCATTCAGGCTACCATGAGTTTTATGTAAACATGTTAATAGCATAAATTTGGTTTTTCCTTCTCTTTTTATAGCTGTAGATAAGTTTACACATTAGATGTTTGACAAAAGTGATAAATAATCACGTTTCTGGGTGTTTTTGTTTTGGTTCATTTTAACTTCAGGGGGGTATCTGTATCATAAGGCCATGTCGCCCCAACTTTGACTTCAAAAAATAGAGTTTTAGGATCTGGTTCTGTAATCTTCTATATTTTACAGATTTGTTGTTGTTATCTGGTGGTTTGTCTTGCTTTTTTTTAGCTGTGATTTACTTGGTAATCTCTTTTTATGAAACCAGTTTGTTATGTAAATTTGGAATTCTTATTTAAAGTCTCAATGGTTAATACATTGATAGTTTAAATAACTTATGACTGCTTGTTTGATAGTTTAATATCTAGCAACTTATTTTGCGACTACTAACAGTTGTTAAAAATTTCCAATGGTTGTAGCTACATCACTGTGAGCTATTTGTAAAAATTCTTAAATATTTATAGTCATTATGTGCCTAAATTTTTGTATATGCAGCAATCAATATGGATGATAGTTATACTTATGTATTGGATTCACTTATTGGAATCACTGACAATGAAAAAGAAGTTATGTAATCTTAGATCATGTTAGTTAATTGTGGTGAAATCGTTGTAAGTGTTTGACAAAATGCCTCAATGGTTGTACATTTCATGCTTGCAAATTGTTTGACATAATGTTTCAATGGTTGTAGATAATTACATCTATGAATTTTCTATAAATATGACTAAGTGAATTTTGGGATTTGCAACCAAGGTGTTTCTAGAAATATCTCAAAGAATAAGCAAGATGATTCAATTGAATGAAGAATCCATGGAAGGAAAATTGGGTAGGTGAATTGTTGTAATTGTTAGCTCACATATGAATTCATAATAATTGGAAACCACTCCTTTAGAAGTTGAATTATCTTGTTTTTTTTTCCCTTTGCTTTACCAAAGAATTCATAGGCATATTATCTAGAACAAAATCAAATTAGTCACTCGTAAACACTTTTAATTGCAATAGAATGAACAATTAGCTTATTGGAAATTGTGGTTTGTAAAGATTGATATTATTTATCCCACTAAAGACTCTATCATTTAAATGTGATTTTAAGACTTATGGTTGTAAGTTTTGGATCTTGAGGAACCATGACCCTATAGCTTTAATGAGAAGTTTAATATTACCATGGGTTAGTTAGTTAGTAGAAATTAGTGTGTAGTGTAAAGAATACCAATAAAAATTTAGATATATGAACTTGCATTAAAATTTACGTCTTAAAAACTTAAACTTAAATCGCATCTTGAGTCAGCCTTAGTATAATACTAATGGTTGGTAAGGTGGGACCTTACAGGAAGGCTTTCAAGAATCGATCGGAGGCGCGATGCGATAGATCACAATCGCACATCAGCGAAGGGAAGGCATTATGGAAAATCGACCCTGGCAGGTTTGGGTTGAGATGCGATATCACAATCGCAAATAACAATGGTGCAAAGGCCCGCATTATGATTACCCGCCAAGGCACCACCGAACTGAAATTTGAGATAAGTTCCTGGATGTGATATGTTCATAAGTTCCAGTTTATAGTTCCGTCGGGTCTACCACATCGCAATCGCACAATTGCCCACCACATACACAAACCTTAAGCTCGTCGGTCCTTCCCGATTGCGATTTGTGATAGATAGCCGGTGCTAACAGATTATGGCCTGTCAAGCAGTAAAATTTTCACTCAGTTAGCAAATTCTTGGAGCGAAATTGTGGGTACCTGTCAAATGTGGAGCAATTTATGGAACGAATAATGGGAAAACAAGGGGAAGTCATAACTTCTTCAGTTTTCCACCAAATTGGATGCAAAATGAGGCTATATGGCCATTTTTTGAACATGTTAGACTCATTGGAGTAGGTTTTAGATGCATTTGAGCATTGTAAAAACAAATTTTTATACTTTTGAGCATAACAGAGAGGCCCAAGCCATTAGAAGTTGGACCAAGGAGACGTAGCCCAGGAGGGGTGAACTGCTTTATCATGTGCTTGTTGTAATTTGTTTTTGATGATGTTTTGTACATGTTTATGCTATTGTTCAGTTTATGATTTATGTTAAATTGCTCATAAAATTAACATAAAAACTCTTCATTTCACTAGAAAAAATTCATGAATCCTTAAGCACAATGAAATCATTTTGTTTATAATCTGAGGAAGATATTAGCACTACAAACTAATATTCTAAATTATATCATGTACCTACCATATTTTTTTCCCAAAAAATATTATTTTATTTACAACAATCTTTATTTAATAATCTCACTTATTTATTTGTTTAATTAGAGAATCGATTTAATTCGGACTATTTTACAATGACTATTCAATTTTGATTATCACTAGGGAATACCCACTGTGACGAAAGGGAGGCCAACCCTTGTCACCTAGAATGAGAGGATCTACTATCCTTAGTGATGTGATCTTAGGTTGTCCTCAGTTACTTGGATTATTTGAGCACCAACATCTTTTGGTGCCATTATCGAGGAACGAAGATTAATTTTCGTTTTTCTTGGTAACTGATTGAATGGTTAGGTTTGTGACCTACTGGTGAAGTTCAAGGTCATAACATCAAGCGCCATAAAAGTGTTTCAAGTGTATATCTTTCTTGTTTATTGTTCACCTGATGACTTCCTGATTTATAATTACTAATGTTTATTTCTTAGATTGCATCATGTTTTTCTCCTTTGTATTTTTCTCAAATTGCAGTATTTCCAAATGAGTTACCAGATATAAACATATGGGATACCTATCTACCTTGTTTTCGTGAAGACGAAGACAATGATCTGATTAAACACCTACTCCTATTCCATGATTCCCTTCCTAGGATGGGGGTCGAACATGAGGAAGTATAGATGAAATTATTCATGATGTCATTGGAAGGTAGATCTCGACAATGGTATAGGAAACTCTCTCCAGTAGGTATTTTATCTTTAAATTATTTTCATACAAATTTTTAAGAATATTATGTAGCTATGTATCCTTCTAATTCACTTGTTGGAAATTTTTGTTGTTTACTAGATGAACATTGTGATTATTCTCATTCAGGATTTCAAGAAGATGAATCTTATATTAATCGTGGAATAGTGAGTTGGAAAGATGATGGTTATAACAAAAAATTCTTACCCTCTCTTGTTTTACCAAATGAGATTTCAGATGGACTAGGTGTAACATCTAGTGTAACATCTTTTGATTATCCTAAGGGTAATGTTTATAAATTTTGTAAAGTAAATGATGTTAAATAAGAAATTATACCTATAATCACATCACTATCACTTTTTTGTGATTACGTAGATGAATCATCGGTAGTCAAAGATCTTTTTTTATCTAATGAAATGATGTGGTGATATCTTTAGTAATTTTGATTCTGTCATATGTCACTGGATGTTTGAAGGGCAAGAAACATGGAACCCTTGGAACTTTCAAGGGAAGTTCTTGAAGAGAACAACCGACATGGCACCCTTCACATAAAGAAAGAACTGATTGACATATCACATGATTGCAATCGCTAGGTCCAGGGTCCCGATATCTCATATATGTCTGCCTTCGATCCAATACATCAGATTGGCGGATCAAAGTTTCTTCCGCCTCCACTTAAGTCCGGCCCTTTACCTTTTTCTGATGCAATTTCCCTTTATAAGGGTTTTTAGCCATTTTTAGGGGACTTTGCTTCTTTTTCTAAGGAACAATGGGCATCTTCTTTGAGCGATAACTTCTGCATCCTAAGTCAATTTTTGCCCATTCAAGTTGCAGTAGATTCAAAATGAAAAGATCTCTGCAATGGGGCTAGGTCTAGGAACTTCCTTGGACTTTCATTTTCCTCTGTGACAAACACTTAGACCTAGGAGTCTATCCAAAATCCATTTTGCATCACGCATTCCCAATAAAAGAAATTTTTGTCTCCAAAAGACTGATATATTGATCTGAACAGTACTTGAGAGTAACAACACCCTCTTCTTTCAGCCTCCACACACTTGCCTTGCATAGTGCCTCTGAACCAAATTCTCTGACCACTTCCCCTCCTGGATGGGTTGGTCTTCTTGGGAAGAATTGTCTTCCTCTTTGCCTTCCTACAGAACTTCTGCTGAAATGGTCATAGAAGGTGGTTTGAACTTCTTTGCCTTGATCATTGATCCAAGGTGGCTCAAACAAATGTGAAGTACATCTGCTCCACAAAACTTTCATTTGTACCTGTTTGAAAAGCTGTCAACAACAACAGAAATACAGACAACAACTAGATGGACTAAACTCCTACTTCAAAAAAAGAAACATATTTCACCTCTGGTGAACACCTCCATGTCATACATTTGCATACAAATGATGGACTAGATAACAAGCCCACAGAACATGCCTTTAAACAAATTACCCTTCAAGTCAAGCATGTAGAAAAGGACCATTAGGACTCTTTTTCATAAGATGAAACACTTCATCATCACATGCATGTCAAAGCAACCAACCCTTCAGGTTAATTACACGTACATGTTCAAATACAAGGACAACATCAATACCCCTGTTTTTATGCACAATATTCTCATGCATGCATTTCATCTTTCAACTTTCGCTTAAGCACACTGTACTTTCGAAGTTGAAATGAAATATAATGTTGCAGTAACAAAGTGAGTCTCCTACTCAACTTCTCCATTCACCTACTTGGTAAAATACTGCAACTTGCATCCTTATTAACAAAGAAATGCAAATAGATGCATCAATAGACATGCAATCTTAATCAGATAAGAACTCTAACCGTTTCTTACCAATCCTTTTCAAAGGTACTACCTTTGTCTACACATCAGCATCAACATGTGAATCATCCTGAAACACATCAATCATGGAATCTTCCTTTCCATGTCTACCATCTTCTCTTTCCACTTTCTTCAACTTTTGTGGAAGCATTGTTGGATTTAGTGTCTAACATTTTCCAGCAAGATGTCCTTTCTTATGGCAGTAAGTGCACTGCATGTACATCCTCTTGACAACATGATTTTCCTTGTCCAATGGACCTTTGGCTTCTTTCTTCTTCTCCTTAAAAAGTTTCATGTATGTGGCCATTCTCTTCCAACATCTAGAAACGTTATGGTTATCCAAACCACAAAGGAACATGCAATTCTTTTCCCATATCTATGTGGAAATTTATCATGTTGTGCACAATCAAAAGGAAAATGTTTAGAACTAGATTTATACCTTTCTCTTTCACCTTTATTGCCTTCATGAGGAGGTGAAGCAAATGAAGAAGTGGCCCCCTTTGGAACACCATCAATATCTTTAAGGTTGTTGGAGTCTCCCCAACTCTATGGTTCAAGTGTGTGCTTCTGAGCACTTGCATCCTGCAAATGATGTTTCAAGCCATTGCATTCCTCCTGAATACAATCTTCACACTCTGCAATGCAACCCCTTCTTGGATTTGTTTCAATGGCCTTCGTGGCAGCTTTGGACCACTTTCCATAAGACTGTCCATAGCCAATACCCAAATACTTAGGCCTTTCCTCAACCATTGTTGGTTCAAAAATACCTTGTGCATGCTTTCCCAAGCCTCTTCCTTCATAGCCCATCTTGGACATTAGCTTGAAACCTATGCCTTTGGTATGTTTTTCAAAAGAACCAATATAAGCATTCTTAGAGGAATTTGAAGACAAACTGGAATGGTTTACCTCTTCTTCAAGTTGATACTTCATTAAGGCTTCTTAGGCAACAAAGGGTTGTGTCTCCAACTCATCCATCCTTTTCAAGTTCATATTTGCAATATGAAGTTGCCTCTCCATTTCTTGCAATTTGTCAGAAAGAAACTGCTTCTCTTCCTTCATGGAATTCAACTACTCTCTAAGTATGTTGCTCTTCCTTTCATCCTCATACATTTCTCTCACCATATCCATCATGGTGGACAAGTCTTGTTTCATGTCTTCATCAAAGAGTCTTGTGATGAATAAATACGAATTCGAGGACTCACTTGTAGAAGTAGTCATTATGCAAATGAACAAAAGAACTTCAAACAAGATTAACAAAGAGCTTATTCAAGCAAACTTTTACAACAAACCTCTTGTGCTTCAAGGATTGCCTTGAGGTACTTTGGGATAGAAGAATGCCTTCAGCCCTTCTTCCTTCTTGCCCTTCCTAGACTGAGCTATCAATAGCTTTCCCTTCACCTCTGCAAACTTAGAAAATAGTCAGTCTGCAACCAAGCATACAATCAACCTCTGACCGTTTAAACACCTTTTACATAAGCAATCTTTGCTCTGTCAATCAAGCATTCTGATATAACCTTCTTTGAAGGCGTGGTTAATCAATCTCAAGCTCTGATATGACCTGATCTGAAAATGGGGCACTTAGGCTTCTTGTCTAACTTACAAGAACCTCTCCCACTTCCAAAGCTTAAATATTCCCAAGTCTTTATGATTAACCAATGGGGAATTAAATATGTGCTTGAAAACAAGGTGTATGCTTATGGTTATTTTAATTGTTTATGTGATTTAAAATTTGTTGTTTGTGCTTATATGTAAATTCATGTAACAGTGCAATAGTGCAACAATTAATAAACACCTAAGATAGTAATTTAATATGGAGTTCACCCAAAACTCTTGGGCTACATCTTCTTGAGCTCCAGTAAACTCAACTAGGCTCTCTGGGATTATGGTCTAAGTTCTTTTTACAAGCTCTTGGATCAACTCCATTGTTTTACATAGAAACAATGGGTTTAAACACCATTTGATCCCTAGATCTGAAGCTCTCAGCTTTCTGGATCTAGCTCTCACTCTGGCTCTCTCTCTGGCTTTGACTCTGGCTCTGGCTCTTGGCTCTGGCTCTGGCTCTGGCTCTGGCTCTGGCTCTGTCTCTTCGGCTCTGGCTTCTTTGGCTCTGGCTTCTTTGGCTCTGGCTTCTTTGGATCTTTGCATGTAAAAATGCCTACTGCAGCATGGCATGATGATCAGGAGTGATTACAGAAGGAATGGAGGTCGTTTCATAGGCAAAAAACCAAAAATTGAGAAAATCCCCTCACACAGAGAAAGACTTCAAAATACACTATTGGACGTGTATTTCGGACGTGAAATTATATTCAATCGCCCCTAAAATCCCTATCGGGTTCACCATTAGGCATTATATCGCATCGCATTAGTGTACTGGGAAAACCCCATATACATGGGAAAACAAAGAAAAAGCCAACAAAATCCTTCTTATCGGACTTCAAAATATATTGCATCCACCCTATAAACACATCGGGTCCCCTTGGGTCACTTTCATAGCTCCACCGTTGATCTACGGGATCTTCAATCCAATGGTCACTATACGATTTTGGGCGGCTTAATGGTAAGGAGGTTACTCGCCCGAAAAGGTGGTTTTCCTCTCTCCTTCACCAGCCATGTGTCGACCAGTGTGTAGAAGCGAATGGAGCCAACCCAAAACCGTTTACCGCTTGAGGCCCGCCCGAAATACGCCTTTAAATAACTAAATTTCTATGAAATCGGGGTTTTAAATCCCTTCAAGTCCGGCTTTACTGCTTCAGACGTCGTTCCTTTGTATTTCAATTTTTACACCGAAAAACGTTAATACACATAATTTTCCCTTTTACCAGATTTCAAATTTTATGAATTCCGCTTATGAAATCCATCGGGTACGGCAATAGCCGATTGCCGATTTAATCTTGGTTGTTTATTCCTCTCGCGATCCAACGTCTGAGATTTCCCATCACGATCGCTATCATACATCCCGTCACATACAGCCCAAGGGTTCTGTACATCACCAATGTCGATTCGCTGATCCGATCATCGACGATCGGCGTATCACATGATCGCAATCACCATATCCAGGGTCCGAATACCGCATATATGTCTGCCTCCGATCCGATACATCGGATCGGCGGATCGGAGTTTCTTCCACCTCCGCTTAATTCTGACCTTTTGCCTTTTTCCGATATGATTTCCCTTTATAGGGTTGTTTGCCATTTTTAGGGGATTTTGCCTCTTTTTCTAAGGAACAAATGGCATCTTCTTTGAGCGATAACTTCTGCATCCTAAGTCCATTTTTGCCCATTCAAGTTGTAGTAGATTTAGAATGAAAAGATCTTTGCAATGGGGCTAGGTCCAGGAACTTCCTTGCACTTTCATTTTCCTCTGTGAGGAACACTTAGACTAAGGAGTCTATCCAAAATCTATTTTGGATCAATCAAAACCTTAAATTTTAAAACCTATCTGACCCTAGCATATCTAGCCTAAAATCATTTTATATTCCAATCAATTCTTTAGTTGTGACCTCATAGAGAGAGCCCTCTCTGGTTTGGTAGGGCTAGCTACCAAACTAAAAGCTTGGTCTGTGGTTACCTCCGTCGATTTCCTCATTAACCTGGGACATTGTGGAGGATAACATTTTGGCGCCATTACCGGGGAACGACAGATAATATATTCCCTAGGAAAGAATGACAAGGATCAGATCTGATTGCTGATGGTGAATAGTGATCAAACACAAGAGAGGATGTGCATCTTTCACATAGCGACTCTAGTGTCGAAGAATCCAAAGGTTTAGAATTCTAATGGCGACTCCACTGTTCAAAAACCAGTAGTTTGAAGAACTTCTCCATGACTTAACTATTTTCAAAATGGATTCAACTGCTCGAAGGTATGCTCCTATGAATCAAGCTCATATTCCTGGTTTTACGAATTCTATTCCTTGTATAGATTGGAAAACAGGGTTGCCAAAGTTTAAAGGTCAGGATGGAGAAGATGCTAGTTTACATTTGGTCAAATTTCATTTTCATATTCACAGATTAAAGACAAAGTTTCTTAAATATTGTCTGATGAGGATCTTCATGGCTACCTTGTAGGAAATAGTGAGGAAATGGTATGAGAATCTGCCATCTGCTAGTTTATATTCTCTAAAGGATTTTCATTCAGCTTTCTTTCAACATTATCAAAGTTGCAATTTTTCCTTATCAATGATGGATAGATGTTGTGAGATTTCTGAAAATTTCATTAAATTTCTTGAAAATTCGTATGGGGATGAAGAATGTATGGAAGAAGATATATTAGAAGCCCTTTATGATTTTTCCTCCCAACAAGAATTAGCAGCTTCCTCCTTGGATGAAGCAGACTGGGATCAAAATAGAGAAAGGCCTATTCCTGATCTTGAAAATGAAAATCATCAAGCTAATGTTGATTTCTATAAAACTAAGTGTTCTCCTCTGTCTAAATATGAAATAGATCAGCTCTTGAAAAACCATGTTACAGCCCAAGTTAAGGCAGGTTTGCAGTGCTCACACAGTCAAGAATGTGTAAAAGAAATTTCTTCCATTATTGAAAATGAAAATCCCGGTTTAAATCATGACAATCATGAGACTGATGAAACTATACAAGAAGTTGTTATGATTAAACCAATTTGTGATGTAGATTTCTTGCAAGGAGATTAGCTAATAGGGATTGTTTTCTTTCATGAAGAGGATAGGGCTGACCTGTTTAATAATCTTGAAGAATGTGTTATGTTCAAGGATGATTTAGATTATGAATTGGAAGAGTATGAGTCTAAGATAGACAGTATGCCATAGATAGAATCATAGTTGTTCACGCTTGAGGAATTTGCATCCAACACTCATGTAGCAAAAAGTCATATTTCCCTATGCCTTCCTATGGATCAACAATCAAGTATTCTTTCAGATCCAAATGAAAGGAATACTTGTATTTTTGCTGGATTTCAAGACAAGGTAACATTTCATATTTTTAAGGATCCTTACACTAATTTGTTGCAATCATCTAGGAAGGTGAATTTTCTTATATTTATGCATCATGAGCACATGTTCAGTGGACACTTGGAGTGGCCTAGATTTTGTTTTTTCTACCTGCTTAGGGAAACTGTGAGTAGGATTCAAGTAAGTAGCCATTTGTTGGATTGGTTACACTGGAGGGATCATTACACATGATTGTATATACATCTTCAATAGGTTGGAAGTTATCATTGGAAGTTTGAAGCATGAGGATAAAGCCATAAGGCTTCTACGATCAGCTGCTATTTTCCTTTTGTTAAAATTGTTGTAAAGTCATTTTTTGAGTCAGTATGTTTTTTATAGTCAAGTCAATCAGTTTTTAGTTTGAGTTTGGTCTTTGCATTTTGACTCCATTCCCAATGGAAAACGCCACTTGGTCTACAGTATTCTTGACACCTCCAAGGAGCTTCCATCCCCAACTGGAGCCAATGTTAGTGTTAGTCAATTCAGCTTGTCACCAGTGATCAAATATGCTCTTACATAGGTGTTGTTAGGGTGTCAAGTCAAATTTTTGTCATTTCAATGAATCTTAAAATAAACATTTGGTCACTGGCTATTGGGTCTAGGTCACTGCTGCTCCCTTCACTTACTCATGGTCTTCATTGCTCATCATGGTCATTGTCTTCTTCGAGGTATCATATCTTCATTTAAATATATTGGGTCATGAAATGGTCAAATTGCTCATTTTAGGTCATGGTCTAGGGTTTCACTCCATGTGTCATCATGATACCATATGTAAAAAAAAAAACATGTCCATCATGTGATTTAGTGGGTAAAGGGAGTTAGAAGCTTAGGGAAAGAAAAGTCAAGGTAAAGGTAAAGGTATTGTTTTATTTCAAATAAGACAATGTTGCAGTACACTACCTCATCTCATCATTTCTCATAGGGCCATTTTTGCTTCAAAATATGTTTCTGACAAAATGGAGAATAATTTTACAAAAGTGAAAGAGGTTTGTGTCAATTATATTCCAAGTAAAAAACACTGCCTTCCGTTTATGCAAGGGTATTATTATTTGAGAGAAATGCCCAAACTACACTTGCTACGGGAGAGTTGTTAGACTTCTGGACAGCTTGACTTCAAGATAGTTTTTCAGGGATTTGGAGCAGGTGTTGGCAGTGTTTAAAGACTCTATTGTATATAATACATCATAATATTTCCAACCATACACGTTCAACCTAAACCTCCTCTAGGAAGGTAGTCAAACATTTTATGCAATTTGGCATTGCGCTTTTGTTAGAGACACCTTGGGTTTTTGGAATGACCTTGGTAAAATCATTTTTCTCCCTACTGGGGTGTCCAAATTACATTCTTGAGGTGTCCATATTGTATCATACTTCAAGAGCTTTCCAACAAGCTATAAATTTCACAATTTGGGGTAGTTTAAGGCCTCCAAAATCGGGTTGGATGATGGTGATGCGTTTTTGGAAGATGGCGTTGCGTTTCAGGAGGAGGCGTTACACGTAGAAGCACTACACTACGTTTTGGTGTTGCGCACCAGTGAACTGCGCTGCGCATGGGATAGTCTCCCAAAAATCATCAAAAATCACTCAAATCAAAATTTCAAGCCTGCAATATAGTTTCTTCATCCTCTAAGCCTCATAGAAAGTAAGTACACTCATTTTCATTCCCTCTCTTCCGTTGGCAAAACAAACAAAATGATTTTGACTTTAGTCCTCTACGGTTTTCTATGAGTTTCATGTTTTGAGCTTGAAAATGATCAATTTTAGCTTCGAAACCCTAAAATCACTATCCCTATACCTCTATTTGCATGCAACTCATCATCCCCATTCACCAACAAACCATGTCCATTCATTCCACTTCACCTCCCTACAAACCCTAGCCCTAATCTATCAAATTAGGCAGTTTCCCTAGCTATGACTGTGTTTAAATTTCCTAGCTCATCTCCCTCATTAAATTCCATCCATTTAACTTCCTAAGGATTCCTAAAACCCCTGCCCATCTCCAAAAATTTCCCTATTCCCATATTCCTTCCCTAACTCCCTCATTTCACCACTTCAATCACTTTTTACTGTTTGTTTCCCCTTTCCTATCATCTAGGGTTTCAAAAATGCCAAGGGACTCTTCATCATCAGAGAAAATAAAACATCATAAAGGGGGAAGATTCTGAGGTATGAGCCCACAAATTGCAATGAGATCATTTTTTTCACCATTCATAAGACAATGCTTTGAAGATTTCAACTGCCTAGGGTTTATCAAAGAGTGGGAGAGGTAAGTTTTCATGAGCAGCTCACTGATTTGATTGCCACCAATCTGAAAGGAGAAAAGGCCACCATTTCTTGTATTGATTTCACTTTCTTAGTTTATGCCATCTCTCTTCCCATAGGGATACCAAATCATGGGGAGTATTGGTTCAAAGGAATGAACCTAGACCTAGAAGAGAACAAAAGCCACCAATGGAAGAATTGACCTTTGAGGAGAGGATTGCCATGGAAATAAATGAAGACAGGGAGTTTTGGCTTGACAAGATCAATTTCCACCTTGAGAAGTTCCTTGAAAAGGTTAACATGGATAACAAGTTGCCAAGGAAGATGGCCATTCATTATTACACAAGGAATCAGGTGCCAAGGTCAGAATCAAGCAGTTCAAGGCCAACCTCAATGAAAACCTGAAAAAGTAAAAATGAGGAGAACTTGGAGATGCTTGCTGAGGCATCCATGATATCATAGTACACCTCATTTAGCATTTCTGCACCAATTTTGGGAGTTTTTTTAGCAATTTTGGTTTTTGGTGAAATTTGGTGCAAATTCACGAAAATGCACTAGTTTCAGAAACACATCGACTTGGCGCTGTGCTTTTTCCTCGGAGCTCTAAATGAAAAATGGTTTGAATTTTTGGAAATATGATGGAATCCTCTCAAAACCCATTTCCTCATATTTTTCAAACAGCGCTCAAATTTTGAGAAAAATGGGTCAAAAATCAACATTCTGCCCCTCTTTTTGATAGGCACTACGCTTCTCGCGACACCATGGGAGAATGCGGTTTTGGAGGCCTTCCCAAAGGTAATTTGAAAAAATTCAAGATGTTTTGTAGAACATTTAGACAAGGATAGTTTACCATTCTTTCATATTTCAATTTTGACTTCAGGAAAGCACCTATAAGTGTCCTCAAAATTGACACTACGCTTCTGCAATTTTCGAGATCTTAATTAAAAATTTCACTGTGTAATTTCTCAGATTTTCTAGTTTGAATTGGGTAAAGGTAAATTGATGATGTAAATTCAGTATTTTGAAGTATTTATGATGTAATCATAAATAAATTAGCATGATAGGTTGTTTTTATGTTTAATTAGGCCTCATAAATGAAGAAAAACTCAAATCAAAGTCTAAGAGAAGAGTTTGTTTTGTACCTTCTCACTCTCACTTGTTGGTTGAGATATCCTTGGAAATTGTTCCACCACTCATGGATTTGACTCCTGAAGGGGGGGAAGTTGTTTATCTTAGTCTATATGTATCATTTTCTCAATCAGAGAAAAAGGTTGGACAATTGAGGAGAGAACCCTTATAACTTGTACTTCAACATTTTCAAGAAATCAAAGAATAGTTGCAGCTATTATCTAGGAATTCATGTGAAGTGAGTTTGTGACCTTGATTCTTCTTTGTTATAGTTTCATATGATAGATATTCATCTCTTATTTCTATTCATGAGTTTCATCGGTGATTTTTCTTAAGTTTATAAGTAGAATTATTTCCTTAAAGCTCTGTTTTGATGGAATTATCACTATACGTTATTTTCTTTCTAGCTTAATGAACTCATGACATATATTCTCATTAAGTCCTCTTATTTCTTCTGAATACTACACTACATTGAAAAACACTAATCCATCACAAAACTACTTCTACCTTTCTCCTTTATATTTTTGTTGTTGTTACCCTTTTATCTTTTGATCCAGTTACCTAGTTTTTATCCCTTGCTCAGCATGAAAACCTTAAATTTTCAAACCTATCTGAGCCTAGCACATCTAGCCTAAAATCCTTTTATATTCCAGCTAATTCTTTGGTTGTGATCTCATAGAGATATCCCTCTTCTTTGGTAGGGTTGGCTACCAAACTGAAAGATTGGTATGTGGTTACCTCCATCGATTTCCTCATCAGCCTGGGACATTGTGGAGGATAACAGAAGGAAAACAATTTGGTGATTTTGGTGTCCAATACTGACATTAGTCTTGACTAGAATGTGCTTAGGAAACTACTATTTCGACCTGATATGATGGTCTATGGTATACAAAAATGTATCCACTCCTATTCGAACAAGAGCTTGGTAGTGGTCTAAGCTATGATTTTCTTCTTGCAAGTTGTCAAAAATGGTCATCTTAGAAAATAGATCAGCAACCATGAAGACACAATCACTGCCCTTCTTGGTTGAAGGAATACCATACATGCAGTCCATTGAAATTGATTCCAAAGACCTAGTAGGAATAGGAAGAGGGGTGTATAAACCTATCTTCTTAATAGATGGTCTGGCAATGACACATGAAGCAGAGGACTTGATATACCTACTCACATCATATCAAAGTTTCAGTCGATAGAAATACTATTGTGGAGCATCGTGGTTAGTGATGAAATTGGAGGTAAAATGAGGTAGTCAATGACATTATTGGTGCAACATGTCTTATATTTAATATTCAGATGAAGCCACTGCAAATATGTATACCACTTTTGATGGCAGTTGTTTTACAATTTTCCTTATATTTGCATGAACTATGGGTACCTATGACCAGTGAGGATGACAGTCTCCTTCACAAGAATGTAATACTTCCATTGGGGGTGGGATGGTACAATAGAATACATTTCTTTGTCATAGGAAAGTTATTTATGAATGACATATGATAGTGTCCCACTATGTTAGGGCTCCTAATGACCAACCTTATTGAGAATTTCATCCATCATAGTCTAAAGCATCTATCTCAATATCAAAATGTTGTTTCATATTAAGTAATGAGAGCACTAGGGATGAGCACAAGAGGTATTTCATATCATAAAAGGATTTATGTTGTGACTTGCCCCACAACAAGTTTTCTTTGCCACTGTACTTTACTAAAGGGCCAATCCAATATGGGAGAATCCCAACACAAACTTGTAATAGAATTTCGTAAGGCCTAAAAAACTCTAAAGCTCATTTAGTGTGGTCAGGGCTATCTAGTCATGAATGACTTTAATCTTGGATGGATCCACATGTACACGACATAGATATTGAACCTTTTTCATGTGAAAGGAACATCTTTCCAAGTTTGCATATATCTTGTGATGCTAAAACATGTGAAGGACCTATTGAATATGTTGCAATTGTTTTTCCCAACTCTTAGTGAAGATGAGGATATCATCTAGATATACCACCAAAAAAGAATTATTGAGAGGCCAAAAAATGTCATTCATCATCCTCATGAAAGTTGTAGGGGCATTCATCAAACCAAAGGGCATGACTAGCCATTCAAAATGACCTTATTTGGACTTGAAAGAAGTCTTCCATACATCAGTTTGTTCTATTGGGACCTTGTGGTATCGAAACTTCATTTTGATCTTACTAAAGTACTCCTTGATTTCGTTAAGAAGGTTTCCAAAACAAGGAATTGAGTATTGGTTCTTGAAAATGATTTTCTTTAGGGTTCTATAATAAATGTAGAATCACCCCATCTCATGTTTCTTCTAAGTGGATACAATTGGATTTATGTAGGGTGATGTGTTTAGTCAAATGTTCCCTTTTTGGAGTAGCTCTTGGATCTAGCACTTAATGTAACAGCCCTGGTGAAAATTCCATGTAAAAAAATATAAGACCACAGTGATGGGACACATATTCCAAGTTGAATGTTGGGCAATACATCCTAGCGGGTGTTCATTTCAGTTATTATGGCTAAAGGAAATTGGAAAAGGCAATGAAGAAGGATTTGGAAAGGGAAATTGACATTTTTGGAACATTTATTTATGAAAAGAATGGAAAATAGGAGAAAAGGAAGGTGAAAGGTCACAGGTTGCATGTTGTTATCACTCAGATTTTCCTTAGAAGTTATGGGAAGAAGGAAAAGGGTCCGAGGTAACCACAAACCAATATTTTAAGTACATAATCTAGCAAATCTGTACTCATAGAGGGCTCTCTCTTTATGATTTAGCTATATTTGAAAAGATTTTAGGCTAGTTATAAATGTTCAGGGTTGTTTTGTTTGAGAGTGGTGGAATTCTAAAACAGATGGGCAAACTAAGCTTCAGGCCATTGGACTATGGAGTAAATCAAGGATAATTCACTAGATTAAGTCAAATTTCCGAGGTATGAGTTCAACAGGCAGGATAATAAAGTAAAAACAAACTTTGGGGCTTGAATGAATTATATTACTTCTCAAAAAAAGAGGGCAATAAAGAATCCTCAAGTTAGGATTAGAAAGAAGAAAGGAAGATAGGTCAACCAGCATAAGGAAATTAAGAATCCTATACCAGGGACTTATTAGAGAAAACTACAGGGATAGAGGAGCAATTAAGAATTCCTTTACCAAAATAGCTTAGAAGAAAACATATAAATGGTAGACTGTTGATAGCAGAGAGCAATAAAGCTAATTCTGATATACTTTGACTATTTTACCATTTAGTTTTAAGATGCATGAAACATTGAAACATGTAGAAAACACATAAATCACAAGGATAGAATACTTATTTGCAATTAGACTGCACATGAATCTGATGTAATGTCCTCAACTTTTATTCCTTTTCCAGCAAAAATCCAGACTTGAGTACAAAATCTTTCTCCGCTTGATAGTATAGAGTTACAAAAATGTTATAGAATCCACCCCTAATACTTTGAATGGAGAAGTATTTATACAAAAATTTACATAAAAAATATCTCATAACTATATGAGATTTATTCTAGGAGTACAAAATATCTTTTACAAAAATATAGAGACAGATGGTCTCAAATATAGAAACAGATAGTAAACTGATTGTTGTTGTTCCCCTTTTTTTTGAAGGAGCTGGAGGCTTTTATACAGATTTGTTTCTTGATGTTGCTTTAGTAAATCTGTGCTAGACTTTGATTTACTTTTTCTCTACTGATACTCTTTCACTTGTTTCTGATACACTTTACCTGTCCACCAACTTTCATCCTTTTTACCAAACTTTACTGTGGTAAATATTTCTATTTACCTTGTTGTTACCATAGTAATTTAAAGGATGTCTGTCATGTTAGTCCACCATTCTTCCTTTGGTATTTTCATCCTTATCAACTTCCTATAAATTTCATTAGCTTCAGTATATTTCACAAAATTAGGTTGGACTGTGAATAAGTGCTTTACTTCATGCTCATTGAAGAAGAGGTTCTCTAAACCATCGTAAAGCACTTTTCCTATGGGTAGTGCCTTTGCTGAGGATGAACTAGCTTGACTTTCATCTTGCTAATGTAGTTTGTTGATATAGTCTATCTAAACCATTAGCCTATCATTGATGACTAAAGGGCTTGGGAGTCCTTTACTCCTTAAGATGTCAAACTTTCTCATGAACTCATCTATGTCTTCCTGCATACTTTGACATCTTCGCTCCAGGCCTTGCATTAAGTTCCTTTTTGTCAGAACTTTCTTCAGTTCGAGGATAGTAGCAGTCCTATCCTCAATGTCCAGTTGCTCCAACTGTTGCCTGCTTTTACTGTTTAGAAAATTTATTAACTGGACTACCTCTTCAGGCTTTCCACCCAGTTCTTCTCTGGTCTTCTGAATTGCCTCAAGAGCAAGCTTAACCAAATCAATATGTTCAAAAATAATTTAGATGACCAAATAGCATTGATGGAATCAATGATGTTGGTCCACAATATTTTCCTTATCTCTGCTAAAGGCCTGTCAAATGTCAAGTCCTTCTCTAATGCCTTGATTTGTTCAGCCATGCCTTTGTTTTTTCTTTTCTCCTCTGCATAATTGATCTTTGAAAGATCATACTTTTGCTCCAAGGTAGTAAATTTTTCTTTTACCTTCTGTAGCTCTATTACTTGGAGCTTCATTTCTTCCATTGACTTAATTAAGTCCTCTGTGCTCTGTGTTGATGTACCTACCTGTGTTGTACATGTTTCTTCCATTGGTGTGGCTATTGTCAAAGGAATCCTTGGCACTAAAAAAGTTTCCATAGTGGAATGGACTGCTGTGGAAACTATTGGCACTACAGTTTGAGGTTGGGAGGTTGATTCACTTTGCCCTGACTGCAACATTTTGTCTAATTCCTTCTCAGTTTCCTTTAATTCCTCATTCAACTTAAGGACCAAGTACATAAGTTCCTCATAATTATTTTTCTCAATAACCTCAGTAGTTTGAGGGTGTATGAGGGATGGCTTAACATCCTTTGGGTCATATCCCAACTCAATTACTAATTCTTCCAATGATTTTATTCTATTATCTTTAGCTTGTGATGAGGCTTTTTCCAGCTGCAATTGAGTTGTAGTGTTGCTCAATGAATTTTGCAACCTATGAGCCATCATTGCTTTGTTGGTCAGTGTTGAGTAGACCATCTCACCCGTTTGCTTATGAAGCTCAATCTGGTCGATTGGGTGGATTTCCTTAGCTAAAACTTCAAAATTAGTTTTAAGATAATCAACCAAGGATTTTGGCTGCTGCACTGTGGGCTTTAGGAAACTCATCTGCATTTTACCCTCTTTGATGTCAAAGGCTGACATCAGTCTAGTCTGGTTTGTGGGGGCCATTTTTAAGTATTGAGCATAGGCTTGGGCCTTTAGTTGCTCATTCTTTGTTTTGATCTCCTTGTATTTCCCCTTTACATCTATGATCTTCTCTGAAGAAGACCTGAAAGATGATACTTCTATGCTGGGTTGCCTTTCCAGTACCTGCCTGTGTGAACTAGAGGGTGTCCCACCTGTTGGGAAAGTCTGTAAGCTATCTGTTGCTTCCCTCCTTATGCTCTTTGTAGTCTCTCCAATGAATTCTTCCTCCGAATAAGGATTCAACCTTTGCCTCTTAGCAAAGGGTTGATCTGTGGGTCTGCTAGAAGGGGTAGCTACTTCCCTTTCTCTTTTCAAGTTTCTTTCCTCATTTAGAGGAGTCTGTAGCACTGGAGGATTACCCATGTTTGTTTGAGCTGGTAGTGGTTGTGGTGGAGCCAATTCTTCCAAGATCTCAGGTTGCTCTGATTCCTCTGGTTGTTTTGTTGTTTCTGGTTGTTCTGATGTAGGGGCACTTGGTTCCTGAGTTTGCCTCTGTGAAGGCTATGTTGGTACCTATACAAAGGAGTATAGGTCAAGTATTTTCTCTAAATATTTCATCACATTTTCAACTTCAACCTCATCACTATCTTTTTCTATGAATGTCCCTTCCCTCCATTCATTTAAATTGGCATATTGTTCTATTTTAGGAATTCTATGATGGATGTAGGGTGACAACTTGTGTTTTATCCTTCTATCGCAGATGAAACTGTGAGGATCATATGCCCAAACAAAGATCTTCTTTAAATGTGTCTTCTTCTCTAGAATTTCTTTTGCTTCTTGCCCCACTTTTCTCTTGTTGCACACAAATGGGCTTAAGTGGTCTTTGATCCTTAGCTGGGCTTTCTTTTTTGCTTTCATGAAGTGGATTTGATCAGAGTTGATTATTTGTTTGTAGTACTCTAGGGAAAATAATCTCATGGTGACATGCTTGGGCAATTTGTAGGGAGGTAGTTCACACCCATAGACTCTGATCTCAGTATGATTTTGGTATAAGTACCAGTCACCTATCCTATACTGCTTTGACAACTGAAGGATTCTTTTGATGTCATCAATGGTTCTAGGGGGATAATTTCTTGTCAACATGGTAGTTATAGGATGGACAAATTGATCAATGAAATCTATATATGAATAGGGAGAAGAGGGTGAGTAGTGAAAAATAGAAGTCCAAAAAATGATTGACCTAGGGTTCCCTTTGGTATCAAGCTTATGCACAGAGAAGGGGAATTTGTCAGTTTGGTAGTAAAGGAAGAGGTGATACAGAACTGTGGAATATTTGAACACTCTCTCATTCTCTAGCCTCATGAATTGGTCATGCATCTTGTCAGCTATGAATGCAACATAGTCATATTTGGCAGCAGGAGGCTGACCAGGGGTGAAGATAGTCATGTAGGCAAAGGTCAGTTCATCTACATACTCATCAGTTGTAAAACCTAGAATGCAAGCAATCATGGAGATAATGTCCCTACCCAGGCCAGTAAAAGCACATGTCATGTAAGGAGGGGGGTCCTTTGTTATGTATCTCTCTTCCATGAAGGTCTGACAGACTCGAGTGATCTCTGAGCTGGATAGTTTTGAGGATTTCTCAAGTAAATCAGCAATGGATAGGGGGGCAAGGTCTTGGCTAGGTTGCAGTTGCAACATGTTATTGATAGATTCTGTTGTAATGGTGAAAAGGATTTGCTGGTTGGGGGACATCACAGCTCTTAGATTAGGATTATAATTTGCGTGGCCCTGGTGGAGGTAGGTTTGATTCCCAAAGACCAATTTTATCGGCATTATTTAGATAATTGTCCTGGTATTTGCAGTGTAGCTTCAGGGGGGAGTCACCAAATGTAAGGTCTTTAATTTGGAAATCCTTATCAGCTAAGGGAAGGTAGTCCAAATCCCTATGAGGAGTAGTGATTGGAGCAATGTTTAGGGCAACTGGGGTTTCCATCCCTGGTTCTTGTGTGTTCAGGGAAGAAAATGGGGATTTTCAATAAATTGCTGACATAGAGGTGCTGGGAAGTATTGGGACTAAGCTAGCGACTCAATTGCACTGAAAACTTTGGGTTTTTTAAAGCAATTTAGAGGAAGTTCAGTTCACAACAAGGTTTCCAGGAAGAAAGTAAGGTAAATACCTGTTTTCAGATGGTCGAAGGGACAATTGGCTATGGTGACGGCTCTGCGGGTGCGCACAGTAGACTGGAGTAGTTTTGGAGTTCAGCAACTGATGGCGGTTGATGGTTGAAAGTCAGTTTCTGGACTGGGACGTACTCTGTGTGTGCATGGGAGGTAGAGGTCGTTTTCTCAGATAAAAAGGGAAAATAATGAACATTTTTGTTTTTTATGCATAAGTCAATATTTTGGCAAGTTAACGACAGTGATAGTTGGTATCAATTGAATGATGGGACATTTTGTCGTTTATGGGAGGCGGTAAGCAGGTTTCATCACATCTGTTTTTGGAGGCGAGTGGTTTTGGAGGAGGGTCACGCGATTCCATTGATCGATTAACACGTTGCATCGGCGAGTTTTGGAAAACTGCCCATATCATGCACTTAATGTTCGACCGAAGGGCGCGCACTATATGAGAAATAGCCGTCGGATCTAGGAGATCTTATCGGATGGTAGTCAGTGTTGGAAAGTGGCGGGGAGTTAAATGGAGGGCCCGACCATAATTAAATTCCTTAATCATATCGGGGGTGATGTGATTGGACGATAAGTTATTAATTAATCCAGATGATTAATTAATCCTTTATTAGGATGGCGAGGGGTTTGGCTCCTAATTAATAGCAGGTTGATTAATTAATCCCATTTATCAAACTTTATTATGGTTATTTTACAAACCAATGAGGCGGGATACATATTTTTGGGATTTTTAATAGTAATACAGGAAAGGGGTGATTTATTTTCTTGGGAGTTAAATAATAATACGAGTTAAAGTTAATATGACCTTGTAGGATATGAAATGCGCTAAGTTAAATGTTTCCGAAAGAATTTTCATCATATAACATTTATGAATTAAGCTAAATGAATATGAGGGTTTCTTTTATATACGGAATGTTTTAATTTTCCTAAGTAAAATAGGGATTTTACTTAGGAAAAACATTATAAAGGGGATGAATGAATTTATGAAGGGGAAATATTGATGAAGGGGGCTTAAGTACTTTAGGCATTTCAAATTATTGGGCCGAGGGTCCGGTCCCTCCAAAAGTCAGAGAAATGCTCTGAGCCCCTCTAACTTGTTGTAGGGGAAAATGAGTGAATAAGTTAATTAATTTGACTTTGAATTCTTGATATGTTGTCTTTATTGTGCTCCATGCTTTGTCTAAGTGATGAAAGAAAAAATATTAAAGCATTAAACTTAACCATTCATCACACCTTTGTTCTGCAACCAATCATCTACTTACCCTACCTACTTAACCTAGCATTTTTACTTCTTTATTAGGGTGCACTTAAATTGGCAAACCCTTATCACACTTTCTTTTCTTTTACATATAGATATCTATCTAAGTCTAGCCTTATTACATCCAAGGGCTCAGATTAAATGTTGAGCTCCTTTTATTCACTCTACCTATCTACTTATCTGCCAAGATTAAACAGTTTGGTCAGATTTTTGGTCAGATTTTATTCTCTATCTCTATAAACATGAAACTGAAAACATGGAATAACCAAGTTTAAACTATTTGGAAACCATGGATTGTGGCATAGATGACAAGCTGCACACAACCTTTATTACACAAAATTAAAGCACTCGCATTTGGACTTGCACACTTTCATGGTCTTTTCTTTTTGTTGGGGTTCATTTAATTTCATTTTTTTTGACCTTTTCTTTATTCTTTTTCTAGGACATACCATCTTTACATTTTTTAATTTTTTGTTTTTCACAAATATGGAAAACATTTGCAACAAGCAAAGGTATGAACATATTTCAGAGTTAAACCAAGTCAATCATGATATATGACACCTATTGGTATAGGGGCATAACAGTGGCTCCACTTGGGGATGGCTTTCCCTGGTGGAAAGTCAAGAACAGTAGATCAGTGGCCTTTTGAAAAAACTTTGATTATGCTCTGCAATCTTCCTCTTACCTGATGCATTATTTGTATGTATGACAGTAATACTTCTGAAGCTTAGGGCCTTCTCTTCAGGCTTCAACTTCATAATTTTACCATCCAATCAACACTGAACATTATAAGGGATATAATATGTACAGTTAGAAATGTGGTAAGTTTAGTAACTAGGATCAAAATAGTGCTTCAACATCCGACCATTGACTGGTCCTCCTTCAACTTCTGCACCATCTAATTCTTTCAGAAAATATGCATTATTTCCTTTGAAGGCATATATTATATATGGTCCTTTCCACAGGAAGTCAAACTTCCCATGCTTTCCTTTTTCCTCTCTTCTAGAATCCCACCTTAACACTTTGTCTCCCAGATAGAAGTCTTCTGCTTTGGTCCTTTTTTCAAAAATCTTCTTGAGTTTTTCTTGTAGTACTTAAGCTCTTTGGTACACTTCCTCCCTGGTTTGATGTAAATGGATGGTCCGGTTTATTCTTCTCTGTATATCATTTGGTTCCACTTGAGCTTCTTGAAGTAGTTTCATGATAGGAACCCCTAAAGATTAGGGAAAAACTACCTCCATGCCATATACTAGTTCATAAGGACTGGTTCCAATGGATTTCTTAGTTGTAAGCCTGTCTGCCCACAAAGAATTGGTCAATTTTTTGTTCCAAGTCTTCTTATTTTCTTCCAATAGTTTTTTTATAATATTAATTAGACTTTTGTTGGAAGATTCTACAAGTCCATTCCCTTGAGCGTAGTAGGCTGTGGGACACCTCTGGATTGCACCTCTGTAATATCCACTCTTATAGATCTAATTCATAGTTTCAATCCTTGTACTATAATTACTACTTTAAGATGAATTCTATTGCAATGTGTAAGGTGTTGGCAGTGTGGGTTGAGGTAGGGGGATTGTTCCTACTAGCTGATTTGTAGGTATCTGCCAGCTTGACTGCCAGTTCTAATTCTGTGAAGTTGATGGTGGTTGAAGTTGAGGGTGGCCATTGGGATTGATAGGCATTATTTTGCCAAAACGATGGGAAGTAAGAGGAATTTGGCCAATTATTATTTTGATTCGGTTGGTTGGGCCAGGGTGGCATAGGGAATGGTTGTTGTGACCAATTTGAAAAAGATGGTTGGTTCTGCCACATGGTTCCCAGGTATTGTTGAGCATTATACTGAGGAGGCTGAAAAGAAGAGGATGGGTCAATGGGCATACCTGTTGGTCGTGCTTGCCACTGGCGGCACTGATTTATCAGGTATACCGGTTCTGTTTCTTCTTCTGCTTCTTTATAAACTGCTTTCAATCTTGGGAGTGATGGGAAGCTTTCTGTGGCGTGATCTTTCATACAGATGGCACAGATTTGGATTGTATAGATTGGCTACGAAATCAGTGCCCATGAAGGAAAAAGGGTTGTATTAGTGGAAAAACCCACCCAACGAATACCAGGATTTATTCCCTGCCAAATTTACAGATCTGAAGGGGATAATCGGGGACCTAGGTATGATGAAGACTACATTAAAGCCCGACGCAAAGCCAGTTAAGCAAATACCTTACCGTCTCAATCCGAAATATAAGGAGAAGGTCCACTTAGAGCTAGACAAGATGCTCACGGCAGGAATTATTGAGCTTGTGGAAGAATCTGACTGGGTAAGCCCAATGGTGGTATAGGAGAAAAAGCAGAAGGATGAAATAAGGATATGCGTGGATCTCAAAAAGCTGAATGGAGCTTGTGTACATGATCCTTTTCCGACTTCGTTCACTGATGAAGTGTTGGACAATATAGGTGGCCAGGAAGCATATTCATTCACTGATATATTCTCTGGGAACCTGTTGGGGAATGTGGTTTGCAGATAGGTGTTGGGCGTGGGATCACCCAAGGAAAGTTTTAGGGCTTAGAGCCCATATTTTGGTAAAAAATTATAAGCCCAATGTAAAGACTTTGCATTTTGTGGGTGCAGAGCGTGTAGCTTGTAAATGAGTCATAGGGTTGTCCACCCTTAATTTTGTAATGTAAATTCGGCTGTAGAAATCTACCCATGGTCCGCGGACCATGGGATTGTATAAATAGAGCAAGGCTCTAAGTAGTTAATCAATCAATCAATCAATGGAATGTAATGAAGGATGAAGAGTTGAGTAATATCTGAAGTGTAAGGTCTAGTTTTGGGTCGTAGAGTAGGAGAAGGCTCTGCAGCGAAGTGCGCAGATGCCTAGTAGTCCGCAGCTGAGTGTGGACCCCTGCAGCTAAGTATGCAGGGTGAGTCGAGTCTGTAACCATTGGAGCATTAATAAAGAGAATTTTTATATCATTCTTGTGTATTTATTTCCTATTTTTTGCATTGAATGTATTGGGTATGAATTGCATTTCTATTGTTAGATGATACACGAATATATATGATTGTGTTGATTAAGTGAATACAAGGTAGAATATATGTTTACGTGAAGTTAACTAACACTTGTAAGAAGATAAGTAAGATACGCGATATCATTTGGGGAAATAGCGCAGGTCGCTGCCATAGCAACACGAAAGCACCTCAGCCCTTGGTTAGGGTTATGTGAAGACAATTATAACATATCATGAAGGTCAGGAAGGTTGGGACAGTGCGCGAAGTGACATGTGTGAAGGTAAGCATATTTGGACTAAATCGACACCTCAAACATCTCAAGAGTGCGGAAACTTGGTTCCAGCATCCCCCCATACTACTTCGAGTGAGAGTTCAGTCTGCGCTCCACGGGCTGATGTGGAAAAAGCCAGTAATGTAGGGATTTTTTTGGCTAATTAACTCTGAACCTGGGTCAGGCCCCATTAAGCCAACAAATGGTTCCATTTCCAGGACAAGAATCTGCATAGAGATGTTTGATGTCATATCATTGGAATCCAACTGAGAAGAAAATTAAAGGTTGGTTGGACAGAAGAATTCATGAGTTCGCAGCACAGGAGAACATGAATTTGCGACCATCAAAAGAAGAGTGGTTAGGTTGTTACCTATACACGGAGAACCATGAAATCTTCTTCGTGTCTTTCCCTACTAAGTTGTATGAGTGGATCTCGACGCTAGCAGATAGCCAAGGAAAGTAACTTCCACAGACAAAACACCAAAGGACACTGCTCAAATACAGATCACAGATCAATACACCAGTATTCTTGACATGGTTAAAACCCTCAAAGAGGGAAATAGTCCATGGCCTGAGCCAACGCGGCCAATTTAGGCAATTTATTAATAAAAGAATGAAAATTTACATAAGCTTCTCTCATGAATGGTTACCCTACAAATGACCCTCCATGCTCTTTAAATAGAGATCATGGACCAATCGGGTGTTAAGCCACGGATCAAGTGTCGGTAATACCGAGGACAGAATGAACCATTAGATCACTACATATCATGACAGTCAGATTGTAAGTTACAATAGTACATAGTAAAGAAACACACTTTACCTAACTCTACACTAGACAAAGTTATACTTAACTATTTCCTATGTGTCGGAATATCCTAACATCCCCCCCTAATAACAACTTGGGATAGGATTGAAGGATGTACAAATATGACACAATAGGAGAAGGATGGAGGCATTAGAGCTTATCCCCCCTTAGTGACAACTTCCTGAACTCCAACCATAAATCGAAGTTTAGTAAAATTTTCCTCTGTGAGAGCCTTTGTAAAGATGTCTGCAACTTGATCATCTGTTGAACAATATTGTACTTCAAGAACATGGTCGTGAATGAGCTTTCTGATGAAGTGCATGTGTATTTCAATGTGTTTGTTGCACTGATGTTGGAATAGATCTCTACATAGTTGAATGTAACTTTGATTATCACACCAAAGTGTAGTCGGATGTTGCTGCTGAAAGCCAAACTCTGACAGGATCTGACGAAGCCATAGGGATTCCTTACTAGCTTCTATGGCACCACAATACTTTGCTTCTGCTGAAGAAAGAGAAATGGCACTTTGTTTCTTGAAAGCCCATGTAATAGGTCCTGAACCAAGAGTGAACACATAACCTGCAGTAGACTTCCAATCATCAGGGTCACCAGCCCAATCAGAATCAGTGAAACCAACCAATAGAGGAGATGCTTTTGCACTATAATGCATCCCAAACTAAATTGTACCTCGAACACAACGAATTATTCTTTTAGCTGCTTTCCAATTACTTTCATGTGGGTTTTGCATAAACCGAGCAATAAAGCCAACAACAAAGGAAAGGTCAGGACGAGTATGGGTCAGATACAAAAGTTCTCCTACAAGTTAACGGTATAAGGTAGCATCAACTTTAGGGGAAGTACAAGTGACTGAAAGTTTGGCTCCAACTGAAAGGGAGAATGGGCTGGCTTATAGTCTTCCATGTGAAAATGGCGTAGAAGATCACAAGCATACTTGGACTGGGAAAGGGAAATACTTACCTTGGATTGCAAGACTTGAAGACCAAGAAAATAATGCAAGTGTCCTCAGAGTGTCATTTCAAACTTATTTTTAAGGCTGGACTTCACATGGTTTATAAGGTTGGGATCACTACCATAAAGGATAATATCATCAACATAAAGAATAAGAATGATAAGGGACTTGCCCACTTTCTTGGTGTAGGTAGTATTGTCAAAATGACACCTAGAAAAGCCAGTTTCTAAGAGAAAGTTATCCATTTTGGCATACCAAGCCCGAGGAGCTTGCTTGATACCATAAAGGGATTTCTTAAGCCAACATACAAGGTTGGAGTTTGTTTGTATAAAGCCAGTAGGTTGTTCCATATATATTTTTTCATGCAAGTCCCCATGCAAGAAGGCATATTTAACATCCATCTGATGGACTTCCCATTTGAAAGAGGCAGCAAGGGAAAGATTAAGGCAGATAGAGTTCATTTTTGCAACAGGGGAGAAGGTTTCAGTATAGTCAATGCCTTCAACTTGTGAAAAACCCTTAGCAACAAGACGAGCTTTATGTTTATCAACTTTTCCATCTGGTCCATACTTGGTTCTATAAACCCATTTTCATCTAACAAGTTTTCATCACTTTGGTAGAGGAACAAGATCCCATGTATCATTTGTCAATAATGAATGATATTCTTCATTCATAGTTGTGCCCCAATTTGGATGGCCTGAAGCTTCTGCAAAGGTGTCAAGATCATAATTAGATGAATCTTGAGCTTGTAAAGAAGAGGCTCTATCGAACTGAAAACGTGTACGTCGCTGATCTGTAGGATCACCGGCAAGAGCACCTGCTGCATCCCAAGTAACATGGACCCATTTTGGAAGCTAAGGAGCTGAAGGAGGATCTTGAGAAGGTGGGGGAGGATTGTCATCCTCACTTTCATAATCTGAAGAAGAAATATTTTCAAAAGTATAAGAGATAGAGAGAGGTGGCACATCTGTCGAACTAGGCTTGTAGGCCAATATATTTTCAGCAAACTTTACATCTCTTCTAATGATAAATTTTTTTAACTTAAGTGGAATAAGTCTGTATCCTTTGACATCTTCAGAGTATCCAACAAAAATACATTTTTCACTCTTAGGTTCTAAAGCTTTATGTTTCTCATCTGGAATATGGGCCCATGCTTCACTTCCAAAAACATGAAAGTGACTTACATCTAGTTTAATTGAGCTCCATGCTTCTTCTGGAGTGATATTCTTTAAAATCTTAGTAGGAGTGCGATTTATTATGTAATTTTCACAGTTAATTGCTTCTACCCAAAAATTAAGACTAATTCCTTTAGATTGAAGCATACAATTAGCCATTTCCTTTAAGATGTGATTCTTCCTTTCAGCTACACCATTTTTTTGTGGAGTATATGGAACAATATGTTGCATTTGAATTCCATTCTCAGTGCAAAAGTTGATGAATTTGTTGTTAACATATTCTCCGCCATTATCATATGTTAGCTTAAGAATTTGATGTCCAAATTATTTTTCAACAAAGGCCAAGAACATGTTAAATACTTCACTCTTGAGTTTTAAGAAGTATACCCAAGTGCGTCTAGAGAAATCATCAATGAAAGTTAAGAAATACTTGTAACCAGAGAATGAAACAACTGGAAGTGGACCACATAAATCACTATGCACAAGCTGTAAAGGGGTTGAGGCATGCCAAGAGGCACGTTTTTCAAAAATATCCCGATGATGTTTTCCGAGTACACATCTAGAACAAACACCATCTCTGCAAGATACCATTGGAAGACCTATCACCATATTTTCTTTACATAGATTCTGAAGGGAACGATAGTTTAAGTGACCAAATTGCTCATGCCAAAGTTTGCTCACTTCATCATTATGAGCAAAAAATATCGAGGGAAGACTTGATGACCCAAAGTTGTTAAACTTATACAACCTTGTAGAATCATCAACAATGCCAGTAACTAAAATCTATCTTGGATTTCTTAGGTCCTTAATTAGAAAATCGTGAGGTGAAAATTCAACGATTTTACCTTCACTTGAATGAGTCATCTGATATACAGATAGAAGGTTGCATAATAAGGTTGGAACACATAATACATCATTAAATTTACCATTGTCTATATGAACAGTTCCAGTCCCTACAAGACTAAGAGATCTATCATCACCAACATATATATTTTTGGTGTTACAATCATTTAAAGAAGAAAACATGGCTTTGTTTTTGGCCATGTGATAAGAAGCTCCAGAATCAATGAGCCACTCATGAGAATTAGAAGAAGAAGATACATTTAGTTCATATCCAGACCGAGATGTTTGACATCCACATGTAGAAAGTGCTATTCCTGAATATGAAGTTGAAGTTGAAGAGTGCTCCAAATGGATGTTATGCTTCTTCATTTTTTCTTCCAAGGCTTCCAGCTTCTTAAAGCATTTGGATTCTAAGTGGCCATCTTGATTACAAAAGTGGAAATATCTATCAGTCTTCTTCCCTTTGTTTTTATTTGCCTTATCATTTTGTTGAAATGATTTTTCATTTTGAGGCTGAAATTGCTTAGGACCTTTGTTTGGTTTAGGACCATTCTTTTTAGGATATGGCTTCTTAGGATTATTTGAATTTGGTTGCTGCTGGGCGGCTAAGGCTTTCTTAGAAGAGTTTCCAAGATTAAGAAGACCAAGGTGTAAGAGTTTTTCTTATTCTTTTATTAAAGAATCACAAAAGGAATCAAAGGAAGGGGACTTGTAGTCTTTTCCTTAAGAAATGAAGGCTTCTCTTGTAGAATGGAAGGTGGAAACAAACACAGAGTAGGCTAGTCCTAACTTAGTAAGAATGGAATAGATAAGGTTATTGTTTTCTTTCTTAATCTTAACACCTTCCAAGAGAAGTCTAAGGGTATTGAGCTTGGACAAAAAATCTTCAATGGAAGAAAAAATATTGGGGTCCAACGTAAGCAACTATTTTTTGAGTTGGTGGGCTCTAAGTTCATTTTTAATTCCAAAAACTTTAGTGACCTATTTCATTGCTTCATTAGGAGTATCAAGTTTTGCGATAGGGAATCTAAGGTCTGGAGAAATAGAAATCACTATCAACCCACGTGCTTGATCTTGCCTATTTTCCCATTTGGCTGCCTTATCTTCATCTTTTGGTTTGGTTTCTTGGCTTGAGGCTATTCTGTAAATACCTTTACTTCTAAGTAAATCCACAATGTAGTACCACCATTGGAAGTAGTTGGTGCTATCAAGAATAACCTGGCATGGACTTTCTATTTTAATAGAAACTGAATCTATAGATGCTGAAACTAAGTGTTCCAGTGGAAATATCTCGAACAATTAGGCTGATTAAAAAAAACGGCTCTAAAAATGGCTTCTGAATGAAGAAGTTATGGCTTTTTGAATAAAAGTTGTTGAAGATGCCGACGAAGTGCGGGAATGTGCGGAAATGAATGATAATGTTATATTAAAAAAAAATCCGCCCCCTTTCCAAACTTAATCTAATTAGCTCAACAACAAAAAAACTTGAACTCAGGCCCTCTACTCTCATAAAGTATCTTTGGACCAAGTGAGCTAGATTAAAGGGTTAGTAATTTTTGGAAAAGAGGAAGGTTTTTTTTTTGTTTTAAGTCACTGAAGCTTTGGGGTGCATGTTTATTTGAGAAAACTCTTTTTTCCTTGTAGTCGGTGCGGCGATCTTGGCACGCAGTCCCTCCAACTGTTCTCAAGCTGTACTGAGGTCTGCAGCACACTGAGTTGCTGCTTGCTAAATTTGTTATATCTGTTGTTTGAGACCTCTATGTCCGGCGTGCTTCTCTGCATCTGCGCATGCATCCCCTGTATGTGCTCAAGCTTTCCTTCAATGTTTGTCGTGATAGTGAAGGCCTCATCAATCCTAGATGGAGATATATAGGTAGTAAAATAGGACCTCCTTTTCTTCTTCACTAAGGAAATTCTGATATCACTCAAATTCTATTGCAATGTGTGTCATTGATGGTAGTCCAAAAAGTTATAAAAATAAAAAAGTCCTTTCAAAAAATAAACATATATTTTAATTAGCATAAATATATATATGAACATATATGTACATTATTTGCAACAAAAATGTATTACCCATTTGGATACTTTATTAATTTAATTATACCAATTAAAGACTATATTAACACAAGAAGGAAAGACAATTCAACGATCTCAAAGTTTTGTATATGGGCATTGAATTATTTTTATTATTAATATGTTTTTAAATGTCACATATCAAATCCATATTAAACATCAAGGAATTACGAATCTTTTAGAAAGAAACTATTACTGAAATTCTCTCTCTCTCTCTCTCTCTCTCTCTCTCTCTCTCTCTCTCTCTCTCTCTCTCTCTCTATCTATCTATCTATCTATATATATATATATATATCTTTTACTTAATATGCATATTGAAATATTTGATTTATAACCCAAGTTAAATTTTTCTCCATATTAAGTAGTGAAGAAATTGCATATCCCCTTCATACTACTATATAAAGTTGATATAAAATTAAGGTGAAAATTGAAGTATTTTATTTATGGCAGACATTATTATTTTTTGTTATTACTATTATTTAATTTGTTAATGTAAGCATTATTTTATTATTTTTACATGTAACATTAGGAAACATCTTCCCTGTACTAGGATGTAGAGCATCTCTTCACCCAATTAGAGAGAGAGAGGAAAGGTATCATGTAGGGCGTCTCTCGACCCAATTAGAGAGAGAGAGGAAAGGTAGGTATCTTCTAAGGGTTGGTATGTTGATTGGTTACTATATGTTTTTCTTTTAGCATTGAGATATCATAAACAATTTTGTGTATGATATCTTGTTGTAGAATATTGTGTTACTTAGCATTTCTTTTACCATCTAGTAAACATGAGTAATCTAGTATAGTTGTGTTTCTAAAGTACTAAAAAAGGAGGAGTCTTGAAATCACACTTCTGTTTCCTTTTGAATATATTTTCCAATAATATAATGTTTGTCTTCAACTCTTTGATCCAATTATACCAATGGAGCTTTTGTAAACTCGAGGACCTTGGAATAAAATAACTCTTTTGTTGCTAAGATTTCCCTTCAACTTACGATGTATAATTTGAATGCCACTAAGCATCATTCTTCTCAAGGGAGATCACGAGCCTCTTGTTTTGGCCTCCTTTGCCTATGTAATTTCACTTTGTCATTATGCCTTCATGCAGACATTAGTGTCAAAGGAATTTGACTCGAAAGACCAAGATGGAGCAGGTTATCCCCTCTATAATTTGAATTATAAGACCAGGTTGGAGTAGGATATCCCTTCTATTATTCAGAGTAGAAAAATGGTCGCTATCACTTCTTCATAAGAGCCTCAAATCCACTCCTTACCCAAGATCCCCAACCAACAACCATTTGGTGCTTGATTTGGTTTTCTATGAATCACATCTCTCATGTTTAATGGCTTGAGACCACCAAACACATAGAGAACCTAGATTAGCTTGAGAGATTTACCATGATTCAAAGTATGCTTAAAGAATATGGAATGGTTAATATTAGTTTTGCACCCTAGAACCTTTATTGAATCTCAATCAAAGGAAAGGATTAATTCCCTTAGTACCTCTCTATACCACCACCTTTGTTGTTTTCCCCCAGTCTAGGAATCTAGGTTAGGGTCTTACAATCACTAACACTACTAATCCAAATACCACAACAAACTATTTTTCACAACAGAATATAAACAACATTAAATCAACATGTGCACAAATATAAACAACTTTTTTACAATTTTCAACAACCCTACTTTGTTATATGAAAAAAATATAATACAACTGTCTAGGGCCTTCATACTAGGGATAATGGCCCTCATACATCCACTAGTACAAGAATACAGGAACAAGATACACAGATGGTTGAGATGATGTAGTGCACAATCATAGCTCCTCTTGTCTTATCCTGAACACAACCACTGGTCCTTCTGCTCGCAATTTGTAGCACTACCTCTATTAATGGTCCTAGTCCTTTAGGTCACTAAAAATGGCTCCTCCAACTACTCTCTAGCTTATCATTAGTCCTTCAACGCATCAACACATAGAGACTCTGGTTGAGTTGTTCACAACTCTGTTTGTGAATAACTCTCAACCCATTGTTGCTACTTAGCCCCTTTGGGATTTCTTCGCTCTAATGCCTTCTTGTGCTACTCCAATGAAGACAAACTTTGGGTCGAAGGGTTTCCACCTATCATTGCAAGATGTCCTTCTCTTAATTAAACTTGGGTTGATCCAACTACTCACTTTGGCCTCCTTCTTTTGTCCTTTGAAGATTAGTCCCTAGAGCTTCCAACAATCTGCCCCTTCTAGCAGTCCTTTTTTCCTTCAAAAGACTTCACTTAGGGCTCCCTTGAGCACCTCCTTACTACCCTCCAACAAAATTGGGACACCCAACAAAATTTTGTCCAATATAGACCTATCCTCTAGCAACAATTCGACATGAAACACATTACAACATACCTTGTTCTAGGTTTTTCATTCTTGTTGTAGGTTACGGCCTAGTTAGGGTTGATGTCAGTCTACTTTAGCACCTTATTTCTCCTCCCAAAACCTTCACGATAGTTGTGGCTCCCTTCCTCCATGCTTTTGCTTCTACTCACTTCCTTCTTGGAGTAATATGAACCATGTTTTAGGCCTCATGACACCTTACCAAGCTAGGGTACAAGGCTCGACCCTCTCTCCAATGATTACAGAGGATGAAATCTGCAAAAAAAAAGTTTTTTCCACACACAATACCTCAAAAACAACCCAAAACTTGTATACAATAACTTGGCCTCTGATTTTGATCTTTGTGGCCCTCAAACGGTTATAAAAGATGCCAAAACAAGACTTATTCTCCTTCGTTGAGGTCTTCTCCTGATCTGCGGCCCAAAACAGATGTGTAATCTTGTGATTTGATGCTTCTTGGATGTGATCAAATTGCCTAAACATCACTTATATTTATATGCTTCCTTTAGGGTGCCAACGAACTATCCTTAGGGCACATTTTAACCTAGCTAACTTGACTTCTTTTTGAACAAATATAACCAACACATAAACAAATTTTTATCTTCAAAAATACATGACATCTGTTGGTGTTTTAAGTGGCCCCTTGCTCCTCTAAGGGTGACCTACATCCTCCAAGTGCCAAGTGTCAAAATATCTTTGTGGTTTCACACCCACAAGCTTGGGTGAAAAACCCACACCTTGGGTTTTAAGCCCACAAACCATTTTTTTGCCACCCATTCCTCCAAAAACCCAAACCCTAGGGCTTGGAGTACCTTAAAGGCTACAAAAATAAACAACCTTCACCCATGATATCAGCATTATCATTATATCCCAATGTGCTAGTGATGGCCTCCAGATTAGACATAAAGTAAGGCCCACCTAACCTTTCCTAGGCACATAAATACTCTATTAAATATCTCCTTCTATACTTAATAATGTTTTTTCTTATATCTAATATGTTCATTAGGAATGTTTAGAGAAAAATACATATTTGTGCCTAATATTATTTATTTTTATAGAATATTGTGAGAATATTGGGCATATTATGAAGATTTGGAGGAGGAGATAATCTAGGGAATTTCTCCCTACTACAGGAGGATCAAAATTGGCTAATAAATGAACAAAATATCATGAAATAATTGACAAATTATGGACCTGCAATGATTGAGAAAATATAGGAATGTGTTCCCTGTCATTTAATGCAAATTCCTATTTTTGGAACCAAATACAGTATTTGAGGGATTTTGGAGAGGAAATATTCCTCCTTTAAAGGTGAATGCTTCCTCATCATTTTTTATAAGTACCAATTCGAATTTTCCTCTAGAGGAATGTATTTTTAGTTTTCTTGTAGAGAAAACTTGAATTTTTGCATCTCCACTTTCATTTCTAGCAGGAATATACTTGGATTGTTTCAAATAATGAATTTTGGTGCCATTCTTAGCTTCTAAATCTTGTTCTCCTTTATAGGAATTTGAGTATCCTTGGGATTGGCCATCCCAAGAGCCTCAGATCCTTTTGTATAATTTTATTTTCTTCTTTTCACTTCTTATTCACATGCAGCTCTTATTCTTGTTTTTCCTATTTCTGCATTTAGTATTGATGCTTCTTTTTCTGTAGGATTGGGTTAAATGATTGAAGTGATTTTTTTTAAGGGTATTTACATAGTCAAAAATATTATTCATCCTTAGAAAATATTTTTAAATTTGTATTCATCATTCAACTACTTGGATTGGTTTACTAGTTCACAAATCTAGAATTTCTCGAAGTCCCTTGTAGCAAAAAGTAGTAATTTTCTGTTATTTTTTATAACATGTTAATGAGATTCAATTGAGTTGATTCAATTTGTATTAGGTCATAAGAACATTAAAGTTAATAAAAAAAATTACCCCAATGCATTTACACTTGATTAGGTTAGGCATTTGATAGGTTAACTAGTTCACTAGTTCTTACATTTCTAGTTTTTAGAGTAGTAGACAATGTAAACTTTGAAACGGGAACTATAAACTCAAAATGGGAACTCTGGCCAAAAAACCCTTAAAAAACATCAATAATAGTGCTAAAAACGAAAAATGTGTATACTGGAACGATGGTTTTTTTAGGGTCAATTTTGAACATGTTTTAAAAATAGCAGTGAAAACGAAATTTTCGTGCAAAAAACACCTTTAAAACAAAAAAGTGATGATACTGGAACGATGATTTTTTTTAGGGTCAATTTTCAACATTTTAAAAAAATGCTAGTAAAACCAAATTTTTATGTGCGAAAAAAAGTTGTTTATGAGGAAAAAAACACACTATTGTTTTTGGTAGAATAACATTTTTCTTTCCAAAGTATAAATTCAACATGTTTTCAACCACAACATGCTAGATACAAAAGAAATTGGATTTTTTTCAACCATAAAATTAAAAAACCATGACATTATGAAAAAATTACATGACTAAATGAATTCAAATGTCATTATTTGTATATTGAATGAAATATACATTATATCTCTAATTTAATGTTGCATTGTAAATATTCTAAACAATAAAAAAATATCATAATCAAGACATATAATCCAACAACATAAAAATGACTCATAACTTCTCATTTAACACCATATGGAGATCAAAAATTTTATTTCAAGATACGATGCAAACATCAGTTATATAAACTATCTTAAACAATTATTCAAAATCACTCATATTTTCTTGCACACCATCAGAATTCACATCTTCAGATGATTGACTCGACGCTGACGAAGATGTTCCATATTCTTCTCTTTCATCAACTAGTGCCCCATCTGAGTCCACATGTGTTATCACAAAATCAGGTACTGAAGGCTGCCTATCAGTAAGATAATGTGTAACTATTTCAAACCTAGCTTTGGACTAAGGCTTAGCCTCCTTATTCTGAGAGGGCTCTCTCACAGATTATGAATGTTGATCACTAACAAGGAAAGATGGCTAACTCTTTAACAAACACATGAAAATAAGCTGGCTGGACAGATATCAGATTGATTCCCATTGGGCTTATGGAGTCTCACACATCTCAGCAAACCAAAATACTATTTTTCATGGAAGTCAGGGCTCTTTACATCTATGCTCAAACATAACTAACATAAAACACAGTCTGCCATAACATACAGGAAGTCAGAGCATGTGGGCATGAGTTCTGAGTGATTATGCAATAACAGAACTGTAAAAGAACACTAAAATAACAAGCCACCATACATTTGAACAATGAGATCTATTGAGAATCCTGAGGCAAAAACAACTGTCATTTGTATTCCTGAAACATGTTTTACATAAACCAAAATGGACTTGTTTTCTATCAAAGTATCCAACCCCTATTACATCCAAGTTTGATCCATATATAGGAATACATGCTTAACCACCTCGAGCTTCCTCCTCCAGCATGAGGGGAGCATCGAAGGTTGCTATTAACTATCCTTATCTACTGTATAACTAATTCATTAATTACATGATTGCTGAACTGTAATTACAAATGGTCTTAATTTACTCAAAACTCAAAATCTGTCCTCCTCGTAGCATGATGCTTTTCTGACTCTTGACACATGTCTTCTATCTGTTTTGGTTGAGGTATCTTGGAGGAGAATACACTGAACGAGCTGGCTTTGGATTCTAGTTGCGCAGATGGCTCATTAATTAACCAAGAGAAGTGCTCTGTTTTTACGGTCCCTGTCTCCCATCATTCTTCATCACTTAAAGAACATGTCCCCTGCTCTCTAATTCTTCATAAACAACGCATATCACCATACTCTCCAATGAGCTGGAAGCCTTGTGAGCTGAACAAGTGTACAAACAAAAATCTCCGATAACCTTAACAGGAACCCTAACAATTCGGTCATAAAGTACCTTTAACGAGACTTGAGCTAGAAACAAAATATTTCACCTTTTCCAAAATGCACATCTGTCATTCTCTGAATAGCCAGGAGAGTCTTTTAAGGTTTCCCTTATGTCCTTGAGGCTTTTCCTTCAAAAATTTGCTGACCTCATCATTAAAATCCTTGTTTTTCTTATAAAACAGCACCTACAGCAGTTTCGTAGCGCGCTACGAAACTGCTGTTTTTGCTAAAACAGAATGCATTTGCACTAAAGCTTCCTTTGCTTGAACTTTTGACTTTTCAAACTTCCTCTACAGGTGTCAAAGACTTAGATGACTTCAAAATAGTGGAACTCAAACAAAATTGACCAAAACTGAAAATATCACCTTTTCCTCAAATCAATGAGCTAGCTGACCTAGCTGTATCTTCAAATTTGAAATCTCCTTCTTTAAAGCTTTGTTTTTAGCTCTCAGGGTCAGGTTCATTTTTCTGAGGAGTTTAGCTTGCTTGAGGGCTGGGACCGTCCAGGTATATACATCAGCCACGGAATCTGTCTGACCCACTAGGTTTTTGCTGCCCTTTAACACAGCTCTTTTATAGTTGGCATACCTAACTGCACGCTCCTTAATCACATTTTTGGCTTTGACAATTTCTTCTTTGGTTGCTCCCACCTGATCCTTTATGGTTGTTTCCACTTGACTCTTTATGGCAATCACATTTCCTCCTTGGGTGATGATGACCTTCTTATTCTTGTCTTTATGTTTGACTGCCTCCACTGTTTTTGTCAATACTTCAATTACCTCTGTTCTGGGTGACTTTACAGCTTTCTTTGCTTTATGCACTTTCTCCTTTACAGCTTCTTCTCCTTTATGCACTTTCTCACCTCTTTAATTTGTTTCCTTGTAACTGGCCTTCTTGGCTTGAACATAAACTCCTCACTAGGCTCATCAAACCTTAATCTTTTCGAAGCTTTTGATTTCTTAGTGCTCTCAGGAGAAGATTAGGTCAAATCAATATGCATGGGTTCAAGATGCACTGGTTCTTCCTGCTCAAATTCAATAGCCTCAAGTAGGTCACTTAGGCTAGCCTTTGAAATTGGACTTTCTTCCACAGCTACTGATTTACCTTTCTCCTTGCTTAGTTGACCCCTAGTTTTAACTCTTGATGCTTTTTCAGATTCAGCTGATCCATGAACATCCTTCTTTTGCTTGAATTTTTCCTTTGATGATGACTGTGGTGGCTGAGGTGGCTCTTTAATAACCAGGGCTTTGACTGGTTTGTTCAACTGAGATTTAACCTTCTTTTTCTCCCTAGCCTCCTTTCTAAGCTCAGCAATAGTAGGTTCCTCCATTAATTCTTCTCTTCCTCTAAGTGGCTGTGGGGTGAGGCCTGTCTTACTCTGGAAACCGGCCACATAGATGAAAGAATCCCAATCCCTACCAATCTTCTGCAAACCATCCATCACTAACAGTTTAACTAGGCCATGATGAAACAGTGATGACTCACAATCATCCTTCCTCAATTGAATTTTATCACACATCTTACTGCGGCTTCGAAACAAGTAAAATGGGAGATCTATAGATGCTTTACCCGTGAAATGCAGCAACAACTTGAAATGATATGAATAAACTTTGTTATATCTGCCCTCACAAGTTAAATATTTTTGAATACAAGTAAGAAGCATAGCATAACTCTCCTTAACATAACTTCTAGGTACAGCCTTGGTTAAATCTTCATTCACATAGGCTTCCTTCAAGAATACTTTACAGGGGCTCATATCAAATTTGAAATTTTTGAACCACTCCTGCCCTCCTCTAGGAATCTCAATTACCCTAGCAATAGCCTCTGGAGATACTGGGAATTCTAACATAGATACCTTGGAACTTAAGCCTATAAAATTCAAGGCAAATTCTTTGTTACCTGAGTGTGTCCTCCCTTCAGCTTTTCACAAAAACTCCAGCAACCAGCGTCTTTGAAGGCCTTTTTAACACCTTCCTCCCTTAATGTCAAATCCAATCCTTCGGGCTCTGCCCTTTGACATCTTCCGGACCGATGCTCCTTCTTCTCCATTACACCTTGAAAACTTTTGCACAGAGAAACACCGGCAACTTCAACTCGAAAAGCAAATTCAAACTTTAGAACACAGGCTCGCTTGCAATGCAGCTCTCTTGAAAAAGAAACTCGGGCTCATTTCAATTCAAATATCTTAACATATAAGTTGGCCACTTCATGTAATATTAACAGAACATCATGACACAACTATGCATGACAAAAACATTTGAATGCACTTAATGTGCATGACTATGAACCTATTGGTGGAATGATGGCTCGTAAGTGCTTGGAAGGTACACTAACTGACAACAACCGACCGGACACAATGACTCATCCCCAGACCTGACATTTCGAAGATCTGCGCTGCAAAATCCCCGAATCCGCGATTTCGTAGCGCAGACAGTTATAACTTAGCGACATGTGCTGCGAAATGGTTGGCGCTATGAAAAGGCTAAAACATTATTGCGCTTCAAAATCAGCCAATCAAACTGCGCTACGAAACTGCGAAAAGGACAAATGACATATACGAGATAAGACATGTCTTAATCAATCACGATGGAGGATGACTAACGGTTTTGAAAATGATTCTCATCAATATCATTGAAAAACATGACCCCTAAGTAGTAAACATAGGATAACAACCATTTGACATCCATTTTGAACAATGAAATTTTGGACTCAACTTATATACATGTGACTGCAGTTCTCAGTGATAACAACATGCATGCCCACCATTTCAGGCTTCAAAATTCTTCTAGATATGCGACTGGTTTCAGCAGACTCCCATCTCAACACTATTCCTTCTGGTAACAACCTTTACAGAATCTCTATCGTCTTCAAGCGAAGAGTTCCTCCCTTTTTTAAATTGAAGTCATAAACAAGTATGTCAACATCCTCCAATTTTAATATGTCTGTGCGCCAGCGATTTATATTTGTACCCTTTCTTTTTCTCTTTCCACCATTTTTTTTGTCAACTACCATCTCTGGCTTATACACACCATTGAATGGGTGTGTATTTGTGGCATACCAATGTACTTCAACACTTGTAACATCCTCATTTTCTATAAAGACCTTTATAACTTTAGCAACCCATAATGGATAGCCATTGGGATCTCCATCTGCTAGCACTGTGATCGTGCAACCCTCCTTAATATCTTGTACTAAACCGCTGTAAAGGTCTTCCATGGCTTCATATTGTGCACGAGATATCCTGGAACCAATATACATCACTCTTTCCTCTACCTATGAAGAATTAATAATACCTTGAGATTGTTGTTGTTCAACAATGTTTATTTCCTCATGTTCATTCGACACATTTTGTGGCCAAATAAATGGATTTTTCAAAGGTATATCTTCATTTGTTGTTGTTGAAATGATATCACTTTGATTATTGAAAAATGACTCCCACCAAACTGAATCAGCAATGTCAAATTACTCAAATGTATTTCTAATACATTTTTTAATTTCTTCTAGGAAATCAGAATAATTTATATATCTATTCTGTCTGTGTGCGTTATGAACTTCACCAACTGATTGTAATAACAATATTTTTGATGCAAATATTGGATGATCTGGAATGAACTTCAAAAATTCCAAACCTGATGACAGTGCTTATTCTACAGTAGTTGAATACTTCTTGCCCCATATTAGTGTTTTCCCATCAATTTTTTTGATACAAAATTGATGTTGGAAACTAATGTCATTAAGTTGTTCAATGCATTTCCCCTCACCATGTGATCCCATAATAAACCTTCGCATGTCAACAGTTTCTTCCAACACATCAAAAATAGGCTCTCGCATGTATGATTTCTTAATACATTCAATTAATGATGGCAAGCTTCCAACTTCCTTCCTCCTCAATGTGACTGAAAAACGACTGAACATCTGATCAATATGGTCATGAGTGTGCCCAACAAGAAGGAAACCAAACTTTACCTTCTGAAAAATTCTCAATTCAACAAGCATGTTTAGATATCCAAAAACAACATGATTTTTGTTTTCACGAAAAGTGTTGTCCAATTATAGATACAAAACTTTAGGAAGATTACCAGACCAATGAGAAAGCACATCATGAATTATGGTTATGGTCAGATTTTCAAAATTATGAATATTTGGAGCTGTGAAGTACACCCTTGGCAACATTTTCCCATTGAAGACCATACAACCGACCAAGTGATACTGAATAAAGTTTTCCTCCTGTAAATTTTTGGGTGTGCGAACAAAATGTGGTAAAAGTGTTTTCTTCTGCTCCATACCAGCAATTATCAAACCCAAATATTTATTTGGATTATCATAACACTTCTTTCGATGCTTGTACAACTTTTTTCTTTCACTTGTTTGTTGTTTGCAATGCTCCTGAAGTTCTTTGACAATTAAATCTACACAACATAAAAGAAAGCCATTAAGAAATATGTTTTAATAGTTGACGACTATACAAGCTTAAAAGTTAAAGTTATGAATGCTTACCTCTTTCTAACCCTTCACATTTGTCCCTTTTTTATTTAATAGAAGCACATGTACTGCAAATCCCCATCCTTGTCTTCTTAGGAATATGGACATTGTTGAATTATTTCTTCCATACCTTCACAAAATATTGATATGTAATAAACCGGCCATGTCCCTCAGCACCATCTGCATATTCTTTGTATAAGTTGTAGATTTCTCGTCTTGAAAAATTATCTGGAATATGTGTTGTCTCTCTATTTGGCATACAATCTCCATGCTTTAGAAAAGAAATCTTTCATCCATGACATTGCAGTATTTGATAATGGCCCAAACTATCTTTTATGACATACTTCTGAATAAAATGTGGGATCCTTTTCCAAATTTTCTTGAATTCTCGAGAGATGAAAATTCCCAATCGAATGAAACATTTTGAAAGCCTTTCTACAGATAAATAAAGACCCAATATGATAATCATAACCTGACAACGTAGATTGCATGCTTTTATTCATTGACAAATATCTCTTCCTGCTCTCTAATGAAAATTTGAAATCCATATGTTTCAAGCAATCTTTTTTACAACATTCACTTGAAATGAGAGCACTGATAGAAATTCTTCTCGTCAGATATTCTGCTCTACCCCTTGTATAACTAGAACATTTTGCATTGACATGAAAAGTTCTGCTCCTACTCCTCGATACAATATTTCTTGGCGACATCTCCATCATTGGATCATCATTTGTATAAGTATTTTCATAATCATTAAGAGGAATGTTATCCACACTATGATCAGCTGTGCTTTTCAAATACTGACTTGGAGGATATTCTTCATCTTCCTCATATTTACTAGATGGACGTTTTGATCTGGAAGCTTACTATTCTCTTTTAAATATGCAAATAGTAAATGTTGTCGAGGGTGTTATAGAATGCGTAGGAAATGACCATATTAATGAGTACACAGATAATGGTATGGCTGTCAGGAGTAGCATTACCGTGGAGCAACTTTCAACCTGGAGGAGCTATCAGGAGCAGTGTTACGAGAAAAAAGGTACACAGAGGAGAGGCAGTGGATTTCTGACAGACAGTAGATTAATGGAGTGTTATAGATAGTGGGCAGAAATGGGATGTAACACATAGGCTGACGAGAGGGCAGATGGGTCAGGTTTCAAACTAGAGGAGCGCCCAAGTGGAGCATATTAACATCATTTCTATAGTTGGATGACTAAACAAATAGAGAAATGACAGACAAATTCTGGAAAATCTAAAAATGCCCAGACCTAAACTTGGCTCACAGTAATTATGCAGGGCAGGAATACGCCTGCTACTCTGATACCATCTCAGACACACACATGGCAGCAACATAATATGAAAGATAAACAGGAGAGTACACTTATTATTAACAAATGATATACATTTATAGTACATGGTGGGACCATTTGGTTCCACATCCCAATGTCTCTTGGACTTCCTTAGTCTATTCAGCTTCCACACTAACCCTTAGAGGATTAGGTTTCCAACAATTCCGAGTAGACCCACTTGTGCAGAAAGTAGCTTTGGAAATAGAGGAAAAGAGGCAACAATGCAATAAGAGGAACGCGAAAAGGCAGAGATAAAAACATAGAATAGAGGAAACGGAGAAGGAGTTGCATGAATTGAAGGAGAAACTCCAAAAGGAATGGGAGCTGCCCAAATAGGAGAAGTACTTGCAGCAGGAGCAGGTACAATAGGGGGCACAACATGTGCAGATAGATGAAACTGCGCTCGTACAGGTAGTAGACTCATCAGAAGAGTTGGCACCAAGCAAACAAGGTGAACAATCGCAGGAGGAGGACTTCACTCAAGATATAGAGCAAGCGCTTGACTTGAGTATAGACTATGAGATCCTTCATTTTGTCCCTGAATAAAGGAAGTTTTGCATCTTTGGAAGAAGAACTATCCGTGGCAACGAAAGAAGAACAATATTGCTAAAAGAGTTTGGGATTCTCTTCCCTATTCACTTCTTTGAAAAATATGGTTGGCAAGAAATCGCATGGTCTTCAAAGACAAAGAAACCAACACAAGGAAATTATGTAACAAGGCAAGGAGCCTTACTTTGGAAACCATCGCAGTCAAGAGTCAAAAGAAAATTGACATTGCTGACCTCTGTGTTGAAGAAAGGAATTTCATAGGGTATTTGTTGGATAAAAGTAACAACAACCAAAGCGGGAGTAACATCAGCAGCCAGTTCAACAACTCTAATCACAGTTGGAAAATAAGATTGAAAGATGAGGAGTTCTTCACTTGGCTCAGAAACAGCAACACCCACTATCTCTTCTTCGATGGGGCCTCCAAATCTAATCCAGGAATAGCAGGGGCTGGTGGAATCATTTACAATGCCAACGGAGATATCAAAATGACTTATGAATGGGGGTTAGGCCCCCTCTCCAACAACAGGGCTGAAGCTCTCGCGCTATACCAAGGGCTCATCCAGCTTCAAAAACTTGGCATAAACACTGCAATGGTCCTTGGAGACTCGGCCACCATCATAAGTCTAATGGTTCACAACCGAAGTGCCTCTAATGTGCTCCTGCAACAAACTATCAATCGGTGTCAAGCTCTCTCACAACAAATGATAGATATCCGTTTCTTCCATGTTCTTCGATCCTTCAACAAGGAGGCCGACACTTGTGCCAATAGAGCTTGCACCAGATCCATAGGCAATCTTCTATGCAACTCCATCGAATCCCAACATTATCTACCATGATCAGAAACAAATCAATTATCAGAACGGCTCGCAGCAAATCAATTTTCACTGACACTCGCAGCATCCTCAAGCAGAATCAGGTCCTGGTCGCTGCTAAAATCCACATTGAAATTCACTATCATGATGATTTTACCATCAAATCTCTGGAAATGATCTGCCTATCTCCTTTCTGTCCCATCGCCCATGCTGCTCTGTTCCGCTCATTCCTCTCCTGTGATCCTCCTCGCATTTTTCCTGTGACTTCCACCCCATTCTCCCTTACCCCCTCGTTAGAGCCCGCCTACATAACCACACTCTCCTTCACTCAGTATCGCATCTCCTCTTCTCCCTGGCTGCATTCGCACCATTTTTCATTTGCTCTTGGTCGTTCTTCAGCTCCGAGCCTTCGTTCCCCTTCCCTCTATACTATCCTTCTTCCTCTAAGTTTCTTCTTCTCAGGCACGTTGGTACAGCAATCTTGCATCTCTCTGATCTCACAGCGCACGGAGAGCTCAGACTGGCCATATGCAATGGTGAAAAATGAATATTGCCTTCACTGCGCCAATCTGTGAGTAGAATTAGAACAAATCCGTGCTCATTAGAAGATTTTGGGCACCAAAATTGACACCCATGCCCAGATCACTAAGGAGAAGCATGAGACCGACCTCAATCTCTTTCTCCGCAGAGTTTCTTCTCTTCAGGAGTAGTTCAATGACCTCTCAAACAGATGTAGCCATGTCCAAGAGTCCATCGACATTCTGAAGTTCATCATGGAAAAAGGTAACGCCCCCAGCACCAGCTCTTCAAATCTAAGGAACGCAGAAGCTAAAGGCAATCCTGAAGAATCTATAGCCCACCAAATCAGTTATATAAATATAGACTAATAATTTCATGCAAATTTTGTTTCTTACTGTTTCAATTTATTAGAATCTATACTTGTTCAGGTTTTCCAAAAGTCAAGAATGGCATAAGCAAAGAGGAGTTTTGTCTTCCTTGTAATATTTCCTTACTTTGCTTCCCGGGCATAATGCCTTGTAACACAGGAGTTTAGCCTCCCCAATCTTCTTATCTAGAATACAAACAACAACTGATTATGTAAAAAAAAAAAAAAAACACTCTAGGCAGTGCTACAAACTCCAAATTCACTCAAATTTTAGTATTTTCCTCACCGCCAAATAGGGTTAGTTGTGATTGCCCCCGCTCTTAATTTCAATGAAAACCCTTCACAAACATAGACTCATAGAGCCACAAATATCGATTCAATAAATGACCCTCAATCCGAGATTGGACTCATCTTCTCCGCAAAACCACCAAATATGGAGGATTTCCAACTCTTCAAAGTAGGAGGGAAATAACTTGAATTCAGAGAAGCTGACTGAAATTTTCTCCTTCAACAATCACCTGAAGTAACATTTCAATACAACTGTTATATCTATGGAAACATCTATGAACTTGTTGTAGCGGTTACAACCACCCTCCAAAATTTTGGCTTGCATGCAAATTTCAAAGCCTACTTTGGATCCTGTGATCGATCATCCTTGGTCATTTGTTGGTAAGCTAATGATTTCAAGATCCCCTTCTTGATCCTAAAGATTTGTTTGCTTCTCATATTTTTGTAACATATGTCATTTTCGGGCATAGCATTTGTTGTTTGTCATGCAAAGGGAATGTTATCTTGCTTCAAGGGAATTGTGTGCGTATGAGTGGTTGTCATCACATAGACATGTTTCACACTCACCTCACACACTCAAGTCACAAAGGTTGTTTCATTAAGAAAAGTATGTATTACGTATTCTGGATGGTCTACATGTCTGTGTGCAATCACAGTCGAGTCCTATCAATGTTTGCATATGTTTCACTGATATCACACTTAGCTATTTTCCCATGCAACCTAGCCTCATCCAGCCTCCCAGAACTATGAGCTTTGTTTTGGAAACCATCAAGCTTCCTCCCTTACTAGTTGAAACCACGCAGTGCATAGAGACACCAACCTCCCTTGCCTATTTAAATCTTACAGCCCGTAGAGGCCCCAGCCAGCACTACTCTCCATAAATGCGGAGAGAATCCAGCAGCACTGCACTCAGAAATTTCAAAGAGGTGTCCTCCCAGGACCCCTGTCCTACAGCAATGCTTTGAGCCTCAAAATTTCACAGTGTTTTCCAGGTTGTCTTGTTGGCCTTGCATGTAGAAATTGCACATACAGACCTCCCAGGGCCTTATCCCAATGACAACCACTATCCGCTGAAATTATATAGACCTACCTCTCAGTGACTACAAGAAAAGGTGACATGTTGAAATTACTTCCAAGGAACTGAGTAATGGAAAAGATCAGGAGTGCATGAAAACCCTGGCAGACGCATGATCATCTTGACAATAAGTATGGTAAGTAAAAAACATCTTTCTAAGTACACCTCTTAGTTGAGTTTGCACAACTGCTTGTCATTATCATATCATCCTATCCTCAGTAAAATGCATGTGTGCAAACACGAAAAGTCACTTTATATGTTGCTTCTACATGTCATGCTTCTATTTCACTTGTTCGACCAATTGTTGTCTTCTACGTGTTGATTGTTATGTCATGCTTGTGACCATGTTCTGGCCTTGCACAAGGTCTTTGCTTTGTGTGTACATGTGGTGTTCGCTATGAAAGAATCTATCGCACTCACGCACGAAGTTCTATGCACTATCGCGCAAGCATCGTCACGATCATTCAATGATCTATCACAAGCATCACGCTTGTCGCTCACACCGTCGGTCCGTCATGTTGAACATGTGTGTCTTGATGGTTTGAGGCATCTTGTCATCAATTCATGTGAGTGTGTTTGCAAGGTCGTGTATGCACATTTTCACTCGCCCACACACTTAGTCATTTTCCTGAAGTTCTGACGACCAAATCACCCTCTAACAGCTAGACCTTCACCCCGACATCGACTCGATCGACTATCACCCAGAACACCACAAAATTACCCAGCAAGCCATTTCAAGTTGCGCTGCCTGCAAGCTAATCAATCAGCCCTCCTGTTGGTTAACCAGAGATTTTGACACGGAAGTCCCCCAGCACTGACTCCCCTGAAAAATTGTGTAGAGGTTGTATACCATGCCCGCTTCGTTGACAGAGAAAATTGCGTAGAGAGGTCGGACAGACACCCAGTTCCCGTCCCTGTCTCCATAAGAAAATTGCGTAGTTTTCCCAGCCAGCCCACTAGTCAGCCGGTCGGTTGCTCACTCGGAAAACTACGCAGATGTTGCAAAAAGGTCACCTGTTTGGGATGTAACTCGAGATATTGCAAAAACCCTAAATTTCTTGGATGGTATCTCTGAAATTATAGAAAAACAAGATCTGAAATTCTGGCCCGAGTTTCACCAATTTTGGCTTACAACCACCCTCCAAAATTTTGGCTTGCATGCAAATTTCAAAGCCTACTTTGGATCCTGTGATCGATCATCCTTGGTCATTTGTTGGTAAGCTAATGATTTCAAGCTCCCCTCCTTGATCCTAAAGAGTTTTTTGCTTTCTCATTTTTTTGTAACATATGTCATTTTCGGGCATAGCATTTGTTGTTTGTCATGGAAAGGGAATGTTATCTTGCTTCAAGGGAATTGTGTGCGTATGAGTGGTTGTCATCACATAGACATGTTTCACACTCACCTCACGCACTCAAGTCACAAAGTTTGTTTCATTAAGAAAAGTATGTATTACGTATTCTGGATGGTCTACATGTCTGTGTGCGATCACAGTCGAGTCCTATCAATGTTTGCATATGTTTCACTGATATCACACTTAGCCATTTTCCCAAGCAACCTAGCCTCATCCAACCTCCCAGAACTATGAGCTTTGTTTTGGCAACCATCAAGCTTCCTCCCTTACTAGTTGAAACCACACAGTGCGCACAGACACTAACCTCCCTTGCCTATTGAAATCTTGCAGCTCGTAGAGGCCCCAGCCAGCACTGCTCTCCATAAATGCGGAGAGCAGTCTAGCAGCACTGCACTCAGAAATTTCATAGAGGTGTCCTCCCAAGACCCCTGTCCTACAGCAATGCTTTGAGCCTCAAAATTGCACATTGTTGTCCAGGTTGTCTTGTTTTGCTTGCATGTAGAAATTGCACATACGGATCTCCAAGGGCCTTATCCCGACAACAATCACTATCCGCTAAAATTGTATAGACCTACCTCTCAGTGACTACAAGAAAAGGTGACATGTTGAAATTACTTCCAAGGAACTGAGTAATGTAAAAGCTAAGGAGTGCATGCAAACTCTAGCGGACGCATGATCATCTTGACAATAAGTATGGTAAGTACAAAACATCTTTCTAAGTACACCTCTTAGTTGAGTTTGCACGGCTGCTTGTCATTATCATATCATCCTATCCTCAGTAAAATGCATGTGTGCAAACACGAAAAGTCACTTTATATGTTGCTTCTACATGTCATGCTTCTATTTCACTTGTTCGACCAATTGTCGTCTTCTACGTGTTGATTTTTATGCCATGCTTGTGACCATGTTCTGGTCTTGCACAAGGTCTTTGCTTTGTGTGTACATGTGGTGTTTGCTATGAAAGCATCTATCGCACTCACGCACGAAGTTCTATGCACTATCGCGCAAGCATCGTCACGATCATTCAATGATCTATCACAAGCATCATGCTTGTCGCTCACACCGTCGGTCAGTCATGTTGAACATTTGTGTCTTGACGGTTTGAGGCATCTTGTCATCAAGTCATGTGAGTGTGTTTGCAAGGTCGCGTATGCACATTTTCACTCGCCCACACACTTAGTCATTTTCCTGAAGTTCTGACGACCAAATCACCCTCTAACAGCTGCACCTTCACCCTGACATCGACTCGAATGACTATCACCGAGAACACCACAAAAGTACCCAGCAAGCCATTTCAAGTTGCGCTGCCTGCAAGCTGATCAATCAGCCCTCCTGTTGGTCAACCAGAGATTTTGACCGGGAAGTCCCCTGAGACTGACTCCCCTCTAAAATTGCGTAGAGGTTGTAGACCATGCCCACTCCGTTGACCGAGAAAATTGTGTAGAGAAGCCGGACAGACACCCAGTGCCTGTCCCTGTCACCGTAAGATAATTGCGTAGTTTTCCTAGCCAACCCACTAGTCAGCCGATCGGTGGCTCACTCGGAAAACTGCACAGATATTGCAAAAAGGTCACCTGCTTGGGATGTAACTCGAGATATTGCAAAAACCCTAAATTTCTTGGATGGTATCTCTGAAACTATAGCAAAGCAAGATCTGAAATTCGGGCCCGAGTTTCACCAAGTTTTCGTCTCAAATGGGTTTTAATTTCAGAGTCTGAAACTTTGTAGAAAAACAATTATATAGAAAATTCCATGCTGACCTGTTTGAGATGGAATTCTAGAGCTTGAAAAAACCCTAACTTCCTTAGATCAGATCTCTGAAAACATAGCGAGAAATATCTAGAATTCGGACCCAAGGTTCAGAAAGATTTCGTCTCAAATGGGTTTTTTTTAGCTTCTGAAACGTTGCAGGAAAAAAGTTATAGCGAAAATCCCACGATGACCTCTTTGGAGCAGCGAAACCCTAGAATCCAAAGCTCTGATACCAAATGTTATGAAACCAGCTCTCAAAAAGATAAAAAAAAATATAGATAAATGCCTTATAAATAAGCCTCTTCAAGGGGGCAACCTCATTTACATTACACAAATGAACAATTCTTGGATGATTCAAATGACAAGACCTCCTTTCTATATATAGGATTCTAAGGGGTCATAATATAATCAGAGCCAACATAACAATAATAATGTAAGTGCACAACAATAACAATAGTGGGCTTCTATGGGGCACCATAATAACAATATGGGGACTACATGGGCACAACAATATAATAAGGGGGTTTCACTAATAACAATAAGGCGTTACACTAGTAATATAGGGACCTGACATATTGTGTATCGATGTGTCTTAGAATTTTCGCTTAATTTAGAAGCCTGCTAACAGGTCAGCACATTTTCACACATGTGTTGTAACTATTTGTAAAATTTGTCTTGAACACTTGTAATACATGTTTCTTTAACTTGTGTTTAACACATGAATTCATTCAGTTGTTCTAATACATATATTAATGAAAATGTGTTGTATAATTTGTTAACAATGTCCTTCCTGTGTTGGTTACCTCCCAGACACTAGAAATAACCTTTCACTTAAACTCGCTATAACGACCATCGCAGTCACGCAGATTTTCCACTAAGTGTTGTACGTGCTTTCTTCCCTTGAGTGTTGTGACTACCGCATCTGTGTGGATTTATCCTCCGGAAGTTGCACACGTCCTGTTGTCTTCTATGTTCCTAATAGAGTTGGGCTTCTTCCCATCCAACTTGGGACTCACTCCCACCCTCTCTATCTGCGGTGAAATAACCTTGAAACAAGTAACACTATCAATCACCAGGCACGCAAACCTCACCGTTCAAAGACAAATCAGACAAATCTCACGTGCTGAAAGGAAAGAGCTAATGCATATATTTAAGATAATGGCAACCGAGACATCGTACTAGATGTGACTCCTACACCAAATAGTGTGAGGTCTAGTTGGGACTTCATACTGGGGAGATCCCCTGATGTTGGTGGGTCCAACACCATCAACATTTTGGAGTGATGTAGGTGTCCTAGTGTGGACAAATTTTTGCAACCTGTGGAAGCCAAGGAGTTAAGTTTAACATGGCATGTTAGAAGCCCTAACCAATGGGAAGTTTCACAGTGAAGTTTGGATCCTAGATTTGTGCAATAGCTCCCCTATTACATAGCAAAGGGAGGATGTGGAGAAGTCTATGGGAAACCGTGTGTAAGGGTCTCCTAGGTGTGGGGATGCCCTAACTAGGTGCTAATTCTAGATCGTGCACATGGTCACTTGTGGACTATTGGAGGGCAGCGTGAGAGCTGAACAAGTGTGGACGTGGATTGGGCACTTATGGTCTATTGGAGGAAAATTTGATAGTGTCCAAGTTGGAGCCCAGTGAGCAACACCTTGATGGGATAAGTAGTTACGAGAGATGCAGTTGTTGAGCTCAAGGGTCTGATCAACCAGGAGCAGTTGTGGAGCCTGAGACTTGTGTGTGGAGAAGGACTTCTACAACAGATGATGGGTAGTCCTCCTAGCCTGTGTTCATTGTTAGAGATGGACATCTTGCAGTGATAGGTGGTAGCCCTCTGTGCCCTATGTTGGTCTTCATCAATGCATCGCAAGAAGACCATAGTGGGTTGAAGTCCCTGAGTACTTGAGGAGCAACAATAGGTAGTTGAGATTTGTTCACAAGCGGAGCCGTGAACAACTCAACAGGAGTGGCCTTTATGCACTATGGAATAACTAGAGAGCATATTGGTAGCCGAGGTCCAGTGGCTAGATGGACTTGGATCATTGATAGAGGCAGGAGCTACAGATCGGGAGCTAAAGGACCAGGTGGGTACAGGGTACGACCGAGGGGAGCTGAGAGAGTCGACTACATCAATCAGATGGTCAGAGTATGTTTTTGAGGGTAGATTGGTTGTCGATGGACTAACACCAAGCCCTAGTTTGTATCTTGTACTAGTGGATATATGATGGCCATTATCCCTGGTACAGGAGCCCTAGATTGTTGTATTATATTTTTTTTAATATAACGAAGTTGGCTTAAAATTTGTAAAAAGTCGTCTATATTCTCTGCATGTGTGATTTACTGTTGTTTATATTAAGTTGTGCAAAGTAGTATCATAGAGGTTCTTGGTTTGGTAGTGTCAAATATTTTAGGATTCTACCCTAGACACAAGATCGTGGAAATTAAACATCCATAACCTAATTGCTAAAGGAAAGAAGGGTTTTGAGATGCAAGGAGAAGGGGAAAAGGAGAATGGGTTACGCAACAAACCTAAGAAATTGAAGGATCGAGGAAAACCCCCATCAAATACTGAAGTGAAATTGGAAGACAACTCTAATTGGAATAAAAATAAATGTAAAGAAAGAAAGTCATAAAACAAGAGAGAAGAAACCATCATCAACTGTGAGTTAAAGAAGGAAAAAATTCAGCAAAGGAACCGCAAGGTAAGAGGTACAACAAAATAAAGTTTTAGTTAGGAAAAAGAGGCAAGAAAAGGAAAAGAATTCTAATAAGAGATGAAAAAATAGTTGAAATTGTGCACAAACAAAATGTAAAGTCATTTTTAAAACTTCCATACAAGTAGTCAGGGCTTTCATTGCAAAAGTTGCATCTCTAGTAAAATTATTTTGTTTCTATTAAAGAGACAGAGATCCTAAATCTAAGTGATTTGTGACCAAATTGGTGAGAACTAGAGTTCAATCTAATAGACCTATTCACTCTGAATGAGGGAAAGAAATCTAAGAACAGATCATGTTTGATGAATCAATGAATCATTAATTAACAAAAAACAAGTCTATTATACCTTTGAAATGACATTTTTCAAGTCAACAACTGTCTTTGTTACTTTTGACTATCGTTTCTTTCATCTAGTTATCTTGCAATAAATTAAGTTTAGCATACTAAGAACAACTATTCATATGAGTCATTCGCAATCAAAAATTCTAATGAGTACAAGTTTCTTCTTTTCAACATATGTTTGTCCTTGGTTTGTACCTATTTTAATCTTACATTTCTCTGGCAGGAGGAGCTTTCCCATGTTTTGGTTCTTATAGTTACGAAACTTGGCTCTGTGAAAACTTGGGTGAGACCGAAGAGTAAGTGATCAGCTCAAACACGGGAAAAAATCAAGAAAACTAGGCTAATTTTTTCTTACAAGAATAGCAATTTTGTACTGGCCAAGAGGAGAGTTTGACTTGCCAGCAAGTGAGTTTGGCTTGTTTTCTCTACTGGCCTCAGTTTGAATAGGAAACTATAATAAATTTTTTAACTAATGTTATCAAGTTATAAATACATATTTTTAATGTAGTAGAAGACTAAAAGAGGAATATGGAGAAGAAAGTAAATATGATAGTAGGGATAGTAGTTATACCATGCTAGAGAGTTTTGGCATGTCCCCAAGAATGGATGACAATGAAGAGGACTTCCCAGATCCAACTGTGCCAAAAATTGTCACCAAAGATCCACTTTGAACCACAAGGTTGATATTTTGAAGAGTGGATTTGGATTCCTCTTCATCCCAAAAGAAAGTACTATTTTCAACTACAACAACAATCTCTTTGCCTGGCGGTAACCTTTCGACTACCTCAGGATCAAGATCCTTGCTGGTCATATACCTGTCAAGTCTATCCAAGGACACCATTTCTTGTGAGATAGATATTAAATCTTGAGGAAAGTTTTTAATGGGTTCTTGAAGAATTTTGAAAATCGATTTTGCAGTGAACACCTTCCCTGCTATAAGTTTTTCTCCTACAAAAATGCATGTATTGAATGTCACTACTAAAACAAGTGAAGGCGTGCTCCATGTGGTGAATGTCACTATTGAAACAAGTGAAGGCATGTTCCATGTAGTGAATGTTTGTTACAGGTCTATTTGGGCACATCACTCCCATCATTCAGATCGGTACTTTTAGGGCTCATCAAACCCTATTTCAGTTGCTACATACCCTAGACAAGTCATCACATTGAATGCCATCATTCTTGAGAGTTTCCTGGCTTGAAGACATCCTGAAATGACTCCTTGAGGGACAAGTGCAGCCTTGGTCATGGGCAAGTGTGTTGCAGATCAATTAGGCCCATTCAAGTCTACTCTGCAGAGCACCTAGGCCCACTTTGACCTGCGTTGGGCGAGATTGAGTTTAATCTTCATAGGGTTCTGGGAATATTATTTCATTCTAAACCATTCTAGAAGATTCCCACCTCTTATCCTCTCCTATGAGCTCGAAATTGGATAGGGAATGAATCAAATAACCTCCTATCCTCTCATCCTTTCCTCCATGGAAACTAACTCCCAAATTGGAAAGCCATTCAATGCCCAATTTATGACAAAACCACCTCCATTTCCCTATAAATTGAGCACTCTTCATAGTGATCAGGGGATGGAATTTGAGAAATTGTAAGGAGATATTGTTGGTTTGAGGTTTGAGATTGTAAGCAAGTATTGTTATGCTGCTGGAGTGTTGTGCTTTTGGTGTGATGAAGGATGGAACTCAAGTTGGATGAGTGACATGGGATGGAAATTCTTGATTGTAACTCTTCCTTCTACTTAATAAAGTTGTTTACACCTTTTCCCATATTCTTGTCTTTATGTATCATGATTATATGTGTAAATGCTTTCGATTCCATTTGCTTATATTAGATAGATCTCTTGCTTTGATTGGTTTTTGTCCTCTGTTTATGATTGCAGGTACTTATCGAGCGGATTCAGTTCAAGAAAGAGTGACGAGATCTATTCAAAGGAGACAAAGGGAAGTGAAAGATAACAAGTAGGTCCCTTGTCTTATTTTTCTTCTATAGAAAAATGTTAAACTCTTTAAATCTGTTGTTCTAGGTGTAGCTACCCACCTAGGGAAATTGTATTTATCCGTAGATGAAAAATTCCACATAACAATGTCACTACTAAAAAAATTAAAGGCATGCTCCATAGAGTAATTATATTCACTGAAATAGAATACATAGTTTTGCAAAGCCATTCATATTTGGAATTCCTAAAAGACTCTACATGTGTTTGGAAATGTTCTTCCCATGCTTGAAGTTTGATAACCCTCATATAATTCAAAAACTCATTAGTTGTATGAAGATCACACATTTTCACTAATTGGAACTCATATCTCCTATTTCTCTTGGATCCCAAGCTACAATACCCATTATTAGTGCAATGTAAACAAAACCAGACAACATAGAAATGCCCAAAACCCTCATATAGATATTAAATCTTGAGGAAAGTTCTTAACGGGTTCTTGAAGAATTTTGAAAATCGATTTTGCAGTGAACACCTTCCCTACGATAAGTTTTTCTCCTAAAAAAATGCATGTAGTGAATGTCACCACTAAAACAAGTGAAGGCGTGCTCCATGTAGTCAATTTCACTACTGAAACAAGTGAAGGCATCCTCCATGTAGTGAATGTCTGTTACAGGTCTATTTGGGCACATCACTCCCATCATTCAGATCAATAATTTTAGGGCTCATCAAACCCTATTTCAGTTTCTACATGCCCTATACAAGTCATCACATTGAATACCATCATTCTTGAGAGTTTCCTGGCCTAAAGACATCCTAAAATGACTCCTTGAGGGACCAGTGCAGCCTTGGTTATGGGTAAGTGTGTTGCAAATCAATTAGGCCCATTCAAGTCTGCTCTACAGAGCACCTAGGCCCACTTTGACTTGCATTGAACAAGATTGAGTGAAATTTTCATAGTGTTCTCGGAATATTCTTTCATTTTAGACCATTCTCGAAGATTCCCACATCATATCCAAGTGGCTCCAGGGACACACATAGGACAAAGAGGGCTTATGGAAGCTCGAAAATCAAAGTGATCATAATTCCTTCAAACCAGGACTAGAGTGTAGATCTTGTTGTCCTGATCGTAACGATGCGAACGGTTTGTCAATCTAAACTCATATGAGGGAGAAAGAGCCAATCAAAGTTGAAATGTGGGTCAGGTTTAAGTGTCCTAAAATTTGACTGACCCGAGGGCATGCAACCTAGCTCCCGGAAGCAGGTGAAATTGTGGCCTCGTTAAATTGCCTAATAATGCTTATTTTCTAAATATTTAAAAATGACTATTGTTATAACATAAAAAAATATATATAAATGAGGTGGCGGGACACCAGCCTCGCCACCCCCAAACTATATAACAAAAAATACCGATGGGCCATGACCCCCGCCGGTCCAACCAAAGTTTAATATTAAACTTGGGTCGGCGGCCATTACCCCGCCAAACCCTCCCACACCCTAACCGCACATATTAATCAATGTTCCAAAGTGGTGGGTGGGCCACCTACGGTGGACCAGCCCACACCCCAACACACAACCATATGCCATATAACAATGGGCCAGCGAGAATCAAACCCGCTCGGCCACTTGGTTGGCCTGCACCACGGGCGGCCCAATAAACATTAATACGCCAACTGTTCCCCCCCCCATTTAATACAACATATAATACAACGAATCTGCGAAGGTTATGGGGCGGGCCACCCAATGCGGACCCAACCCCCAACAAAAAACTATATTTTCAGTTTATTAAAAACGAAATTTGTATTAATATGGAGGGATCGGGGTTTGACCACCCAACCTCCTCCTTATTACTCGAAGTTCATACCAATCCACCTACAACCACTGCCTTGTAATGTTCGCCCACACTTCACTATAAAACCTTCATTTCATCAGTGTGCCCGGGATGGAGGAGCCAAGAGCGTGCACAGAAATCGAGACAATTTTTAATTAATTTATTGCAAGTGGAACCATGAGCCCAGAGAAGAGGCATGTGGAACCATGATTGGGCGAAATTCTTAGGAGGGTGAAATTTCTGCAGTGTCCAAATTCGACAAAATTTATGTCGATCTTACACCTCTCAGCGACATGAACCTAATGGTGCAATCAGAATTTTGATCTGAGCAGCAGATTTCCAGAGGACCCAGAGGAGGTAATCTTTGAGGAATCTAGGGGGAATCTAAAAGATTCCTTAAGCCTCAGATTTCCACTTTCTCAGAATTCATAAATTTGACAGTCGATTTTGCACTATTCGATGCCACAAATCTGATGGTGTATTCAGATTTCCCATTTGATCATTTCATTTTTTGGCCACTTTTCAAAGTCGCATGCAGGTGTCAGCGTTCAATGTGCGAGCGGTCAATTCCATGAGATTCAACGTCACGAGATTGATGGTACATCCAGCTTCAGCAGTTTGACATCCTCTTCTTCAAATGGCCCCAGGATGTGAGGTACATGCAGTATGTTCATGTACTTCTTTTGCTATGAGATGCATTGTGTTGCATAGATCCCTATTTGATGTTTGATGTGGGATCTTGTTTTCTTACTTGTTTCAAGATTCCTGCTTGATGTGATGCGGAATCATTTGTGGGATGTACATGTTGTCATGATTCATCATGTTTTGTTTGAGATCCCTTTGTTGTTATGTTGATGGGATACTCATGTGTCGCCATGTATGTTTGCATTGAGATCCCTTTTATGCCATGTTGGTGGGATGCTAATTATCATCATGCATGAGTTTAGGTCATACTAATAGGAGTCCTTTTTTTGAATGAGAGTTCTTGCAGCGGAACATCTCTTGGAGCCACTCCTGCGTGAGGGCATTTTCCTTGTATGATAGTGACGTCACCACCTATGTACATCATCATTATTGATAGAACTTAATGCAGCAGCCTACACCATCTTGACACTAGGGCCCAGAGACGTAGTCCCTCCTGGATGAACTCCATTATCAATGTCTTGCTATTTTATGTTGTTGATTCTTGTCATGTTCTTCTTCTTTACAGCATGCACATGTGTTCAATTATGCTATTTTAAATGCAATTCTAATCATATCACGAAAGTAAAAGATCTTGGTTAAATTCGGGAGTTGAGTCAACTCGGATCAAGTTTGGTATCAGAGCAGTATTTGTGTGGATGTCAATTGCAAGCGTGAACAATGGAACGTGCAAAGACAGAGAATGAAAAAGCGATGTACGAGACCATGCTCAAAATTTCCTAAAGGGTGGAAATAATGTATGAAGCTCTACAAAAAGAGACAGAGGGAAATGAGCGATTGCAGCTTCAGTTGCGAGCCACAGAAGAGGCCCTGGAAGAAGTGAATCACAACAAACAAAATTTTCAAACAAAGAACGTTGAATTGAAGATGCTTCTACATTAAGAGAAAGAGGAAAAACGGAGTTTCCTACAACAACTGCAAGCTAAGGACGAGGCCTTGGAAAAGCTGCAACGTGACCTATGTGAGGTAAAAACTAATTCTCTAAATTCATGTATGTGTCTTAATGATGATTTCGTTGTTTTTGAAAATCATACCACAGGAATTGGCTCCAAATTGTTGGAGAAAATGGGTTATGAAGGAAAAGGCTTGGGCATTAATGGCCAATGCATTGTCAACCCCATCAAAGTAGAAGAATTACCCCATAAGGCAGGACTTGGGTATGTCAAGAAAGAAGTTGGGGAATGGGCCACGACAGCTCACGAACCACCAACAATAGATGATGAGAAGCCTTCATTAGTTCTTTCCAACTCAACGGTGGAGGTAAAATGTGTTGATTTCCTTTCAGTTTCATCTTCACATAATATGATTTATGTTGGAAATTTGGAGATACCAATTACAGGGACAAACATGAGGCTTCTTACCAGGACGAGACACAAGGAGGAAGAAGAACCTAGTATTAATAACCAAGGCATAACTCAACCATTGGAGGTTGTGCAAAAACCTCAATTTTCAAGCTTGAGATACACCGAGGGAGAATTCTCGAAGGTGTCAGATTCTTCTGAGACATCGTCGAAATCATCGAGGAAAGAGAATGATGGGAACACATCCCCATCATCCCATAGCAGTGCCCATTGCAGGGAAGGAGCTGAGGCAAGCTCTCATCGTCATACTTACACCAGAGACAGCAAGGAAACATACAACCAATCTCGACATTCAAATGTTCATTTCGATTATAATCATGTTTTTAATGATGAACGTAACACATGGCCTCGAAAAAAATGTACCTTTTTCGGATTACATAACCATACATTTTCTAAGTGTTGGAAAATAATAGCAGCACACAAAAGGAGGAGGCATGAAATACCCTCTCAATAGCATGTAAAGAAAATTGTTAAGTAGATCTAGAGGAAGAAGATTTATTGCAATCATTGCAACAAAGGTGGCCATCAAAGAGCCACTTGTTGGAGGTGCCATCTAGAGCAGTGCCTTAAAGACAAAGTGTCGGTGCATGAACCAGCTGAAACGATTGTCCGATGAGTGAATGCACCACAAGGAGGCGACCCATTCACCTTGATAAGTGAAAAATGGATTCTAGATATGTTAGCTTATCATGGTCGTGCTTTTTTAAATCATTTGTTTCATTTTAAAATGTAAAATTGATGATGTGTGTTCGATCACTTGTTAAGCAACAATGATGTTTAGTCTTATTTTGAGTTGCCTTATAAATTGTGAAAGTGATGTTGTGTTTCCATCACTTGTCAAAGCAAAAATAGTGTTTGGCCTTATTGTTGTAAATCAGGTGTTGTAGTGATGATGTTTTCTCCATCACTTGTTAAAGCAACAATGATATGTTGGCCTTGTTTTCATAGCTAGGGTATTGTTTCCATTTTGATGTAAACTTGACCACCTAGTATGTGTGATAAACTCATGGCAAGTGTGGGATGCTTGGGTCATTAGTTGGTCATGAAAGTCAAGCATGTAATTTGAAAAAACAATGTACTACAAGTCGCAGAGGTGGCAGGTGTAGGCTTATTGCTTAAGGCTCTGAAGAACAAAGGTGAAGGAGATGGAAGCGAGACCTTTTCAGGACACTTGTGATGCAGACAAGGTACAAAGAAGTTGCAGATTATTTTCCATTCTTTTGGAGGACCAAAAGCTCCTCAGTGGGGAGGATTGATCCAGATGGCTCCAGGGACACGCATAGGACAAAGAGGGCTTATAGAAGCTTGAAAATCAAAGTGATCATAATTCTTTCGAACCAGGACCAGAGCGTAGATCTTGTCGTCCTGATCGTAACGATGTGAATGGTTCGTCAATCCAAACTCATATGAGGGAGAAAAAGCCAGTCAAATTTGGACTGTCGGCCAAGTGTTGGGCATGGAATCCCCCCAAGGCATTTTTTGGGGCTCAAAGCCCAAGTTTTGACCCGATATTGTTGTAAAGACTCCGGAAATTAAGGGCGCGAAGCGCGAAATGTATGATAGAGTCACAGGGTTGTCTGCCCTAGTCTTGTAATGTAATGTACGCCTACACATGGTCCACAGACCATGGAATTGTATAATAGAGCGAGGCTCTAAGTGTAAAAGGAGATAGCGAAGTAATGGACAGAAGAAAGAGTCTGAGTGACTAAGTGTATCTTTGGGTCGTAGAGTAGGAGAAGGCTCTACAACTAAGTGCGCAGAGGCCTAGTAAGTCTGCAGCTGAGTGCACGGACCCCTGCAGCTGAGTGCATAGGGTGAAGTTGAGTCTGTAACCAAGGAAGAAATTAATAAAGAAGAAGTCTTGTTCAATTTGTGTATTTCTTCTGGGATTAATGCATGTTTTATATAAATTGCAAATATACTGTTTATTTACAACGCGCACCTGTATGAATGGTTTATATTGTTAAGTATAACTTAAAGCATGCAATTAGACTAAGATAATCAACTAACATTGGGTTACTAATAAGGACTTGGGTAATAACAACGTTCGGCCCCCAAGTAGGGTTGTGTGAAGGCAGTACCTCAGGTTGTGAGGTACGGGGAAGTGCGCATAGCAGCGTGCGCGCAGGGTCGAACCGCAGACCACTTGAACTCATCAGACATCTCCAAGGTGCGGAAATTTAGTTCTAGCACCCTCCCATACTACTTCGGGTGAGACCTCAATCCGCGCTCTGTGAACTATTGCCGAAAGGGCGAGTAGAACTGAGATTTATTTGGCTAAATCAACTCTAAACCTGGGTCAAGCCCCAATAAGCCAACAAATGGTTCTATTGCTGGGACCAGGATCTGCATAAGAGATGTCTGATGTCATGTCACTGAAATCCGACAAACAAAGAAATTGAAAAGTGGCTGGACAGAAAGATTCACGAGTTCGCGGTGCAGGAAAATAGGAATCCGCGAGTATCAAAGGAAGATTGGTTAAGTGCTACTTATATACGAAAATCCACAAAATTTTCTTTGCATTCTTCCCCTCTGAGTTGTATGAGTGGATCACGAAGCTAGCAGACAATCAGGGAAGGTATAGGCTTGACAAACCAATCGTGTGGACTCCAGAGTTGGTGTGCACACTAGAAGCATTAGAAGATAAGATCGCACGCGTTGTCGACCATTGGCTCAATTGGATTATAGGAGGGTTTATCACCGAGTTTGCGGTAGATACTTCAGTCAGCTACAGCGAGGCAAAACGACACTTCCTCAAAGGACCACGAGGTAAGTACGTTAAATCTTTGAACACTTGGATTAAAAGGCTACTATGTGAAAAGCGGGTTATGTGAATAAACTGATGTTTAGGGCTACGCGAAATGGGAGGATCTATAGAAGTGAAGGTAGCAGAGAGATAGAAAATAGCCCCTGATTTCACCTCCGTGGGAGAGCAACAAGGAGCTCACGAAAGTTTCACCAATAAGTGCGATCAGTCTGATAAGGCGGTGAATTCCGCACATACCATCCCCACCCACACCACCACCAGTTTCACCATCTTCACCCCCATCTTCGCCCACCACCTCCGCCACCACCACAGTTCAATATGGCGAGCACAATAAAGTTGTTGGTGTTCAAAGGAGTAGGGAACAAAGATCCCGACCAATTTTGGTTCGTGGTAAAGGTTGTATGAGAAGCACAAGGGGTCATGGCTGACAATATAAAAAAGGCAACGATGGTAAGCGCGTTACAGGATTGCACACTAACATGGTACATTAAGCATTCCAATGACAATCCAAACGCAGGGATCACTAAACATGGAATTTTGCAGGCCAAAATCAGAGATACAGTCGATTATCGAGTTTAAGGAAATCGCGATCCTTCTAGGTGAGACCCCTTGGGAGCAAGATCAGAGACTGAAGGGTATGATTTAGGAACCAACATGACCTTGACGGATGGGAAACACTACACATGGCTTGTAGCATCGCTAACGCTACATCTAAGAACCACGTTGTCACAGCAGAAGCTCTCCACTCAAGCAGAAGCGTTGGAGATCGCAATGAGACTGCACGAGTCCCCAATACAAGATCCTAACCTGGGGGTCCAACAGATCCACACGTAGTTGAAAAACTTATGTCTTGAGATGCAGAGCTTGAAACAAGACAGAACAACTCACCCAGAAGTGCACAAGGTGGTATGGTGCATAAAGTGAAAAGGCCAAGGACCATTGTCCAGTCTTCATGAACTACCTGGCGTGAGGAGGGCCAATGCCATTGATACCAGAGGCACAAGCAGGACTGAGCGCGGTGCCTGCCTTATGGTACATGATTTTCCAGATAGGAGGGAAGCATGCTATAGATAACTATCATCTATTACAGAAGTATACGCAGAAGTCCGAGCAGTTGTTCTATAATTTTTGCAGATCAGTAGGTCGTGATGAGAGCACCTGTAGAAGTTATGAACTGAGGATGGATCGTAATCCTACCTACAAAGTTCAGATGGAAACACGAGCCCTCAATCAAAATGCATGGATGGCGCAGACGAGGTCGAGGTGGAATGGGACCAGGAATGGGTTGCGGAGAGTTGATTTGTTACAATTGTGGAGGGCCAGGGCATTATGCCCGTGATTGTACAAATCCGACAAGAGCATCATGTTTATATTGTACCCATTTTGATCATGAGATGGAGGACTGCCCACACTAATAACAAGGTTGTGTGATAAAGGAACACTCCAGCCTCCCCCGACTCAGAACCTGCAAATGATGAGGTCTGAGCCATGCAAGGAGGACCCGAATGTAAACATCGTGCTCTGAAGTGGTATCACAACAAGAGATGACAAGGGCAAGCAGCTCGAAGAGAGTGCGTGGGTTCGCAAGGTTCCAATAAAGGAACCAGAATTTGATTTGGAGTGCGCCAAGGAGACATTCATGGAAGCTAAGAAGAGCTTCACAGAGGCCTCCACTTCAGGTAGTAAGGACAAACTAGAACCGGAGATGGACCCATCAATGCTTACTACCTTTCTGGAGACATGCATGAAGCTACTACGTGATAGCAAAGTCATGAAGGGACTACAAGAACTCATCATTAGATGTGCTAGGACCATGCCAGGAGAACCGCGCGTAGTTCGGAAGCTCGAAAAGCACACAACGCGAACAGGAAGGGAGATGAGATTGACTGCGCAAATTAGAGAATATGAAATGGATCAGGTGATTCTGGATCTAAGATCGGACGTGAACGTCCTGCCAAATCAGACATGGGAGCACATGGGCAAGCCCGCGTTGCAATGGTCTCCTATTTAACTGCAAATGGTGAACTAGTAAAAGATCCTACCCATGGGAAGCTTGCAGGGAATAACGGTGGATATTGAAGGTGCGAGCGCGCTTGCAAATTTCGAAGTGATAAAGATTGTTGATGATAGCAATCCCTATCCCGCGCTACTGGGAATAGACTAGGCCACTAACATGAACGGAGTGATAAATCTAAAGAAGAGAAATATGACTTTTGAGAAAAATTCATTGCGCGTAGTGGTACCTTTAGACCCTGCAAAAGGATCGTGCTACATAGAGCTGGTGCGCAACTATGATAATGACGATGATCTAGACTGTATTTACAAGATAACTGCGCAGGAGCAGGACTGGGTGAATCCAATAATGGATGGCACGATTTCGTGGGAGCGCAAAATCTCCTGTACTTCAGATTCAGACGAAGAAATAGAATGATGGCAGAACCAATTACACGAGGTAACCATGCTAAATTGCAACATGATGATAAGGTCATTGCGTTGTGTGGCAATAGAGGTAAGAGACATGCTTATGTATGATGGGTTGAGCGAGGTGGATGATTTCCTAAACAAGTTTGAACGAGAAGTACCAGAACAGCAGCGCTTTAACACTCTGAAATGAACATTGCGTGCTACGCCCACAAGATGGTGGGGTACGCATCAATGAAGTTTTGAGGACTAGTGTGAATGTAGAAGGATGATGCTCAGGCGGTTTGGAAAGCCTCACATTCGGATGAAAGTTGGGTATGACGGACGAAACAACGTGCACACCCACCTCTCCAAATGGGTACAGGTGTATGGTATGCAACTGGCATGAACGCACACTATCCTCGCGATAGGAAACAGGACCAACAAGCAGGAGCGGGTAAGACAATGGCATGAACAAAGAAGTATGATAAGACCAAGCGCACCATAGATTATCCGCGTAGAAGCCTTTGACAAAGTATGCGAAGTATTAAACACGGTCCACCAGGTGAGATGCACTGACTAGGACATGCACGTACCAGCGGTTCTATGGTCTTATAGGACCATGTGCAAAACCCTGACCACACGGGCACTTCCAACGCTAAAGTATGAAGCCAACGTTGTAATCCCTATGGAGCATGCAAAACCTAGTCCACGCATGGCAGCACCCATGGATACGACGGTTCGCAAAGCCCGGAAAGAAGGGATCACACGGTTGCAAGGGACAGAAAACATGAGACTGGAGGAAGAAATCCAACAAGGACACCTTAGACTCCACGAGCTTGAAAAATAAAGGGTAGGGTTAAGAGAGAAAAGCGCTTTGAGGGACATGAAGGTCAAGAAGCTGGAGAACGAGATAAAGGGATAGTTTCTCGCTGAAAACACTAGGATGGTACGGCAAGGTGCTTATGATCATACTAACAAGTTTGAGAACTATAGCTATGAATTGCTTAATCTGATGCCTTGGCTTAGACCGCATATCGCCAAGCATAGTGACCAAGCTAGCACATTGCAAATGGTGGAGTACACAATGCCAACCACAACAATCGAAGGTGGGGATTCTCCAAGAACCGTGATGGAGGACAGGATGGAACCCCACACGGGCAGTGTGACCACCTGACTAGCCAAGAGAAGGACAGTCTTAGCACTCTAGGCAGTTGGAAGGGAGCACGGAACTATAAACTATCCTGCCCAGGAGCTACGCGATGTTGGAGATGCGCGCGGAAGCAGAGAATCTCAAGGTCCGTGACCGCTTACGGGGGACTACGCTGCTACACTAATTGGCTAGAAAGTGACCATTGAATTCACTGTTCACGATGGGATGATCGACTTGAGGCCAAATGGAGAGGCCGGCGGACATTTAAGACGCAACTTATGGGCAAGATTTGGGAAACTTTTCCTCTAAGAAAGCATTAATGGACCAAAATTGGGGGTAATGGTTGAATTCAAATTCAAAAGGCATTATAAAATGCAAAGGGTTGCCCAGCAAACAACACTTGGTCATTTGTGAATTAAGCGATTGAGCAAAGCCCTGAGCATTCTGAGTCGAGCGTGGATTGAGCCCTTGAATTCGTGAGTGACAGATTATAGCCCAGATACGATGACAACAACTAAGGATAGTCTGGGAATAGAAGAGGTAACTATCGGTGAGGTTGCACAGACCCCAACTGTGGAGGATGTTCCAGAAGGTGTTGATATTGTGACAGAGATCCAAAAATCACAGCGTACGCCAAGACCCAAGAAGGATAAGCAAGCAATGGCTCCCATACGCATGTCCCCAAGGAATACACTGCACAACAAGCTATCGATGGCGGAGAAGGGGAAAGTTGTCACGATAGAAACAGATGAGGAAGAAGAAGATTTGCAGGCCCTCATCATCGCAAAGGAAGAAGACGAAGGCATGGAGGTGGATATTCCACCCACACACTTTGCAACAAAACTACCCGCCTACGTCCCCCCATGAAAAGGGAAGGCCAAGGTACCCAAGGACCTGGACGAAACCAAGAGTTCACTCCAAACCCCGCTCCTCCCAGACGGCATTGTATTTGAAGGCACGCACCTGGGCCGCATGCCCACCATGAAGTTTGCAGATTGGGATCGCGTTGACCGCGAGAAGTTCCCTCACCTTGAGACCGAGAACCTCATGAAGAAGAACACCACGGGGGTGGTGACAACGTTAGAACCGCAGAAGTGGCTGCAGGGAGTAGAAGCGGTCGAGCTGTTGAACCTACTATGGGTGTCGCATTTCCACTGCGCCCCAATAACCATTTTCATCAACAAGTAGCTACTATACCTGGTGCATGATGGGTATCTATGGCTGGAGGAACCCATCCCCATCACAGCAGACCTAATTCATCGCATTGCTCGGCTACCATACAATGGAAACGACCCTGCGACCATATCGGAAGGAAAGGGTAGTGATTTTGCCCTCACGGAGGCCATGAAGACAAAGTACAAGTTGTTATAGACATTTTTGTGCCTTACAGCTCTAAGCATGAAATGTCCATAAACCAAGGGATCCTAAGTCCCTAAAAGTGTTGTTTCGACTCCTAAAGGAACAAGGTCAACAAATTACAGCTTCTCTCAGAAGTTCTCCACCAGAAACTGCTCAGAATCAGTCAAATCAAGATCATTTCAGCTGCTCCACTGGCTAGTTGCGTTGAATAGCACCCAATTACACTAGCTAGGTGTGTTGCAACGCACCTAAATGCACTACCAGGGTGCGTTGAGCGGGAAATGACAAATGGCAGTGACATTCTGCGAGGTGGAAAGACAATGGAAGCTTCGAGAATCTTCTCCAATGACACTTACCTCACTGAGTTCGACCAAGGATGAGTAAGAGGCTCTCAGTCTCCAAGTGTAAGCAAGAACTAACAGAGAGAAGCCACTAGTCAAATCATAAGCTGACTCATCCTCTTTGCATACATCTATATATGGATCCCTCATCCCAGAGATCCAGAGGCTGGAATTTTGTACATTGCAGAGAATTGTTGTTGGTTTTGAGATAGATATCAGAGTATTGGGTGATTTATGCTTTGTTGGAGGTGAAGAGGGGCTTCTTTGCTGGGAGGTTGATGTTGGATCAGGAATCATCAGTTGTAACTCCTCCTGGATCTTCTTGTTATATCAATAAAACTATTTGAGTTTCTCCTACATGCTTGTGTATCATTGATGTTTGTTACATTTGTATGTTTAGCTTAAATCTGATCCTAAGCTATTTATGAATACAAATCCATGTCTTTGTGTAGTTTTCTTCTTCTGTGATCTTACAGGAACTTGGTGAAGCTGGGCAAGTAAGGGAGCAGGTAGCTGGAAGTTGTCAAAGAGGAGAGATATTGGATCAAAGGACTAGCGCAAGACACAAATTGGTTCATCCTATTCCTCTTCGTTTATAGTTCATAAAGAAGAATACGAAAGTAGTTTTCTCTGTTTGTTTCTAAGGTCACTGTCACACCTTAGTGGGATAGGGTCGTTCTGAATAGACACTTTTCCCGTTAACAAAATGGCGACTCCACTGGGGATGATTGTCTAGTTAGTTTGTTTGTGTTTCTCTTGTTGTTTGTTTCATAAACTTAGAAGTAGCAATCGAACTGCATTTGCCATTAACAAATGCAAAGTAGACATCTGCTACTTCAATCCATTCACTGGATTTGTTTATGATTTGAACAGCTGATTCACAAATGATCTGATTGCCCTTTGTGATAGCTCTTAGAACTTCTTTAAATCTACCCTCTGATTGTGCATTACTGATTGCTTTTACTCAGCCAAAAACCATAGATTAAACTGCAAACCGTGACCCAGAACCCAGATAGAATTCTCATTTCTGCTCCAGCGCAGGCTCTGTGAAGAGGTTCTGCATTTCAACGCACTTCCCGAGAGGGCTACCTGCGCTGAAATGCAGTTTCTCTGTATAACAGGTGCGCTGATCAGCCTAGCCTTGTGCAGTTGAGGTTCTTTGCTTCATTTTTTTTTTCAGTTTTGTCTCTGATTTTTGCAGCCTGTGATCAGTATATGTGTCTGTTTAAAAACCCCTTTTCTTTGCCTTAATTCCGCCTCCTTTGTACAAAAAGATTGTAGATGTTTTTGTGTGTTTGTTACATCATTTACAGTTTTCCATTGCAAAAGTAGAATAGTCATGCTGTCGTCCTTTGATTTAGATCTATCGTAACTGTCGATTTTGATCTTAGGAGAAAGTTTATTTGCTGTTGACAGTCGATTATGCTTTTACTTTTGCCTTTGGTTTGAGTTTGTGACTTTCTAGTGTCGAAACGAGTATTTATTTCAAAATCATATAGTGTCGTAATCATCTCTACCTTTTGATTTCGAAAAGAAGCTTGTTTGTGTTTGTCACTTGAAAGCAAATTCAGATTTGTACATCAACTTTCTTTTTAGGCATCAATATTAAGAAAGTAAAAAACAAATACATGCACATGTGCATTTTCATATTGACAGTCTGTTTGGCTTGATTTAGGAAAGTGCATTTGCAGTGTGCTCTTTGCTCTTTGTGAAAAGATTGTGTCTTTCTTTTCCCCTTGTAGCTAGGATTTTCATTGCTGAAAAGAGATAAACGTTTGCTTATCATCTTTAGATTGCATTTTAGGAATTACATCTACATCTCGTGGTGAACCCAAAAGGAAAACTTCATAAGAAAGATCAACTTAAAATAAATTGAATGAATCTAACAATGCTTTGGAACTTAACGCACAACATTTAGAGGTCTAGGCTAGAGACGTATTCCGGCGTCGTAAAGCCTGGTAACTGTTGTCCTCACTGATGGTTGGGTGATTCCTCCACTTTGAGACGATAAGTGCCAGTACGGACTTGTGCTCCCACGTACCGTCGAGTATATATTGGGAGACCCCTATAGGCTTAAAACCTTTTATCCATAGGAAGCCGTGTCGGCCGCCCTACTGATCGCAATGCACCGAACACAGCATTCGGGAAGATTGACTGTCGTACCGTAAAAAGTATTCTGCAGTTTTGCGATTGGTTTGGTACTCCCTCTACCTAGATCTCCAGAGTAGTCCCTTTCATTCCTTTTCAGACTCCTTAACGGAAAAGGTCCATTTGAGCACTTGTCACTTCAGGCTCATTAAAAATCGAAGGAGACTAGAGTCATCTTTTGTTTTTTCTCGACTCTTAAAAACTGAAAAAACGAGTTGTGTCAAAGCGTCTAAAAATTTATTTTAAATGGAATATTCATTACCCTTTTCCTACGTTGATCTTAGGTTGAGAAAATGGAGTCTATCAACCAAGGAATTCCCCTTGGTAGAAATCCTAGTCCCTTCTCCTCTTGGGGAGATGTTGGTGTACCCCATATGGCCACATTGTCGCTTCCAGGACTGACAATTGGCTTGCCGGTATGGCTCTTCTCAACCAATGTCGTTCAGAACACCACTATTCCTGAACAATCGAATCAGCAATTAGACGAGTCTAGAGTTTCCCACCAACCTTCTACTTCCTCTAATTCTTCCTCTCCTCCTTCCTCTTCGCTTGATGGGGCTGGCAAAGCTAAAAGCCATGTTCCTAAGGAGAAGAAAAAAAGAGAAGAAAAAGAAGGAGCCAAAGGCGAATGGGGGAAAATGAGTGTCGTCTAACGAAAATCCACACACTGCACCGACCAGGCCTAAATCGCCATGTGTCATTTGCAAAGGAGACCACTTTCACAGAGATTGTCCTTGCATCCCTCAGATACTAAGGGACTGGTCTCCTCGTTTGCACAATCTGGTGTCATCAACCTCTGATGATCATGTTGAAAGCACACCATCAACTAGCGAAAGTGAAGCCCCATGACAAAAAGGGAAAGCTAGATTTCCCTGTAAACTGTGTGAAGGCAATCATGCCGTCCACCGTTTTCCCTTCTTAGACGAAGCTAAAAGAGTTTTGGATGATCGTCCGGTTTCACCGTTACGACTTCCTCCTGGATATAAAAAACTCTTGTCGAGTCCATCGCTAGTTGAGAATCCAGCTGGCCCACTCAAGTGGTCGGCTGAAGCGCCTATCATTGAAGATAAACCAACTGAATCCATACCAGACGAAAGTCAAAAGGTCGAGGCGGCAGTTGACCCGGTCTTGCCTTCAGAGGTTTTATCTTCGAATGATACAGTCACTGAAGAGAACAAGGATGACACCGTCCAAATTCTCTTCATCAACACAGACTCTAACGAACATGGGGGTAATCTACCCATTCCCTTACCGCAGGAGGGAAGTTCGTCAGAGCCATACCCGGCCGTCTACTCGGTCCCACCTCCAAGCAACCTAGTTGTTTCCTTCGACTGGAATCAACTAGGCAGACCCCGTTTACCAGCAAGTGTACCATTCTGAATTATCGTTCAAATATATAGAATGATCATGGCTGGTACCATCATAGATGAGGGGGTTTCTGTGAGTATCCTTTCCTCTACTGCTTGGAAAGCGCTTGGTTCGCCATCGCTTTTGCATGAAATGAGAAATCTGACAGGCTTTGATAAAGGAACCAGTTGATCTTTAGGGATCCTTCCCGATGTGCCCATAACATTGAGAGGAAAGACAGTTCACATGAACGTAATGGTAGTTCAAGGACCCTTAGATTACAATCTACTCCTTGGACGAGACTATATTTATTGCATGGGAGCCATCGTCTCCTCACTCTTTAGAGTAATGTGTTTTCCGCACGAAAGAAGAGTGGTCAAGCTCGTGGACTAGCTCTAAGCATGAAATGTCCATAAACCAAGGGATCCTAAGTCCCTAAAAGTGTTGTTCCGACCCCTAAAGGAACAAGGTCAACAAATTACAGCTTCTCCCAGAAGTTCTCCACCAGAAACTGCTCAGAATCAGTCAAATCAGGATCATTTCAGCTGCTCCACTGGCTAGCTGCGTTGCATAGCACCCAAGTACACTAGCTAGGTGCATTGCAACGCACCTAAATGCACTACCAGGGTGCGTTGAGCGGGAAATGACAAATGGCAGTGACATTCCGCGAGGTGGAAAGACAATGGAAGCTTCCAGAATCTTCTCCAATGACACTTGCCTCACTGAGTTCGACCAAGGATGAGTAAGAGGCTCTCAGTCTCCAAGTGGAAGCAAGAACTGACAGAGAGAAGCCACTAGTCAAATCATAAGCTGACTCATCCTCTTTGCATACATCTATATATGGATCCCTCATCCCAGAGATCCAAAGTCTGGAATTTTGTACATTGTAGAGAATTGTTGTTGGTTTTGAGATAGATATCAGAGTATTGGGTGATTTATGCTTTGTTGGAGGTGAAGAGGGGCTTCTTTGCTGGGAGGTTGATGCTGGATCAGGAATCATCGGTTGTAACTCCTCCTGGATCTTCTTGTTATATCAATAAAACTATTTGAGTTTCTCCTACATGCTTGTGTATCATTGATGTTTGTTACATTTGTATGTTTAGCTTAAATCTGATCCTAAGCTATTTATGAATATAAATCCATGTCTTTGTGTAGTTTTCTTCTTCTGTGATCTTACAGGAACTTGGTGAAGTTGGGCAAGTAAGGGAGCAGGTAGCTGGAAGCTGTCAAAGAGGAGAGAGATTGGATCAAAGGACTAGCGCAAGACACAGGTTGGTTCATCCTATTCCTCTTCATTTATAGTTCATAAAGAAGAATACGAAAGTAGTTTTCTCTGTTTGTTTCTAAGGTCACTATCACACCTTAGTGGGATAGGGTCGTTCTGAATAGACACTTTTCCCGTTAACACAAGCTAGAGAAGAAGAAGACGGACTACACCATCTCCAGCATCAAGGACAAAATGGTTCACGTAGCAACCCAAATCCTGGCAGGCAAAGTGATGCAGAAGTGCCGCACAGATGAGGTATCTGCACCAGTAATTGCACTAGCCGAGTAGTGCACGGAGGGGGTCCAGTTTAACTAGGTTAAATTCCTCTGCATGGAATTCTAGAAGAATTGTCGCGAAGCCCAAGAGCAGGGTAAAACCTTCCACTATGCGTGGTTGTTGCTATCCATAGTGTTCATAGTAGGGGAACTACAGGAGGATAGTCGATTCCCCATCATTTACAGAGATTTACTAGAGGCTGCGAAGTACGCTTCGCTCTGGGCCACGAAGGATGCAAGGAGGATACACAATAGCAAGATATTTTGGGTTCTCATGGAGATGAACATCCGAATGTGGATCAACCGGAAGCCGCGCTTGTCGCCCATAATGTACAACAGTCTGCAGAGTTTTGCAGAATTCAAAGCCGACATGCATAATATATACATCAAGGCGTGAAAGGATCCAATGAAGCAGTGGACAAAGCTACCATTTGTAGCCACTAACGACGATATTTCCAATGTCTTCGAGGCATGGCCAATGGAGTGGCGTGCCCCAGATCTTGTGGAACTTGAAAAGTCGGCAGCACAAAAGAATAAGGATGATGCCAAGCTGCACGTCACACAGTTGGCCAAGAAAAGGCGGAAGGAAACAATAGCAGCTGAGGTACGGACAGCGCGGGAAGCGACACAGAGAGCCGCCAAGCAGAAAAAGGTCACAGAAGCAGCTGCAGTAGCACAGGAAGCAATTGCGAAGGTGGGCGAGGGTCAAGCAATGCCCTCACAGGGACAGGAAGCAAAGGAAGCAGAAATAGCAGAAGGAAGCACGGACCCGGGCACCGCGTCCACACAGTTGAAGCACCCACACATGGCAGAGTGAGCAGAACCGAGGAAGAAGGTCAAGGCCTCAAAATTTTCCATTGATCCGATCACCTTAACCAAGGGTGATCTGCATGACATCGGTGAGATAATGCACAATGTCACCAATGAGGCTCTTCAGGATTTTATGCAGGAGCACCAGACTGTGTTGGGGGCCCTCAGAGCGCAGTTGCAAGAGTTACAGGTGGGTACCCTTTCTACCCACCTCGCAGCAGGATCCTTGGCAGCAGAGCAGATGTTGCACTCACAAATGGAAAACACAATAAGTGTTGCTGGAAGGGGCCCTAGTGACAACAAACGAGGCCAATCGATTTTTGGTTAGCATGATGAAAGGCCTTGGCCTTAATCTAGCTTCCCTTCTGCGTGAGACAGTATATCTGTTGCAGGATGGGATAATGGCAGAGTTGCGTGCTAAGGAGAGCCACACGCTCCAAGTCCTCAGTGAGCAAAAGATAAACATGGAACAACTCAGCTTGCAGTGCGACAAATTGGTGTTGCGAAATCAACAGTTAGTGCAAGTGGTAGGCGACGCTTGCCGAAGTGTCCTGTAGCTGGCCATTCCAGCAAATCTACCAATGGAGGTGCGGATCCATAGGCTAGCAGCAGGAGTCTGTGAGGCCAGGGAAGAAATGACAAAGGTTCAGCTGTAGTTGAATCTTCAGATCACCGAGCTGCGGTTGAAGGCGTAGGCTTCCACTCCCATAGAAGTCAGAGAACAGCGTGCTAGCGCTATCATAGCAGGATTAGAGGAAATCAGAGATGCAGTGTGAGACTGTACCGGCATGTTGGAACAAGCACTTGAGGTCCTCACGAATTTGCAGGAGGACCCAAACATTCAGCGCTTGGAAACAGAAGCGCGAGAACTCCAACAACAATACGACAATGTCCGAGGAACTGCACAGACAGTAGTCCTCACCCAGAGGCTTGCAAGGATGCAGCAAGCTAAAGCACTAAAGGAGCAGGTATACGCGATGTGACATAAGGAGGCAGTTCTCAAAGCGCACGTCTAGCCTTGGATTGATGAGACCTTCACTATCACGGCAAACATCGAAGTAAAGCTCGCGAACATATAGGGGATGCACACATTGATGCAGAGAAGCACCCTAGACGCAGAAGTCTCGGAACAGCGGATGCAGCAAATCCAGCAAGCAGTAGCTTAGTGCACTATGGACCTCAACACAGTTCGAGAACAGTTGGAGGGACTCCGCGCCAAGATCATCGTGTCGATCGAGTGACTCAAGGGCGAGTCACGATGTTTGTGTTGGGGGCCTGTTGGGCATGGAATCCCCCCAAGGCATGTTTTGGGGCTCAAAGCCCAAGTTTTGACCCAATATTGTTGTAAAGACCCCGCGAATTGAGGGCACGGAACGTGAAATGTATGATAGAGTCATAGGGTTGTCCACCCTAGTCTTGTAATGTAATGTCGGCCTACCCATGGTCCACGGACCATGGACTTGTATAAATAGAGCGAGGCTCTAAGTGTAAAAGGATATAGCGAAGTAATGGAGAGAAGAAAGAGTCTGAGTGACTAAGTGTATCTTTGGTCGTAGAGTAGGAGAAGGCTCTGCAGCTGAGTGCGCAGAGGCCTAGTAAGTTCGCAGTTGAGTGCACGGACCCTTACAGCTGAGTGCACAGGGCGGATTCGAGTCTGTAACCGAGGAAGAAATTAATAAAGAAGAAGTCTTGTTACCAATTTGTGTATTTGTTCTGGGATTAATGCATGTTTGATATAAATTGCAAATATATTGTTTATTTATTGCACGCACCTGTATGAATGGTTTATATTGTTAAGTATAACTTAAAGCATGCAAGTAGACTAAGATAATCAACTAACATTGGGTTACTAATAAGGACTTGGGTAATAACAGCGTTCGGCCCCCGAGTAGGGCTGTGCAAAGGCATTACCTCAGGCTACGAGGTACGGGGAAGTGCGCATAGCGGCTTGCCCGCAGGGTCGAACGGCAAACCACTTGAACTCAATAGACATCTTTAGGGTGCAGAAACTTGGTTCTAGCACCCTCCCATACTACTTCGGGTGAGACCTCAGTCCGCGCTCCGCAGACTGTTGCCGAAAGGGCCAGTAATACAGTGATTTGTTTGGCTAAATCAACTATGAACCTAGGTCAAGCCCTAATAAGCCAACACCAGGTTTAAGTGTCCTATAATTTGATTGACCCTGGGCATGCAACCTAGCTTCCAGAAGCAAGTGAAATTGTGGCCTCGTTAAATTGCCCAATAACCCTTATTTTCTAAATATTTAAAAATGACTATTGTTATTTAAAAAATAAAAAATATAAATATAAATGAGGTGGCGGGCTGCCACCCCCACCACCCACAAACTATATAACAAAAATTATTAAAAAAAATACCAATGAGCCATGACCCCCACTGGTCCAAGCACACCCTCCAACCAAAGTTTAATATTAAACTTGGGTCGGCGGCCATTACCCCATCGAACCCTCCCACACCCCAACCGCACATATTAATCAATGTTCCTAAGGGGTGGGCAGGCCACCTCTGGTGGACCCGACCCACACCCCAACACACAACCATATTCCATATAACAATGGGTCGGCAGGAATCAAACCCGCTCGGCCACGTGGCTGGCCCGCACCACGGAAGGCCCAACAAACGTTAATACGCCAACCCTTCCCCCCCCCCCCCCTACAATGGATAATACAACAAATCTGCGGAGGTTATGGGGCGGGCCGCCCAATGCGGACCCGACCCCCAACAAAAAATTATATTTGCGTTTTATTAAAAACGAAACATGTATTAATATGGAGGGGTCAGGATTTGACCACCCAACCTCCTCCTTATTACTCAAAGTTCATACCAATCCGCCTACAACCGCCACCTTGTAATGTTTGCCCACAAACTTCACTATAAAACCTTCATTTTGTTAGTGCGCTTGGGATGGAGGAGCCAAGAGCACGCATGGAAATTGAGAAAAAATTTGATTAATTTATTGCAGGTGGAACCATGAGCCCAGAGAAGAGGCAGTGGGAACCATGGTTGGGCAAAATTCTCAGGAGGGTGAAATTTTTGCAGTGTCCAAATTGCACAAACTTTAGGTCGATCTTACACCTCTCAGCTACACGAACCTAATGACGCATTCGAAATTTTGATATGAGCAACAGATTTTCAGAGGAGCCAGAGTAGGGAATCTTTGAGGAATCTAGGGGGAATCTAAAAGATTCCTTAAGCTCCAGATTTCCACTTTCTTAGAATTCATAAATTTGACAGTCGATTTTGCACTATTCGACGCCACAAATCTGATGGTGTATTCAGATTTCCCATTTGATCATTTCATTTTTTGGCCACTTTTCAAGGTGGAGTGCAGGTGTCAGCATTCAATGTGCGAGCAATCACTTCCATGAGATTCAACGTCGTGAGATTGATGGTACGGCCAGCTTCAGTAGTTTGACATCCTCTTCTTCAGATGACCCTAGGATGTGAGGTATATGTAGTATGTTCATGTACTTCTTTTTCTATGAGATGCATTGTGCTGCATAGATCCTTGTTTGATGTTTGATGTGGGATCTTGTTTTCTTACTTGTTCCATGATTCCTGCTTGATGTGATGCGGAATCATCTGTGGGATGTACTTGTTGTCATGATTTGTCATGTTTTGTTTGAGATCCCTTTGTTGTTTTATGTTGAAGGGATACTCATGTGTCTCCATTTATGTTTGCATTGAGATCCCTTTTATGCCATGTTGGCGGGATTCTCATTATCATCATGCATGAATTTAGGTCATACTAATAGGAGTCTTTTTCTTTAATGAGATTTCCTATAGCGGAACATCTCTTGGATCCACTCCTACATGAGGGAATTTTCCTTGTATGATAGTGATGTCACCACCTATGTACATCATCACTATTGATAGCACTTAATGCAGCGGCCTACACCATCTTGACACCGGGGCCCGGAGACGTAGTCCATCCTGGACAAACTCCGTTATCAACATCTTGTTATTTTATGTTGTTGATTCTTGTCATGTTCTTCTTATTTATAGCATGCACATGTGTTTAATTAAGCTATTTTAAATGCAATTATAATCACATCACAAAAGTAAAATATCTTGGTTAAATCCGGGAGTTGAGTCAACTCGGATAAAGTTTGGTATTAGAGTGGTCTTTGCATGGATGTGAATTACAAGCGTGAACAATGGAACATGTAGTGACAGAGGATGAAAAAGTGATGTACGCGACCATGCTCAAAATTTCCCAAAGGGTGTAAATAATATATGAAGCTCTACAAAAAGAGACAAAGGAAAATGAGTGATTGCAGCTTCAATTGTAAGCCATGAAAGAAGCCCTAGAAGAACTGAAGCACAACAAACAAAATCTTCAAACTGAGAACGTTGAATTGAAGATGCTTCTACATGAAGAGAAAGAGGAAAAACAATTTGTTATACAACAACTACAAGCTAAGGATGAGACCTTGGAAAAGCTGCAGCGTGACCCATGTGAGGTAAAAAGTAATTCTTTAAATTCATGTATGTGTCCTCATGATGATTTCGCTATTTTTGAAAATCATACCACAGGAATTGGCTCCAAACTGTTGGATAAAATGGGTTATGGATGAAATGGCTTGGGCATTAATGGCCAAGGAATTATCAACCCCATCAAAGTAGAATAATTACCCCGTCAGGCAGGACTTGGGTATGTTAGGAAAGAAGTTGGGGAAGGTGCCACGACATCTCACGAACCACCAACAACAGATGATGAGAAGCCTTCATCAGTTCTTTCCAACTCGACAGTGGAGGTAAAAGATGTTGATTTCCTTTTAGTTTCATCTTCACATAGTATTATTTCTATTGGAAATTTGGAGATACCTATTACATGGACAAACATGAAGCTCCTTACCAGGATGAAGCACAAGGAGGAAGAAGAACCTGGTATTAATAACCAAAGCATAACTCAACCATTGAAGGTTGTGAAGAAACCTAAAATTGCAGGCTTGAGATACACAAGGGAGAATGCTCGAAGGTGTCAGATACTTCTGAGACATCGTTGAAATCGTCGAGGAAAGAGAATGATGGGAACACATCCCCATCATCCCATAGCAGTGCCCATTGCAGGGAAGGAGCTGAGGCAAGCTCTCATCGCCATACTTACACCAGAGACAGCAAGGAAAGGTATAACTAGTCTCAACATTCGAATGTTCATTTCGATTATAACCATGTTTTTAATGATGAACATAACACATGGCATCAAAAAACATCTACCTTTTGTGGATTACATAACCATACATTTTCTAAGTGTTGGAAAAGAATAGCAACACACAAAAGGAGGAGGCATGAAAGACCCTCTCAATAGCATGTAAAGAAACATGTTAAGCAGATCTGGAGGAAGAAGATGTATTGCATTCATTGCAACAGAGGTGGCCATCAAAGAGCCACTTGTTGGAGGCTCCATCCAGAGCAGCACCTTAAAGACAAAGCGTTGGTGCATGAACCAGATGAAACGACTGTTCGACCAGCGAATGTGCCACAAGGAGGCGACCCATTCACCTGATAAGTGCAAAATGGTTTCTAGATATGTTAGCTTGTCATGGTTGTGCTTTTGTAAATCATTTCTTGCATTTTAAAATGTAAAAGTGATGATGTGTGTTCCATCACTTGTTAAGCAACAATGATGTCTGGTCTTATTTTGAATTGTCTGATAAATTGTGAAAGTGATGTTGTGTTTCCATCACTTGTCAAAGAAAAAATAGTGTTTGGCCTTATTGTTGTAAATCATGTGTTGCAGTGATGATCTTTTTTCATCACTTGTTGAAGCAACAATGATATGTTGGCCTTGTTTTCATAGCTAGGGTATTGTTTCCATTTTGATGTAAACTTGACCACTGAGTATCTGTGATAAACTCATGGCAAGTTTGGGATGTTTGGGTCATTAGTTGGTCATGAAAGTCAAGCATGTAATTTGCAAAAATAATGTACTACAAGTTGTAGAGGTGGCAGGTGTCAGCTCATCGCTTAAGGCTCCGAAGAACAAATGTGAAGAAGATGGAAGCGAGACCTTTTCAGGACACTTGTGATGGGTACAGAAAAGTTGGAGATTATTTTCCATGCTTTTTGGAAAACCAAAATCTCCTCAGTGGGGAGGATTGATCCAAGTGGCTCCAGGGACACACACATGACAAAAAGGGCTTATGGAAGCTCGAAAATCAAAGTGATTAGAATTCTTTCGAACGAGGACCAGAGCGTAGATCTTGTCATCCTGATCGTAACGGTGTGAACGGTTCGTCAATCCAAACTTGTATGAGGGAGAACACGCGAGTCAAATTTTTGGTCAAAGTTGGACTGTCGGCCAAGTTTAAGTGTCCTACAATTTGACCGACCCGGGGGCATGCAACCTAGCTCCTGAAAGTAGGTGAAATTGTGGCCTCGTTAAATTTCCCAATAACCCTTATTTTCTAAATATTTAAAAATGACTATTGTTATTTAAAAAATAAAAAATATATATATAAATGAGGTGGCGAGCCACCACCCCCACCACCCCCAAACTATATAACAAAAATTATTAAAAAAATACTAAGGGGCCATGACCCCTGCCGGTCCAACCGCACCCTCCAACAAAAGTTTAATATTAAACTTGGGTCAGAGGCCATTACCCCACCGAACCCTCCCACACCCCAACTGCACATATTAATCAATGTTCCAAAGGGGTGGGCAGGCTACCTCCGATGGACCCGGCCCACACCCCAACACACAACCATATGCCATATAACAATGGGTCGGTGGGAATTGAACCCACCCGGCCAGTGGCCGGCCCGCACCATGGGCGGCCCAACAAACATTAATACGCCAATCGTCCCCCCCCCCCCCCCACATTTAATGCAATGGATAATACAATGAATCTATGGAGGTTATGGGGCGGGCCGCCCAATTGCAAACCCGACCCCCAACAAAAAACTATATTTGTGGTTCATTAAAAATGAAAGGTGTATTAATATGGAGGGTCAGGGTTTGACTACCCGACCTCCTCCTTATTACTCGAAGTTCATACCAATCCGCCTACAACCGCCGCCTTGTAATGTTGACCCACAAACTTCACTATAAAACCTTCATTTCATCAGTGCGCCCGAGATGGAGGAGAAAAGAGTGCACATGGAAATCGAGACAATTTTTAAATAATTTATTTCAGGTGGAACCATGAGCCTAAAGAAGAGGCACGTGGAACCATGATTGGGTAAAATTCTCAAGAGGGTGAAGGTTTTGCAATGTCCAAATTGGATAAACTTTATGTCGATATTACACCTCTCAACGACACAAACCTAATGGCGCAGTCAGAATTTTGATCTGAGCAGCAGATTTTCAGAGGACCTGGAGGAGGAAATGTTTGAGGAATCTAGGGGGAATCTAAAAGATTCCTTAAGCCCTAGATTTCCACTTTCTCAGAATTCATAACTTTGACAGTCAATTTTGCACTATTCGATGCCAAAAATATGATGGTGTATTCAGATTTCCCATTTGGTCATTTCATTTTTCATCCACTTTTCAAAGTGGAGTGCAGGTGTCAGCATTCAATGTGCGAGCAATCACTTCCACGAGATTTGACGCCGTGAGATTGATGACATGGCTAGCTTCAGCAGTTTGACATCCTCTTCTTCAGATGTCCCCAAGATGTGAGGTATATGCAGTATGTTCATGTACTTATTTTTCTATGAGATGCATTATGTTGCATATATCCATGTTTGATGTTTAATGTGGGATCCTGCTTTCTTACTTGTTTCATGATTCCTGCTTGATGTGATGCGGAATAATCTATGGGATGTACTTGTTGTCATGATTCGTCATGTTTTGTTTGAGATCCCTTTGTTGTTGTATGTTGATGGGATACTCATGTTCGCCATGTATGTTTGCATTGAGATCCCTTTTATGCCATGTTGGTGGGATGCTCATTATCATCATGCATGAGTTTAGGTCATACTAATAGGAGTCCTTTTATTGAATGAGAGTTTCTGCAGTGGAACATCTCTTGGAGCCACTCCTGCATGAGGGAATTTTCCTTGTATAATAGTGACGTCACCACCTATGTACATCATCACTATTGATAGCACTTAATGCAGCGTCCTACACCATCTTGACACCGGGGCTCGGAGACATAGTCCCTCCTGGATGAACTCCGTTATCAACGTCTTGTTATTTTATGTTGTTGATACTTGTCATTTTCTTCTTCTTTACAGCATGCACATGTGTTCAATTATGCTAGTTTAAATGCAATTATAATCACATCACGAAAGTAAAAGATCTTCGTTAAATCCGAGAGTTGAGTCAACTCAGATCACTCCATACAGTGAATGTCTGTTACAAGTCTATTTGGGCACATCACTCCCATCATTCAGATCAGTACTTTTAGGGCTCATCAAACCCTATTTCCGTTGCTACATGCCCTAGACAATTCATCACATTGAATGCCATCATTCTTGAGAGTTTCTTGGCTTGAAGACATCCTGAAATGACTCCTTGAGGGACCAGTGTAGCCTTGGTCAGGGGTAAGTGCGCTACAGATCAATTAGGCCCATTCAAGTCTGCTCTGCAAAGCACCTAGGCCCACTTTGACCTACATTGGGCGAGAATGAGTGAAATCTTCATAGGGTTCTAGGAATATTCTTTCATTCTAGACCATTTTAGAAGATTCCCACCTCTTATCCTCTCCTATGAGCTCAAAATTGGATAGGGAATGAATCAAATAACCTCCTATCCTCTCATCTCTTCCTCCATGTAAACTAACTCCCAAATTTCAAAGCCATTCAATGCCCAATTTATGGCAAAAACACCTCCATTTTCCTATAAATTGAGCACTCATCATAGTGATCAGGGGCTGGAATTTGAGAATTTTAAAGGAGATACTGTTGGTGTGAGGTTTGAGATTGTAAGCAAGTATTGTTATGTTTCCGAAGTGCTGTGCTTTTGGTGTGATGAAGGATGGAACTCAAGCTGGATGAGTGACATGGGATCAGACTTCTTGGTTGGAACTCTTCCTTCTACTTAATAAAGTTGTTTACACCTTTTCCCATATTCTTGTCTTTATGTATGGTGATTATATGTGTAAATGCTTTCGATTCCATTTACTTATAGTAGATATGTCTCTTTCTTTGATTAGTTTTTGTCCTCTATTTATGATTGCAGGTACTTATCGAGCGGATTCAATTCGAGAAGGAGTGACAAGAGCTATTCAAAGGAGACAAAGGTAAGTGAAAGATAACAAGTGGGTCACTTGTCTTATTTATATTCTATATAAAAAATTTAAACTCTTTAAATCTGTTGTTCTAGGTGTAGCTACCCACCTAGGGAAATTGTATTTATCCGTAAATGCAAAATTCCACATAACAATGTCACTACTAAAAAAAGTGAAGGCATCCTCCATAGAGTAATTATATTCACTGAAATAGAATACATAGTTTTGTAGATCCATTCATATTTGGAATTCCTAAAAGACTCTACACGTGTTTGGAAATGGTCTTCCCATGCTTGAAGTTTGATAAGCCTCATATAATTCAAAAACTCATTAGGTGTATGAAGATCACACATTTTCACTAATTGGAACTCATATCTCCTATTTCTCTTGGATCCCCAAGCTACAATGCCCATTATTAGTGCAATGTAAACAAAACTAGACAACATAGAAATGCCCAAAACCTCAAACAGAATTGATAAAGCAGCCCTAACTTGTAGAGGCATCATCCAGATGTAATGAAGCTGCAACATTGCATCTGAAAGTTGTTGAGCATACATGACCATGTAATTTACAATATGGCCAACACCATGAGCTTGCATAGTGGAGCTTGACAATCTTAAACCCTTTCTGTATAAAGTTGTGATCAGAGTAGACCTTATTAGCATGCCCAACTTCTAATATTGAAAGTTATATTGATGGGAACATAGAAACTCAATGGATTTTGTTGAAATATTACCACACACAAATATAAAATCAACATTTTTTGTATCAAAACTGGGCCAATATACATCACACATAGTTTTACAATGGCCAACGATGCAATAAGTGCAAGATTTGGCCAAAAGCATCAAAGCAATGTACGTTGTACAAGGTGTTGGTGTTCCACTATGTCATTAGACCAGTTTGATTTTAAAAGTTCAAACATATTTTCAATGTTATCAATAGGTGCCAATGCAGGAACATCTGTCAATTGCAAAGCATTTATGTAACCTTTGTTCAATACAGGATTCAACCATAACCATGTATCCCTTGACAAAATACATGTTGTAGCATAAGGGCTTATTAATTCTACTCATTTCCCGAATTTAAGGCGCTGCCATCGAGAAGAGGTTCATGTAATTTTTTTCTATTTCTTTAACAATGGTGATTCTTGTAGTCCCTTTGAGGGCTAATTCCAGCAAAAATCCATGGGTAGGGAAAATTATCAATGCAAAAAGGTCATCAAGAGGGAGAATACTATATGGATTAGGAGTTGTGGACATGAACCTGATGATTGTAGAGATCAAGAATATTGTATTCGAAATGAAATTCATAAGACACCAGAGATATAGATACTTTACACGTGTTGTAGCTTTGAATTTCTTCTCATGTCCAATTTACTGCCCCAAATACAATCCATGAAAGTGCTTGGATTCCAGATAAAGCAATAAGAAACCAATGTTGACGAGGATGTCAAATCATCCCAGCTGCAATGAATTGAAAAAGAGGAGGGTCGTATTGCTACTTACAGGCAGAGGATTTTCTACTTATTTTTAGTGCAAGCCTTAATGCAGTACAACACGGGAGGTTTCAGGTTCTAATTGACTCAACAACTTGTCTTTATTTGCAGCAATTTCCTTCCAAAAACTTCATAACAATGAGGAAAACTTCAATTCTTTATTGAAGGTAAATGTTGTAACTATTGAGCTGAGGAAACCTCCACTCGAAATCTCATAACCCATCTAAATCTCTCTTTCATTAAAATCCTTAAGTGGCAGTGGTCTTTTACACACTGACATGGATCTATTTCATTATAATACATGTAATACATCCAACATAAATGAAATAGATAGAAAGAGAAACATACAGTGTGATGCCCAAGGCCCCAAATAGATTCATCACGAAACTTTTTCCTTAATGGATGCCTGAAACAATTCTTCATGATGACAGTGAATGAAAACTTTTTGGAGATATTGGAAATCTCTCTATCCTAGCAATACTAGTGAAAGGTTTGTAGAATCACCAATCTGAAGGCTGGAAAAATCCTCATTCCCACGTCGAAAGGCATCATCTTCATCTGCTTAAAACTCCTATTTTGGTTCTTTCGACTCAAAGTCATCTTCGTCCTCGCTAGCTAAGAGATTTAGAGAGTAATTCAGAGATCGGACTTATCAACATCCTCCACATCTTCATATTCATAATCCACTTCATTAAGATAGTTTTTCATTGATATTCAAGGTTTCATTTGCTAAACTCTCACTTCTTTGATCACCTTGTTGCTTCAACTTTGAAGGATCATTTCAATATTCAGTTGTCTCATTTTTGGCCTTAGAAATTCTCTATTTCTTTTCAACAATTCCAACCACTTCATTTGCAGAGTAAACAGTGTTACAAGCCATAAAACAGTGCATAGTAAGGCAACCAATCCTTGCCACTCCCAGTATATATTATCTCCATACATACTGAAAAATGTGCCTTTGGTCTGTATGTATCACTTAGCATAAGCAGTAGCCATTCTTGCCAAGTGTCTCATCCTTGCACTCTCTGAAGGCTCCAAGTGGCCATTAATATCACCATAACCATGTAATATCTGAGCCTTTTTCAAATCGTCCCAGCTGCAATAAATTGAAAAAGAGGAGGCTCATATTGTTATTTACAGGCAGAGGATCTGGTTGGGAGGTTATTTCTTGTTTTCTCATTATACTCTCTTGACCTGGATAGCATTCTGCATCTCTAGAATTGTATAAATATTGTGGAGGATGCAACTTATGCATCCTAGACCACCGAGAGAGGACCTTCTGAGTTGCTTCAATTGAACACATAGTCTCTTGAATGTACAGAATGGATGGCCGATGTTTTTGAATCAGCCTATTCATGGATCATTGTTGGGAGGCCATCCCTATGCCCCTCATATTATGGGATAGCACAATCATCTTTTCACCCCTGAGGGGATGCTTTGCTAAGGGCTTCAAGTATCATTTTCTTCCTACCTTCCAGTATTTCTCTTTCCGCAGCATTTGGCACTACAAACCAAGAAGGGAATGCAATGTTAAGTCTGCCCGGAAGCCTGGTACGAAATAGAATTTATTTACAGTAAAATCCCTAGCTACTCAGTGTTATTGGCTTTGAACCCTCTCCCAACCTGCTAAGGAAGAAAAGTAGTGGGGAAGGGGTAGGAGGGAAATTAAATGATTATATTTTAGTAATTTGTAACTTTGAATTCAAGCTTCTATGATCCATATCATCATGTATAAAATATTTTTTAGAAGAAGTCACATTGAAGATTTTGGTCGACGCGTTTCGAACCAACAAGTGTGGTTCATCTTCAGGACACAATGAAGAAACAGATCTAGGAAGAAGGTTCAATAGGGAGACAGGTCAACCTAACAGCTAGAAGAAAACCGTTATTTTTTACCAGGGGAGGAAAAGGGAAATGTTTAATATTATTTAAATAAATTTTATTAATTGATTATTTTTATTTTATTTTATATATATATATATATATATATATATATATTTCAAATATCAATTAATTTAACTCAATATCTATATTTGATTAGGGCTTTAGTAATATTTACTTCTTTATAAAAGGGTTATACTTGAATATATATATATATATATATCTATTCTAAATATCTACTAGCTATATTTGGTTAGGGTTTTACTTAATAACATTTAATTTATTTATAAAACGAGTGTTTCTTCATCGTGTCCTGAAGATGAACCACACTTGTTGGTTCGAAACGTGTCGACCAAAATCTTCAATGTGACTTCTTCTTCTATGTGGAGAAGTAGAGTTGCAAATGCACAGTCCATTAGTTAGCTAACATGCTACAAAGATATGTAAAACCCATTAGTCATTTAACATCATGTGAAGAGTTGAGAAACTTGTTATGAAGTAGAGTTGTAGAAAAGTGTGAAAAAAACATTACAAAGATTAAAGTCAATGAAATCATGAGTGAAAAAGAAAAACATATAGAGGAGTAAAACTTGTAAGTACATCCTATTTTTATGGTTCTTGTTTTTTGTGCTTTTCTTCTCGGTTTTGTTTATGTGTTTCAAATTACTTGCATTTGGTTGGCTTAACAATATACTTCCATGAAGTATGAAGAAAAAATTTAGTGACTTAAGACAGAAACCTAATAGGACCTTGACAAGTGAAGAAAATAAATAAATTCGAAATGCATAAAATTACTTACATGAAATTATGTTATTAGCAGTCAAAGAGAATCTGTAAAAAGTAGATTATTTCTTCACTATTTGGTTCCCATCAATTTGAAGTATGCAAAATAATAATAATAATGCAACATCGTATGTTTGTCCATGTTGCTTTGGATATGTGTAAATCATAGAGAGGAATTAGAGAGTTCATGTCATTTACTTTAGCTCGACACATGACTAAAAAAAACTATTCAAATGAAAAATGGTGATAACTGGAAATTATTGCCTGAAACTTAACTTTTTTCCATTATTTAATTTTATGTTTCAAGTTGAATCATATATTCCTGGTATTATTGCACTTTGTTTTCCCTTTGTTTAGATGCATTTGTTAGTTTTTTTGTTTCAAGTTGCATTTGGTAGGATTAAAATATGCATTTGTTTGTTTTTGTGTTTCACGATACATGCATTTGGTTGGCTTACCAATCTACTTTCATGAAGTGTGAAGCAAAAATTTAATTAACATTAATAAAGTAGTGTAAAATATGAAGCACCTATTTAGTTAACATTAATACAATATAGTCATAGTGTAAGTGGCATTATTAGTAGGTCTTATGCTTTGTCTTGATATGTGTATCTTATGATTACTACATGTAAGAAATTCATGCTTGAGTAACACAATTTATAAAGCTCCTGCGACGCAACATCAAATTGTATGTTATGTATCACAAGACTTTCTCATCTCTCTCTTCCTGAGTTCATCCCTAGGGAATGAGTCTCGTGGTGGCATCAAATTTTATGTTGTATCGTAAGGATTTCTCGTCTCTAGCTTCCTATTAACCGCACCCAGTCTCTTGTTGTTAATGTGTAAGTCCTTACACAAAGTCCCGCAGTGGGACATGAACCTTTATGTTAAAAGAAATAGAAATCCCCATCTTGTGGCTCTTGTTAGTCCATGGCCTTTGACAATTTTAAACAATGCACTATTAGTTAGTCTCGGGAAATGTGTTCCACATTCACGTCTAATTTACATTATGTATCATAAGATTTCTTGTCTCTCGCTTCCCATTAACTACACTCTGCTCTCTTGTTTTTAAGACATAAGTCCTTACTAAATACAATCCCATAGTGGGGCATGAACCTTTCTATTAAATGAATTTAAAATCCGTATCTTGCGACTCACGTTAGTCTGTGGTCCTCAGAAATTTTAAAGGATGCACTGAGTTTACACATGGTGGAAGCATGTGTGAAGGTTTTCGCGCAAGGTGGGACCAAAAGGAAAACTATATGGATTGTTCTTAATAAAAAAAATATGGTCACTGAACCTATTTCAAGTGAAATTTTAACTAAAGAATAAGAAAATTCATTATAAAAATCCTCTATCATAAAGTGTCAAGTTCAAACCAAAATTCAATTAAAACCAACATTATTTAAAAAAAAAAAAAACCTGCAGAGCATAAGTGGAATTTCACTTGAATTATGAGAGTGAACATCAAAATCTATTTTAAAAAAATTGTATAGTGCCCATTTAAGAACATTGATGATCAAATCCTAGTGTTGATTTGCAGTAATATCAATACATATTGAACATTTAATATATTGTCTCGGTTCCGGCGAGGGCAATTTGGGATTCATGCTATAAAACTTGGTGTGAAGAAGTAGAGATACAATATCATAGAAAATTCTGTCATATTGATTTTTGTGGTTATAGCACATGTAATGAGGGGAGCAGCTGGAGTCGGAGCGCGGGAGAGCATGCGTCTTTCCAGAGAGAATTAGACACCTGTTCACAGACACCTTCAGGCGTTTGGACACTCGTCTTGGCTAGGCACCTGACGGGAGTTTTTACGGTCTGATTTGGCCGTAAGACATTCCACAAGCTTTCGCCACCTTGCGTCTTGACGGAGCTTCCCTGCATGCTCTTTCAGACACCTTCAAGCATTTGGACACTCGTTTTGGCTAGGTACCTGGCGGGAGGTTGATTTGGCCCGCAAGACATTCCACAAGCTTTCGCCACCTTGCGTCTTGACGAAGTTTTCCTGCATGCACCTTCAGGTAATCTTGCAGATGATTGGCTTTAGTGTTTTGGGTGGGTGTCAGCCTTCAGACACCTATCTATAGTCTCCTACAAGTCTATACATGCATGGACGCCTGGAGCGGGATTAGGTGGGTTTACGTTGCTTCCTGAGCACATAAATATTCCTTCAGACTATTGTCCCGTGTTTTCCACATCCAGGGCCTTTTGGCCTTGGGCTGTTTCAAAGCTGGACAGCTTCTGAGATCTATCATCTCTGGCTTTTTCTTTTGTAAAAATCGGGTTGCTCTTCTTCGGGTTTCTCTTATTCTATGCAAGGATTCCTCTGGAATGGCTATGGACGCTCTCTCCTACTGCTCTGATAAAAGCTCCAGTGAGGTCAGTTTACCTTTCACTTCTCTTGCTTAATGTAAAACAGGTTTCAAGAAGATGATATCTGGTTTTGCGTATTCAGGGTCTGTTTTTGAATGCTTTAACAAATATATGGAATTGATATAGGCCAATTAGTGATCTTGATTTAGAAATGTTGAAGTCAATTTTTAGTAAGATAAAGAATTCCATAGTTTTTTACAGCCCCTGCACTGATTTTCGCATTAGAATAGGGAAATGGTGGTGTGTTTTTCAACTCATCTGCTGTTGTATTGATTGCCAAGATTATCCTTTTGTATAGAGCTTCAATTTCTTCCTGTGTCAAAAGCTGTTTTAAATCGAATGCCGGTAAACCAGTCTAGATTATAGCCCTTCTATCTATCCGATGACCTGAAAATTTCAAATTTCTCGGACAGATTTCAGTCTCAGTCTATCATAGCCTTGTTCTGGTACCTTTCTCCAGATTTGGTATAGCTACCCTTATCACTCATTATTGACTATGGGTATGGTATCTGTCCTGCTCTGTCTTATCAACAGATGTTTTTCCTAGAGTGTCAGCTGAACCGCCTCCAATTTCCCTTCTGGAGTCTTCTTGCTCTTGCAATTTGAGCCCACATCTCGTTGAACCTCATAAATTCTCCTATCTAACTGCGTACTCTTGTCAGGATCGGATCCACGGACTCGATCTTTCCTGATCGGTCTCATTTAATTCCTTATTCTCTAGGCATTACTCTTTTTGGGGATCTGCTCTGAAGATTTCGGGTAGGATTGCGCTCGTACTGGTGCTGTGGTGGTTGATCCCAAAGCGCCTGTCTTTGGTCTGGCTGTGTCATATCATACATTAAGATGGTGGATGAGTCTGACTCATCTGCCACGAGGGCACTTGTACAGGCTGCCATCCAAGCTGAGGAGGCGCGGGAAAAAGACTCTTCCCTTACAGGCTGGCAAGCAACGGTGGAGGAAATGATAATTAATCCAACCTGTAATGAATCACACCAGTCTAAAAAGAATTTTTTAGAAAAGAGGGATCCCCCTCCCTTTTATTCAACAAATCCAAGCACCCTGTTAAGACAGTCCCTCCCCCGAAAGTTGTTTCTGTAGACGGTGCCACCCTATCTGAAAGAATCGATAGCCTGAAGAATCTAGCTCTGGTGGGGAAGTGGCAATTCCCTGAAATGGATGATTCGGACATGAGAAAATGGCTATCGGACAAATGGTCTCCCTTGCTAGGGTATACTCCCATTATCTCTCGGCTCATGAAGGAATGGTACTCATTCCATTTCTTAAAAGCATCTGACTTAGAGCTGGTTCTAAATAATCCCTGGGTTTCCGGAAGAAGTTTCCTGGCACTTTCTCGCTGGTACATAGGTTTCGACCCATTAAAGAACACCCCATCGAACAGCTTGATATGGGTGAAACTTCCGAACTTGCCGCTGGAACTATGGTCAGAGGAAACCCTCTCTAAAATAGGTAATTCGATTGGCAAGTTTGTGTATGTAGATCCCTGGTGCAGAGGGGAGAAAGACAAGCGAATTGCCTGGATCCTAATAGAGAAGCCGTATAAAGGTGGATATCCGGATCATTTGGAGATAGCTTGGGGCAGCTCTAATATCCATCAAAGGTTAGACTTTTGGGGCATTCCTTTCAGGTGCTCCGGGTGTCATAAAACGGGACACTTGATCAAAAACTGCAGTCATCGATTCTCCAGAAGAATCAAGAAATCATCTTTCAATCGAGACAGGAAATCAGAATCTGAGCCTTCTCGGGAGTCATTGGAGGTTCGGGTGTCTTCTCTACAGAGGGAACAAAAGTTACATGCTACAAATAAGAACCATAATCTCCCTGACCATGATCTTCTACCTCAGCCAGACCTCTGTTGTTCCTTTCAAGACCTTCCCGGTCGAGCTGATGCTATTTCTTCGCCTCATATAATTGCTCATATTCCGGAGCCCCGTGAGGATATCCCTGTCCCATCTCCCCCAGATATGAATCAGAGGGATTTTGTTATTGGCTCTCTCCCTATACCGATATCCTCCTCCTCTCCGTCTCCGGTCAAAGCTCATTCAGCCGACTTAAAAGGAAAGAAGCCAATTCAATCTCAAGGAAACGATCCCTGTCACATGCCCTGCCTGGATGATACGCTCTCTGAATCCCCTGTCAATAATCCTGACAGTGACATTGATTTCCTCCTTAAAAGGACATCTCTGGATCTTGAACCTTTGACCATTCATAAACCAATCAGCTCGCCCATTCATACCATCAGCCCAAATTCCGCCAAAAATATAACGGTCAGGAAGAAGTCTAAAGGGGGCAGCCGTCATTTTAGGGGAAGATCTGTAGTCACATCGCATGGAGTGAGGAATTTATCATTAGTGGAAGTTCCTGTTTTGGAGTCATCTGAGTTTCAGCCTCTTAGAGCATGTATGGCTGGCGACTCATCAAAATGACCTTTCTTATTTCTATGAATATCAGGGGCTTAGGCGCAGCCCCAAAATTTAATGCGCTAAAAGATGTTTTCTCCAGAGCACATCCAAAGGTCATTTTTATTCAAGAAACCATGCATCCTAGCTATGTGTCGATTGCATATTTTAGGAGAATGTTTCCGAAGTGGTATATGGTTGCCACTGAGGCAAATGGTCAGTCTGGTGGTCTTGTTGTAATGTGGGATCCAGCATGGATAAGGGCAATAGCTTATAAATGCAGTGCAGGAATTCTAATAACAGCATCTCTCAGGGGTCAAGCTTTTGTTTTCAACATGCTGAATGTCTACGCTCCATATAAAAACAGACTTTCTTTCTGGGAAAGGCTTTTTGAATCCCAAATTCTTGAGATCGATTCTCTCCTGATGGCTGGCGATTTTAATTTAGTTCTGGGCTCTGACGAATGTTGGGGTAATTGCAGGAAAATTGATCCAATGGCCGACAGAATCAGAAAAGAATTGCTAAACAGGGATCTGGTTGACATTGCTCCGGAAAAAATGAGTCCATCATGGGACAATAGTAGGACCGGGCAGGCGTACATAGCTAAGAGAATTGATAGAGTCATTATGCATGTCAGCATTATTGGAAATATGGGAATGCCAGTTTTATCAATTGGAAGTGATCACACTTCAGACCATAGACCCATTCTCCTAAAATGGCGCGAAAATGTCATCAGGCTCGGTTATCCCTTTAAATTCAATAGGATACATTTGGCTGATCCATCTTTTAATGAATTAATCTCCAGTAAATGGAAATCCATCCATGAATCCGAAATGGCGCCTTATATGCCTTTCCGCGTAAAGATGGATAGTCTGCGGGCCGTGACGAAAGATTGGCAAAATCAAAAGAGGAGTTTGGATAAACATGAGCTGGAAATTACACGAAGGGAGCTGGAATTCCTTTTACAATCAGCTGATCCCAACAGTCAAACTATAGAAAGAAAAATTATGATAAGGAATCTGGAGAAAAGGAAACAATTGATCTTGCAAAAGGAGGAGGCAACATGGCGTCTCAAGAGCAGAGCCATTTGGCTCAAAGAAGGAGACAGGAATACGAGATTCTTCCATAAGTTCGCTAATGCAAGGAGAGAAAGGAACACTATCTGGAGCATAAAAGACGAAATGGGAAATATTCTCATATCACAGAATGAGATCACAATGGAGGCCGTGAGATTTTTCCAAAACCAATTTAAAAGAAGGGAGGTTCTCTTTCAAGATGCTATGTGGGGCATAGAATTGGTTCCGGAAATGTTCGATGAAGCTGCAAATGATGAGTTTATAAAGCCAATATCCGAGGAAGAGCTCTTGAGCGCTATCAAGTCCTTTAAAAAGGATAAAAGTCCGGGTCCGGACGGGTGGCCAATCGAATTTTTCTCCCACTTCTTTGATCTTATTAAAATGGACTTGTTACGGATGGTTGATGCTTCTAGGATGTCTGGAAGCATACATTCTGCCACCTCTTCAACCTTTATTGCTCTGATTCCAAAAAAGTACAGGGCTGAAACCTTCCATGACTTCAGGCCTATCTCGCTTTGTAACATCTTGTTCAAATTATCCTCAAAAATCATCGCAGAAAGATTGAAACCTACACTAAATTCCTTTATCTCGAGGGATCAGCATGCCTTCTTAAAGGGCCGATTTATCTTGGATGCGGTCGCTATGACACAGGAAGCTCTATTCTCAATGCTGTCTAAGAATATGGACGCGGCCATCCTCAAGATTGATTTGCAAAAAGCATATGATTGCGTGGATTGGGGTTTTTTAAGAATCCTGCTGGCAAAAATTGGACTGAAGTCCCCAAGTGTTAACTGGGTTATGAGCTGTGTTGAGAATGTTAAATATTCAGTGATTGTAAATGGAATCCCCTCTCCTTTTTTTCAGGCGGAGAGAGGTCTCCGACAGGGTTGTCCCCTGTCCCCATTACTCTTTATTCTGGTTATGAACTCTCTTAGCTTGCAGTTGAATAAAGCAGTTGTGGAGAAGCGATGTCGCCCGGTAAAGATTTGCAAGCAGGTCTCCCTTTCTCATAATCTCTTCGTGGATGATGTCCTTATCTTGGCTATGCTTTGCAAGGCTTCATGGTTGTGCATAAATGATATTCTTGTTAATTTTCAGAAAGCCACTGGTCTGTTTATTAATAGGGGAAAATCCTCCTTGTATCATAATGATTCAAATATGGAAATAGTTCTTTGGATAGCTGAGCTGATGAGTATTGCTCCTGTTTCTATATCGCAAGGTTTTAAATACTTGGGATTTTCCTTAAAGGCAAAAGGAAACACAAAATCGGACTGGTTATGGCTCTTGGATCGGTTTTATAAAAGGATTTCAAGATGGGAGTTTAAACTTCTTTCTTTGGCCGGCAGATTCGTTCTTGTACAGGCTGTCCTTTCTCAACTCTCAGTCTATTGGGCACATATCTTCTATCTCCCTTCAAGTACTATTAATCATATGAACAGGTTGATCGCAAATTTTCTTTGGGGAGGACGCTCATTTCAGAACAAAATGCATCTTGTTAAGTTGGCGGCTATATCAAAACCAAAAAATGCTGGAGGATGGGGTCTTCTCGACCTGCGCATCTTTGGAAATGCTCTCCTATGTAAGTCTCTCCATCGAGGTATCTTCGGTGATGGGCCGTGGAGCAAGATTATAAAAGGAAAATATCTAAGAGGAAGGTGCATTGAACACTGGTACAGGAGGGAGTCCATTGGCATCAGGAGTGGATCGTCGATTTGGCAGAGTCTCAGGAAAGTTCAGCATTTATTCATGCAGTATTTAAGTTGGAATCTCTTCTCGGGTTCTAGTATGTTCATTGGTTATGATTCAATTTCATGCGCCCGGAAATTCTCTTTTCCTCTGCCGCTGGTCCTCTTTCTTCACAGGCTGGGATATTTTACATGGGATAAGTTGATAAAGGAATGGTCTGGTTCTTTCCCGGTTTGGAAAGAAGGGGAGGACTTGCATCTGCCTCCTTCGATGTTATTCGGTTAAAGCAAGTCTCAGCAGCTTGGGAATCATGCGATCGGGCACTAAAGACCTTCTGGTTTGGAGCCTAAAAAGAACCAATCAGCCTGCGAGCGTGAAGCTTATTTACGCTGATTTGATCTCTGTCATTGGAGGGAGTCCTCATCCGTTGTTTCCTTCCCGCTTCTGGGAGGCTACATGTCCTCTCAAAATGATCATTTTTTCCTGGCTGTTATATTGGAATAAAAATCTTACTTGGGAGGTTCTTCAGAGAAAAAATTGGCAGGGGCCGAGCAGGTGTCCCATGTGCCTCAACGAAGCGGAATCAAATCTGCATATGTTCTTTCAATGCGCCTCGACCCTCAATATCTGGTATGATTTGTCTTTACAGTTTGGTTTTCCTTACATGATTTTTCCTTCTGTCCAGGATGCTTTTATATGGTGGAGTAGGCAATCCTCATCCTGGAGGTCACTGTTTATTATATCCTGTTGGTTCATGTGGATCTGGCGAAATGCACATATCTTCCAAGGTTCAAGGGAACCCCTACATGCTATTCTTCAGAAGATCCTGGCTTTCCATGAATCTTCTCACCAAAATGTCCTCTCGCCAAATGTTCATGATACATGACTCTGCGGCTGCTTATTTTCTGGCATCGATGGTTTTGTCTTTTTGGATCTCCGTTATAAGGAGAAGTTGTCGGATCCTTCTACATTATGTGGGCTGTTTCTTCTAGTTTTGTAATCTGTGGCAATCTTGGACAAGCGGGCTATAGAGATGTGTTCTATGGGTTTTTCCTGGTTCAGTCACTCGTTGATTTGGACTATCTGTCTTTTGTTATTATGCAAATAGTGGGGGGGTTTATCTTATAGCTCTTTCATCTGTCTTATGTTTTTCCTGTTTCAGTCACTGGTTGATTTGGACTATCTATCTATTGTCATTCAGCAAATAGTGGGGGGCTTTATCTTATAGCTCATTCATCTGTCTTATGTACTGAAGACCTTTTATATTTTCTTAATATAAATCTATACTAGTTTTTTTCCTCTGAAAAAAAAGAGATACAATATCATAGTCCATTGGTCATTAACATGTTGCAAATCATTGTAAAACCCATTAGTCATTTAACATCATACAAAAAGTTGTGAAACCTGTTATGAAGTAGAGTTGTAAAGAAGTGTGTAAAAAATAAAATAGAGAGAGATTAGAGTCTATGAAGTCATCAACAACAAAAAATGCAAAGGAGTCAAACTGGTAAGTACATCCTATTTTTATGCTTCCATGCTTTGTTTTTTGTTTGCAAAGCATTTATTTTCAATGTGTTTCAAGTGTAATCATATTTTCCTAGTTTTTTCATGCTTTGTTTTTCCTCTGTTTACATGCATCTGTCAGTTTGTGTGTTGCAAGTTACATGCATTTGGTTGGCTTAACAATCTAATTTTGTGAAGTGTGAAGCAAAAATTTAGTAACTTATGGAAAAGACCTAATAGAATCTATACAAGTGAAGAAATGATATATATAAAATTACTTACATGAAATTATGTTGCTAGCAATCGAAGAGAATCTAGAAAAAGTAGAGTAGTTTTTCACTATTTGGTTCCCATCAATCTAAAAGTATGCAAAAAAAACAATAATAATGGGGCATCAAATTTCTATCCATAATTCTTTAAGTATGTATAAATCATACAAAATGATTAAATATTTCATGACATTTACTTTTTCTCCACACATCATTAAACAAAATTATTCAAATGCAAAATGGCAGTAACTTGAAACTATTAACTTTTTTTCTCCGTATTTGCATTATTTATTACTTACAAAGAAGATAAATAAACATTTGTTAGTTGTTATTAATTTATTCACGATAACTTATTATTTATCATTTACAACCAAGTGTAGCTACTTTGGGCTCTGTTATCTCCTACTCTACTACGCTTCTCCTAAGGATTATAATGGTGTAGAGCTTGCAAAATCAATAAAGGGAGTCATCTCTCTTTAGCATCTAACTCATGGTGTCGTGTGTATTGTGGAAAGGGGTTTTGGACTTAACCACAACTCTGATAATCCAAAGATTCGTGGATTTATTTTAAGGCTTCCCCAGATAAAAGGTGCACTCCTCCAAACCGGATCACCCTCCATCTGCATCCCCTACTCATATGTACCAACTCTGGCGGCATCACATGTACAAAGGATAACAGCGTAACGAGCCCCAACATTGAAAGGTAAGCACAGATTTGACGTTCATGATCAATTCCGGCGGCTAGAAGTAGACTCGCTTTGTCCACAGTATTGCCTGTTGTAATGTGGTGGGGACCACCTGCCAGGTGGACTCCTCTCACCGACTCATCAAGATTGGAGGCCACGGGGCTTGAAAGGTAAAAGGTAGAAGGTAGAAGGTAAAAGGTATAAGGTAGAGGGTAAAAGGTAAAGGTAGTAGCTTTGATATTTTCACGCCTTCGAAACTCGGACTCATTGTTGTAGACCAATCCTTAATTGTTATGTGTCATCCTACACCAATCCCCAAATTCACCACTTGGACATCTGCACCCTTTTGTTTTATAAGCACTTGTTTCCTAAATTGACCTCTCTGATAGCTGTTATTTTGTCTCAGTAATAATATCCTCGCCTGGTCAACTGTGCAGGATTTACTTCTCCACATACTCTCAAACGCAAAGGACCACCTCCAAAGTCACTTTCGAACACTCCTGCGGGCTCCAGGTAACCTGGCATCCCGACCCCCTGTAATTTCTTTATTTCACTCTATAAAATGAAGTAGACAGCTCCCACAAACCCCAAAACCTGTGAGGTCAATTCCACTGGTCTCGAACCCTTGGCTGACGCAGAGAGTCAAATTGCAGAACATGCTTGTCCTTATTCACTTGCTGACCTACATTGTGAGTTGTTTGCTAACCATGTGAGGAAAGAAGACCCTTTTAGGGTTGTCAACTCTGGTCTCTATTTTCAAATTGCACCTCTTATTCATCATTTCCCTGAATTCATAACCTGGTTGGCCATAACATATCAAGAGGATAATAATTGCCTTATTTCTGCCTTGGGGACTAAAATCCTAGAAATTACTCCCACCTTGATTTAAAAGGCCTTGATTTTTCTAGTTTCTTCCACAGCTCAGCCTTTCACTGACACTACCCTGGTCCATCACTTTTTTACACTCCCCCTGATGAGTAGAAATATTTCTTAGATTAAATCCTCGTCCCTGGAATTAAATCCATCCCTCCAAAAGAAGGGTTCCCAATAACCCTCTTCTAGGAACTCGTTTGACTTATCCTGACTAGAATCACCTGCTTAATGGGCGAAGATGACTCACAAACAATAAAAAAAGCCTCCATGGGGTTTCTGCACAAGATGAGGCAGCCATATTTCTTATTCAACATCCTACTCTCTATATCTACTACCTTATGCCTTCAACTCTATTTATTCCCTCCTTCTTCTTATTTTTGCCACTACTCCCTTCTATTCTACCTGTTCCTGTACACTCATGTTGAGGAATTTCAATGTTTGGATCTTCAAGTGTTTTCTCCCAACAAGCAGCAAAATTTCGTCTTTGATTGGAACCTCTCAGTGAGAAGAAGGGTTGTCTTGGGTGTGTATTCACAATTCATGTCGACCTTCATGGCTATTTCTTACCGTATTATCCATGGAACCTCGCCACCTAGAATCTTCCCACAGCAAAATGAGTTTCTCCAACTCAGCAAGGATGCCATGATAAGCGATTGGTACCTCTATGATGACTACACAAAAATTCAGGTTTACAACTATGAACTTTATCCATATCTTTTGCTAGTATTCATGCTAATGAGGATATTTTCCCTTGAGTTCATCCGACAGATCCTCAGTGTAGACTTGCTTCATTTTGTAACAGCAAAGAAGGGTTACATCTTCAAAATGGGACAGCCATTAGGCCCTTTTGTGGTAAAGATGAGGCAAGCGTTTTAAATAGTCGAGGCCTTACTAGAATCCATGGAGCTAGAAAAGGGTGACACTTGGCACTATGATCCCCAAGGCATCATTTCCCGAAGGAGAGAAAAAATTAAAGCTTCAGATTATGTGCATGACTCTAAACCCAAAATTGAATGGAAAGCTAACTTTGACTCATGGCCTCTTAATACAGAGAAAGATACCAAGTCCTTAATCAATACAGGAAAAACATTAAAGAGGGTTGCTGACTCAACAAGGGATGTCGATACAGTGGAAGGTCACATAAATAAAAAATATAGGGCTCAGGATCCATAAGAAGAAGAATAAGAAGAGGAAGTACGGATACAATTAGAGAAGTCTGTTTTAGATCACCCAGTATTTCATATCAACCTGGAGAACCCACCAAAAAATAATACTTCACCAACAACTGAAGCAGCCATTCAAGATCTCGAGGACAGTGTTGCCGCTGCAGGACCTAGTTGGCCCCTAGGAAGGGCCATTAATGAGGGCAACAAAAATACCAAACAAAGATTGCTGAGAACAATGGTTTCCCAATCTACTCCTCATCACACTCGATTACTGACTGTCATGGACTTAGATAAGCATGAAATGAGGTTTTCACTACGCCATCCATTAGTACAGATCTTATATGTAGGACCTCAGTTCAAGACCCTAGATGTATCCTTGAACTTGGCTAGTGTCCCTCTCTAAGACAAGGTCAACTTACATAAGCAGGTTGGTGAGATGTTGTATAATTAATTGGGTAAAAACATGATGACTATCAATAGAGCAGAGACATACATAGCAAAGGTCTCTAATAAAATGAAAATAGAGAAGGCCAACTCAAGAGTTATGTATCTACAAAAGGAGTCATATAAGGATTGTATTATCAAACTAGGTGTAAACCTAGATGACATATCAACAGTATAGGTTGTCCTACAATAAACTCAAAAGGAAAATCAGGGGTTAAGGCACAGGCTAAATATACCTGGCAGTGAACATGTTCAAATATAGGAGCTGGCACAGGTGGAAAGGCATAAAGAACAACTAACGAAGGACTTGCAAGATAGTAAAGAAAAGGTATTCGTTTTGGAACAATTTGTGGCCGAGTTACACCAAAAGATTGACTCTCATGCATGTGTAGTGGTAGTGCCTGAAGATCCCCAGAACCCCACTGATCGCCACACTCAAGCCTTAAGTGAGTTGCAACTCTCTAAAGGTGAGCTAAATAAGACCCAATGGGACTTAGACACTGCCAAAGCCCAGCTAACGCAAAAGGATAAATAGTTGCAAGCCTCAGTTACAAATGTTGAACATGTCGCTAAAAATCTGCAGGCTGCAACACAAGAAATAATTGAACTAAAGGCTAAGATGAAAGGGAACATGTCTCTCCTTGAAGCTAGGAAGTTGGTATGGGATGAGATCATCGAAGAGATGAATCTCAACTAGGAGCATATAAATATGATACATGAGAAAAGAGCCATCAGTGTAGAATGTGGACCACCATTAATAAATGCTAAAGAGATGAGTATAAGGAACTCCCAGTTTGCACTGAAATTCATTCATTTCCTGAATGAGAGGCCAACAGAGGAGTTGAGGCCAATGGATATAGCAGACAGGATCAATGCAGTCGTGGATATTTCTAAGGTAATTTCAAAAGAAGAAGCTTGAGTCAAAGCGAAGCAGAGCCTCAACAAGTTGCAGAAGGACGTGACTGCTTTCAATGAATAATTCGATAGGATCCTGCATGATGAGTTACCTAACCTTTGGGGACCTCGGGGGAAATGCTGCCATGAGTGCAGTAAAATCAAAAAATGATAGAACCAAAGAGTAAGGCAAGGTCATTTGACAAGAAAACAGCTACTCTAAAAGGAACAACCGTGGTAAATTTCTTAAAGAAGGAATTTCAATTACTCGGGATTGTTAGGAGTATTTTTCGCCACAGGTTGGACTACTCAGGAGTAATTGATTTCAAGATCAACTGTAAAAGGTTTAGCTCTGCTCCTCAGCCTCCTCCAACCTTATGGGAAAGATGTGAACAATTCACTAATCCACCTATCATACAAAGGATTCATCCTCGGGCTCCACATGCGCCTCACCAAGCCTCATCATCCAATCGCTCTTGAAGATTCTCTAGATCATGCCAAGCTTTGGCATTTTAGCCTACTTTTATGTTATGTTTACTTACTGTTTTTACTTTGATCAGTTATAATGAGTACCTTTTAGTTGAAAGAGTTGTGTGTGCGCACACGCTGAAGTCTTAAGATATATTTTACATTATGAACCGAATCAAGAAAGAATATCGCTCTGACGGCCTATATTTGTCCACAAAATCCTATATATGTGTTTTTGATGAACACAGAAAGGGTTCATGATTTTGGAAGGAAACTCAGTTCTATTTTTTAGAACGTTCTAGTTCTTTCAATGTACGTGTTATTCATAATATTAATGCATATCAATGGTTATTCCTTCATTCCTGGATTACAGTATGTCTCCTCTCTTTTGTAATTACATAAATGTTCATGTTCTTCTCAGGTTTCACGTTAAGTAGCTACGAGATATGTTTCATTTCTTATATAGATTCATTTGAATTAAGATGTTAATGAAAATGCTTGTATGAATTTTTGGAAGCTAGATATTTAAATGCACTCCGTGAGTCTTCACATCCATTACTATTCCATAGCTTTCATTTCTTTCTGAATCTAGATAAGTGTAGAATACTCGATATCTCGAGCTCTATATGATGGGTTTCTTCTTTTATTTCTTCTGTTGTCACATTCACATTAAAGAAAATGAGTTGTAAGTCCTTGGGTGATTTTGGCCTCCGTTGATTGATACTTTATATCACTGTATACCTCTTATGTATAAAGAACTCATGGGTTGTGTCTTTCTAAATTTGTTTGAACCAACTAAGTTCAATTTGTAAGAAATATTGCAAATGGTGTTTTAAATCCTTTAAAGAATTATCAGAGATGCACCAGATTTAGATGTACTAGGCACTGGTCTCTTCGCAATCCAGAGGTTGTCTCTAGAATCAACAAAATCTTTTGGCATCATTGTCAGGGACTCAATTAGAGAAAGTTTCCCCTACGATATGACATTCAATCACTCTTTTTTAAGGTGAGAAAATATGTCTGGATTGCAGATTCATCACCTTGGCGACTCCACTATCCAAATCTTAAGAATATCATCCTGGCTTTTAGGAGACCCCACACCTGTTCAGATACATCTCAATAGAGAACTCCATCTATATCTGATCCAGAGAAGTTAATCTTCAGGAGAGTTTGGAAGGAAAAAACCCTGGCTACTGATGCCACTGTCTCCTCATTTCTTGAAGCCTCCTCATCCAGCTCTCAGCACACCATTATTCATTGCTCAGACTTTACTCCTAGATTCTTAACCTATCCTTCCGAAAATGATCTAATACATAATATCTTTCCCTCAAAAGTCAAGGAAGAAGAAGTTTCAGTTAATACTCCTTCCTTCTCGTTTCCTCCTCCCCCTGAGATCAAAAAGGGAAAAGCCATCCTCACTGACAGTCATACTCATCACATAAGAAATTCCATAAGTCTCAACCTGTCTACTCTTTCAATTGTTGTCATAACGCAAAGACCTCTAATAAATTTAACACCACCTCCATTAGTACAGATGGAGGCCTTAGGTTTATTACTGAGAAAGTATGCCCCATTAGACTTGCCTCAACCTCTAAGTTCCATGCCTCAAGACTACCTTAAAATCTTACCCAGATTCAATGGAGAGGATGAGATCTCTGCACAGAGACATATAGATATTTTCTATGCATTTGCAGAGAATCTAAATGTTGAACACTTAGATGTGGTATTGAGGCTCTTTGTCCAATCCCTCGATGGAGAGGCCAGAAAGTGGTTTAAATATTTACCAGATGCTTCCATTGCTACTTGGGAAGAGTTGGAGAACTCCTTTACATATAAGTGGGGGGAAAAGAGAGATCACAGATATATTCTAACAAATTTTAATGTTATAAAGAAAAAACCAAATGAAGATATTTCAAAATTTATAAAGAGGTTTAACAAGCAATACAACAACCTACCCATTGAAATCAAACCTCCCCAGGCTGCTGCTCCGGTAGTCTTTGTTGGGGCTTTTGAATCTGAGTTTGGTTTTACACTAAGGGAGAGGAAGTCTTGCACGTTGGATCAGATCCAAATTGATGCCCTCGAGGTGGAGGCAAATTTCACATCTACGGGAAAGTTGAGAGGAAAGATTGACCTTGGGGAAAATAAGAAAGGAAAAGAAGAAGTATCTTCCTCGGGTCAAGAAAAAGGATCACAGGAATAAAAGTTACAATAAATGGATAAGTTAATAAAAATCTTATCACATAAACTGGTTAAGCTTGAACTGGAAAACAAAAGCCTCCCCAGACAGAATGCTCAAGTCCCTAATCGAGGCTTTAATCCCCAGTACTGAAGACAACCATTACAGATACTACAAAGAGAAAGGAAGGAACAACTTGACCATATCCCCCCCCCCCATTGTACATAGAGGATGATCTAGATGAGCAGTCACAAGACACTCATGAAATGCAAGGGAACTTGTACTCTTCTTTCTCAGAGGAGGAGCAAGAAATCAGAACTCATCAAGAAGAGGGTCACGATATGGATGCAGCAGTGAACGATGGAGAGATAGGTGACTATTGTAAATAGTTTGCAGATTTCATGCAGGCCCAGCTGCATAGGAAGTATGATCTCCGATCCTCAAGGAAAAGGTCAAGAGAACAAGACCAACACGAAGGTGTTTCTCCCCAAGAGACCCCTAGATATTTTGATAAGGGAAAAGGGCCCTTAGATCCAAATGTGTCAAAGAAGAAGGACTCTTTAAATCAAGATGGCCACAAGCCTAAAGAGAAAAAAGAAGAGAAGTTATCGATCACTTCAAAGAAGAAATGTGAAAAATAAAGAGAACCAACATAATCTAGCAGCATAGAGAAAGGCCCAATTGTTTTCAATCTCCAAAAAGAGCTTGAAAAGGTCAAAATCCTTGTTCCTTTAACTGAACTCCTGAAACAACCCACTTATAAAGCCCAAGTCTCCCAGTTTATGCTTCCATCCACCTCAACACCATCCCATGATTGTTTAAATCTTCAAGAAGAAAGGCCTATGGTTGTTTTTTGACCTCATGTCGAAGAGCAAGATCCCTCTACCGCTCCCTTCTATGTGACCCTTGTAATACAGGACCTCTTGCTTCACAATTGTATGTTGGATTCACGAACCTCAGATAATCTCACGGCATTAACTATAATGGAGCAACTTGTTTTGCAGATAACCAACCCTATAAATACATTTACTGTTTTGATTATAAGAGAGTAAAATGCTTGGGAATGATAAATAACCTAGTAGTGAACTTGGCTCAGATCCTTGTTGAGAGTGTAGTAATGGACATCGTGGTAAAAGATATCCCTACACGATTTGGCTTGCTTTTATCCAAGTCCTGGGGTTCTAAAATCGAAGGTTCCATCAAGTTAGATATGCCACCATCCCTACCTTTGGGGGGGAAGAAAGAGGACTGTATAGAGAGTTAAGGTTCGTAAAAACAATTACCAAAGATGAGGGCTCGAAAAATTCTCCTATGTGCGGGAAACAGAGTGAACTTTCTTGTCTGCTACTAGAGGAAGATGATATCATCTCAGAAGAAATTCAAGTACACCCAACGGTCCAATTAGATGATCAACACAAAGCCAAAGGAAAAGTATGGAAATTATACTTTGATGGGGCTAATTCTAGAGAAGGTAACGGAGAAGGGGTGTTGTTAGTATCCCCAGAGGATAGCTTGATCCCTCTTTCATTTAAACTAGAATTTGAAGCAACAAATAACATGGTAGAATATGAGGCATTACTCCTTGGGCTACAAACAATAAGGAATATGAATATTGATTACCTGACAATATATGGAGACTCTGAGCTAGTGGTAAAGCAAATAAAAAATCAGTGTTAGACTAAACATCCCAGATTAAGAGCCTATAGGACAACTTTTTCTTGGCATTCACTGTTCAATTCCTACCTAGGGAATGGAACAAAATGTTTGATTCCCTTGCTGTAGTTGCAAGCAACTTTAAGCCTCCTCAAAACCCACTTCTCAGGTATGAGGTTAAAGTCAGATACAGACCCTCTATACCCGATAATGTAAAGCACTGGCAAGTATTTGAGGATGACGAGCAGATCAAACGCTTTATAGAATTCATTGGAGAATTTTCAAATTCAGCTATCGACCAAGAAGAAGAGAAATGACAAAAGAAAAGACAACTTCATGGGAAGAAACTATTGATGGAGATAGATTCTTACAACTAAAGGGGAATATTGTTCCTCATGGCTTAGTCCCACAGGAAAGGTTGTTCAATGAGAATGATGTAGCCTCAAAACCTACAGAACAAGGAATGGATGAACAGGTGGAAGACTGCAATATTGGCTCACAAGATGAACCCCAAATGGTCAAATTGTCAAAAGAGATCCCCTTGCAATATAAACAGAGGTATTTAAATTTCTTTAAAAGTTATGGAGACGTTTTTTCTTGGTCTTATGATGATTTGAAGACATTTGATACTAACATTATCCAACATAAGATTACTCTAAAAAGTGGGATGAAACCTTGTAAACAAAAGCTCCAACAGATCAATCATCTCCTTCTCCCATCTATTAAGAAAGAAGTGAGGAAGCTTGTGCAAGCCAAAATCATAGTGCCTCTAAGATATTATGAGTGTGTAGAAAAATTAGTTCCAGTCAGGAAAAATAATGGAGAAATAAGGCTATGAGTATATTTTTGGAACCTTAACAGAGCCTCATTAAAAGACAACTACCCACTGCCTAAGATGGACTACATATTACAAAAGGTAGTTGGCTCTACTCGGATGTCCATGATGGATGGCTTTTCAGGGTACAATAAGGTAGTAGTACACCCAGATGACCAAAAGAAGACTCTTCACCACGTCTTAGGGAACCTTCATGTATGCATGTATGCCATTTGATGAGTCTCATCATTAAGTAATTATATGGGCCTTAATTGGCCTTAATCCACCTCCTAACTTAGTCAAACCAACTATTCTCACAACTTATTGCATACTTTTGATTATATTTTGCTTATGAGTTGAGTTAGATTTGGATATTTTTCTTTGTGGTCTAATGTGCATGTAATGCAAGAATAAAAGGATAAAAGCAAAGGAAATGCAGGGATAAAAGGTAAAAGTAAGGAACTATGGTAAAAGACCTTGGTAAAAACTCGGATGGGACAAGAAAGAGGAATTATAGGAGATAAATCCTCCTAATTTACTGCCCATCCATTCGAATATACCTCCACCAGCTGAAAGTACACACAACCAAATCAGGAGTACAACAAGACAACCAAGCAAGTGGAAGTACAAGCAGCCTCCCTACTTGAAGGCAGCCGAGCTAGTGAGAGTGAAAGGAAAAGTTACCATTAAGTTGGGAGTTGTACCTCCTTGATTTTGAGGGAATTCGTTGATACTTCAGTTGTATAAATAAGGAGGCCTAGGACCTCAGTTTTTTTAGCGAGTTAACCAGTCATAAGTTAGTCAGCTATGCAGTCAGTCAGTTAGAAGTATTCAGACCTTTTGACTTGTATAGTTTGACATAATATAGTGTTCTTTGATAATGAAGATCAGTTTTGATTTGAGCCAGCACTGAGTTAACTCAGAGGGCTGAAGCTCTTGGGTTAGGGCCCAACCCTAGCAGCCAAAGCTCCTCTTTATTGTATTGTTATGTTAGCATAGCTTCCTAGTTTTTGTTCATTTACTCAAGCAATGCATTCTCATTACAGCAGCAATACGGATTCATGGTTTCATGTTCATTGATTTAAGCAATTAACCTCCATTACAGCAGTAGCATAGATGCATGTTTGATTGCTCATTTGGTTTAGTAGATGCATGTTCATTCTAGTGGTTCAGCATAAATTCATGGCTTCCTGTTCATTTACTGAGTAGTTGCAGTTTCATTGCAGTAGTGTAGGGCAGAGTAGTTGTGTTTCAATTTGTTCCATTCATGATTTTATCTAATCAGTAGGTTGGCAAAGAAAGGATCCACAAGGTTGTTCGCAGGTGTCTCGGCCTCATCTCCTCCCTCTGGGACCATGATGTGAGGAAGAAACCCTGCAGCAACCCCAAAAACACAGGGTTTTGATTTTTACAGAGGGTTTGTTGTTTAACCCAGTCACCGAGTCATTTCATAGGTGCTCTGCCCCTTTAATGGTCCTCAGCTTGTTCACTCTCTCCCTGTTAGTCGCCCTCACTCACATTCCCCGTTCATTCTCCTGCAGCATGAAAAGCTCAGCAGAAGTTGTTCATCCACGTTCAAATGGTTTTTAACCGTCGATCGCCTTTCACACGCAAAACCCACCAATCGCTGCCAAATCCACTCTTCGCATTTGACTTTTCCCTTTTTAAATCCCCACTGTCAATCTACGCTATCAGATCCGACGGTTGTCGTGCACCCGCTCACCAACTTGATCAGTCACCTCTCCATCGTAGATCTGCTTTGACAGATCCAACGACCCTCGCGCCATATCGCGTGGATTTCCTTTTGACCGTTATCGGGCTGAGGGCACGCGATATGGGCGGTTTCCCCATGCTACATGTCAGCTGGGGAGGCTAATCGCATGAAATTCCCCAAAACCATTTACGACTTTGAGGGCATGCGATATCCCACTTACCGCCCTCCAAACCCGCTTGTCACTTTTTGCATGTTTATTTTCGCGCTCCAACCTCCACCGTCGATCTGCCCTGCCAGATCTGACGGTTGTCGCTTCACCCAATACCATTTCCACACGTTTTCTCTTGCCCGCGATCTTCGCCGTCCATCTGCCAACTGCCCGCGTGATATAATCCTAGTCGTCCATCCTGTTAGGCCACCATGTCTACCCATTTGCCTACGTACCCTCCTATTGTCTGATCTCGACCGTTCATCTACCCTTCACTCGCCTGATCCAACGGTCCTCATGCTCTTTTGCTCCCCCACGTCCTCCTTTCGCCATTTTGGCCTCCGACCGTTCTCCTGCTTAGACACAGGCTTAGCCTAGTGTCCATTTTTGACCCCTTAGCTTAGTTTTGTTGCCTTACTCCTACAACTTAGATAGTTAGCATTAGGTTAGTGTTGCTTAGCAATTCTGCTTAGTCTAGCTGTTTTCATGATTAATTAGGTTATGGTGATTTAGGGTTGCATGTTGTTTTCTTCATTCCTGCAGTAGAATAGCTCTCCCCTAGAATAGGTTTGCTCTCCTTCCATAAAAATCAAGCTTCTTCTGACCCTATAGAAGTCTGGCTTGGAACCCCTAGGGTCTCTTTCCAGATGAGCAGTGACAACAGGCAGTACCTTCACTCCTACTTGTGTATATAGCATAGTCACCTCCAAGTTTGTACAAACCCCAGGTTGATAAGTAAAGCTGGTAGCCCTAGGAGTTGCAGCATTCTTGCTGCAATACGTAGGCTCATCACTTTTTGGTGTTGTTTCCGAGGAGGTGTCAGAGTAGTAGTGATTACTGTTCTTTTCTTCTATTTTCTAGTTTCCAACTTTCTTCCATTAGTTTATTTCTGCAAAAGTAATCTAGTTTCTTTCTGTCATTTTGTCATTTATCTGCTTTCCTTTCCATTCTGCAAGTTAATCTAGTTTCCTTTCATGCAGAAGAATTTCAATTCAATAAGTAGTTTTCTTTCTGTCATTAGTTTCTTTTCATTCAGTCAGCATTTTCAATTCTACAAAGTAGTTTCCATTCTGTTAAGTAGTTTTTCATTTAATCAACAATTTCCTTTCTGCAATTACTTTCCAGCTTTCAAGAAAAATCTCACAAAAACCCAAAAACATTTCCTTTCATGCCTCGTAGGATTAGGGATACTTCAGGAAAATTCTTACCAAACACCCCCACCTCATCCAACAGTCAACCTCCCTTCTTCTTCACTGACGGTGAATTGGAAGCCCCTTTAGGTGAGCAACTTGATATATTTGAAGAACCTATAGGGGAAGAAGAAGAGGAAGAACCTATTCCTACTGAACCAATGGTTGAAACTTAAATGATAGAGGAGATAGAGGGAGAATTGTGAGTGCCTTCCCCATTAGGGAAACCAATGGGGACACTAAAATGAAGAACATAAGCCCCTCTTCTCTACCACATTTCCATGGCTTGACCATAGAGGACCCTGACACTTTCCTATTTGAGTTTTTTGTTGTCTTCCGAACCTATGACTACACCAATGATGAGCAAAAGTTGAAATTGTTTCCATCTACCCTCAAGGATGCAGCATTGCACTGGTTCATGGGTTTACCTGGAGATATTATAACAACTTGGGCTCAGATGCAGCAAGCCTTTAACAACAAATATAGGGACTACTGTAGGTCAAAGGACACTAAGGATGAGATTTTCAGGATGACCATAGGCCATGATGAATCCTTAGAAGACTACAAAGAGAGATTCCAGCTCAGCTACAAAAGGGCCAGGTGCACACTTGACCTTGAGTCGCTAAAGCTGGTCTTTCTTAGAGGAATAAGGGAGGATATCCTAGACACCTTACATATGTTATCAGGAGGAGATATCTACCAACTACCCTATGAGAACATCAAGAATGTCTTTAAAAACCATTCTAGGGCAACCAGAAACAAGGGTAGGAGTAGTCAACCTATGGCCAGTACATCATCCTCCAACTCATCCATCAAGTGTGAAATTGGAAATATGTTGGAGGAATTCAAAAGTGATATGTTGTAAACCCTTGACTTGCAATTGGATACCATGAATATTAGAAGAAAGCAAGAGGAAGCAGAGAGAGCCCTGGCCATATTCTGTCCTAGATGCACCAGAAGGCATCCTAGGAATGAATGCCCATTAAACTGTATTGAGGTTTTCTCAGTCTGTGAAGAAAACCACTCCACAGACAAGTGCCCTTCCTTACCTGGACTCAAAGTTGTATACCAAGGAGTTGAAGGGGTCAATGAGCAGCTTTGCTACATCAACCAGAGGAGACCTCCTGGGCCTAGACCATACCAGTAGGGTATGCAAGGATCATCCCATGCATATTACAGACCCAACCAAAACACAGCTACACCTTCTTAGGGACCCCCTACCAATTCTTCATGGCCTACACCCCCTCCTTGGTCCGATGCATCTCAATTTCATTCCAGCCACCCAACTAGTCATTCCAACCATACAATCAGCCACAACATCAGTGGAATAACCCACCCTAGGGGTGGAGGCCCCAATTCAACAATGTTCCAGCTCTATTGCCTCCATCACCTACCCAACTGCAACTCTTGCACTCTGCTCCACCTAGGCAACCCCAGATGCCTGCCCAACCAAATCCAAACCCAAACAATAGGTAGGCCCAACAAACATACGGTGGAGAGACATCATACCCAGCTTATGTTGTTGAAATTCAGGAGATCAACCTGAGATCTGGGAGAATTCTCCTAGATAACCAACCTCCCTCTCCAGAGAAGGAGGTTGATGAAAAAAGAGAGGAAAGCAACCTTAAAGCAAATCCACCCTTTCTTGAAAGATTAGCCCAACCACACCAACCTACCCCAGAAGAAACTGAACTTCTGGGAGAATTGGAAAACCTATGTGTAAAGATTCCCCTTCTCCAGGCAATCAAAGATGTGCCTATTTACAATAAACTGATTAAGGAGAAGTGTTTTAAGCATCCAGGAAGAAGAAAAAAGGATGCCCCTACCATTAATGTCATTGGGCAGTTATCTGACTTAATGCTGGGGCAGGAAATATGTCCAAAATACTTAGACCCTAGAAGCCCTGTAGTTGATGTCCACATCAATGGCACCATTGTCCCTCACACTCTGATTGATCTTGGGGCTGCCATTAATGTGATGACAAAGGACACCATGCTCAAGCTTAACCTTCAAGGGTCATTAAGGAAGACCACAACAGTGTTGCAACTTGCAGACCGTTCCACAGTCACCCTTGAGGGAATTGTGGAGGATGTGATGGTCTCCATTGATTCCTGGGAGTACCCAGCATATTTCCTAGTTCTCCAACCTAAGGCTAAGCTAACTGGTTACCCTCTCATCCTTGGGAGGCCATGGTTGGCCACAACTGATGCCTACATTAGCTGTAGAGCTGGGAATATGACCATCAAGAATGGGCATATGTCCAAGCAATTAGTCCTATACCCTCCTGCTCAACCCTCCCTAGAACATGACTTACCTTTATGGTTGGGGGAGGAGGAAGAAGATGAGATTTATTCTGCTAAACTGTATACTTTGGAAGCCATCATATGAGGAGGACAGCAAGATGAGGACAATGTAATTGATCACCTGCTCCAAAGTACAACTCTGAGTCCATTACCCCTTGTTGGAGAGGTAAATCCCCTCTGCGGACAGAGGCGATCCCACTAGCCCAAAATGGGTCTAACAACAATCAATTAACGCTACCATGCAAGTTCCTAGTTGCAAATTGAAAGTGGATTATGAGAACCAACCTGGAGTCCAACGCTAGTGTCGTAGACGAGTTGATACTCTCGTTCCCTTGCTCCGGCAGGTCACGATCCTCACGATCTCCGTGAATGGATACCTACACATGCAAAGAACGAAGCGAATACAAGCATAAAATCCACTAAATACAACTATATATCGGTCAGAAAAGACATAGATCAAACATTATCATAATGAACAATAAGATCAGAACCATAACGATAGTCGTTTATTAATGAATAATCAACAGAGAAAAATACAACCAAAGTTCTGACGTTGAATCTCTCCTCTAGTTGGGCGAGCAGCTACATATGTCTTGTAATAGACCTTTCTCTCTCTTTGATTATGAATACACAGCTCAGACTTCTGGCAGCATAACCTCCCTATGCTCCAAGACTCTTACTATCACTCAAGACAAGCGTTATCACTACTAGCACTATCACCACTACTCAAAAACTAGCTTGTCAAATGCATGAGGACAGACTTTTATAGATGGAGAAGGGGAGGAAGATACAATGCATCAAGACACCCATTATGGATTGGCATTATCTCCAAGAAGCCGTTGTGGATAGATGTAAGGGATAGATGATGAATCTTGAAATCTAGAAGATTAGCTTTATCCTCAAAAGACTTCATGACTTGAAGGGAAAAAACATCTGGGCGCGCGTTTGTTAAAAATCTTTTCCAAACTCGGTTGGCGCGGGTGTTACTCTAAGACAGAGCACCAATGGGCGCGCCTTCTTTTGAGGATCTCCCTCATTGGCGCGGGTAGTATACTGTGGACCCGCGCTAATGGAAAAAAGGCACTTTTCAGGGATATTTTGCAGGAGGTGTCTTCAGGGCACATGAAGTCCATACTTAGGGGAACATAATGCAAGTGTTTTTAAGTTATGTCACTGCTCACAGGTCCCAGAATGAGTCCTCCAAAGTACGGGAAAGGGGTAACAGGGACGGTGACCAATGGTGACAAATTACTGTGTAACAGATGCCCCCTAAAGCATGAGGCCCGAGAGAGAGAGGGGTGAAATGCTTTACAAGAACACATGTAGCTGCCGCCGAGAATCTGCATCGAGAGATACAACTGATAGCTCAAGTACATGATATCTGTGGTATGGTCGCAGCCATCCATAAGAGAGTACATAATAATCTAGATCCATAGTATGGGCACAGCCATCTGGTTAGGATCAATGAATAGACTCAGGTATGGTTGCAGCCATCCAGTGAATGAGTCATGTAACAAGAATCACGCCTGGATTACAACAGAAAAAATCCAGGGTCTTGCGCTCCATCTCGACCCGAACAAAAGTACAAGTTCAAGCATGCGAATATATGAGCTGAAGTCGAACATGCATGAACATCGTCTAATTACCAGTCAATAATGAAAACTGTTAACAGACGCGAGAGGTACCACCAATAATGACAATGGCCCTCAAGGTACTATAGGTACAATCTACGGCGTGCGAATTAGTGATCTGGCGTCGAACACCCGTAGAATCATTCGATCGGAGGCCAATGATGAAAACCTCACGTCGAACACGAAGAACCTGCCATTGAGGCATGCAGGCTCCAAGGCACCGGAAGGGAGTCTCTAGATCAGCTTCTTGGATAATGAGCTGAAGTCGACAGGAAGTGACCTTGATCGAAGGTGGGCCATGATGTTTCCCACATCATTGACATGAGACAGAGAGATAATGTTGTGAATCAGGATTATGTGAGCTATCAGAGGGAGGTTGTTTTTCTGCAGAGGTCAACTTCTCTTGAACATATCGGCGGCACGATAGTGGAATTGGCAGTATTTGACATCAATGGATCAGAGGTCATGGTGATGAGGCAATGAGCAGATGAGAGGTCAAACAGGATTATCCAAATCCACGGAGGCAAGTGAAAAATGAGATGAGATATCCCCACGCAGACACGAAAGCAGACAAGTGCCATGTTCAAGAGCGACATACTGCTGACACGACAATAATTATGGTTCCATTTTCCCCCGCCATTTCTGGCGATTACCCCAATTATTTTTAACAAGCTTGATGGGGATAGCATATGCTTGTGGTGCGTCATTTCGACAGAATCCGATGTCATCAGGTTTTAACGAGTCTGACAAAGGAAGAACTCGGCGTCTTTTCATGTTTAGAGAGTTTGAAAAGACAGCAGAAAAGGAAACTCCAAGGGTGTCCTTTTTCGTAAAGTTGTGTCTCTCGAGCCCGAAAAAGTATAAAACAATGCTCGAAAGAACCGCCCGACCATTACGATCGAGGAGTACTTTTCATAAATAGTGATTTCGACCTGAAAAGGTAAAAAAGCGATCAAAACCACGTCGTTTCGTAACCATTAACGAGTCTGAAACGACAAAAACCTGGTAATCTTTTTTATGTTTTAACGGTCAACAAAAAGAACTTAAAACGACCGCCTCTTATTAACGTTTAACGAGTCAAGAGGAGTAACTCGGCAATCTTTTCGTCTTTAAACAGTCAGAAAAGAGCTGAAAGCGGACCTCAAAGTAACCTTTTCACATGTTTTACCGAGCTTGAAAAAGTAGAAAAAAGGAGCTCGTTTCGTCGCTTGAGTTGCACCAACACCTGTCATCATACCAAAAACAGCATAAAACCCATTTTGATATAAATATATTCAAAAATACCCAAAAAATAATATTTTTAATGCATTTTAGGTCAAAAAATGCTATAAAATAGCGAAATGGTAAAAAACAAATTCACTTTTTACTTTTCACCTTGTGAGTTTACCATTGGAGGGTTTTGGGTGCAAACTTCAACCGTCGATTGTGATCAATCCAGGAAAGCAATCGAGCCGCCGTCTGGAGCAGGTAAGAGGTCTTGTCCTTAGCTTCATTTTCGTTCCGTTTTTTCAGTTTTCCATCCACAGACGGATCCCCTGCAAGGGGATTTGCAAAATTTAGGGTTGCACCATTGGCGTGGGTTTCCCACTCGGGACCGCGCTAATGGGATTATTTTCCAAAAGGGGGCGCGCCACCCACGCGACCTAATTTTCCCGTGGATTTTACCGTTAATTTCGCAAATTTCTTTGAATTATGGTTTCACCAGTGATCTAATGATGGTATTTTCGACTTTATGGTTGCAGGGATTCGTCAAAATGGTTGTAGAATGGAGAGAAAGGGAGCATGATGCTATAGATGCTCTGGCACTAGAGGATGAAACCTGCATGGATGCCTTGAGGGATTGCGGCTTAAAGAAGTTTTTCCTCACCTCCTATTTGCGTGCACAACCGGAGCTACTACGATTTATCGTGGATGCTTGGGACATAGAGGATCAGGTATTCCGCTTGCGAGATTAGACATTGGAGCTGGATGTTTCTGATGTCTATTTTATCACTGGGTTATCACGGAGAGGTGCACGACCCATTTTGACTGGAAGTTGGCCTTCCAGAGAAAAGATGGGGGAGGTGATGGACCGGGTTTGTCCGGGGGCACAGTTTGGACAGAACAGTGCCAAGGTGGATTTCATCACAGTTCCAGACCTAGTGCTACGGGTGATACTATTCACTATTACATGGACGGCGGGGGTACAGGTGCCCCATGAGGCCAGCAAGAATCATTTACTGCTGGAAACCGAGTGTCTCAACCCTACTCTGTTTGATTGGGCCACAGCTGTGACCCTTAACATCAAGAGACAGCTTACGAAGTGTAAGCGTGGGGGCAACAAACAGTTCGGGCATGGATCCATTGTGGTATCCTTCTTCTTGGAATGACTACCGATTTTCCAGATTCAGGGAGGTATAGTGGCAGATCCAGTGCCACGGGAACCGAGGATGACTCGATGGGCAGCACTCATGCCCAGAGGAGGAGGGGGCCAGCAGATGGCCTGGAGGCCCGAGTTCTTCATATGGCTTCGTCACCAGATGATCGTTATAGAGGATTGGCCCTATGCGGGCACCGATTTTACTGGAGACCCAGATCTCCCATTGCCTGCAGGAGAAGACTGGGATGAGGAGCTTGGTAAGAACTCTTTGTGTTTTTGATGTTTAATAATTTTTATTTTTTTATAATACATGCATGTCTCTGCAACAGCTATATATATGTATGCAGATGTTGGTGCAGAGCGACCAGTTGGTCTGTCTCACATAGCACGGAGGGTACAACCTGCAGCCAACCCTCAGGTAGAGGGTGGTGTGGGTGAAGAGCTAGTACAGAACCTTGAGGGACTCACTCGAGGGATTCCAGACTATGCCAGATTGGCGGATGTGCCCTTCGCGTACTAGAGGCACACAGTGGGAGTACCGACTCGCATCCACCGTCTGCTGAGACGTTTGGTGCGAGCGGTGACATGCTATCATGAGCATCACCGTGATTAGACGCCTAGGTTTCATTTTTGCATATTTTTGAGAGACATGTTGTCTCTGGCCATATGAGATGAACATGTATTATTTTTTGGATTATGTAATGCGCACGGCGCAAACATTATGACACACACGTATATATATACATATGCCTATGGTTTATTATTGTGCTTTCATGTGCTTGCTTGTATAATGTTTTGATTACAAATTACGCAAATGTCTATCTAATACATGATTAGCCAATGCATCAGATAATGTGTTTAATTGTCGTGGAATATGCTGATATGTGATAAAATCAAAGTTCCTTTCTAACAATCTCACACGTAAATACAACCTTAGAATGCGATGGTCTCTGACGGAATATTGCTCGTTGAGCTGGTGGACGACAAGTTGAGAGTCCAGGTTCACTACCAATGCACGAATGCCGAGATTAATTGCTTCAGCAAGTAGCTCGATTACAGCACAATATTCGGCGACATTGTTAGTGGTACGACCCAAACACACACCTTGAAAATCTATCAGCTCGCCATGAGGATCATAGATCACCCACGCCGCAGAGGACAAGTTACGAGTACTGCGGCAAGCACCATCAGCGAAACCAACATAAGGTGCATCAGACATCTGCACAAGAAGCGAAAGACACAATAAGTGGCAGTTACGCCTTTAAAACTGACACACATACACACAACACACTTGCTAGAGTACATGTATGTACAAAATAAAGTGTACAAGCATCATGCATAGTACTTTTTCAAGTACAGCCCGTTTTGGGGCTTCCCGAGAGGGTTCCCTTCATAATCAATTAGCTCGTAGGCCCCTTTTTGCAAAACTTTCTTGACAATGTAAGGGCCTAGCCACATAGGCTCGAGCTTTCCTGCTCCCAGCTTATCGTTTGCCTGATCGTATAGCAGGACTAAATCTCCCTCAACAAAAGAACGTGGATGTACAGTCTGATCGAAGTGAGTCTTGACTCGCTTCTTTTGTGTTTCGATGGCCAAAGAGGCCAGGCGACGGGTCTCATCTAGCCGTTCCAGGTAAAGAAGGTGTTCTTCTAATGGAGTAGTGTTGGGAAGTAGTTCGACAGCCAATTTTAATGAAGGGATTTCGCACTCGATTGGAAGGGTAGCCTCTAGTCCATAAACTAGCTGAAATGGAGTGAAACCAGTGGCGTCCTTCACGGAGGTTCGGTAGGCCCACAAGGAAGGGAACAACATCAAATGCCAGTTAGACTTATGCATGCCAACGGTACGCTGAAGCATTGTAACCAAAATCTTATTGATAGCTTCAACTTGGCCATTGGACTGAGGGTAGTATGGAGTCGAACTATCGTGCTGTAAGCCTAGCTGGGTTGTTAGTTCCGACATCATATGATTACGGAAATGCTTCCCGTGATCAGTGACGATGGCTTGAGGGATGCCGAATCGCGAAATAACATGGTTGAATAAAAATTGCGCCGCTGTGTGACCGTCTTCAGTTAATGTAGGCATCGCCTCGGCCCATTTAGTAAAGTAATCGACGGCAACGATAATAAACCCATGCCCCCGGCCGAGCGAGGGTTACAGGTCGTATAATCAATGCCCCATTTTTCAAAAGGGCCGACGGTGACAACAGGGTGCAATGGAGCGGGAGGCGCTCGCATCTTCCGCTGGTATATCTGGCACTCATGACAAGAACGGACGGCAAGAATGCAATCCTTAAAGATAGAGGGCCAAAAGTAGCCAGCACGGAGGATTTTTTGGGCAGTAGCATATCCGGACATGTGACCACCACAAGCACCAGAGTGGCAGTCATTCAAGACACGCTCAGCTTCCTCGAGAGTTAGACAACGACGGAGAACAGAGTCGGCGCCGAGGCGATATAGTGTATCCCCAATGATACGGTATGGTTGAGACTGATGACGAATCCTTCGCCGAGCGTCTTTGGACATGCCAGGGCGAAAGGAGGACGTCTGCAGATATATAATGATATCTCCGTACCAGGGATCGAGGGTGCTGATGAGAAATAAAGTCTCATCCGGAATTTGATCCTCTGTATAAGAGGGCGGGGAAGAAGATGGCAAAGAGCAAAGTAACTCAGCAAAGACAAGGGATTTCTTGGACTTGGCAGTGGTAAATTCCAAGTCGAACTCTTGGAGGATGACAATCCACTTTGAGTACTTGCCCCCCAGCAACTGGCGTGACAAAATATACGTCATGGGGTTGCAATCAGAAATCACGGTAGTAGTGCGCAGCAGAATATAATGACGGAAACGTTGGACAGCACAAACGACGGCCAAAGCCAACTTCTCGACATAAGCATATCGAGTTTCCGTATCTAAAAGATTGCGGCTGAGATAATATATAACATGCTCAGTGTCATCATCGTCAGTTTGAACGAGAACCATGCCGATAGTGGTGTCGGCGGTAGCCAAATACAGAGTGTAGTCACGATGATAGTTCGGAGGACGAAGCAATGGAGCAGAAACAAGGAGACCCTTGAGACGCTCAAAAGATTCCTGAGCCATGGTATCCCAATGAAAAGGGACATCTCGCTTTAGTAATCGTGTGAAACCTTTGGCCACCTCGGCATAGTTTGGAACGAAACGTCGTAGAAAATTTGCTTTACCCTGCAAGCTTTGCAATTGCTGTAAAGAAGCAGGGGGAGGAAGATTCACTATAGCCTCGACTTTAAGGGGATCCAAACGGATGCCCTCTCGGGAGATGACAAACCCGAGAAGTCAGCCGGATTCAACGCAGAAGACACATTTGTGAGGATTGAGTCTAATTCGGTAGTGTCGACAGTGAAGAAAGATCTCGCGAAGGTGAGTAGGGTGGTCCTGAAATTTGGCTGAATGAGCTGGAAGATCATCCAGGTATGGCTGTACAATGTGTCGAATTTCATGAAAAGCATAGGACATTGCACGTTGGAAGATAGCACCGGCATTTTTGAGACCGAAAGGGAGCTTCTTATAGGCAAAAGTTCCCCATGGACAAATAAAGGCGGTCTTGTGTTGATCAGCGGGAGCAATCCAGAAAAACCGTCCATAAAAGAGTACATTTCGCTTCCGGCACACTCGTCAATAATTTGATCAATGAATGGTGTGGGGAAATTATCTTTAGGAAAGGCCCGATTAATATCACGATAATCAACACAAACACGGATTGTACCCTGTTTTTTATTCACAGGTACGATATTGGAAACCCAATCTGTGAGCGGGATAGGATAAATAAAACCGGCTTTAAGAAGCTTCTCTACTTCGGCCTTAATAGCTGCAGCCTTTCTGGGGTGTACAGGGCATAAACGTTGACGAACAGGCTTAGCACCTGGGTACGTGATTATCTCATGCACCACTATGCTAGGATCAATGCCGGGCATTTCTTCATAGGACCATGCAAAGACGTCACGAAATTCGCGAAAAAGATTGGAATAAAGTTGAATTTCCTCTGGAGTACAAGTGACTCCAATGTGAAGATGTTCGACAATCCCTGGTTTCACAGAGATGTCAATGGGCTGGGTTTGCGTAATGTTCGCCATATTTCCTTCAGAGGACACTTGATAAACTTCGATAGGTGTTTGAAGGATTTGAAATGGGAGACAAGGAGCAAACCGCTCGAAACGAGTAAGCATATCCTGATGGGCAGGTAGAAACGAGGAACGATGGTGAGAATCATGCCAAGGAGGTTCCTCGAGAGACATAGTCTCAATAATGGCTTCGTCGGAAGGGAATGTTTCTTTTAAAGGGTCCAAAGAAGTCTCATCTACAAGCCCTGAGGATGGAGCGAACGAGTGGAGAACCTTGCTCGAAAGGGCAAGTTCAGAAGAGGGAGCCGATGCAGCAATGATTTCGACATAGTTGAGCTCGGCAGGACTCAACGGCATCTGGTCGCCCCAAGAATCTACTTGGTCGGTGGGAGGGAGGATCCACGGATCAGAACAAGTAGTAATCATATTGACGGAAGCGACATTAGGAGGTGGGAGCGGAAAAACACCCATCAGGGCGGGATCTTTGAAAAGCCCGTGACCCAGACTCTCAGATGATCTGGCGGTATGCTCCACAAAAGGGATGTTTCCTTCAGAAGAGGAAGCGAAGAATGACAGCTGGTCTACAGTAACAATCTTCCCTTGATGAGGGAAACGGATGATACGAAACAAAGATGAAGCTACAGCTTGCATCGCGTATATCCAGCTACGTCCGAGAAGGAGGTTGTAGGTAAGAGTAGCATCAACAACTTCAACTTCCATTTCGACCGTCTTCCCTTCCAAAGAGATGGGAAAACGTTGGAGTATACCATAAGGATGGGATGCTCTTCCATCAAAAGCTTCCAAGGTTGTGGGAGACTGGCTCAGCGTCGGAGATCCAATAGCTTTCCAACAGGCAACAGACATGATGCAAGTAGAAGCACCTTCATCAATGACTGTACGATGAATCGTTTTGGAATCAATAATAACCTGTATAAGGAATGCGATTTGGGGAGGCAGTCTCTGCGTATGGCATTCCAAGTCAAAAGTAATTAAATCCGAGTCGGCCGGGTCTATGCCACCGATAGCGGATAGCAAGGACTTCCTCTGAGAAGGGCAGCTCTGGAGAACTTCTAAAGCGGACATAGCCGATGGAGTCTGAGCTAAGTCCTCAACGATATTGTAGTGCTGTGCAGCACGGGCATTTGGGTTGTAAGAAGATTTCCGGAGTACTCCTTTTGGAGGGGGTCGAATAGGCGTCTCAGTACTAGGTCTCTCGATGTGGAGCGGGCCTGAACTGAATAGAGGAGCACTGGAGGGGACCTCAGGCTCTTTCCCGGCAGATGACAGATAATCTTTTGTTCGAGTACTGATATTGACAGGTATTGTTCCAGCCATAAACACTTGAGAACCGAAGGAAGAGGGAGGTTGAGAGGGGTCAGCCACCATTTGAGTTTGTTGTGAGGGAAAGGGTTCTTTGAGCACCGCAGGAATCCCGGGAGCGCCTTTCAACAAACGACTAACTTCGGACCGCCTAGGGCAGTCTTTGGTATAGTGATCTTCATCACAGATAAGACAAGGATACTTGGGTTTGCGCTTGGCACCGTTCTCGGGCGGAGGTTTAGGGGAGTCATGTTTAGGTTGATCTGGCTTATTCTTCGTTTTCCCTTTCTTCTTTCCTTTCGAGGCTTTGTCTGCCGTGGTGGACTGGACGGCATTGACCTCGGAAGTAATATTCGAAGCGGGTGTTACCTGAGAAGTGGGTTCATTCGAAGCACTTGATTTTTGCTTCCCAGGGTTCGCAGAATTTTTCTTCGAGGACGAATGAACAGAACCAATAATACCGTCAACAGTTGGTGTTGGCGGGGCTTTGGATGTTCCTGGTCTCGGGGCGTCAGGCAGATAATCATACAATGTACCTGACTGAGAATAAACCAAGTCAAGGTACTGAGCGCGCGCGATAGCTTGCTCTTCAGTGACACATGCCCCCATGGAAATGTCCCGAGCTATTGGAGGAACGAACGAAGTCGTAAACCAATCGGTAAGAAGTTGGTCGGGAATCCAAAATTTGATCATACATCTACGCCGTCTCCATTCATGGATATGATCAGAGATATGCGTAGCTGTTGTCTGTCTTAAGGATGTCAGGAGGTGTGTACCCGTTTCATATCGAATGGGCAACTGAAAATGAGTGAGAAATGCCATAGCCAACGAGTTGAAATCCTGAAAGGATCCGCGATTGAGCTCAATATACCACTTAGCTGCAGAGCCAATGAGAGTCCTTTGAAAAAGGCGAAGCCGAATTGAATCATCAAGCCATGAATTGGATGAACACCACAGGTGATAAGTCATGACATGAGCTTGTGGATCTTCATTAGCTTTACCATCGAATTTTGGACAGTCACCGGGGATTTTCGTTGGAACTGGAGGCCAATATGGATTATGGAGAATAGGATCATTGGTCAGTTTGGACACATCCGGTAATTCTAAAGTCGCTAAGAAAGGTAACTGAGGATTGAAGGACATCTGGGGCTGTTGGTGGGATGGAACACCAGGGTTCCAAACAACTAGCGGTTGCCCCCAAGGGCTTGGTCCGGACGGATTTGGCCCTATAGGGTTTTGTCCGTAGGGATTTGGGTTCTGCCCCCCAGCGTTCCATGGATTACCAAACGGTCCTGCAGGAGCACCATATGGTTGCGGATAATTCTGATAAGGATTCGCCTGCAGTTGTTGATAATTTTGATATGGGGCAAACAAAGGTTGCCCTTGAGGTTGCTGGTAACCATACGGTGGCTGGACTCCAAACTGAGTTTGAGAAACAGGCTGAGTTTGATAGACTGGTTGGGATTGAACTCCAACTTGCATTTGAAGACCGGATGGGGTTTGGGGTCCAGCTTGGGGCAAAAAACCGGGTTGAGCAGCGCCAGAAGGATGTCCTGTAGGTTGGGCTATCTGGCCAGAAGGATGACCTTGTTGATATTGAAGTTGGCCTACCTGCCCAGAAGGTTGTACCTGCTGGGAGTGGAGTTGTTGTTGCACAGCTGAAGGTTGTCCTGACGGACCAGATGGCCGAGTGGGCTGGGCAGTTGGTTGGCCTAATTGGGTTTGAGGCTGACCGACTTGCCCAGAAGGTTGATTATACTGGGCGGTGGGCTGACCAGGTGGTTGAGCAGCTTGTCCAGATATTGGACCATACTGGACATTGGGTTGATTTGGGTTAACAAATGATTGACCAATTTGTCCAGTAGGATAACCTTGCTGGATACCAGGTTGGGCTTGTTGAACAGAAGATTGACCTGAGTTACCAGAAGGTTGAGCATAAGAGGTGAAAAACGGACCACCAGAGGCGAAAGGGTTTCCTTGAAAGGATTGTCCTTGTAGGTCTTGATGAGGTGGTCTTTGGGATTGCGCAGACGATGCTTGGCCACCATGATAAGAGGTGGGACCCCAATCAATTGACAGCGGAACTGAAATCTCAACAGTCGGTTGAGACAACAAAGGCCCACCAAGATGTGGTACATACTGATCGTATGGGCCCTCAGGTGGGACGTTTGATGTAGGATCGAAGACTCTGAATAAAGAGGCCGAAGGTCGACTAAAAATAGGAGTCGAAGAAGCCACACATACCGTTGGAGCGGTTGTGATTGAGGTAACAGACGTACTGCGACTTTGTGGAGTAAAAGGTTCCGTGGTGGAAAAAGTGAGTTGTGACCAAATGGAACTCGTGAAGGGAGTTCCAGAAGACATAACATTGCTTATTGCTTTATAGCCTGGAGGTAGTCTCCCAGTAGTAGGAGTGCTACTAACAGACGTAGATTCCGTTGCGGTGGGAATTTCACCGCTCGTCGCAACGGATTCGTCAGTCGAAGTAGGGGATACGTCCTCCATGTCGAAAGAAAATGGTGGGGCTGGAACACGAGGAGAAGTGTATTCCCAAAAAGGGATACCATCCTCAGAAGGTTCCCAAACAGGGTTCCAATGAAACTCGTAAGTCTCGTCGCCTGGAGCACGAGAACTAATCGGTTGTATACTCGGAACAACAGAAAGAGTTTCACTCACAACCGGTATCTCGGAAGACGAAATTGGTAATTCCGCCAGGATGAAACTTCACAAAATCCTAGGGAATCTAACGAGACAAGACCCTACTCAAACTAATGCAAACAAAATCTAACTGGGTAAATGTGCATCGTGGTCGAATAAATTTTAAGACAAAGGAACTGAACTTGACCTTTTCATGTTTTAAGAGTCGAGAAAAGGACAAAAAGGTGACTCTAGTCTCCTTCGAATGTTTAATGAGCACGAAGTGACAAGACGCTCACTGGCACCTTTTCTTTTAAGGAGTCTGAAAAGGATCAAAAGTGACTACTTTGGAGACTCTAGGCAAAGGGTTTACCAAAAAATCCGTAAAACTGCTTATACACCTTGGCAATCAGATGAAAACCAAGGACTTCCCGTACGGCAGTCAATCTTCCCGAATGTTGTGTTTAGTGCATTACGGCTTGTAAGGCGGCAGACACGGCTTCCTGTGGATAAAGGATGATAACCTAGTGGGGTCTCCACATATACTCGACGGCACGTGGGAGCACAAATCCGTGCTAGACCACTACCGAGTCACAAAAGGAGGAATCACCCAACCGTAATGTGAAACAATAGTGGCTAGGTTTAACGACGCCGGAACACGTCTCTAGCCTAGACCTCTAGAATGTATGCGTTAAGTTCCAATGCGTTGTTAGATTCATTCAGTTCATTTTACAGCTGATCTTCAATTAGGTTTCAGTTTTTAGGTCCTACCGTATGTGATCTCTCAGAATTTCCTAAATGCAAACTATATGCCAAAATATATCATTCCGTTCAATGAATGCTAACTACAAAAGAGTTGAGATTTTCAAACAAACAAAATGATCACCAAACAATCAACAAAGATCCTAATGCAGCTAATAGCAATAAATGAAACTTTTTTCTTTCTTAAAAAGTGACTAATTGCCAATAACAATGAAGAATGCTAACTAATGTAATGCAAAAAAGATCATTTGTTTTTTTTTTTAAATGGCATAATGCATTTAAACAAATTTCGAGAGATGATAACAAAAGTAAACAGACAAATTTCACTCAATGCAAGTAGAACCAAGTCTGAAACACCAAGACAATCTGTCAAAAACCTCACAAAGACCTCAATGAACTATGTGATCTAAGCCCAAAACGAAGTCAAGTGAAATCCAAACGATCAATAAGTAGATTGCTCGAAGCACACAATAAAAGGTTTTGTCAACCACTAGACAAGTGCAGAAAACAACCAAAGAGTTGACTGGACAATCAAAGAACCAAAACTCCCATGGAAGGCTCGATGTACCAAGCCACTAGATGCTCTAGGGCTGGGATATAAGATCGATGGAAAAAGGCAAACACCCGAAGGATAACGGTAAAAAACTAGTCAACCAGAGTTCTAACACACTCCAGTAGCTGAAAAGGATGTCAAAATACAGAAATCTGAGTTTAAAAAGCTTCCAACAAACAAACTGGCAAAGTTCACAGGACTGGCGCAACTGTCAGCCTGTAACTCGCGCTATTAAGGAATTAGCGCGAGTTGCTTTTGTGCAACCTGCGCCAACTAGCGCGACTGTCAGGTAGAAAAACGCGCTAATAAAGTTTGCTGGCTTAAAAAATAAATCAAGCAGTTCAGGGTCTGGTCGACAGTATTCAGACAGATCAAACAGCAAGAAACAACTTTAAAACTAACCCAGAAAGCTCATTTACGCAAGCAAGCAAGAGAAAACCAAAATGCAAGACAAACTCCAAGCTGTTCGGTTCATAAACCAAACCGGAGATTGACTGAAGTGGCGTTGATCTACTTCGCTAATGCAAAGCAATAGCGTTTCGAAGGCTGCCTGGCCGTACTTCAGGCTCCGTCCAAGGTTTATGAATCAAACAACAAATAGCTTCCCCAGCGGAGTCGCCAAATTGTTGGAGAGGTAAATCCCCTCTGCGGACAGAGGCGATCCCACTAGCCCAAAATGGGTCTAGCAACAATCAATTAACGCTACCATGCAAGTTCCTAGTTGCAAATTGAAAGTGGATTATGAGAACCAACATGGAGTCCAACGCTAGTGTCGTAAACGAGTTGATACTCTCGTTCCCTTGCTCCGGCAGGTCACGATCCTCACGATCTCCGCGAATGGATACCTACACATGCAAAGAACGAAGCGAATACAAGCATAAAATCCACTAAATACAACTATATATCGGTCAGAAAAGACATAGATCAAACATTATCATAATGAACAATAAGATCGGAACCATAACGATAGTCGTTTATTAATGAATAATCAACAGAGAAAAATACAACCAAAGTTTTGACGTTGAATCTCTCCTCTGGCTGGGCGAGCAGCTACATATGTCTTGCAATAGACCTTTCTCTCTCTTTGATTATGAATACACAGCTCAGACTTCTGGCAGCATAACCTCCCTATGCTCCAAGACTCTTACTATCACTCAAGACAAGCGTTATCACTACTAGCACTATCACCACTACTCAAAAACTAGCTTGTCAAATGCATGAGGACAGACTTTTATAGATGGAGAAGGGGAGGAAGATACAATGCATCAAGACACCCATTATGGATTGGCATTATCTCCAAAAAGCCACTGTGGATAGATGTAAGGGATAGATGATGAATCTCGACATCTAGAAGATTAGCTTTATCCTCAAAAGACTTCATGACTTGAAGGGAAAAAACATCCGGGCGCGCGTTTGTTAAAAATCTTTTCCAAATTCGGTTGGCGCGGGTGTTACTCTAAGACAGAGCGCCAATGGGCGTGCCTTCTTTTGAGGATCTCCCTCATTGGCGCGGGTAGTATATTGTGGACCCGCGCTAATGGAAAAAAGGCACTTTTCAGGGATATTTTGCAGGAGGTGTCTTGAGGGCACATGAAGTCCATACTTAGGGGAACATAATGCAAGTGTTTTTAAGTTATGTCACTGCTCACAGGTCCCGGAATGAGTCCTCCAAAGTACGGGAAAGGGGTAACAGGGACAGTGACCAATGGTGACAAATTACTGTGTAACACCCCTAGAAGAAAAAGTAAAAGAAACATTGAACAGTCACCCATTTGACCTAAGCTTGGCCAATTCCAACCCAATCCGAGTCAAAACTATAGAATTTGGGCCAGATAAAACCTTGAAGATTAATCCATCTCTCTCTACTTCAAAGGAGGAATAGCTATGCAACTTTTTGAAGGAGAACCTAGAAGCCTTTGCTTGGAACTATAAGGAAATGAAGGGAGTACACCCCTAAGTGTGTACTCGCCACATATACATCAAGGAAGGTTGCAAGCCAATCAGGCAACCCCAAAGGAGGATGAATCCAGCCCTCAAAGACATAGTCAAGGAAGAACTGCAGAAACTGTTAGATGCAGGGTTCATTTACCCTATCTTTGACAGTGAGTGGGTCTCTCCTTTGGTGTTAGTGCCCAAGAAAAATGGGAAGTGGAGGATTTGTGTCGATTATAGGGAGCTGAACAAAGCCACCAAGAAGGATCATTTTCCCTTACCCTTCATTTACCAAGTGTTAGATGGCCTGGCAGGGAATTCAGTGGGTACAACCAAATCCAAACCTGCCCATAAGACCAGGATAAGACCACTTTCACCTGTCCTTGGGGTACCTTTGCCTATAGGGTCCTTCCTTTTGGCCTGTGCAATGCTCCTGCCACTTTCCAGAGAGCAGTCTTGAGTATCTTTGTTGAATTAGTTCATGACACCATGGAGATCTATATGGATGACTTTACACCTTATGGCTGTGATTTCCAAGAAGCCCTAACTAACTTAGGCAAAGTATTACGCAAATGCATTGAGATGAACCTGTCCCTCAGTCCAGAAAAATGTGAATTCCTAATGACTGAAGGGACCGTGCTAGGTCACTCAATATCTCAGAGAGGACTGCAGGTGGACCCAAACAAAGTAGCAATCATCCAAAGGGTCCCACCTCCACAAAATCAAAGAGATGTTAGGAGTTTCTTAGGGCTAGTTGGATATTACAGAAGATTCATAAAAGACTTCAGCAAGATAGCCTCTCCTTTGTTTGGATTATTGGCCAAAGACTCTGAATTTATATGGTCAAAGAGCTATCAAGAGGCCCTAGACATTTTAAAGGATAAGGTAACCACTGCACCAATCCTTAGAGGCCCAAACTAGGCCCTCCCTTTTCACATTCATGTTGATGCCTCACATAAAGCCATAGGAGCAGCGTTAGGACAGGCAGAAGAGAAATTTCCTTATGCCATCTACTTTACTAGTAAAAACTATCAAAGGCCGAGCTAAACTATATTGTGACAGAAAAAGAACTCCTTGTTGTTGTGCATGCATTGAACAATTTTAGCCATTACATTACAGGCTATCAAACATTTGTACATACTGATCATGTTGCAATTAAATATTTAATGAACAAACCAGATGTAAATGCTAGAATCATAAGATGGTTACTTTTATTGTAGTAGTTTGATTTAACTATTGTTGATAAGCCTGGTAAAGAAAATGTTGTTGCTGACTTTCTGTCTAGAATAAATCTGCCTGCAGGTGAAGAAGGAATGGTGGATGATCAGTTCCCAGATGAGCACTTGTTTTCTATTCCAGTGCTCTCCCCATGGTTTGCTAATATAGCAATCTATCTTGTGTCAGCACAGTTCCCACCAAACTTGCCCTCCAGAGAAAGAAGAAAGCTAATCAGGAAAAGTGCCCCCTTCACCTAGATTGGGGGCAATCTGTTCAAACTTGGCCCAGATCAGATCTTGAGAAGATGTGTAAGGGAAGAGGAGGTCTTTGACATCCTTCTGAACTGTCATGATGGGCCTTGTGGAGGTCACTTTGCAGCGAAGAGGACAACATTCAAGGTGTTGCAGGCAAGTTATTATTGGCCTACTCTTCATCAGGATATGAGGAAATATGTCAGTCACTGTGATCGGTGCCAAAGGATGGGAAAGTCGACTTCAAGGGATGAAATTACCCTACAACCTCAAGTAACTTTCGAGCCATTTGACAAGTGGGGCATTGACTTCTTTGGGCCTATTAACCCTCCTTCCAAGCAAAAACAAAACATCATTGTGTGCATTGATTACTTGACTAAGTGGGCAAAAACCAAAGCAATCAAGGCAGCGACAGGAGAAAAGGTGGTTGAGTTTCTAAGGGAGAACATATTTTATAAATTTGGGTACCCTAGAGAACTAGTCACAGACCAAGACAGCCATTTCACCTCCAACATGATCGAAGAACTACTCAAGCATCACAAGATCAAACATAGGAACTCCACTCCTTATCATCCACAAGCTAATGGGCAAGTGGAGATGACCAATAGAGCACTTGAAAACATACTAACCAAGGTAGTGAACCGCAGCAGAAAGGACTAGGCTAAGAGACTAGTTGAGGCCACCTGGGCCTATAATACAACATGGAAGACCACCATTGGGTTTGCACCGTATGAGCTGGTCTATGGAAAAAAGGCTTTGATGTCCATTTAATTTGAATATAGCACATTGAAGATGGCAACCCAACTAGATCTAGATCTCATTCATGCACAAAAAGAAAGGTTGTTCCATTTGAATGGCCTAGATGAATTCAGAATGCAGGCCCTCCTCCACACAGAGATAATTCAGCTTTAGAGAAAGATCTGGCATGACAAGCATATCAAGGAGAAGTTGTTTCAAGAAGGAGACTGGGCATTATTATATGATTCAAGGTACAAGAACTTCAAGGGAAAGCTAAGAACAAGGTGGCTCGTACCATATGTGAAGGAAAAATGCCATGACAATGGTTCAGTGCAAATCAGGACTATAGATGAAGAAGCCATTCCATTGTTGGTTAATGGACATAGATTGAAATTATACAAGAGGCCTTCATCTAAACAAGAGTTCATTGACAGCATCAATAAGACAATGATGATGGTGGAGCAAGTTTCAGCTCCTCCCTCATCAGGTCACTGATGAAAAGAAAAAAACAAAACAGAATAAGGATTCAGGTGAAAACCTCCATGAGGCGCCTGAGTCCCATCTTTGGGTTGAAAACCTCCATGAGGCAGCCCAAGGATGAGAAAAAGGAAAGAAAAAGAATATCCCTAGGTGAAAACCTTCCTTGAGGCGCCCAGGGCAGATATCTAGGGTGAAAACCTCTCTGAGGCAACCTAGGTGTTTTGTTAAAAATATATATATAAAAAAAAAAAAGTAAAAAACATAATTGTTATTTGCAGGAGGGTGAGAAAGACAATCAAGGAGCAGAGAGAAGATCCAAAATGGGCCCTACCTCACATATGTTCAGGGACAGAGAAGCAGCTGAACAATCAAACCCCATGGCCCTAATTAGCATCTAATTGCAAGTAATCCTCATTTAACACTTAGATATCTTGTTGTCCAAGGGCAAGCAAGTACATATTTTGAAGATATGTTTAGGCCGATAAGTAATGATAATATACAGGCCTGATCAAAGAAATGAAACATTGCCCCATAACTTGAAAATCAAAGAATATCAATGGGGAGAAGGAGAAAGGGAAGCAGGCTACTATAAACAAGAAGAAAAGACTACAGCAAAAGAATGAGATGTCAGAGAGGCTACCAAAGCCACTAAGCTGTTCAGAGGATGAGCAACACTTTCAATAGGGAGGTGATGATGAGTCTCATCATTGAGTAATTATATGGGCCTTAATTGGCCTTAATCCACCTCCTAACTTAGTCAAACCAACTATTCTCACAACTTATTGCATAATTTTGATTATATTTTGCTTATGAGTTGAGTTAGAGTTGGATATTTTGCTTTTTGGTCTAATGTGCATGTAATGCAGGAATAAAAGGATAAAAGCAAAGGAAATGTAGGGATACAAGGTAAAAGAAAGGAACTATGGTAAAAGACCTTGGTAAAAAATCGAATGGGACAAGAAAGAGGAATTACAGGAGGTAAATCCTCCTCATTTATTGCCCATCCATTTGAATATCCCTCCATCAACTGAAAGTACACAGCCAAATAAGGAGTACAACAAGACATCCAAGCAAGTGGAAGTACAAGCAGCCTCCCTACTTGAAGGCAGCTAAGCTAGTGAAAGTGACAGGACAAGTTACCATTAAGTTGGGAGTTGTACCTCCCTGATTTTGAGGGAATTCATTGAGACTTCAGTTGTATAAATAAGGAGGCTTAGGACCTCAGTTTTTTAGCGAGTTAGCCAGTCATAATTTAGTCAACTAGGTAGTCAGTCAGTTAGAAGTATTCAGACCTTTTGACTTGTAACAGTTTGATGCAATACAGTGTTCTTTGATAATGAAGATCAGTTTTGATTTGAGCCAGCACTGAGTTAACTCAGAGGACTGAAGCTCTTGGGTTAGGGCCCAACCCTAGCAGCCAAAGCTCCTCTTTATTGTATTGTTATGTTAGCATAGCTTCCTATTTTCTATTCATTTACTCAAGCAGTGCATTCTCATTACAGTAGCAATACAGATTCATGGTTTCTTGTTCATTGATTAAAGCAATTCACCTCCATTACAGCAATAGAATAGATGCATGTTTGATTGCTCATTTGGTTCAGTAGATGCATGTTCATTCTAGTGGTTCAGCATATATTCATGGTTTCCTGTTCATTTACTGAGTAGTTGCAGTTTCATTGCAGTAGTGCAGGAAAGAGTAGTTGTGTTTCAATTTGTTCCATTCATGCTTTTATCTAATCAGTAGGTTGGCAAAGAAAGTATCCACAAGGTTTCTCACAGGTGTCTCGGCCTCACCTCCTCCCTCTGGGACCATGATGTGAGGAAGAAACCCTGCAGCAACCCCAAAAACACAGGGTTTTGATTTTTACAGAGGGCTTGTTGTTTAACCCAGTCATCGATTCGTTTCATAGGTGCTTTGCCCCTTCAATGCTCCTCAGCTTGTTCACTCTCTCCCTATCAATCGCCCTGACTCACATTCCCCGTTCATTCTCCTGTGGCATGAAAAGCTTAGCAGAAGTTATTCATCCACGTTCAAACGGTTTTTAACTGTCGATCGCCTTTCACACGCAAAACTCACCAATTGCTGCCAAATCCTCTTTTCGCATTTGATTTTTCCTTTTTTAAATCCCCACCATCGATCTACTTTGTCAAATCCGACATTTGTCACACACCCGCTCACCAACCTTCTCGATCACCTCTCCGCCGTAGATCTGCTTTGCCAGATCCAACGGCCCTCGCACCATATCGCATGGATTTCCTTCTGATTGTTATTGGGCTAAGGGCATGCAATATGGGTGGTTTCCCCATGCTACATGTCGGATGGGGAGGCTAATCGCATGAAATTCCCCAAAACCATTTATGGCTTTGAGGGCGCGCGATATCCCACTTACCGCCCTCCAAACCCACTTGTCACTTTTTGCACGTTTCTTTTCGCGCTCCAACCTCCACCGTCGATCTGCCCTGCCAGATCTGATGGTTGTCGCTTCACTCGATACCATTTCCACATGTTTTCTCTTACCCGCAATCTCCGTCGTCCATCTACTGACTGCCCGCACGATATAATCCTAGTCGTCCATCCTATTAGGCCACCATGTCCGCCCATTTTCCTACGTACCCTCCTACTGTCTGATCTCGACCATTCATCTACCCTTCACCCGCCTGATCCAACGATCCTCATGCTCTTTTTCTCCCCCATGTCCTCCTTTCACCATTTTGGCCTCTGACCATTCTCCCGCTTAGACACAGGCTTAGCCTAGTGTCCATTTTTGACCCCTTAGCTTAGTTTTGCTGCCTTACTCCTGCAAATTAGATAGTTAGCATTAGGTTAGTGTTGCTTAGAAATTCTGCTTAGTCTAGCTTTTTTCATCATTAATTAGGTTATGGTGATTTAGGGTTGCATGTTGTTTTCTTCATTTCTGTAATAGAATAGCTCTCCCCTAGACTAGGTTTACTCTCCTTCCATCAAAATCAAGCTTCTTCTGACCCTATAGAAGTCTGGCTTGGAACCCCTGGGGTCTCTTACCATATGAGCAATGACAACAGGCATTACCTTCACTCCTACTTGTGTATATAGCACAGTCACCTCCAAGTTTTTGCGAACCCCGGGTTGATAAGTAAAACTGGTAGCCCTGGGAGTTGCATCATTCTTGTTGCAATACCTAGGCTCATCACCATTCGGCCTTATAAACGTCAGAGCGACTTTTCAAAGGGCTATGGATATAGAATTTGTGGGGGAACAAGACAAATTCGTAGTGGTATACTTAGATGACATCATAGTCTTCTCCAAGGCTGATGAGGAGCATATCTTACACCTAAAACTCACCTTCGAAAATGCAGGAGATATGGATTTTCTCTGAATCCAAAGAAGTCCCAGTTTGGTCTAAGTGAAGAAAACTGTTGGGACATATAGTGGCACAGGAGGGAGTAAAAAATGATCCTAATCAAGTGGAGGCTATTAGTCACATTCCCTTTCCTAGGAACAAGAAAGAGATTCAAGCGTTTTTGGGAAGGATCAACTACGTTGAAATAGTGAAAGGTATCATAGACATGCTGAAAAAGGACAATGAGGTAAAATGGAGCCCACCTTCTCGGGAAGCCTTTGCTAGAATCAAAGCAGCATTTGCAGAAGCACCAGTGCTATTCAACCCTGATTATTCAACACCTTTTCTAATCCTTTCTTTTACTTCCCCTCATACTATCGTTGTTGTGATGTTACAAAATAATAAGGAAGGTTATGAACAACTGATTGCCTTTTTCAGTCAAGTATTAAGAGGCGCTTAATTGAAGTACAACATTTTGGAGAAACAAGCCTATGTTCTAGTCAAGGAATTGAAGGAATTCAAAGTTTATGTATTGCAATCAGACATTATAGCATATGTTCCAACAACAACAGTTAAAGACATTTTGGTGCAAGGAGACAATGAGGGAAAACAAGGAAGGTGGATCACTAAGATTCAGGAATATGGATTAGACATAAACCCTACAAATCTCATGAAAGGACAAGGATTAGCCAAGATCCTATCAGAATCCAGTTGTCAATCCTTGGGGATTAATCTGTTGACATAAAATAATGAAGCAGGAGTACAACAGGCTAACATTAAAACTTCAGTCCAGAAGATTCATATCAAATATGAAACATTAGCCTGGTATAAGAATATTATTCATTATTTATTGTTCCTAAGGTTCCCACTAAAAATGGACAAGTCCAAGTACCAACATTGAGGCCGCAAGCTCAAAGGTTCGTCATATCGAATGGTCAGCTCTATTGGAAATACCCTGCTGGGATCCTACTGTTATGCTTGGTGGAGAATGAAACTCACAAGGTAATTGAAGAATTTCATGGTGGTGTTTGTGGGGGTCACTATAGCTGGAAAATCACAGCTCACAAGATACTGAAGGTCGTTTTTATTAGCCCGCACTCTTTGTAGAAGTCCACTCTAAGGTTTGTGCTTGTCAGAAATGCCAGGTCTTTGCTAAAAAGAAGAAACTAGCACCTCTCCCCTTGATCCCTATGTGTGTCGAAGAGCCTTCCAGGAACTGGGGGCTGGATTTCATAGAAGAAATACATCCTCCTTCTAGTGACCAGCGTAAATAGATACTCACATCAACTTACTACTTTAAAAAATGGGTGGAGGCCATTCCATCTCGTAATGCAACCAATTCTGTGGTGATTAAGTTTTTGGAGGAAAATTTTTTTGTCAAGTTTTGGCTGCCCGATGAAGATTGTAACAGATAATGCTCAAGTATTTAAGTGAACTAGATTCATCATCTTTTGTCAAAAAATTAATATCATGTTTGGGAATTCCACTACATACTACCCTCAAGTAAATGGGCTAGCTGAGTCCTCCAACAAGATAGTGGTGAGGGTCTTGAAGAAAAAAATCACAGAGAATCAAAGAAATTGGGACTCTTAGCTAAAATTCGCTCTATGGGCTAATAGGGTGACTCCTAAACGATCCATGGGAAAGTCACCTTTTGAGTTAGTTTATGGCAAAGCAACAACATTCCTAATACAATTGGCCATGCCCGTTGCAAATTTTTTGCAGGATGCAGAAGAGGAACCGAATGCAGTAACTCAAAGAATAAATCAGTTGGTTGAACTCCATGAAAGCAGGGAACATGTTAGTAAAAAATTGGTTAATTATCAGCTGAAAATGAAGTCGTTTTTTGACAAAAAGGAAAAGGATATACCACTACATCCAGGTGACTTAGTCTTAAGGTGGGATGTTAGAAGGGAGGATAAGGGCAAGTGTTGGGACTCAGAAATGTCATATTTTCATCCACCTTTTTCTTCACTATTCCTTACATTTCATCATCCCATTAAACTTTTATCATATCATTTTCATAAATACATTTGGGTTTCACTTTCTTATTTTCCATTTTATTCATTTTTGTATTACAAGTGAATTTATGATTAAATATTAGAAAATATACATATTTTTATATATATCTCAAGAATATGTGAGTTTTGTGATGTGTAGGAAATATGTGAAGAATTAATATCTCCTCCACCATATTAAGGAGATAATTATGCAAGCCTATTCCTGAGGAGAAAATCATGGAGGATTTGGTTGGCATATCTTATCCTATTCCTAAGGAGAAAATCATGGAGGATTTGGTTGGCATATCTTATCCTATTCCTAAGGAGAAAATCATGGAGGATTTGGTTGGCATATCTTATCCAATCCCTAAGGAGAAGATCATGGAGGATTTGGTTGGCATATCTTATCCAAGATATGTGAGAGATTTATGGAGGATTCAAAGGGATCATATTTTGTAATAATGGGAAAGTAGTTAAAAATGCTTGAGAGATTTGTGGGATCATATTTTGTAATAATGGGAAAGTAGTTAAAAATGGTTGCGAGATTTATGGAACTAAAGAGAGATTAGTGGATGATCATTATGAGTTTGTTACTCATCCCATTGTATAAATAGGAGTACAATCTCCTCCATTTGTAATCTGGAAGTTTTTGTAATCTTAGAGTTGGTTTGTAATGGAGATTTTGAAATAAAGGATCATACTTCAATTTTGCTTCTACATTTGAGTCTCCATTGAAGTGGTGTGCTTGTGGAGTTATGGAGGGCCCCCATGGCCTCACTTGCATGCTTATTTGTTTATAATTTATTTTATGTTTTTGTTTGATTTCAGCTTTCAAGTTTTGTTAAATGTTCTAATATTGGAAGAGTCTTATTTGAAGGTGTTCTTGTAAGAGAACCGTAAGATCTCATACAATTATTAGATCTAGGTTTATTTCATTTCAGCTTTTAATTTCTTATTAGATGTTCTAATGTTGGAAGAGATCTTGTAGAATATGTTCTTGTAAGAGAATCATAGATCCCAAACAATTGTTAGATCTAAGTTTGATTAGTTATTGAAAGAGATCTTAATGAATATGTTATTGTAAGGGGACTTTAAGATCTTGGAAAAATTAGGAATCTTTCTAGATCTATATATTTTAGATAAGCACTTCTAAGTTTACCTTCCCAGGTTGACATTAAATTAAACTCTAATTTGCATCCGCATTTTAGACCACACATTTTGGCGTCGTTTCCGGGGAAGTGCAACTAGATGGATTTAGTAATTATTTCATGCATTTGTTTTAATGGGCTAATTTGTGGAACTTGGTGACAGCAGGTTCATAAAGGAGTTCAACGTTTGGAGCATTCTTTTTTTTCATTTTCGCACATAGATAATTTAAATTCAGTTTTTATTTTAAACCCCCCATTTCTCACTAATCCATCTACAGATGGGGGCTTTGACAATGTTGAACAAGTACTTCTTGGAGAGCAAGGACAATAACCTTGAGCCAACTCTAAGACAGGATTCTCACATACTTGCAAAACATAATGTAAAAATTTTAAATCTTGATGTGAGCATGTTCGAATTTTTAGTCTGTAGATGGCTTCATTGGAAGCATTCTTTTACTTAGTAAATAAAACATCTTTTAAGTTGATATAGAATAGACTAGAAAAATAAAAATGAGATCTCATTAGAAGTCATTAGAAGTCGTTATCATTAGAAGTTTTTAGTTTTGTTTTCCAAAAATAAATCATCATGAATAAAAAGAACTGCTTCATCTTTGCATTTTTATGTCTTGTTTCTGTATCACGGGTGAGCCACGAGCCTAATTATCGGAAAGATTTGTCTTCCGAGAGTCTAAATGCCCCCGCGACATTGCAGAAAGAGTATAGATAATACAAGGTTTTGTCGCAGATCTTAATTGCGTTTTTTTTTTGTCGCAGATTTTAATAGTGTTTTATCCATCCACGCTAACCTGCATAAAAATAAAATTAAAAATAAAAAATAAAATAAAAAATAAATAAATAAAAATAAAATAAAATAAAATAAATCAAGAGATTAGTATGCTCTCTTCCCGCGCTTCGAGCGATCTGGAATATCAGAAAATCTATTGATTTATTTCAAATAAACATACTCTTGCTGGAGAACTAATCTGCAATGCGACAATAAAGAATTTTGTGAATGAGTGAAAAATCATCTTAAAATTTTTTTAGATAAAACTTAGTCTTTTTAAATTTTAGTTTAAAAAAAAATAATAAAAAATAAAAAATAAAAAATTCCCACATAGTGATAAAAAAAATTGGATTTGACTTATCCTGGAGAGATTTGGCATTTGCATTATCTTCTCCTAATTTTTCTAGACAAAAAGCCAGATTTTTCATTGATTCTAGAGGATTTTGTGTGTTTTTTAGGATATTGGAAAAAAATCCATTTTAGTGTTAGTTTAGAAATTTTCTATATTAGTTTTTAATAGAATTTGTTTTTGATTTCTTTCTTCAAAAAAAAAAACAAAACAAAAAAACTCAAAATAAATACCAAATTAAAAAAAAATTGATTTTTTAATTTTGTTATTAAATAAAAAATAAAAAAATTTCTCACAAAATTCATGCAGGTTTGAAAATAAATAATGGAACACTTGGAAACAAATTTCAAACATTTGGAGGATTCTATAAATGATGATTATCTTGTTTCAATAGCTTTAAGTTGGCATTAAATATTCATGTTGAATGCTTTTATATCACATACTAATATGTAGAACACAACAGATCTTTCTAATGCCAATCTTTTTGCCGAGCATCTTTCATCTGACACAAACAGGGAGTATTACTTTTCATGGTTATTTTAAGAATGGATTGATTTTAATATCATGATTAAGTCAATTTCAACACTTTGATTGTCCTTAATATGTTTTATTTGGTATGAAATTTTTGCGTAAGAATCATGAAGGAAATGGCCATTTCTTCTTGAACACACTTATGTTTTCTTTATGCCAATTTTTTTTTACAGGTTACAGGATAATCAAGTGAGCATAAGGAGATTACATTGTGACGACAATTGGTCTTCCAAAGACTACAATTCATGAAAAATTCTAAAGAAAAATCCAACTCCACAACCACTACCTTGCACCTCCCTTTTTGAAGCAGATTTTGAATTCCACCAATTGTAAATCCATAAAGCATGACATTTCCATATCCATTTTTCACAGCAAGAGTTCATCTTCATACGCCATGCATTTCCTTACATTCATTTTTGGGCGCTCGAAGTCATTCCCTTTCCATGATTACATTGCCTTGTTTTCCTCGCCATGCTGATCCACACTCCTTGTCCATGAGTTCTTTCCATTTATAGACCCACCAAATCTTTTTGTACAAACTCGCGTTGACTGATGTGGGATTCCTTAAGGCCCACCTTTCAACAAGTCTTGTCCCATCGACATCAGCACCTTATCTGGGAAATAAACTAGAGTTCCTTTTGAGTACCTAGAGGTTTGCATGCCTTAATGGCAAGTTCTCTCGCTGACGATCATGGGAATACATCAATGTCCCTTGATCTTCAGATCTTGCAAGTGGCTTGACCTCAACACATCCATTTGCACTTCGCAAGATGTACTCGGTTACCTTGGCACTCATTGACATCAATGGTGAGTTGCCTCGCATTGGTTAATGGCATACATCAATGGTCGGTAATCCAATGATTTCTATTCATGCTCGACATCGACACATTCTTTCGCATGATTAGAATTGTACCAAGAAGTTTAGTAGCAGGTGAAGACTATACACTTTTTCACGACTCCCTCAGCAGTTACAGCAGCATGAATTCTGCTCTATGAGAGTACCACACTTCCACTTTCAGCATCTATCTTTTCCATGATTCAGCATCAGCAGTTCAGATTCCTTCATTCCTGATCCAGCAGCAGCAGCTACATTCCTCTTGCATAGTTCATCATTCTTGGGTAAGTAGAGGTATGTTGTTTTCTAATCTTTAATCATGCAATTCCTTATATGCTAACTTGAATATTTTGGAAAATACCCTCACCATGCTACATTTCCTTTCATGAGCCATGTCAAGTTGCATGAGGACATGCAACCAATTCAGTTGAGGGGGGGGGGAGAACTATATTCACTTCCATGATTCCATTTCTTAACCACACTACATATTCACTTCTATGATTCCATTTCTTCACCACTATCACTCCATTTTTTCTCATTTACCATTCACCAACATTTATTTTCCAATGATACGTTGTTGCACTTTGCTTCATACGTAATATTAGCATGTTTCATTAATATTACAAAAGGGCTTTCTTATGCACATTGATAGCTTATGATTTCCAGTGAGTGTTTACATTATTATTGAAGAAAAGAGAACAAAAAATGAAATGAATCTTGTTAACACAAGAACCAACATTCTTTGTATTCATGGTTGTCACACAAGAACCAACCATAAGAAAATGTAAGTTGTTACTCATGTCTTTCACATATCCTTGAAACATTCATTATTAAAGACATCATCATCTAAAGCCAAAGTTGTTCAAGATGCCAAATGTTCTTAAAGAGACCCATGCATGGTTGCATGAGGACATGCAACAAGTTCAGTTGGGGAGGATGTTGGGACTCAAAAATGTCATATTTTCATCCACCTTTTTCTTCACTATTCCTTACATTTCATCATCCCATTAACCTTTTATCATATCATTTTCATAAATACATTTGGGTTTCACCTTCTTATTTTCCATTTTATTCATTTTTGTATTCCAAGTGAATTTATGATTAAATATTAGAAAATATACATATTTTTATATATATCTCAAGAATATGTGAGTTTTGTGATGTGTAGGAAATATGTGAAGAATTAATATCTCCTCCACCATATTAAGGAGATAATTATGCAAGCCTATTCCTGAGGAGAAAATCATGGAGGATTTGGTTGGCATATCTTATCCTATTCCTAAGGAGAAAATCATGGAGGATTTGGTTGGCATATCTTATCCAATCCCTAAGGAGAAGATCATGGAGGATTTGGTTGGCATATCTTATCCAAGATATGTGAGAGATTTATGGAGGATTCAAAGGGATCATATTTTGTAATAAAGGGAAAGTTGTTAAAAATGCTTGAGAGATTTGTGGGATCATATTTTGTAATAATGGGAAAGTAGTTAAAAATGGTTGCGAGATTTATGGAACTAAAGAGAGATTAGTGGATGATCATTATGAGTTTGTTACTCATCCCATTGTATAAATAGGAGTACAATCTCCTCCATTTGTAATCTGGAAGTTTTTGTAATCTTAGAGTTGGTTTGTAATGGAGATTTTGAAAGAAAGGATCATACTTCAATTTTACTTCTACATCTGAGTCTCCATTGAAGTGGTGTGCTTGTGGAGTTATGGAGGGCCCCCATGGCCTCACTTGCATGCTTATTTGTTTATAACTTATTTTATGTTTTTATTTGATTCCAGCTTTCAAGTTTTGTTAAATGTTCTAATATTGGAAGAGCCTTATTTGAAGGTGTTCTTGTAAGAGAACCGTAAGATCTCATACAATTATTAGATCTAGGTTTATTTCATTTCAGCGTTTAATTTCTTATTAGATGTTCTAATGTTGGAAGAGATCTTGTAGAATATTTTCTTATAAGAGAATCATAGATCTCAAACGATTGTTAGATCTAAGTTTGATTAGTTATTGAAAGAGATCTTAATGAATATGTTCTTGTAAGGGGACTTTAAGATCTTGGACAAATTAGGAATCTTTCTAGATCTATATATTTTAGATAAGCACTTCTAAGTTTACCTTCCAGGGTTGACATTAAATTAAACTCTAATTTGCATCCGCATTTTAGACCACACAGCAAGCACAAGAAATTCGACCCACTATGGTTTGGCCCCTTTAATATCTCTGAAGAAAAAGTATTAATATCTCTGAAGAAAAAGTATTAATATCTCTGAAGAAAAAGGAAATAATACTTTTCTGTTGGAAAACTTGGAAGGAGAATCACTGGAACTACCAGTAAATGGTCAGTTCCTCAAACTCTACTTCCAGCACTAAAGGTACTTCTCACCCATTCATTGTAAATACCGGTGTGTATATGTAAATATTTTATGATCTTTGAAGCTCTCGATATTTTCTTTTCTAAAAAAAATTGTTATAGGAACTCCATGCCCAAGGATAAATTCTCAAGTTGCAGGTTTTTGATGCATTGATGCCAATATATCATCCCCAGTTGGAGCCAACATCATCTCCAACTCTACTACGCCTCTCCTAAGGATTGTAATGGTTTAGAGCTTGCAAAATAAATAAAGGGAGCCATCTCTCTTTAGCATCTAGCTCATGGCGTCGTGTGTATTGTGGAAAGGGGTTTCGGACTTAACCACAACTCCGATAATCCAAAGATTCATTGATGTCTTTTAAGCCTCCCCTAGATAAAAGGCACACTCCTCCAAATGAGATCACCCTCCATCCGCGTCCCCTACTCATCTATACCAACTCTGACAGCGTCACATGTACAAAGGATAACAAGCCCCGGTGTTGAAAGGTTAGCGCAGATCTGACGGTCACGATCAATTTCAGCGGCTAGCAGGAGACTCACTTCGTCCACAGTACTGCCTGTTGTAACGCGGTGGAGACCACCCACCAGGTATACTCCTCCCACCGGATCATCAATATTGGAGGTCACAGGGTTTGAAAGGTAAAAGGTAGAAGGTAGAAGGTAAAAGGTAAAGGAAAAAGCTTTGATTTGTTCACACCTTCCAAACTCACACTCATTGTTGTAGACCAATAATTAACTTCCACATGTCATCATACAACAATCCCTAATTCGCCACTTGGATAGTTGCGTCCTTCTATTATATAAGCACCTATTTCCTAAACTGCCTCGTAGACAATTTCTATTTGGTCTCAGTAAGAATGTTCATGCCTGGTCACCTGTGTAGGATTTACCTCTCCGCGTACTCCCAAATGAAAAGGACCACCTCCAAAGTCATTTTTGAACATTTATGTGGGTTCCAAGTAACCCAACATCCCGACCACCTGTAATTTCTTTATTTCACTCTATAAAATGAAGCATGCAACTCCCACAACCCCCAAAACCCGTGAGGCCAAGTCCACAGGTCTCGAACCCTTCAAGGAGTTATGCGGATTAGCATAGAGCATTCAAGGAATTTTAGGTGGGGGAGCATGTGTACCTACGCATCAAGCCCAAGAGGAGCTCCTTGAGGATTTGATCATGTGTTAAGTTGGCACCTCGATATTGTGGTCCTTTTGAGATCCTTAAGAGTATTAAACAAGTTGCCTACATACTTTCACTACCGCCGACAGTGATCAAATTCCATGATGTATTCCATGTTTCATTACTTAAGAGATATGTGTAGGATGTTGATCATGTGATTGACTGGTCTGTATTGCAAGTGGAACCAGAGGGATAATTTCAACCAGAACCACAATGCATATTGTAGTGGAAACAACTCATGCTCTATAACAAAGCAATCGAGTAGTTTAAAGTGAAGTGGAAGCACTTTGGGCCCGATGAAGCTACATGGGAGATGGTTGATCAGATGTGGGATTTATATCCCTCATTATTTTTTGGTTCAAGAAAATGAGTTTTTGGTATATTTATATGTATATATGGATGTTGGTGTAGATGTCGCAATGAGTTGTGTTATAAAGCTCCAATAAGTGGTATGTTGTTTTGTTTTCAACATATGTTATTAGAAATACTGCATCGATCTATGTTATAAAGCTCCATCAGAAGTATGTTTTTGCTTTCAGTGGTTTGTTGGTCATAGGTGTCATTGAACACTAAGGACGGTATTCCCCCAAGGGGGAGGAGTTTGTAACAGCCCCTAGTTGATTTTCTATGTAAATAAAATAAGACCAAGTCCATGGGACATGTATTCCAAGTTGAATGTTAGTAAAAACATAGTGATGGGATATCGCTTGCGATCAATTAATGGTTATGGAAATTGGAAAAGGAATTGGCAGAGGCAAAGAGGCAATAATTGGCATTATATTTATGAAAATAAAGAAAAATAGGAGAAAAGGAAGATGAAGGGACACAAATTTACATGAGAGAAAAATCAAAGGGAAAATGAAGAAAAAAGAGGCATCAATGATGAAAAGGCTTCTGAGGATCAATTCACAACTTTTTGACGGTTTTTGAGTTAATCACACTCTCACTCTCTCATAATCTTGCACACTTAGAGAATTCTTGGAGCATGCTTGGAGCACTCTAGTATTTTCTTGGATTGGAGAAAGAAGGCAAAGGAAAGTAGAAAAGTGATACGGAACAGTTGGATCAATAGCTACAACTGGCATTAAGAAAATTTTGAGGTCTAAAATGGGCCTCCTAAGAAAAATGTATAATCAAAATAAAATTTATAAGAACTAGTAGGATTCAAGATGATGATGTCAACCATGGGGGACGATTCATCATTTTTGGAGTAAAAAAATAAAAAGATTAAAAAATAATAACATAATAAAACTACTTTTTCAACTCGTATTTTCAACTTATCTCCCTAAGGTTTTACTCAAATTTCAAGAGGGAGTACTCGTTGGATGCAAAATTTAATTCCTCATCTAAGGAGTACCCATGTTTCATACTTTTGATATACCATACTACACAAAAAATGAGAAATACATGAAAAACGTGATTGCAATCACGTTTTTCATGTATTTCTCATTTTTCGTGTAGTATGGTATATCGAAAGTCTGCAACATGGATACTCCTTAGATGAGGAATCAAATTTTGCATCCAATGAGTGTTTTCGCTCGAAATTTGAGTAAACTCATAGGGATATAAGTTGAAAAAACAGATTTTTCCTTTTTCCTTATAAAATTTGATGATGTAATCTAATCTTATTTTATGATTTCCACTATTATTTTACAATTTCCTTAATAGGCCCATTTTAGACCTCAAAATTCCCCTAATGATTGCTTGTAGGTAACAGGTTATATGTGTGATATCCTTGTTGATTTCAGGATGCATGGTATATGCACGTGATTTTCTGGTTGTGTGTTGTCATTAGCATGGAGATTTACCTGGATTGACTGTGGTTTTTGCCTCCCCTTTCCATTTCCTGGATAGCCATGGTGTTTTGTTTTTTCCACGTTGTTTTTCTAATTGGTGCTCAGGTTCCTTATGGTTGTGGGTTGGAAAAAATGATTTGAAAGCCCTATAATAGCTTTGGGTTAGTTACTAGTCCTGGAGCCTAGGTTGGGACAAATTCTCTAGAGCCCTTGGTGGGTTGATTTACTAGTCCCCAGAGCTGGGTTGGCCAAATTCTCTAAAGCCCTGGAAGTTTGTGGGTTGAGTTACTAGTTCCTGGAGCCCTGGACAGATTGATCTAGTTGATGTTAGTTATACCCGACCATAGAGATGGAATCGCTATGGTTGAGGGTTGAGGAATTTTTGCCTCTAGAAGCCTTAGTTTGGTTTTGTTTTGGTTTATTACATGAGATCCCACATTCATGCTTATAATATGGCGCGGGGGTGATTAGCTGAAAGAGAGATTTGGTTTAGCCCAATCTATGGTCGGGTTGTACTTGGAAGTCCCTGACTTGGTTGGTATTTTCATATATTAATAAGAGTTATTTCTCTATTGTGATTCATGGATGTTTGTATTGATTGTGTTGGTGATATTATGGTTCAGTTGCCATGATTTCCATGTTGGTTATTTATTAGCTAATTGTTGGTTACATGATGTATGTTTTCTATGGATCTTATCATGATTTGTTTAGTTATCTAATGGTTGATGAATTTATGGACTAATAAGTGTTGTTGCAGCTATGTATAGTGGTGCAAGGTAAGGGGTAACACCCGCACATATACCCACAGTATGCATTTCTCAGTAATGCATCCACAACTGTCCCAGGATATTTAACTATGCAATGGAGTTAAATCTTCAGACCATAAATGGTCAAGTGGCCCTTTTATACAGTTCCTATGTATAGGAACTTCAATCACCCCGCCTGAAACCTCCTATCGGGAATTATATGAAGCCTTCAGAACTTTAGTTCAAGCCTTTATCCACATATATATATATATATATATATATATATATATATGGGTGCTCTTCCTTATAAAATCCCTATATAAAGGGAAAATGCTCAAAACCCAACTTTCTCTGCCACTACACGGTTTTACACAGACCCCAAGGTTAAAACCTCTATCGCAATCGTTATCGGCAATCTTCAATGGCCTTACCACATATGTGGTACATCACCCCTTCTCTGACTCCGATATGACTATCGGGTTGTATAAGCCTTAAAAGGCTCACAACCCTTTATCGCAATTATAATGGAATAATGGGAAAATACACAGAGAACACCGCTCGAGCACATATAAGGCAGATCTCAAATTCTATATAGCCACATTCATAACTATCGGCAGTTCCACTTCCTGGAATGCCGACCCTTCCGATCTCCACTAGCGCCAACGTCGATCGCCAATAAGCCCCAACGCCGATCGCCGATATATCGCTATCGGTGATATCACAACCTTCATAAACCGCTGACCCTTCGCGCCTTCAATCGCCGATATACGATTTAATCGTGACCGTTGATATGGCCACGATCCAACGGTCCATGATTAATTGCTACTCGCTCTTATTCAGATAACTTAAATGGGACTCCCGCCGATGCGATTGGTTCTCAGTTGTTAATCTAACTGATCCAACGATTGTTGAGCGTCAATAATTCACTTCTCTACAATTCCTTTACTTAGAAATTCTCTGCCATTTCCAATGGTTCTTGTGGTTTCTGGGTTTTCACGAGGTTCCGACTTTCCGTTCTTCTGCTGCTCAATTCATTCTCGATTGAGATTAGCTTTGCGGAGTACTTCAATCAATTTCCTTTGCGACTTTAATCTCTCCCTTGAATGGATTCAAAGGTCCATTATAACTCTCTGTTTCGCTACTTCTCCAGAGCTTCGCTCTGCTACTTCAATTAGACTCGATGGTCCATTTCGATTCTTCTGAATTGTTCTCCTCTCTCTCTGTGCTTCGCCTCGACTATGTTTGCTTACAACTATTGCAAACCTACAGTTTCGCATCATAAACAATTATAGAACACGCATTTCATACGTTCTGACATAGTCAGGAAAACTCTGCATACATTAATATAAAGGCACAGATACACCTGACACACCTCGGTCTCATACACACACGGAGGCCTGAATTCTACTATTCATGGCCTCTCCTCTCTGCCTGTTGGCTTACATATGCTTATATGGAAACTTGGATTGGATTACTAATCCCATCCTTTCCTTAAATCACTCAAATAAAGCCCTAAAGCTTGCTACATGCATACATATGTGGCAGACTTTATCCATTCCATCTTTTCCCTCTGTTTTAAAGCAGAAAAGTCTCCTTATCAGCTCAATGGTCCATATCTACTCTAATTAATTCCTAAAAGCTCTCTCTTGCTCCTAGAGAGTTGGATTTGACTTCTACCACTCATGTTCTCATTTATTTATTTTGAGAGCATTTACATATTCTCCCATTATCTAATTAAATCACTTAAAAGCCTAAATATTACATTGACTTGAGACTTAGGAAAACTATTTCCTAAAATGCATGACCCCCTATGTCTACTATTTACAACGATTTTCCTTGGGCTGAATGCTCCTGCATCATATAGAGGGCATAGAGCCTTCTTGGTGATTCTCAAATGAATATCAGACCCTTGTGATCAAATATATATTCATGACCTATAGCTTTTATGTTGCCATGTGTTAGACAAAATGTTTGTTATGGATTAGGAAGTCTAGGTCAAGTGTCTGATTCAATATTGAATGTTTAGCCTTGTCATCATGTTAATTATGATTCTAGAAAGCTTCAAGCAATTTTAGGTAGTAGTCTAGAGGTTGGCTTGAAATGGTGGCACAAATCCCAGGACCGCATGCTCATAATAGAAGAATTTAGGTCATAACTATTGGCATATATGCTTATGAGTGTGGTTGGAGACTCAGAACCTCATGCATGCCTTGTTGTAGGTGTGGTTGCAGATCTAGGCCAATGAAACAAGGTTGCAACTTAGAGTTGAGATGATGAAGGAAGAAGTCCAACTGCTCAAGACCATGGGGTCAAATGACACAGATATCATTAAAAAACCTCTTCCAAATCTTAGGGCGGAATTCAGAAGAGGCCAAAACTTTGGTCTCAAATTCTTCCATGAACAAAGTTGGAAACGAGAAGGGAGAGCGGAGAACCTATGGCCACTCCACAAGTTTGTTCATAGAATTCACCTTGGAAGTTGAAAAAGGTAGGGGTTAGGCATAGAATACATAATTTTTCCATATCATAATCATTCATGCAGTTTATAACATTAATGGCCTCACTAATAGGGATTTTTGTATAAAGAGAAACAACATCAAAGATTACTAACAAATCCCCAGGGTCTAGACTTATATATTTTAACGCATGAACGAAGGGAGAAGAATCCTTAACAAATGATTCAATGTGACCAACATGAGGTTTGAGTTTCTGAGCTAAGAATTTAGCTAAAATATAAGTGGGTCAACCTATTGTGTTGAAAATAGGTCTTAAGGGGGGTCATATTTATGAATCTTCACAATACCATAGATTTTGGGGGTGAGATAGTGGATCTCAAAAAGATTTTTTCTAGGGGACCCAAGACATTGCTAGATTTTTAAAAAGTAGCGACTTCCTTTGAGAAATTTTTAATGGGATTCTTATAGATATTTTTGTAACTCCCATTGTTATAAAGGTGGTCCATCATTTTGCTCATATAATCTATTTTATTTAAAATTACAACAGTCCCACCTTTATCAGCCTTTAGAACGGCAATGTTTGGGTTATAATTTAAGGTTTTAAGGGAAAGAAACTCATCTTTGCTTATGTTACTCTTAGGAGGCTTTTCTTTCTTAGGAATAATAGTGCAATATTGTATAATAACCTCTTTAGTATGGTTAGGAAGGTCTCTAATTCCATATTCAATGTTACAAATAATGTCTTCTATGGGGATTTTCCTTGGAGCAAGGGAAAATTTTAACCCTTTTTCCAAGATGCGAAAAGCATGAGGATCAAAATTTAAACTAGATAAATTAACAATTTTTGTTATTAGAGGGGTTGGAAGATAAATTTAAATTGGGTTGAGGTTGGGGGTTGGTAGAGGGTTTGGGGGGACAAGAAGGGAGGGATTCGATGGGGTGTGAAGCAATAAGACAAAGGGACAAGGGATTCGGGTTAAGAACTTAAGAAGTTGAGGAAAGAATGATTTTTGAGCAGATGGGAGAGTTCGAACCCATAGATGTGGTTTTCAAACACATGGAGGGTTAAGGATCAATTGGTGATTTTATGAGTCATTTCGCGTTGAGTGAGCAGGGATAATGTAGTTGTGGAGAGTAGAGTTGAATGTAGGACTGGAGGAGGAAAGGGTGACGGGGCACGTGATAGGGTCAGAATGAATAGGAAATAAGTTGATAACTTTGAAGGCTTATGTATGAGAAATCTTACCTGTAAGAGAAATAACGCACCGAGATGAATTACAAGGATCCAACAAGGCAAGAGGAATGGTGGGTGATGGAGCCAAGATTCTCGAGGATTCATAACATGAATTATTATTTGAGATTTTGTGCAGAGTCTGTGGGCAGCCCTCTGGATTGAAGTTGGAAGAAACATGGAACGTGCTCAACGAGGCTTCACTACCAATTTCACCATCATTGACCAAACCTTACGGGCAGTCATCTGAATTGACGACAGAATAACCAAGAGTTATGCTCATCAAGGCTTCATTATTGATGTAGTCATTGGATCTATCACCATGATCTCGTAGAATACTACTAGAATCCACGATGAAAGACACTAGAGCTGAAGGCGCAGAAGAATGATTGGTTGAGTTGGATGAACAATGTTGAATTTCAATCCTTGAGTTGAGGGTCGAGATCTAATCTCCTACAATCTAGCTCCTCGATGAGATCCTTGATGTTGAGTCAGCATTAATGATTTCATCAAGGATCTGGATCAGAAGAGATCAAATCTCAGCCCTCAACTCCTAGATTAACATTCAACATTCTTCGTCCAACACATGAATTATCAATAATCTTGGCTTTGTTGGCCACTATTCCTCCTCCCTTATCGGATCCCTATAGTTGACCCAGTGTGTTATTTTTCTTACAAGTAAGACTCCCAATAAGCAAGCCTTCAAAGTGATTAGCTCATTTCCTATTCATGTTGACCCTGTCTCATCCCCCGTCACCCCTCCCTCCTCTAATCCTACGGTTAACCCAATTCCTGTAAACCACATTATCCCTGCTCACACGACACTAAATGACTCATCAAATCGCTAGTTTATCCTTAACACTCCCGCCATGTGTTCAAAATCCACATTTGTGGGTTCAAACTCTCCCACTTGCTCGAAAATCACTCTCTCTTCAACTTCTTTAGTTCCTAACCTGACTCCCTCATCCCTTTGTATTATTGCTTCACCACCCGTCAATTCCCCCCCTTCTTGTCCCCACAACCCTCCTTTACAAACCCCCAACCTCAATCCCAATTTTAATTTATCTTTCATCCCCTCTAATAAAAAAGTTGTAAAGCTATCTAGTTTAAATTTTGATCCTCGTGCTTTTCGCATCTTGGAAAAAGGGTTAAATGTTTGCCTTGCTCCAAGGAAAATCCCCATAAAAGACATTATTTGTAACAATGAATGTGGAATTAGAGACCTTCTTGACCATACTAAAGAGGTTATTAGACAATATTTCACTATTATTCTTAGCAAAGCAAAGCCTACTAAGAGTAGCATAAGCAAAGACAAGTTTCTTGCCCTTAAATCCTTAAATGATAACCCAAACATTGTCATTCTAAAAGATGATAAAGGTGGGGCTATTGTAATTTTAGATAAAGTAGATTATGTGAGAAAAATGATGGACCACCTTTATAACAGTGGGAGTTACAAAAGAATCCCATTAAAAAGGTCTCAAAAAAGGTCACTAGTCCTATAAAATCCAGTAATGTCTTGGGCCCCCTTAGCAAAAACCTTATTGAGAGCAACCCTCTCACCCCCAGAATCTATGGTCTTCCAAAGATTCATAAAGATGGGGGCCCCATAAGACTTATTGTCAACACAATAGGTGGGACCACTTATATTTTAGCTAAATTCTTAACTCAAAAACTCAAACCTCTTCTTGGTCACACAAAATCATTTGTTAAAGATTATGCTACCTTCATTAATGAGTTAAAATATATAAGGCCAGACCTTGGGGATTTTTTAGTAAGCTTTGATGTTGTTTGTCTTTATACAAAAAACCCTATTAATGAGGACATTAATGTTATAAAACGCATCATTGATTATGGCACGGCCAAATTAGTTGGTCTATGCCTAACCTCTACCTTTTTCAAGTCCCAAGGTGAACTCTATGAATAAACTTGTGGAGTGGTCATGGATTCTCCATTCTCCCCTGTTGTTGCCAACTTGTTCATGGAAGAATTTGAGACCAAAGCTTTGGCCTTTGCTCAATTCTGCCCTAATAGTTGGGAGAGGTTTATTGATGATACTTGCATCATTTGGCCCCATGTTCTTGAGAAGTTGAACTTGTTCCTTCATCATCTCAACTCTCAATATGATTCCATCAAATTTACGATGGAGGTTGAGGTTAATGGTAGCCTTCCTTTCCTTGATGTTTTTCTCTCTAGAAGGGAAGATGGTTCCATGTCACACCAGGTTTTTCGTAAAAAACCTCAGAGATAACAATATCTTCATGCCAGTTCTCATCATTTTTCGGTGCAAAAATTTGGAGTTCTTAACATACTGGCTACCCGTGCTCTAAGTATTTTCGATGATAATCACCTAGAAGATGAGAAATCCCATATATTGAAAGTTTTTGAAAATAATGTCTATCGGAAACATCAAGGTCTCAAAGTTTGTCGAAGAGCTAGTAAGGGGCCTATGATTAAAAAAGATCTCAACGAACAAGTTACCAATGTTCAACTTCCCTTCATCCATGGGATCACTCATAAGATTTTCATATTCTTAAGAAGAATAAAGTCTTTGCAACCTCCAAGCCCCTTAATACCATTCAAAGCTCCCTTAGATCCGTTAAGGACACGATAAACCCTAAAGATATGAAAGGGGTTTACTTAATCCATTGCTCTTGTGGGATTCCCTATATTGGGGAAACTGGTCGCTCCATTAATGAGAGAATTCAAGAGAATGCAACAAACATTATACACAATCGTTCATGCTCATCAATTATCGTTGAACATGCTGAGAAAACTAAACACCATGTCTGCATTGAGAATTCTCGGATCATTACTAGTATTAATTACTTCCATCATAGGAAGTTAAGGGAGGCCATTGAATTTGAGAAGCATGCGAATAATCTCAACAGGGATGATGGTTGGAAATTAAGAGCTAGATTCTTGCACTCTCTTCGTGATTGCCTCCGGTTTCCCATTTTTTGCTACCTCTTTTCTTGTTCCTTTGTTGTAAATAAGTATTATTCTTTAGTTTATTTTTTTATATCAGTGCGCTATAATTGTTTTATAATTATTTTTTATCTCCTCTTTGATTTACTTATTTACATTCTTTAATACTCTTCTTTGTTCCTTTTTTTTGTAAGCTTGGTGGGACTACATCTTCAACATGTCCAATATATCACCTCAATCGGGGCAGGGAATTGAACTCGTGACTTCACATAGGGGAGTGTCTTAACAAAGCACAAATCACCATCTATCCAAGACCTCATGGACTAGTCTTCTTTATTCTTTATTTTATCTAATGCTCTATATATATATATATATATATATATATATATATATATATATATATAGTCTAACTTATAGACGAAATAGTCTTTTTCACCAGAATTCACCAAAATCTGGCAATATAATTTCAAGATTTTTTGTTGTTTAAAATACATTTTTGAATGCACATATGGATTCAACACCTTGAAAAACCCCTAGGGCACTCGAATTATACAGATTGAACAATTCAAACTCGGGTTTTTTAAAATCTCTAACAACTTTTAATTAAAATCAACCCGAAAATATATTGTGAAAAAAAAAAAAATATATATATATATATATATATATATATAATTTCTATTATATAAATATATAATTATATAATGATATATAATTTCTATTATATAAATATATAATTATATAATGATATTTTAATATTTTGTTCAAAATTTATTTTATTATAGAATAAACAAAAATATTATAAATTAGTCAATCTTTTGTTTTTTCCGATATTTTTATTTATATATTTTTTCTATCATAATTATATTTTATAACGATTTATTTTTCTATTTTATATATTTTATTACATATATTTTTTAGAAATTAACATTAGTATTTTCTGAAGTTTTAATTGCGTAATTATTGATTAATAAAATAATAGCATGTATTAATATAATATAACAATTTTATATATTATCTAATAATAATATAAATTTAACGATATACATATAATAATATTATAGAATAATAATTTATTTTATTATAATGATAATTTAAATATATTATTATATAATTACTCGTGGATCTTTTTATTCTCAATTTACTATATGATAAAAGAATAAATTAAAAATTAGTCCAAAACGATATACATATAATAATATTATAGAATAATAATTTATTTTATTATAATGATAATTTAAATATATTATTATATAATTACTCGTGGATCTTTTTATTCTCAATTTATTATATGATAAAAGAATACATTAAAAATTAAAAATTAGTCCAATATATTTAAATTTAATGATATACATATAATAATATTATAAAATAATACTTTATTTTATTGTAATGATAATTTAAATATATTATTATATAATTACTCGTGGATCTCTTTATTCTCAATTTACTATATAATAAAAGGATACATTAAAAATTGGTCCAATATATTTTTCTTACATTGATATATATTTTTTTTATTTTATAACAGTTAGTTTATATAATTAACTTTATGATTTTAATCCTTTATGGTAAAATAGTAAAAGGACCAAATACTTTATCCTAACATTAGTATTTTAATTAAATATTAAAAAAAATATTATTTTTTCTTAATATATAGTATTTTAATTAAATATTAAAAAATTATTATTTTTTCATAATAAATAGTATTTTAATTAAATACTAAAAAAAATATTATTTTTTTCTTAATATATGGTATGTTTTTAGAACATATTTTATTTTGGTTTAAATTTATGGATGGATAAGATTTTTTTCGTTTTTATCTTGAGGATGAACTACATTAGATAGTTCGAAACGTGAACCAAATAATTAATAATGTGATTAATCTGAAAGACACTCTCATAAACAATATGGATCACAAAAGTTTGAAATAAAAAATGTAGATTGTTATTAGGGTGGCGTCATCTCAGTTGTTTCCCCTAAGAAACAAAATGGAAAGGGAAATATTTTTATGTCCTGAGATGGTAAAAGAACTCATGCAAATGATGGAAAATAATTGGCATCTTGTCGACTAACGAGATGGAGTGTCATGTGGGGACCACATGGGTGCCACGTGGGAGAGCCTAGTGATGTGGGAAGAGGTTATTGGCCAGATCTTTAAATGACCATATCTTTTCATTCATAAATTGGATTGAGGAAAATGGTTCATCAGAAAGAGTCGCCCAATGTTCTTCTCCAGCAGGTCATTCGGAGAATTCAATTGTTGCACCAGACAATGGATAACCTGCAATATTACCATATTCTTCGTACTCTCAACAAGCAAGCTGACAGACACGCCAACAGGGCTTGCGAAAGGACAGCAGGCAGCTTACATTGTAATGCCAAGGAGATCCAACAGCCCTTGCCATGATCCGAATCAATCCACCCTGCATCAAATCGGATAGTTCTGACAGAAAGGAGTGGACTCAGAATTTCCAGATCTACAGCAAGATCACTATCTGCATAGGGATTTGGCACAGATATTATCTCTTTAAAATTCTGCACATACTCAGTAATCTCGCCGGTTTCTATCTTTTCACTCTTGATTATCGGGCTTCTCTGGACAGACATCTGACCTTCCCGCGCCTTTCTCTGGATTCCCTCTCATTCCCCGTGACTGATCCTCATCCCTCCCGCCTCTCTTTATATTTCTCCTCCCTCTTCCTTCTCCCTGCGCCCCTCTTCCCGTTTGCTTCTCTGTGCGGCCCCTCTCGGCATATTATTCCTGCCTCTGTATTGCGTCGGAACCCTGCTGCCCACGTTGTAGTTTTTGTCTGAAACCTCAGGCAATTCCTTTTCACCTTTCTCCGCCTTCTTAATCTCTCCCTCCTAGCTTCTTCAATGGCTCGCAATGAGGATTGCTTGCACTGCTCGGACCTTCAAGCTGAACTGGAAGAAATCAGAGCCCAGCAGAATATATTAGACAATCAACAGAGGATTTTAGAAGCAAAAATCGACAACCAGAACCGCATCATCAACGACAAGTATCGAGCAGAAATTGATTTGTTCCTGCACAGGGTCTCTTCTCTTCATGAGCAATTCAACCATCTGTCTAACAGGTGCAGCCATGCAGAAGAGTCCATAGCGATTCTGAAATACATGATGGACAAACGCAACAACGCAACCCCAAGCTCTTCAAGCGCCAAGCAAATAGATGGGGATGAAAAGCTGGAGGAATCCATAGCAAGGCATATTAGTCACATTAACATAGATTAGATATGTTCTGCAAATGTCCGTTTTTGTCGCTTCAATATGTAAGAGTCTATTTTAGTCAAGAATTTCTCAAAGACAGAACAAGCAGGATCAAGGAGAAAATTCTGTTTTGTAACTCCACCGATCCTAGCTGTCCTCTGCACTTAATGTACCTCAGGAGTTCAAACTCCCTTCTTCTTTTCAGATATTAATACAGCAACCGACTTTGTGGAAAAAAAAAATTGGATTGAGGAAAACTTTATATCACTAGAAAGCTCTTAACGAGACAGACGAAATGGAAATGTTTATTTAAGTTTTGAGGAGTTGAAAAAATGATTAAATTATAAGATCCCATTTCCATGATAAGACTATGGTGGTTGGGACAATGATAGTAACCCCTTCTTCTACCCTTATGATGGGCTATGGTGGAAGGGGGTACCTTACAACAACACACCAAGCATTACGAGAAATGAAATTGCAACTTTAACAATAGAAGATGGTAGTGGAGGATTTACATTTCATTCTCTATTTTTTTACATCTTATTCTCTGTTCTTTTACATCTCATTCAATGTCCTTTTTTCTTCACATCTCTGTGTCTACATCTTTTTCCATTCTTTTGCAATTTAATGATTTTTTCAACTTAAAATCACTTGTCACACTTCTATGCTCTAGATTTCTCCATGTAATTTCTTTTCTATGACATTTTCACCCACATAATTTTTTTTTATAGATAGATAGCAATGCAATAACATTGTTATGAATAGAATTCATTCTTTCATACAATTTAGAATTATATGGGCAGCTTGCTTCTCAAGTTCCCATGTGTAAGAGAAAAGGAAAAAGAGCTTCCAAATCCCATGGGGCTCTTAATGACTAAGAACTAAAAACCTTGTTAAATTGATGTGATATTAGGGAAAAGGAAATTGGAAAAATGTGTGATAAGGTCATTAGGGATGTGAATAGTCTAAACAACTTATATGCCATCATATGAAAAATAACACAAATAAAACATTAGGGGAGTTGGCAATGGAGAATCTTGAAATCGAGGTAACTCATTTAGAAATTGAGTTTGCAAGCAATGCACTTTGAAACCTTGCAAATCTGAGTCATAAACTACTTACATAGATTAAGGCATCTCTTGATTTATCCATGGATTTTATGTGCTTCCAAATAATGAGGTCGACCTGAAGGTTGATATATAAGCAAATAAAGGAGGGTCAAAAGGCATTACCTAGGAAAGTCTAACATCTTTAAAGGAGTACTTTATTAACAAAGATGTGGTAATAGATAAGAGAAAAAAATCTAGTTAAAGATCTCTCTAAGTTAACAAAACCACTAATTTCTCTAGCTAGTATGACAAATTTTGAAGTTACTCATAAAGTTAATGTAGTAAACAATGATATTTCTATTAACACGGCAAGGAAGGTGGACAAGCTATATGTATTGATTGCTTATGTATGATATCTTTGGAAAACCAATACAAATTGGGTGAGCATGAGGCATTTAAAATAATTTTGGAGGGTTATTCCGCTCTTTGAGAATGAAATTACTCTCATTTTACTTGGGTTGGTGCTTTGCTTTACAAAAATACTAGAAATAACAACAACAAACCTTCTAAGAGGAATCTTATACCACTTCTCACAATACCATTTTTTTGGATTATTGCTAACATGTATATTAAAACATATACATGATTCTATTGGATGCATTAAAAGTATAGTTCTATTATGTACCTAGAGTATTCTTGGGATCATTATGTATTCGTTACCCGCAACAAGATGAGTTTCAATGCTCGTTTGACCCATAATTGAAAACCATCAATAGTTCCTCATGAAACACACAAGCAACAATTGAAAACATTGACAACTGCTTAAGAAATACAAAGGGAACAATGATAACTGATACTGAAGACATGTAAGACTAGAAATTAATTGTCAATTACCATAGTCAACTATGCCCAAACCTAGTTATTTTATCGCCATGTACATGTCTACCAAGTCAGATGCCATAAAATTCCAACAACCATTGTAACCAAATATGCCCATACCTAGCTAATTACTATCAACAAAAGTTATCTTGAACTCAATTTAATTATTTCTAATTTGTGTGGATGTTTATTGTTTGAATCTGGAGAGATTGAACACACATTTAGGATATGTGTGGAAGTGAAATGCGACGAGTTAAAAGTGGTAGAGAGAGTAAATAAGGGTAGAGTAGTGAGTATGTGTTTGATAAATTGGGTTTAGAGCCTTACATGGAGTGTTACGTGAGGTACATAATATGTACCTCACCTGGAAGTTCTCACACCTCCGTTAATTTCATTCAACATGATTTATATTGGCTAGCCATTGTACACCATTACTCACTCTTAAGTTATAAATCGCGACCTATAAATTATCATCATACACACTTATCAAATGTAATAAAAATTACATAGTAACCAAGTGATGGGAAGTCAATTCTTTTTATATTTCTTTAACCTAATTTGCTTTTTCTTTATCAACCTATTAAATATTTATATATCATCAACTATGTTTCTAACTAATTAAAAATTTAATTAACTAAATTTTCAAATTATAAAATATATTTTTATAGTTTTTAAATAATATCATTTTCTTTAACCTTTTGAAAACTCCTCTCTTTTTCACCTAATGTTAGATGAAAGCAGTTTACAATAGTACCAAGGAAGGATGAAGAACTTTGGTTTCCCATAGGGAAACAAAAGGTAGAAGTAACAAATATTCCTCCCCACATATGGCGTGGCAACACATAACATTGTAAGCAAGGCATTGGTCGCCTCTAAAGCCCCTTTTATAGAAAAGTAATGGACAACCCTATTCCACTCTCAAAGGAATGTTGTTAAATTTGTGGGTCCACCCCATAATCAATGCCTATCTTTCGTAGGGTGTCAAGCATTGGAGAGCGTTATCTTTAGAAAAAATTAAAAAGATTGCCAACGCATCTCATCATTGAAGCCTTGGTTAATTAAAAACGAGAATTATTTTGAAATTCCAGAAGTGTGGTGGCTATTAAATTTGTGGGTATACCTTTAACACCTAGATCTCCTAGAGTGGAGGGTTGGCAACCATTTTGCAAAAAGTTAAGAAAAGTTGGAAGTCGAGTGTGATGAGGATGTTGATGGTTGGAAATGTTAATAGAAGTTCGAACTTTCACAAAGTTCTTTATGTATATCATGGTAGGTGAGTGGAAGCCCTATTGTGGTGAGGATGTTGATGGTTGCAGGTGGAAAGTGCAATACACGTAATTCTAATTCTAGATTTTAGTGCACTCGGTATCTGTGGATTTTTTTTTTAATGATGGTTATGCCATATATTTTTTGTTTCACAAGTTTTGCATGCAGTTGATTTTTGGTGCGGATTATAATGCTAAACAAGTTTCTCAAGAGGATCCACAGTGTGCTGCTTTGATTCGTCTTGGACACTTTTTTTATATTGTAAGCATAGTGTAGTGGTTAGATCTATGATTAAGGTTTGGCGAGTTTTTCTAAAGGTGTTTTCAAGTATGTTGTTTGAACTGTCTAGGAGCTATTTAGGTTTTTAAAGTTTTTTCAAAAGATTTTGAGTCACATTGTTTTTTATTGCAACTTTGTAGTGTGCTTTATTTTTACAGTTTATTGACAAATTATGGGGGACAATTCTACTCCAAACTCACAACATTGTGTAAGGGAATATTTCAGTCTATACTAGGTACATATACAGTATCTTTGACAATGACAACAAAGCTACATATTATGGTTTTTTCGCTTGTCTTTGTCAATGTTGCTTAAACAACACACATTTTTTTAAGATGTGTACTAAATAGAGTTTTCTAAACAAAAACAAAAAAGGGGATATTTTGTTAGGTTTATTAACATATTATGGAAAAAGGTTGTAGTAATAAGTCTTTATGTGGAAGAGTTGTAAATGAAGTTGTTTTTAAATTACATCTAATAGTAACGGGAAAAAACTATAGAAAGTCATAAATATGGCGCGGCCAATAGCATAAGTTGAGATTTTTTACAATTCAAAAAATTAAGGTGCGAGGAGAAAATTTTTGAATAGTTAGCCAAAAAAAAAAACATAAACCATATATGATTTTGATAAATTCTTTTGGATTAATCACATCATGAGTTTTTAGATATATAAACCATATATCTAAACTATAAATAAGGTACAGAGAATTCACCACATCAAAAATAATTGAAGTGGGCTTAACAATTAAGAACATATTTGTAATCTTTAAAATCAGAAATTTAAGTTTAAAGTAAAGTAACATATATAAATTTCTAATGGGTGTAAGGAGCAAGGGGGTTATTTTCAGTCACAAAGGGCCAATAGAAACAAACTTCTCATGGAGCCTAGGAAAGCATATAAGAACCACGCAAATATGTGCGCTCTTTATTAAGGGATCCAATTAGCTAAGAAATTTAATCCCTAAAAGCTAATTATTGTTGGAGACTCTCATATTACAATCATGCACCTTAATTTTAAAATTACCCCATGCGATCTTAAGTTAAATTTTATTTACAAAAGAATTTTGGTAATTCTCTCTACTATCGAGGAATAACATGCATATCAAATGTTAAGAGAAGTGAACCATTAAGAAAATGCAACAATAAACTTAGCCATCAACATGACCCTGGGAGCCTTGAAGGTGGATGGAACCTTGTTGGATGCTCTGATCCCCGAACATGTGTTTGAATTTCAATGGTTTGCATTCCCCCCCCCCCCAGCCCCTAGATTACACCCCATGCAAAACATGGCCCCCTGTGGGAGCACATGGCATGGGTGGTTGGACATATGGGGATTATCTCAAGTTGTGTGATATATTCCTCACCATGAGAAAGGTTAATTAGATGATGGAAGTGAGAAGTCAAAACAATACAACACAGGTTGTTGAGAGATATGCAAAAATGTGAACCTAGTCAGGGATTAAAACCACCACTATTGTTGATCACGTTATAGAGTTAAACTCCCTTGCGAGTTTGGAAAATTGGCAATGGACGAAGGATATGTCGCAGGTGGCAATGATGTTCATTTCCTCACGTGAGGTAGAAAGTGTGATGTGGGTTAATCATTGTACTCCTTATGCACTCATGCTTGTGTGTCCTTTTTTACTTTCAAGAATTATTTCATTCAAAGGAATAATTGGTATGCGTATTCGTTTTAGGGATTTTTGTAGCAATATATTCTCTTTAATCCATAGCTTTTTGGCATTATTTTGATGCATATTTCCTATTAGAGGTGGCAGAGTTTGATTGTGGATCAAGACTCATTGGGAAACTCTCCTCTCTTTCAAATCGTGACAAGGGATACAGGTCTGGTGATAGTTGTAATGCATAGTAGGTATTTCAACGCTATGGGGATGAAAAGCAATTTATCTTCATGAAGTCAAAATCATAGTTGGAAATGTCCACCCTTGAGTTGAGGATTGACAAGTCAATGACCCAATTCAACTCCATGATGGACATTATGATGGAGTAGAGGCAACTTATTCACCAATTGAGTGAGGAGATTAAGGACCTTTTCCTGTACCATCAAAGTCTTTGTGGCACCTTCTAAGATGATTAGCATGTAGTGATTACTCCAGGATCATTGACAAACTCAAGAATTTCTCCAATGGATGTTATACCCAACCTAAAGCGGGTGGCCTCAATAGAAAATTTGGTGATTCTAGATGACTTAGAATATAGTAATTTTTGAAGTTATTTGTTGCGGTTTTCCTGCTAAATTTTTATTATGCCTTAAAAACATTGTTTAATTTGTAGCATATTTTATAGAATATATACCTTCAAATATGGTTGTATATATGTAACAATATTATGCTCTTGCAAACCAAAAAGCATCAAACTAGCTCTAGGAAATCAAAGTAATTTTAACACTCAATATTTAACTTGTAAGCTTGTTGTGCATTTGCATAAATTTTACTAATAAAATTATCTATTGCTTGTTATAAATATTGAGGATGGGTGAATCAATATTTCATTCCCAATTCAAATTTAATTAGTTTATGCATTCATTTCCAAAATTGCCTTAATCAGTTATTTCATTAGTAGGACATTGTGTTATAGATTATAGCTTATTCAGCAAACCATGAGCAACATTAAGTATAAAAGCATGTAAACCACAAAAATCTGAACACATCAACATATATGGACACTGAATTTTAGGTGGAAACCCAATGTGGGAGAAAACCACCACGTATAATGTCCATAACCAGTGACCTATTAAAATTAACCAACGGAGTAATAATCAATCAACATTAACCAAATGAACTTGACTTGATGATCAATCAACATTAACCATCTGAGTTATGCATTTATATTGTTCCTGTGAATCATGTAGAGTTCATGTAAAGTCATTAGGCATTTATGTAGGTTGACATCAAGGATAACATGTAGCCATAATGCCAACAATCTCCCCCTTTGGACTTGATTTCAACCTCCTGCAAAACAACAACATGTCTTCTCTACCCCTTTAACAACAAGGGAAAAGGGCGGAACTAGGGTGAGAGAAGTATTCATCCTTTAATGCTTGACACCATAGATTTGATTTGCATATGTGAGACAATAAGTTTTGTTGTAAGATATACCAACCATGTAACCCCTGAACATATATTGAACCTTGAAGTACATTCTCCCCATAAGTATGATTGAAACAATGTCAATCGCCCAAGGCTATATACATGACCAAAGGTTTATGCATCCATCAACAAATAGCAGTACAATTTATGATAAGATATGTGAGGTTTTCGTTGTTGCATGATCAATAATAACATATGATATCATAAAGAAAACCTCCAACATCACAAGTCATTAACTAGAATAGGATTGGTCAGCAGCATATATATCAATCAACAATAAGCAATGCATCGAAGTACCAATGTAAGAAGATTGATCACAACAGCAGTAATCATGAACTCATCATAGACCATACCAATATTAGATAAATAGTGCCCATAATAAATCATAATTCCAACAATGAACCAATTGAAAGCATAGGAGATGCTCCCCCTGAGATCATGTGTCACTAATCCTATGGATGTGATAGTCATCAAGCTCTTGTGTTATTATCATTTGCTTCCCATGAGGCTATGTACCTCACATTTACTTTTGTAGTCCCCATTAGAAATATGCATTGAGTATAATAGACTACATTAGGGGCTATCTTATACATTTATGGTTGATGCTCATTTTTCCTTCAAATCTGCTTCACTTGAGTGAATGGCTTGAAAATTCTAGTCCTCCTGCAATATTTGGCCATGTGTCCAGAATTATGACACTCATAACACCTCTTGTAATAAAAGGCTTGTTTAAATCTACTCCATCTGCTGTATCTACAATAAGTGGCCTTATGACCAAACACGATACAATTAAAACAATATCCATTAAACCACCTCTTGTAGAAATTTTGAATAATTTAACACATATTCAATGGAGATTATCCTGATCATGTACTACTGCAGAAAACATACACAATACATAAGCTCCTCTACGTTGATCAATAATATAGCAGCATCAATAACAATAAAACATCAAGAGCATTCACACATTAACACAGTATGTATCCCGGGGAAAGCATCTCGCTAAAAACCCCAACTATCTGTATATTAATGATTGAGTCATGTAACATTACACAGCATAATACTTCTCACAAGTATCTCCACCTCTGTTACACACAAGATAGCTCAGATCTGATCTCCAAATCTCTTCCACTGCTTGCCTGCCTCCACTGCTCAATACCTGCTCAAGAACTGATGAGAATGGCTCACCAAACTCGTTTTTCACCTGCAAAATAGTCACTCACACTTTGTTGGACGTGAGCACAAGCTATATTGTGGGAAAATACGTGAGCAAACTCATTGGCATACTCAATCCCTTGATTGTGCAAGATCTGGTGCACAACTATAGTCACAACTGATAGCAATCTGATTCTCTACCACCTGTCCCTGTTGAACTGAACATGCACTGACATGCAACTGAGTTAACTGATGTATTCATTAGTTGTATTATGAGTTAATAACTTGTGAATTAATTAATAACTAATTCACCCAACTCATCTCTAGTCTATTTGCCAGTTAGACTAAATACAACCAGTTTAACAAAGCTAAACTGAACACAACTCCATCAACTCCACAATCAACTCCACCAAACTCAACTGATTGAGTTCTAACTGAAGTCATGCATGCAACAACTCAATTGACTCATAAGAAAAGCGTATTTCCTTCTGACAGCTGCATGTGCCACCTCTGTAGCTCAAACTGAAGTGCTCCAAGAGAATAAGATTAAGTTTATAGTCCAAATATTATTGTGAGATAATAATATTTGACTTTTCTATTTTTTGACAGCCAGTCTAAAAATAGACTTTGATCACTCACATTGTGATCACTCACACTTTCATCAAAAATAGAAGTCCATCTATTTTTCCCAACTTGATCAATCATCTATAAACAACAACCTGCAATCCATAGACATGATCCATATGTCTAAAAATAGACATAGTCTAAAAATAGACTTGCGCCAAAAATAGCCTGCGGGCCCACTTAGTGAAGGCGACTCTTTTCACTAAGCTCCATCATCTTGTTGCAATCTCAACACCTCTTATACTTGAGGACTGGTCTGTCTCTGATCTAGATTGGTGACTTGATTCATTTTGCTTTAGATTAGTTTTAGTAAGGTTCGTGTAATCTCCCTGTAGATATGAACCCTTGTGATTATATCCAAGGCTTGTCTTAATTATAGGAGAGTGTTTTTCATTAATAATCCTCTCTAGTGATTTAGATGCCTTTACCCATTTGAGATTCTAATCTTATTGTGATTTTGTTTTCTCATAATCTTCCCATAGAGTCACAATTTCTGATTCTAACTTTGTCTTTCCTTTTCTTGAAGTTGTTTCATTAAGACTTTCTCTCTTTTATTAACTACTTCTAGATGAGTCTTTAGCAAGTTTATTTCTTTAACAGTACTACTTTCTTTAGCTTCCAATTCTTTGTTTGCATTCCCGAGTCTATTAATTTCTCTTAATTCCTTCATTAAATTATCTGTGAATTTGCATTCCCGAGTCTATTAATTTCTCTTAATGCCTTCATTAAATCATCTGCTTCACAATTATTTGATTCACTAGTCAATTGATCTTCGAGAGCCATAAGTATTTTATAGCTAGTGGTAGTATCTGAATCTGAACCTACATGATCATCATATGTGTCTTCATTGTCTTCATTAGAATAAAAGCTTTTCTTTGCAGAAAAAAAAAAATAAAAATAAAAAAAAAATATATATATATATATATATATATATATATATATATATATATATTTGACATCTTTCTTGGATACTGCCTTTCCTTTTTCTTTCTTACCATGATTTTCTTTATATGGATATTTGGTTTCATAGTAACCTACTATTCCACAAGCAAAACATTTAAAGGGAAGATTACCTTTGAATTTACTAGTTCCCAATTGCAACTTGAAAAATTTTACTTCCTATTCATCTGAAATATAGCTTGTATCTTTAGGCTTTTCCTTTTCTTTTCCTTTGTATGTGAATTTGAAGGCAACTTCTCTAATCTCCAATGTAATTTCTTTTGTTCTCATCTTGTAGGCAGTCAAAATTCCATGAAGTCTTTCTAGAGTAAGACTATTCAAGTCCGACATTTATTTAATGGAAGAAACTTTGGCATCGAACTTTGGGGTTAGCGATCTCAAAATATTTTCAACGATAGTAGAATCCTCTATCTTTTCCCCAATTCCTTTCATGGTGTTAGTAATTTCATTTACTCTAAGGAAAAAGTTTGCAATTATTTCATCATCGTACATTTTAAGAGACTCATATTGAACTATATATGATTGAAGTTTTATGCCTTTTACCTTAGTATCACCTTCATAGCTTTGGACAAGCTCATCCCATATTGCTTTTGCAGTGTTTAGCTGCATCACTTTCACAAATTCAGATTATGCTAGTCCTCCCAATATAGCATTTACTGCCTTTGCATTGATCTCATAGTTCTTCTTTCTTGCTTCATCTATGGGAATGGAGGTTTGATATTGATATCTACCTTCAACAGTTGCCCAAACATCAACTCCTAGTGATTCCAAATATGACCTCACCCTGAACTTCCAAAACATAAATTTAGTTCCATTAAACAAAGGTAGCTTTGCAGAAAAAACTCCTTCATGGTTGCTCATCTTGCTCCTTGCAAGCGATCAAGCTCCTTTTGAAGGGTTTTCTCTGGTACCAATTGTTAGAAATACTGGGGGGGTGAATCAATATTTCATTCCCAATTCAAATTTACTTAGTTTATGCATTCATTTCAAAAGTTGTCTTAATTAGTTATTTTATTAGCAAGACATTGTGTTATAGATTATAGCTTATTCAAAGAACCATGAACAACATTAAGTATAAAAACAAGTAAACTATAAGAATGCAAACACATCAACACATACGGGCACCGGATTTTAGGTGGAAACCCAATGTGAGAGAAAATCAAGTGTAACATCCATAACTGATGACCAATTAACATTAACCAACTGAGTAATAACCAATCGACATTAACCAAATGAACTTGACTTGATGATCAATCAACATTAACCAAATGAATTATGCACTTATACCATTCTTGTGAATCTTGTAGAGTTCTTGTAAATTCATTAGGCAATTATCTAGGTTGACATCAAGGACAACATGTAGCCATAATGCCAACAATAGTGTGTGTGTGTGTGTGTGTTTCTTTTCTTTTCTTTTTTTCATGGAGAAAAGTCATATATATTTATGAGGAAAAAATATGTACATCTATTGTTTGTAATACCTATACCAACATTTAAGAACTTCGGTGTCTTCATCATGAATGTGTCTTCTAGACACATATGGCCACAGACTTAACTTAGTGCGAAAAACTTCCCTAAAGGAGGCATCAGACTACAATCTCAAAAAATGTGAGTATAATTCCTAGTAAGAGAGGTTTTTCCCCATGGACTCAACTTCCTCCCCATCCATAAAAGCATGATAATTAACAGACTCGATAGGAAGTTCAAGAGCTTCTTTTGATAAAGAGTCAGCTTCAGAATTTAGTTCACGAGAATATCACAGGAAGAAATGAGGTCAAAAGAGTTGGCAACTTCACAAATATCAAAAAGCAAAGACTCCATGCCAATAATTCTTACTTCAACCTTTTGATTTTCCCAATATATCACCAACTTCGAATCCCCATTACCTAAAGTAATGAGACCCCTTTTTTCGTAGCCAACTCTAGCAATACCCACAAGGCTACAAATTCTTCTTTGTTGTTTGAGCCTCTTCCTGGAGTATATCTATAATTGAATGATTGAGATTGATTGAGATAGAGGACCACCTCCACCTTGTGTCATTGCCAATATTTTTTTTGCACATAACTCTATAGGAATGAATTTCCTAGAACAGCTTCAGTTTAGCCCATAGTTCTCAGCAAATTTATTTGATGCAGTTACAATGCATAAAAAGGTGATCATGTTTCTCCTCTTGGGTTTTACTCTCTCTCTCTCTCTCTCTCTCTCTCTCTCTCTCTCTCTTCAGTTTAGCCCATAGTTCTCAGCAAATTTATTTGATGCAGTTACAATGCATAAAAAGGAGATCATGTTTCTCCTCTCTCTCTCTCTCTCTCTCTCTCCCTCTCCCTCCCTCTCCCTCTCTCTCCCTCTCTCTCTCTCTCTCTCTCTCTCTCTCTCTCTCTCTCTCTCTCTCTCTCTCTCTCTCTCTCTCTCTCTCCCCCTCTCTCTCCCTCTCGCTCGCGCTCTCTCTCTCTCTCTCTCTCTCTCTCTCTCTCTCTCTCTCTCTCTCTCTCTCTCTCTCTCTCTCTCTCTCTCTATCTGAGCTTGCCAATCTCTCTCTCTCTCTCTCTCTCTCTCTCTCTCTCTCTCTCTCTCTCTCTCTCTCTCTCTCTCTCTCTCTCTCTCTCCCTCTCTCTCTCTCTCTCTCTCTCTCTCTCTCTCTCTCTCTCTCTCTCTCTCTCTCTCTCTCTCTCTCTCTCTATCTGGAGCTCTCTCGCTCTCTCTCTCTCTCTCTCTCTCTCTCTCTCGCTCTCTCTCTCCCTCTCTCTCCCTCCCTCTCGCTCGCGCTCTCTCTCTCTCTCTCTCTCTCTCTCTCTCTATCTCTCTCTCTCTCTATCTGGAGCTCTCTCGCTCTCTCTCTCTCTCTCTCTCTCTCTCTCTCTCTATCTGGAGCTTGCCAATATCTCTCTCTCTCTCTCTCTCTCTCTCTCTCATATATATATATCTCTATATATATCTATCTATATATATATATATATATCTTGAGCTTGCCAATATGGAAGATGCTAAAGATTCTAATGGTCGGGGATACTCTTCTTTTGATGAAAAAACCCACCTCATTAGACTCGAGGTCGAAAGGAATAGGATTCTCTCTATATATATATATATATTGAGCTTGCCAATATGGAAGATGCTAAAGATTCTAATGGTCGGGGATACTCTTCTTTTGATGAAAAAACCCACCTCATTAGACTCAAGGTCAAAAGGAATAGGATTCTAAATGACATAGAAGAAACATGGCAACTTAGGCATCATGCCATCTGGCTGCAAGAGGGGGATGATAATACGAAGTTCTATCATCAATTTGAAAATGGGCGTCGAACGATCAATACCATCTGGTAGATGATCAATGAAGAAGGTCATAGAGTCCACTCCTTCAATCAACTTGCGCTCAGTACTTCTCACTTCAGTCAGCTTTTCAACGCCCCTCAGGAAGCATCACTTTTTGAGATTATCAGGGTGACTGGTCTCTTTCCTAGGTTTGTTGATCAGGATGATGTTGAGGATCTCAACAAGCTGATATCTATGGGGGAGCTAGAGGGCACATTAAAATGGTTTAAAAAGGACAAGAGCCCTAGCCCCGATGGATGTTCGGTCGAATTCTACTTGGATTTCTTTGAATTACTTGGGAAAGATCTGCTTCAATACATTGAAGACTATAGAACCAGTGGTTGAATGTATGATGCTTTCAACTCGACTTTCATTGCTGTCATCCCTAAATTTGATTCCCCTGATACTTTCAATGACTTTCAACCCATCTCACTCTGCAATTTCATTTACAATATCATAACTAGATCATTGCCAATTGCCTAAAACCTATCCTATTTGCTCATGTATCACCTGGACAGGTTGCATTTCTTAATAACTGTCAAATACATGATGTTATTAGCATTGCACAAGAGGTTCTACACTCCATTAAGATTAAGAATTTAAAAGGAATGATCCTCAAGATTGACCAGTTGGTTATACTTGAGAATGCTCCTAACCCATCTGGGGTTCCCCCTGGACTTCATCAATTGGATCATGTGTTACATCACCAAGGTCTCCTACAGTGTTCTTATAAATGGATTTGCCTCCCCTTTTTTGGCGTGCTCAACGTGGCCTTAGATAGGGCAACCCCTTGTCTCCCCTACTCTTTCTGCTTGTCATGGAAGGTCTGAGTTGGCTCATTTATGAAGATCGTAGACTTGGTCGTCTCCAAGGTATTAAGATCACCAACAACTGCATCCTTACACATCTTCTATTTGTCGACGATGTATTAATCTTCCTCAATGGGGGTATTGGTGATTCATCAACATTTCTATCATTATTGCAATTATTCAGCCGAGCCACTGGTATGGAGTGTAATGCCCAGAAATCTACCATCTCATCTGCAGGATGCTCGCCACATGAGATTCATTATGCACATCAGAGATTTCCCTTTACACTTCTACCTTTTGATGATGGACTTAAGTATCTTGGGTTTCGACTCAAACCTCTTCATTACAAGATTGTTGATTGGACCTGGCTTGTTGCCAAGATTGAAAGGAGATTAAACATTTGGCATCATAAATATCTTTCCAGAGCTGGATGACTCGTACTAATCAAATCAGTTTTGGAAGCCACTCTAGTCTACTGGATGTCCATGGCCTGGATTCCTAAGGGGATCTTGTCGAGAATTCAATAGTTGTGCTACAGATTTCTATGGAAAGGGAAACATGGTCATATATGTGCATGGGTTTGTTGGGACCTGACTGCACTTCCCAAGAAATGGGGAGGTTGGGGATTGAAAAACTTTGAATCCTTCTCTAAAGCACTTGTTGTCAACATGGGCTGACAAATCCTCACTACAAAAAGTTTATGGACTGTGGTGGTTTATCATAAATATATTTGGCCCCTTCACACACTTGATTGGGTCAGACTCGCCACTTGGAACCGATCAAGCATCTCATCCATTTGGCGTGTTGTCTTAAATTCCATATCTTACATACGTGATGGATTGGCTTGGAGAATAAGCTTTGGCTCCTCAGTTCATGTTGGTATGGATCCATTGTCCGGATGCAGTAATGCTTACAAGCTCCCTCCTATTCTCATTCATTACTTAACTAATGTTTGTTTTACATATCTTGATCAAATCGCAGATCCATGGAATTCCAACATATTTTCTCAGGCATGGAAATATGATTTTCAACTTGGCATCTCTGACAACTAGCACCCAGATTGGCTCAACTACACTAATGATCTTGTTGAATCACATGTTAGGTTAACCGATGGCGAAGATGAACTCATTTGGGTACATGCCAAGCATGGTAATTATGCACCCAAGTATGGTTATGCTATTATTTATGCAACACATAAGCCACTAGTTATGGACTGGTGGTGGAGTGTTTTGTGGAAATTGAAGGCCCTGCCGTGAACTAGATTTTTCATGTGGATTGTCCTCCGCTACAAAGCTCCTATGAGAGAAAACTTTTTCCGACAAGATTCCAAGACTATTGACCATCTCTTCCTTCATTGCCCCTCTTACATCTATCAGATAACCATTTTTTTTTAAATTCAAATGGGATTAGGCAATGGAACTAACAACTTTGCATAATTGATCACACTCGGACATCTTTTGCATTTTTCTTTAGAAAAGGAGTGTAGGCATATACAATTTTTTGGTGACTCTAAGATCATTATAAATTAGTTCAACGATACATCTATTTGTCATGTGCACACACTCAGGAATATACTAGATGATGCACTGCTTTTGAAATCCCACTTTGACTCCATATGTTGTCATCACATCTACAGGGAGCGCAACCATATTTATGATCAGTTATCCAAGGAGGCCACAATCTAGCCTAGGGGCCTATGGTTGATACAAGAGCAGGGGGGATCAGACTTCTATTAGTACTACCACCATCCATACATTGATCAGAGGATACAAGGGCTTGACAGTGCTTGATTTCATGGGTCTTTTTTGAGCTACTGATAGTGCTTTTTGTATCCAGTATCATTTTATGTATATATCTATTTTTGACATGTAATTATCACTAGATCACCCTATGGGGTTTTTTATACAAGAACATCTGATGGTGGAACACCACAACTTACAGCATATGCTTCTTTAAGCATCTACAATATGTAATTTTCAACATATTAATGGAAATTACGATTTTTCCTTGGGGCAAATATATATATATATATAGTCATGACAAAGTCATATATCAAATTGGTGCATAATGCCCCTTTATTTGTTGGACAAGAGACCCAACTTTATGCAATGATTTGACTACTAAAGTCTATAAAAGTGTACATACTCTACCCTCCACTAAATTCGAAACTATGACCTTTTACCCAAAAACACATATTTTTAACTATTAAACCCAGTCAAACCTATAAATTAATTAGATTATTATTTTAAATAATCTCAGTCTCATAAAAAAAATCTCAAACATCAAACCAAACTCTAATTTATATATATATATATATATATTAATTATCTTTACCCAACATTTCCAATATATAAAATTATGCTTTATCGAACATTTATAACGAGACTCTTCCCCTCGAAATAATGAAATAATAGCCAAGTATCGAGGAGGATCGCTTTAAAGGGGAGCATTCTAAAATATTGTAAGGGGACTAAGGTGTAAAGATATGCATATTTAAAAAAACAATTTTAAAACATTTATGAAGCATTCCAGTATAGTTGGTCAATATTTTATTTCTATTTCGTTTAATGGTTTGGAAAAATAATTTTAAAACATTAGGAAACATTCTAGTTGAGTTGGTCAATATTTTGTTTAGTGGATTTGGTGGGCTTGTAGTTGCTCGGAGGATTTCACCACAAGGTTTTAGTTTTTTTTAAATAAAATAATTCATATTATGGCAGAATGGGAAATATAAAGTTTACTGAGAATGGTTCCTAAGTTTTTTTTAAATAAAATAATTCATATTATGGCAGAATGGGAAATATAAAGTTTAATGAGAATGGTTCCTAAGGTTGACTTATTTGACATTGAGGTGAGCGATAGAGGGAGTCCACGATTCAAAATAGTGGTGCTTATCCACAGTCCTAGATAACAATTCTAACATACTTTTTCAACGAGGCGTACGTGCTAGGCACTCCCATTGAGCTATTCATGTTTTTAAAAAAAATGGTTATATACAATGGATCAAATATGGAAGACAATTTATAATAAAAAATAAAGATAACTGGATATAGGTCGAGATTATGATCTTGCTTATGATTACAAACAAGATATTTGGATATAGTTTGAGATTATGAGCCTTGCTTATCATTTTAGACCATCACATCATTTTTTTTAATTTAATTTTTTTTAATAAGTTTAGTTTAATTTCGTATGTTTTTTGTTTTTATTTATTATTTATTGATATATGTATTATTTGTTTTGTTTAAAATTTAGCAAAGATTTTTTGGAATCGTAAGTTTGAGTTGTGTAGTTTATATGATCAATGTTTGGGGAATTTTTTAGGGCTATAAATCTATTTATACATTAAAAAACACATTTTAAACAACTAAAAATCACAATCTCACCAAAAATTGTATCGTTGGATTTCAATAAAAAAAAAAAAGTCAAATTGTAGAACGATTAGATTGTGTCATTTATTAACCCTTGCAACTAAAACATTTTTTCTTTATATATAAGGGTCTTTCTCTTTCTCTTTGATATGGTTAGGTGTGGCTCTCTTGCCCTTAAGTAATGACTAATCCTCCTTAACCTTTTGCTCTTGTCTACTTTCGTAAGTACCATTAATAGACTTAGCCTTGATTCAACTAGAACATGTTGGTTTGAGCTTTTTTCCAACTTACTTTCATGATTGTAAACTAATTATCCATTCTAAATCTTGATGATAATATAAATCGACTTCATTTGAAGGAATTCATGACTCAACCTCCCAATGTTGATTTGCAAGTATCAACTTCCCCTCTTGTATACCACAATGAAGCATTTTGCCTTATTCGTTACTATTGAAGCCTTTTCCATCTAAATAGTTTTTGTTGTGATTACACTATCTTTTCCTAATAACGAATTCATGTCCTTTTAGTTTCACCATCCCTTTACCATTATCATGCTTCCTCTTATGATCCATCTTGGCGTAGATCATGGTTGAATCTATTGTCATTATCCTTATCAACATCTTCTCAAGTCCATGCATCTTCATCACTGCTAGTATTGTGATTCAATGCAACATTAATGCTACCTATTTGATTTGTCTCTTCTTCATGGAGATTCCATCATACATCCCTCTCATAAGTCACAACCTTTGTTCACTACAAATTATTTAGCCTCACATTTTCTAGTCTTTGGGTTTTATTTCCCAAAATCTTATTGGATTTTTGGTTTTCTTTATCCTATTTAATATGTTTTCAAATGGTTTGTCATGTCTCTCTCTCAATTAGGTTATATCATTTGGATTGCAGGGGTGCCCCATTTGGTGTCAAATCCAATGTTAATTAACAGGTCGAACACTTCATTAACCTTTTTCTTAGCATGATATCAATCTATAAAGGAGAAGAAGTTGGTCATTCTTTAAATTTCTTTGGTAGAAAGCTTGGATTCCAATTTTTTAGTCTCTTCTTCATTGGTGATATTTCATAGATCCTTTCATATGAAGACTTTATGATTGTCAATTGTGATCTTTGAATCACCCTAAACTACCATTTCTTTAATATCCACAACTAGCACATGTTCTAGACCTTATTTTGCTACTTAGACCTCAACAAATTTATTTGTTGTTTCCCATGTATTTCTTACAAAGATGTAGGCATGATTCCTTGTGAAAATTATAATGATGCCTCATATTCCAACCTTGCTAAGATTCCCTTTGGATGTTCCATCAATTAATTTTAAACTGACATGGATAAAGTGGTTCCCATATTTCTTTGTTCCCTTTTTTTTAATTTGGAGTTGGCATAACTCTCAATCTCTCAAGGTCAATTCTCCATGACTTTAGCTTAACCTCATTTTTTAGTGACATTTTGAGATCCCTCCCATCCATCCCCTTGTTGTGATTTCCATAATGTTTGTGGATGTCTTCTAGCACCATTGCTTAAATGACAAATCTCAAAGGATCCTTTTATTCTTTTTCTTCTATATAATCCAAATGATAAACCTTTGAATTATTTTACAAAACCCATTTAGAATCTCTAATTTTAACTCCCAAATTTAGGCTGAGTTTTCACAACACTCCTTGTTTTTGTTATTATTCTCTCAATCGCATAATTTTTACTTCTTATCATTTCCCAACATTGCTTCACTAACTTAGAAAGAATGAAAATTGAAGTGAATTTGTTCCATGTTCCTTGAGAAATATTTATGGGCATGTCATAATTCAAATGTATTATTGAAAAGGCATAATTTGGTGGGTTGAGATATGTTCCAATGGTAAATAAGTGTTTTTGGTGGGTTGATCTATGATCTAGTGGTAAATAAGTGGTTTTGGTGGGTTGAGCTATGGTATAATGGTACATAAGTGGTTTGTTGTAATAGTTTAGTTTTGATTCTCAGTAGATGTTGCTCTTGCATATTCCCAATGAATCCTTGGAGGGACATGTATTGAGGTTGTAGTTCCCTTAATTCCAGCTCAATCTGAGTAGATACAAATAGATGTTGGTAGTTGGTTTGGTGGAAATAAGTCCCTGAATATGGCAAAAAAATTAAAGGGTGTTATCTTGAAAATAACTAAGCATAATATGGAAAAATGCTCCTAATATAATATATGCTTGAATTTGTATTTACAAGGGATATTTTGTCGAGGATATAACAAATCCCAATCAGAGTGATGCATATGTAATATATATTTTCACTTGTTTTTATTTTCATGTTTCACTTGAAAATTGAATGATGATGAACATTTTGGTTTGAAGTCATAGATTTAGTGAGGTACAATGCCATGAGTTTTGATTATAGTGTGATGTGTGTTGCACTAAAGTCAATGGGAACTTGGTCAATTGGTAAGGTCTTGGAGTGTGAAAAAACACACTCTAATATTTCATTTTCATTATAGTTTGAACCCCTGAATGACAGAATGTTAAAAAATGAATGATGCTAGGTGCAAGTCTTGAGTGAATTTGACATAATAAATACTCTTTAATCTTATTAACATCTAAACCAAATTAACTTTATATTATATAGTGTAGCTTTCAAAATATGTTTTTTAAGACACAGAAAAAGAAAACAGTAAAACTTCACTAGTTTGCAATTTAAGAAAATATCGACTATCCCCTCCTCTACACTATGACATACTACACAAAAAGATAAACCATACAATCTTCTTACTATTACATTATCTTATGTTAAAATAATGCTCTTTCTAATCAACAACATAAATGAAAAACCATTATACTAGTGGGTTTGATTCTAAACTTTTACCCATATTTACTTCGTTTCTTCCTTAATCTCCTATGATCCATGGTTTATGAGCTTGTTTGGCCATGCATATTCTTGATGTTGACATACCATGTCTTCATTCATCATTATCTTTTCTTCTTAGAATCAACCTTTTCTCAAATTTTTTAACCTCATTTTTCGTTCTCATTTTTCATTCCTTTTGGTCATTAGTATGGTGCTTTATGGTACTTTCTACATGTTGTCATGCCACTTGTCCTCCTCATCTTGCACTTCCCTAATCCCATATACCCCATTTTCCATAATTTGAGACAAATGATCCATTTTACACAAAGACCTTGTTTGTCAATCAATTGGAGATGTTATTTTGGGGCATGCGGTGGGGAGTAGTAACTCTATGCTCATAGCACATTCTCCTTCACATGGACATCCCATCCTCCGAGGACATTTATTCAATTGATGGTAAATGATATGTGGTTTTCAATTAGATGATGGTCTTCTTATTTGTTTGACATGTGATGGAGAAATCTTTATGGAAAATAAACATTATGTTCGTAGCTTTCTTCTCGATAACCACATCACATCCCTTACCATTCCTATGAGTAACTTTTATCCAATTGCACATTGCAAGATGTCTGATTTGCAATGAAAAGGTTATTTTTTGTTTTGATTTATGGTGTGTGAAAATGAGTTTTCTTTAACTCTCAATTTAGTGATTGCCTTCAAGCATTCAAACCCTCACTTGCACTGAATAAACTTTGGCATTGTTGGCCTAATAAATTAGGTAAGATTTTAATTCCTCATTTTGAAAATTTAATAATCACTATCATTCACACGTGGCAAAATACTTCTTAATTTCATAAGAGATGACCATAATATAATTTTATAATGATTTTTCTTTGATCACGAGCATATTAATCACCATTTGAAAGGTCCCATTCCCAAATGTTTTGTGTCACTTTTTATTATATAAGCTATATGCCATATTTATTATTGCTACATGGAGCTTTGGAAGGACCATTGTTCTAGACAATGCATTCAACACACTACTTTATGCCAATTTTCTCGTGTTATGTTTCATAATAATGCAAATTGAAATAACCATGTTCATTTGCAAAACTCCTAAAATTGTCCTTGTAACCCTACTTTTAAAAAGTTAAATCAAGTTTTAAGAGGAAATGGATAATTTGTAATATGTGTAGATGAATAAGTTCGAAATTAATCAATATGTATAATATTTTGAATTAAATTGAATGAACATTTTAACCACCAAATTCTCATTAATTTAATGTAATTTTCTTTCTTATTCCATCGCAAATAACATAAACTCATTTTACCTCATCTTACTTCACTTCTTTCCTAATATAAGAAATTATAAAATGCTTAGGTTTAAATCATTGGTGTATAGAAATGAATTTCAAATGTCTGAATCTATTTTTGAATAATATAAGTAAACATTATTATACTTACACACAGTATTACACATTCGATTTTTCTTTTGAATGAGTATTATTTTGTTTTTGAATAATAAAAAAACTTCCAATTTCTCCATAGTTTAACATTATGCATTGAATTTTATTATTTTTATTAATATTTAAAATTATTTATATGTAATATGATTGGTTCATGTATTATTCTATAATAATTTTTTATTGCAATTTTTGCATAACACAATGCCATGTGGATAATTGTCTCAGGTTTTTTTGCCATAATTTTTTGATGTAGTTGCAATATTTATGCCATGATTTTTAGATATTTTTAGATTTTTCATTTCGTTTGACACAAACGAGTAGTAATTATATTAAATCTACAACCATTCGGAGCAAATACACGAGGAATTCATTACATTGCTATTTTTCTATGGGATCCTCCACCGAGGAAATGACTAAATTTATGGGAGACAGATCTTAGTATTTTCCACTGGTGCAACCACTGAGTACTTCCACATATTTACAAGAGTAAATTTTTACATATTACAAGCATAAGAGTATGCAAAGACAATACATTACGCTATTTGGGAGGCTTTTGGAGCAGAGAGTCCACACAGAGTTGGGATCTTGAATCCAAGTTAGAATTTGTTTTGCGTTCTTGCTTTTCTTTATTGGATTTCCTACCTCCTATGAGAGGTGGTTCCACTACATTTGAGGAGAAGGATTTTTCAGTGGTGCCTCCCATGTATGATTTTGCATGAGCTGCTCTAATCACCATAGCTTTCTCGTAAAACTTTGGGGTAGACCTCTTCATCTCTGCAAGAGAAGAGGGTGTCAATTCCAATGCTTATTCCTCAAAATATGACTTTGGACTTGGAAGGTCACCCAATGAAGGGACTCACTATTCATTTTCCACCAGCACTTTTGTATTTCCCTAATACTTATTAAGGGATTCATCCATAGGGGTATTTTCATCTTGTTTTGGATCTTGAAGGGCCTCAAAAGAGTTTTTGCTAAAGGAAGGTTTTGGTGCTTCAACAACTTTCTTTGGGGTTGCAACCTTATTTTGTTGATTCCTTCTTCACTTTTGTGTCGATTGGAAACTAGCCTCTTTAGGAACAAGGGCTTGGGTCTGCTCATCCTTTTTTCGTTGGGGGCAGTTTTTGGCAAAGTGCCCATGAGTATGATAATTGTTGCACTTGAAAGGAATATGCTCATAGTTCAATTCTTATATATGAATCCATTCTCCTAGATGTATCTTTAGGGACTCATGTAAAACTTCATTAAGAGCACAAGAAAATTGACCTCATTTTGGTTATGCTTTATCGAGATAGTGGCCCAACTTGTTTCCAATTTTTTTTAGTGCATCATGGTATTAAATATGAAGAGGGAGGTGTAGCAGTCATACCCACACCGACACAACAATAATCTCATAATCTAGATAGAAATTCAAAGTCCATGGAGTGATAAAGAGGCCTCTAGACCCCATGAAATATGGTCTTGATCTAAAAATCAAATCTCTTTCCACTTTATTGAGAAACAAAAAGACATAGAAGCCCCTTCCTGCTGCAAAGAAAGTTATTTGACCTTGAAGCTTGGGGGCCCCTTATTCTACGATCCACCTTTCAACAACTTTTGGATTTGGCCACAAACCCATAAACTTATTGACCAACGTTTTTTCTGAGTGAGCTAAGGCTCTCTTGCATGGATACGAAAGAGAGAGTTCCATTGCAGGGATCTCAACTAATTTCTTCACAATTTTTTTTTTGGGGGGGGGGGGGGGGGGGGGGGGCGGGGCGGGGAGAGAAGAAGTCCCTTGAGGTTTCTAAGCTTGCACCAGGGCTCTGAATGCAACCTTGTCCTTCATGGCACAGTGATAGAGGCGCTATGCAAACGCACCAATAAAGAGTAGACATGATCGATGATGGAAATGACTTAAACAATTGCAAGTTTGTGGGGTCTCTGGGATAAAGCATCAAAGCCACACATTGCTCAGTGATCTATGCAAAGGGGGCCTTGCTCCAAATCTACAATGACTCTTGCAATATGGCCTCAAAACAATTGCCCTCGACTTGTAAAAAAACCTATGACGGCTAGGCATAAGCCATATTCCACACATTTTCATTTCATTCTTAAATTAATCAATTGAACATACAACTTTAGATTTTTCATTGTTAAGCTTCATAGGAAACCAACAAAAATTAAAATCTTTGAAAGCTCATTCAATAACATATTTACCATCAATTACTACCCACCATAATTTAAGGAAATATTTACATAAAAAAATTGGATAGGAATAAAATGTAAGTTATTGTCCACCATTATTTATGTTTTCTTCAACACATTAATAAGTAGGAATAAAAATGTAAATGTGCAAACTTAATAAGTAAGAGAAAATGTAAATGTGTCGACTTATTAGTGGTTACTACCCACCAAAATTTATGCAAGTCTCTGCGGCAATTAAATTTTCAATTTCATATAATAACAAAATGAAATCTTATTAATCATTAGTTACTTAAAATATAACTTAATTATTTTATAATATTTAAATTACTTTTATAATAACTATTATTAATTAACAAGTTCAAAATTAATAAATGTGGTTAGTTAACAAATTTAAAATTTTATTAGTCGAATTAAAGAACTTTATTCATAGACAAATACAATAAGATAAACTCATTAATAAATAAGTGAAGATTGATTTAAACTATAAATTTCTATTTAACGAGTAGTCTTTAAGTGCGACTTTTTTGAAAAAAAATTCATTTATTTTCTAATGTAATTTGTGTAGAATCTGACAAGGATTGATTGAGATCACAAGTTTGATAGGTGAACTCTTCACAATCTAAGTGCCCTTTGAGGGTGTTGCATCTATATATGCAATAAAAAAAAACAGTTTAAGCAACACAAATCAAGATTTGGCCACAAATTTCTTCGTCCTCACTAGAAATATGTGGGAAACTCTAAAAAGTCACACTTAAAGACTACTCCTTTATTTTATATATTAGAAATAGTTAAACACTTAAAAATTTTGATTTTAACAAATAAATTAAATTATAGTAAAAAAATTATATAATATTAGTAAAAATTTATTAATAATAAATTTAAATGATTATTAATTCAAACAACAAATAATTAAGTAAATAAAGCAAATCCATTTTTAATATTTAAATATTTTTTAATGAATATATTCAACATATTTTTCACCCATATATTTGGCAAGAACAATTACCCTTTAAAATATATTTATCTATACTTTACATAGAAAATAGAAAACCTTCTAGACAACCTTCTCATAAAACAAAACAACATCACTACAATAAGACATTATTATTTTCGTTGGGTAGGATTGGATTCTCCACCCGTACAATGCAGAATTACAATTAACAAAATGCCTTAATTTACCAATCGGAAAACCTAAATTGACTTAATTCTAAATCTTAACACTAACTTGAATTCCAAATTTTTACTTTAATTTAACCACATTCAAATTAAGCCACAAGTACCAGCGATTATATAACACTTGTTTTATTACAAATTCGTTGAATTCGTAAAGGAGAATCTAACATTTCCAATGATAAATTTTATGAATTTGTCAAACTTAGTAAAGTTATGAATGAGTATAATTTCCATATATATAAATGGGAATAATAACATTTATATTATGGACATGTGGCATGTTTATTGAAAGTGAAAATGAATAACAAAAATATTATTAAAATAAATGAAATGATGTAGAATTATTTTATTTTATTATAATTTAATTGTTTATTATAATAAAGTAATTATTATTGGTAAATATTAATTAATTTATTATTATTGTTTGGTTGGCTTGGTGAGGGATTTGAACTTTGAATTTCATGATTTACATAACACTGAATAACACAATTACTTTCTTGGACTAATTAATTTATTATTTTTATTTAAGAAAAAATATATTACTGAATTGCGCTATCCGGTAAGCTAGAAATGTGTAACATAATGTAATGTAAACATTTTGACTATGTCAAAATAAAATAAAAATAAAAATACGGTAGAGATGTTTAACATAATGTAAGTAAACATTTTAATTTGCTGAAAATAAAAATAAAATAACCTGAAAACATTTTTATTCGGTCAAAATACAATAAAAATAATAATAAAATAAAGTAAAAATAACTTTATGGTATTAACCCATGGTATTCATGTGGAATATAGCCTATTTAAAGGGGAAATTAAACCATCCTAGATCAATCTTAACTCCAGATATACCAAGAGGGATCAAATCTCTTGAGATGTAGACAGAGCGACAAGAGATGTGATCCCTCTAGGCACTTGGTAGATCTAGAGTTAAGATGGATCTAGGTTGGTTTATAATGTGTAAGAGTGAGTATAAATTTTATTTAAATGTTACTAGGTTTTGAGTTGTTATTGCACCAGAGAGGTGCTCTCCAACCTAGTATGGTAAAGATGTTGTAATGTAATGCTTAACATTTTGACTACGTCAAATTACATAAAAATAAAAATAAAAATATTAATATAATGTAAACTAAACATTTTAACTAGGTCAAAATAAAATATAAAAATAAACCTATAGAAATAATAAAAATAAAAATGAATAAGGTTAAAAATAATAATATATTTAGGTTCATGTCCTGAATCCTTTAACCAACACCAATGACCCTTTAGTGATTTTCTAATCACCTTTCCCCAAGGTTGTGGAGCATCCTTCATCATCCAATCGTCCCATAGAGATCAAAATCATATGTATCTCTGGGACATGCCTAACTTATTTCAACAAGATACCATGTCCATCCTTTGTCTTGATTCAAACATCTCCTACTCTAGCAAAATTAGAAAAATGATTATTTCATAAATGTACTCTACCATGATCAACTTCTTCATATGTAACAAAATTATTTTTGCATGGAGTCACATAGTGAGATGCCCTAGAATCACCCAATCAATGCTACTGCTGGAAGTATATAAACATGCTTCTTCTACCAAAGCAATAAATAAAACATCACTTTCATAAGCTACAATGGTAGTTGCACCTTCATTTATGCTACTTGATTTTTTGTTTGTGTTGATTTATTGTCATTCCTTCTGCTCCTTTTGTTCCTTCTTCCAAAACCAACAATCCTTTTTCTTGTGTCCTGCTCTTCCATAGTGAAAACAAGTAGGTCTTCTCGTTCTTGATTTCGATCTACCTCTTGATTTTGAATGTCCCTGTCTACCACATTCAATTTTCCTTCCATAATCAACTAAGACTAGAGCTTCTCCTCCCTGTTTTTCCACAACTAATTCATGATTCAACTCCTCGTTCATTAAACTTTCAGTGGCGTCATCAAACTTTAGGATCCCTGCAAGTGTTGATAACTGTTATCAAATTCTCCCAGTTATCGAACATAGAGCACAATAATAAGATGGCCTTATTCTCGTCATCCAAAATAATTTTGATAGATACAAGATGACTTGTAATTATATTAAACTCATTCAAATGCTCCGCCATTGAAGCACCTTCCTTCATCTTGAGACAGTACAACTTCTTCATCAAGAAGACTTTGTTCGATGATGTGTTTTTTCTCATATAGATCATGTAGCTTTTATATAGCCTTTTTGTTGTCTTCTCTCCAGCGACATTAAAATATACATTATTTTCCAAATACTGACGAATTGTGGCAATGGCCTTTCTGTCCGGCTTATTCTAGTCTCCGTCTGTCATTGATGAGGGCTACTTTGCTACCCTCAATCGATAAATATTGATCCTTTAAAATTAGTATGTCCTCCATCTACACCTTCCATGGGTCAAAATTAGCCCCATTTAATTTCTCCATATCACTTAATGTTACTATCTCCTTGCTCATAATTCTCCCCAACAAAACCCCGACATTCACCAAAAATTAAAAGGAATAACCTCCCTCTGATACCAGTTGTTAATAAAAGAGAAGAAAAAAATAAATAAATAAATAAAATTAAAAATAAATAAAAATAAATAAATAAATAAATAATAATAATAATAATAATAATAAAAATTAAAAAATAAAAAATTAAATAAAATAAAATAAAAAATTAAATTAAATTAAAATTTAAAAAAATAAAAAGTAAAAATAAATAAAATAAATATAAATAAATAAAATAAAATTTTCACTCACCGAAACAAGAATTAGCCTACAAATTTAGTGAGGCTCAGAACACAAATTTAAGTGGAAATCCCCATTTGGGAAAAATCACAGGGAAGGGGTTTAATAGATTTTTACTATAACAATGAAAATCGTATTACATTTCACTCACTTCATATTTTTTTCTCACCCGCAATTCCTTTTTACTCACACCCCTATATAAAAAAATATTTCATTACAATACCATGGGTACTAACAACTTTGAATTGATTTGGTCTCATGCCTAACATTTTTGGGTCTTGAATTGTTACTTCATTTCTTTATGGAGTAGTATTTAAGTGCAACTTTTTGGAGATTCCGACGGATTTCTTGCTGGAATCAGAAAAGAAAAATTGTGGCCAAATCTTGATTTGTGTTGTTTAAACTGGTTTTTTTACTACGTATATGGATTCAACACCCTAAAAAACCCTTACGACACTTCGATTGTGATGTCAAACTTGTGATTTCAATGAATTCTTCTCGAATTCTAGGCAAATTAGATCGAAAAATAAACCGTAAAACTTTCCAAAAAATCACACTTAAATATTACTCCTTTCTTTATATTTGAGAAAGATAAACTTTTAGTCAATCAAATAATTTTATCTATCATTCTAGAATAAAATGATTTCACCCAAATAATATTTGTAAAAAAATCTATTTGCTTTCTACTTATCATTAAAATTGTTTTCAATAAAATTATATAATTTTTAATAATATTTGATCTTAATTCTATATTTAAAAACCATATAAACAATTTAAATATATATATGAAATCATATCCCAGTTTAAATATACTTTTATATTATATATAAATATAAATATTTAACCTTAAACCTATCTATAAAATTATATAAAAAGTTTAAATATACGTAAAATATCCTATAATAGTGTTAAAAATTTAGTTTCTCTAAAGAATCCCTTCAAATATATACATAAGAATGAATATATATATATAATTCAAATATATTTTTATTTAATTATATATAATTGAAAATTTTAATTCATTAAAATTAGAGATATCAAACCTATTTATAAAGAAAACAATGGTTTAAAAAATTATGATAAAGTGAAATTATTATTGAGGTTCACAAAAAGGTGTACAATGGATGTGTGGTGAATGGTATTTTTGAATTTATATCATTTTATAGATTTTATAGAATTATTATTAATGTTAAATTAGAATTTTTGTAGTAAGAGTTGTTTTCTAATTTCTAATTTAATATGGTAGAAATGTTATAATGTAATATTTAATATTTTGATTAAGTTAAATTGTATAAAAAAAGAAATGAAAAAAATATATATTAATGTAATATAAACATTTTAATTTGGTTATATATATATTAAAGAAATCAAAATAACTTTATAAAAATAAAATAATAATAAAAGTATAAATGGTCCATGGTATTGAAAACCAATGGTATTCATGTGGAATATAGCTTATTAAAAGGAAATTAAATCACCTTAGAGTCATCTTACCAAACCCTTAAAGAAATCAAATCTCTTGATATGCAAATCTCTTTTAAAATAAAAATATATTTAATCTTTGTAAATCAAAAATTAAAATAAACCGAGAATAATTTTATATCAATAATATAAAAATAATAAATTATATATTAAATTCTTTATATCAAAATACTTTTTATTTTTGTCTCTATTATAAAATAATCTTAAAAAAGAAGAAGAGAGTAATCAACTTCATATATGGTAGTCTATATGTTAAATGCCTTTAAAAAGATGATCAAAGTATTTTTTATTTTTATAAATTATAAAATAGTAAAGCGAGCAATATGAGTTCCTTTTATAAATTATAAAATAATAAAGCGAGCAATATGAGTTCCTAAAGAAATGATGAAATCTTATATATATGTTATAAAATAATAAAACGGGCAATGTGAGTTCCTAAAGAAACAATGAAAATTTGTTTGGATTTCACAATAAGAGTGTGTATATACAAAATTACTAAATCTTAATTTTTAAAAACAATTTTGTTTTTTAAAGAAACGGTTATATTAATAAAAAAAGGGCAATTTTGTTTTTCAAAGAAACGGTTATATTAATAAAAAAGGGGATTTGGGCTAGGATCTTTATATATATCTCATGTTCTAAATAAGTAATATTTTCGAAAGTTTAAAATATGAAGAATTTATTTTTGTGACAATGATTTTTTACTATTATAAATAGATGATGATAAAAAAATCCTAAAAATATTCTATATTGACATAACATTAAAAAAAATTTAAATATTGCATGGTTATCTTTTAAAGTTGACTCTTGGTGTGTCGATCTCACCATGTAGTTGAGGCCCTATCCTATTCAGTTGTTCCGGTCTCTCAAATGAATACTTTCCCTGTTAAGATACTTAGTATTCATGAGAAGTTGATATGATTTTCTTTCATGCTCCTCCACATTTTTCTTCTATTGAAGGATAGCTTGCAGCCCTTCAACCATTTCTATCAGCCTGACAAGCAACCTATTAGTTTTAACCTGCTCATCCGCATGTAACTGGGCTTCAAAACTTGTCATTGCAATATTGTTGTGTTATGCATATCAAGCTTCAAAGAGGGAAGACCACCTTTATTCATGGTTGCGAATGCTTAGCAACAGCGCGGTGCGAGACTAGAGCACTACACAAAGACTTATATATCCATGCCTCCACCTTAGACGCCTCCCTAAGTCATTGAGACGTGGAATTGCTAAATTTGTTGAAATATGTAACCAGGTTTGGTCTTCATAATGTCATGTGTAATCATAATTTTATGTATTTAATGAAAAGAGAAAAAAAAAATTATTGTTGTTATTCTTGAGGCATGGGTTTCATACTCAAGGGAAATTTATTTTTAGGTCAAGCTCCCGTTGAGAGCTTCTAGGGCTTGTCATTGAGTCACAAGTCAAGAAAGTCATTGTCATGTATGAAAGACCCATTTGGGCATATTACATATTGTAAAAAGGATTTATTTGAGTCAAAATAAAGTCAAAAGACCCTCCAAGACCTCGTTGTGGTGAAAAGATCAAGTCGACCTACATGAAGGGACAAGTCAGTCTAAACATAGCAATTCATACCCCTCATAAGCCTATAAATAAGAAGGAACTCAACCTCGTTTGGACACTCACTCAAGCAAGTTCAATCTCCTCAAGAAAGAAGCTCGAAAAGGATTATGAAGAAGAAGAAAAGCAAGATCAAAATTTTGGGCCTCTCTCTCTCTCTCGTGTTAGGGTTTCTACGGTTGTTGGGCAAATCAAAGTACTAGAAAGTTGTTGGGAAAATTGAAGTGCTGGAAAGTTGTTGGGAAAGTCAAAGTGATGGAAAGTTGTTGGGAAAGTCAAAGTGTTGGAAAATTGTGGGCAAGTCGAAATGCTAAAAAGTTACTGGGTAGGTGAAGTTCCAAAAGGATTTGTTGGGAAGATCGAAGTTGCAAAAGGATTTGTTTGGCATATCGAAGTTCTAAAAGGATCCGTTGGGCATATCAAAGTTGCATAAGGATTTGCTGGGCAGATCGAAGTTGCATAAGGATTTGCTGGGCAGATCAAATTTACAAAAGGATTTGTTGGAAAAATGGAAGTTGCAGAAGAATTTGTTGGGATTGAATGTAGAAGTTGTTGGAAACCAATATAGATTTGACTTGGTATTGGAGGGTCTTGGTCAAGGGTCATAGGTCTTGGAATTCGTAAATTGAAGGTCTATAAGAAGATAAAATTCATGTGGGTTTTCCACTCAATTGGAGAGGTTTTGGCCCTAACTGATCACTTATATCTTGTGTCCTCTTGTTCCACTGCCCTTTATGGTTTGGTAGTTGTTGGATGAAAAGAACACTAAATATAATCAAGTAAAAGAATAAGCTAATCAAGTTATGTAAAAATATTTCACAAGCCATTATCAAAGAAAGAGAAATAATATAATCTAGTTTCCCTTAGATTTCTCAACATGGTATCAGCGCTGAGGTGACAAGACAAGGAAATGCAACTTAGAGAATGATACTCAAGGGTCGAAGCACTAGAAGAACATCAAGGACATCAAATCATCAAGAAGGGATTCATAAGGGTTGAACAAAATAAGAAGCATTAAGAAGTACTACTCAAGGATCACATAATCTAGAAGCAACAACAAGAAAGATACCTCAAAACCCTAGATCATCCAACAAAGGTTCCTTCAATTAAAGCATTCTTAGGAAGTCTACAATCTTTAAAGGAAAGAAGACCTCAATGACCCATCATCCACTCAAAGAAAGAAACACCCTACATTTGAAGTACCTTGGGAAGGCCACCACACTATCTTTCGAGGAAGCAAGAAGAAGCATTGTCGTCATCATCAAGGAATCAAGGTGATCTCCCTCTCTTTCAGCCAAGGATCACTTTTGAAGGAGTACATCTTCATCAAGAAGACATCTTCTATTATCAATATCATCATCAAAATCAAAGAGGCATCAAGTTGAAGCTATTGTCATCAAGGAGTATCTTCACAAGTAAGTATGTAGATATATATATGAATCTATTAGAATGACTTCATTTTGAAAGGAAAGCAATAAATTGGTTGGGCCATCAACCTTTCTTGTATGGAAAAAGAGGACAGATTTGATCCTCATAGAAAATGAAGTCGTTGAACGTGTTAAGGGTTCAATCACAAAGCCTCTAAAGGAAAAATCTCAAGCTCTAGCAAAATATATTAAAGGGGAAATAAGGGCTCAAAGGATTCTCATAGAATCCATCAAAGATCCCCTCATTCCATACATAACAAAGTTAGAGTAATCAAAATAAATATACAAGAATCTAGTAGAATTATTCTTCGTAAGTACTGCTGGAGAAGTGATATCTTTAAGAAACAAGCTATACAAAATGAAGATCTCAAAGGAAGATGGAATGGCCTCATACTTTGAGGGTATCAAAAATAAGAGACCAACTATAAGAGTTGAGAGAAATAATGTTCGATAAAGAAATGACCACCATAGTGCTCAATGCACTACGAGAGAAATGGGGCAACTTTACATCAAGCATCTATGGAAAGAAGGAAGCTACCCCCTTCAGTGAAATTTGGTCATTATGTAAGATTGAAGAAACCAAGTTGAAGGCAAAAAGTGATGTAGGATTAAATGAACAAGTTTAAAGCATTTGCTGCCATGACGAAAAGAAAAGGAAATTTTGGAAAATTTTGTCCTAAAAAAAAAACAAAAAGAAGGATATGTTGAAGATCCAATGCTATGGTTGTCAATAATATGGACAATACAAGAGAGATTGTAAGAAATTCAAGAAGGACGACAAGAGGAAAGAAGGAAATGAAGCTCATATCACCGAAGAAGTGGAAGAACCTAATGAGAAGAAATCCAAAGGGATAAATATTCACTATTAGGGTTTCTCTAATGTGTAGCTAGGAGAAGTAGGAGGTGAAAACACCTCCACCATGGCAATCAAGATGAGAAGCATAGTGACATTATGCATCTTAGTAGAAGATTGCATCATACTAGAAGCATACCATTGAAGCAAGAGCTCATCACATCATTAGGGAAACTCGAAAGAATAGTTGAAGTAGAAGTCTACATGGATGTCGCAGGAGGTAGCTCTTAGTAACCTCGTTGAAAGCATATATAGCACATATGGTCGAAGAAATTCATCTAACATGATAAAAGGAATTCATCATACATCATCATCATGAAAGGAGCATTTGTCGGATGAGGATAATCTAGATCCTCTGATGGAATTTTCATTAGAAGGTTCACCTTTACTTGGAAGAAGCAAGTGTCTCGCTAATCGTTCCACCTAGGTGGGATACATTGTCTATAAGGATGATGGTATGGCGACAAAGGAGTGTAGCATGTCAAGATGCTTGAATTACTTTCAATCAAGGAAAGGAAATTGCCAAAGGAAGTCTAGATGACTAGAAGAAGAAAAATAGGTGTGTATATATTTGATAAATAAGTCATGTCATCATATAGTTGTAGACAACATGGGTAAATTCTCTACCTCATGAGCATGATTGAAGAAAAAGGGGATCTCTTCCTTGGAAAGATGCATGAAGGCATGGTTCACATATTAACAAGATGAAATCAACATAATATGTCCTCATATGGAATATGAGGTGGTTGACAAAGATAAAGGAACTATGGATGAAAGTTCATGGGAATCAATATGTGAAGAAAGAAGGACAAGATCATGAAAGATGCAACAATGGTCATGTAAGGAATCAACATCCGATGAATAGAAAAACCTGATGTGACATATCCATGGAAAAGGTATAAAAACCTTGATGAAGTCTGTAAATAAAGGAGACCCTTGACATATGAAGTCTTGGAGATGTGTTTATGAATGTGCATGATCCAAATTTAAACAGGAATGCAACAAATTACAGATATAACCATAAATACAGAGATGTAGCAGAAATAACACTTCCTTTGATTAATATCAAATAATGAAATATGCTTACAAACAATATGGAAATGAGACTAGATCGGCGATGGTAGCTTATCTCTGAGAAGAGATGTTGTGGCTAAATGACTCTGAACTGAGTTACAATGAGGCTCAAAGGCCTTTTTGTTATTGAACAATAAGAGCAAACCCTAAACAACCAAAACCCCAACCCAAGGAGATGTAACACCAAGAGTTTATGGGCCCCGTTGGGGTTAGTTGGGAAACCAACTTCCTAGGGTCGTGACTTGGTCATATTGCCTATGTTTGACATGCATGATACCTCGTTGGAAATATCTCTCCAAGGACTATGAAGAAAAAAATGACTTACCATAAGTAGCTGGCGGTAGATTGCCAAGAAAATGTCGTTTAGGGCCTCAAAACGGATCCGAAAGTTTAGGACTCGAAACTGCTAAAAATAGTAAATAGTGCTACAATTAAGGAAACTGAAAAACTAAAAGATACAATGGTGGGGGTCCAAGTGGAATTGGCGGGTGGCCACCAATATCCACCTAGATTAGTGCAGGAAAACAAGATGTCATGATGAAAGACCATCACAAAAGGTAACTATGATTTGATGTTCATATTTGATTTTTGAAAAACATCTTTATGGGTTGATACAAGGCTACCAAAATAGGGTTGTAAAAGTCACCAACAACTAGCACTCATGTGGTTGGATGGAAGATTCTATTGAAAGTGCAACAAGAAAATATTAGTTTGACTTTGTCTTGGTCAAACTAGAGAAAATTTGAATTTCTATTTCAACGAAAATCTTGGAGGTAGTTAACTAAGTTGGCATGGCACTTGTCAGTCAGTTAACTTAGTTAATTCAAGTTGGGGAAGCTTGAGTTTAGTTTAATATGTTTGATTGCTAATTTGTAGCAATCTGTTTCAATTAATTTGAGTTATTTTCAGTTAAACTAGTTCTAACTGTCAGAAGAACTAGTGGAGGTCAAGTTGTGGAAGTGGAACTTCAACCACACTCAGTGATCAATCAACCCAAAATAATGGTTGCATGCAGAGAATTCGAGTTACCCAGTTGAGATGGAGATTCCAAGGTAGTGTACTATCAGTTGTAGCATATTCTCATGTGTACAGGTGGTGCATATAGTCAAAGGAAGGACCTAGAGGAATTGCGCAATTCAATAGTGGGAAATTGCTAAATAATAGAGGCCAATTTCCGGAGGAACAACGCAAGGAAATAGGAGCTTGGAGGACTTGAAAATTGGCTAAGTGTTGGTCAAATTAAGTCAGTCAGGGGATAGACTATACACTTGCAGGGTGTGCTCAAGCTTGAGCAAGCATATGTATTTAATCTCTATTCTCTTATTAATGCAATGTAGATAGGAAGGGGTTTTGAGCAGTTTCTTTCCCCTAGATAAATATATGTGCATGTGTGATGTTTCCTTGTGCATGTCTATGATTTGTGTTCTAGATGGTGAATTACCTTCCACAAATCTTGTGATTTAGTAAATTTCATGAGCAATCTTGAATCCACACATTAATTTCTACATGGTATCAGAGCTGGATTTACTGTAGAGCATATATTTCGAAGTTGTTATTGCAGGAGGATCGGATTTGTAGGATCAATTCTCCAAAGATATAAGGAAGGCTTTCTATGGACTAAGACTTGAGTATGCCCTTGAGGGAAGCTCAAATTATGTTGCTTGGAAGAACTGCATGGAGGCAGTGCTTGAAGATAATGGGTTGAAGGAACTCATTGTTAATGATATTCTGAAACCAACAACATTTGTTGCTTAAGATCTATTAGAATGGAAGAAGTGTGCAGCTAAGATGAGGAGAATCATATTTGTAATAGCCCCAGTGAAAATTTCATGCAATAAAAGTTAATAAAGGAAAATTAAGACCACGGTTAAGGGACACTTATTCCAAGTTGAATGTTAGACAAAGATATCTTAGTTGGCATCACTAGATGTGTGTTTTGGCTAAGGAAAATTGGCAAAGGCTAAGGCATTAAAAGGAAAAAAGGCATTTTTGGCACATTTATTTATGAAAATAAAGGAAATTAAGAGAAAAGTAAGGTGAAAGGTCACAGGTTGCATGTGACAAGGAAATTGAAGGAAAATGATGGAAAATGAAGAAAATAGAGGCCTCATTCATAAAAAGGCTTATGAGGATCAGTTGGTAACCTTTTGCGAGTTCAAGTTTGGAGCTCTCTCATTATTCTCTCTCTCTCTCTCTCTCATTCTTGGTAACTTAGAGTTTTCTTGGAGCACTCTAGTTTTGGATCAAGGTAGGAAAAGCAAGCAAAGGGAAAGGAAGGAAAGTAAGGATCAAGGAAAGGAAAGCAAGATCGAGCAGCTTCAGCAGGAATACTTGCAGGTAACCCTTTGCATGTGTGGTTTCCTAATGGTTTGGACATTCATGGCTCTGCATGTTGATGTATGGTTCTCTTGCTGTCGGTGGCATGGTTTTTCCGAGTTATGACAATGGTTTTCAGCCTAGCCTTGCCTTTTTCCAGATGCCATGGTATGTTGGGATGTTTATATTAGTTTTGAGCTTTGGTTTGCCAGATGGATTTTGAAATCTGGGGTGGAGGTGGTCTCAAGTTCATTCCCAAAGGCCTAGGAATCTCTTGATCGATTTTGGCGGGATATACAGTAAAGCATAAGGGAGAAGTCTTGGTTTAGGGCCTAGTTATCTGGGTTTGGATTGCGGTAAAGCCTAAGAGACTGGTCTCAGTTTAGAGCCTAGGGATCCGGGTTTGGATTACGGTAAAGCCTGAGAGACAAGGAGACAGAAAATTCCTCAAGGATAGTGATGGATTCTGGATGGCATTCCAAGTTTGGTTCGGATGTGATCGGAGCACCAAGTTTGGTGTGATCACGATTTGATGAGGGTGGAGGTGGTTTAACCTCTGGATTCCATTTATTGTTCTTGGATTGGTTGCTCTATGAGATCCCACATTCGTGCTTGGAATATGGCACGGGTGTGACTGGCTGAAAGAGAGATTTGGTTCAGCCATGTCTATGGTCGAGTGGTACGTGGAAGTCCCGAACTTGGTCATATTTTCCTATGATCAATAAAAGCTAAGTTCTCTTACTTTTGCACTGGTTTATATGTGGATTTAATGGTTGTCGCATCTCTGATATTTGTATGGTTTTATGCTGGTTATAAGCATGGTTATATGACTGGTTCATGTCATGGTTATTTCATGTATTTACTTGTAATTGTTAAATGGATGGATGCAAGACCTAATTGATGATATAATAGCTCAATGGAGGAGGTGGTGATTCTTTTGGTTATGTTTCATAAATGCTTTTAGTCATTTATGCTCTGTCTTGTATCCTAACCCTGTAGGTTGCATTGAGCCAAGTGTTTGACAAAATGTCAGTCTCGGTTCGGGATGCTCATGCCTAATATTGAGGTTGAATTTTGATTTGTTTATCTTGTCATCATGTCTTTGATGGATTATGGAGGTTGTAACAAGTTTTTGGCAGAGGCCAAGATTTTGGGCTAGAAAAGTGGCTCAAATCTCGGGGATGCTGGCACAGGTCTGCTGAAAAGAGTCTAGGGACGTTGGCACATAAGCCTGTGAGAGTGACTTTAGCTTTTGGACGTCTTCTTTCCTATATCATTAGAGTGACTAGGGGTTAAAAGGCTTAAATAATTAGTGGTACTCAGGGATAGGATTTCTGAGTGGTTGACATGTCTTATGAGGGTGTTGTTGCTGATGTGGATGGGTTTGTATAAGGTGTTCCATTGATTCCATTTCCTTAAGGTCACCAAGGAGGTTGAATCCCTTATAGTGACCTCTCTCATCGCGTGTTTATTCTGGCTGGTCGGTTGCTTGGGTAGACCTAGGAGGAGGGGGTGCTACAGATTGGTATCAGAGTGTGGTTGCACTCCCCTTATGTGAAGGTTCTTGGTCATGCATACATGTCAGTTGCATGTGTGTCTCTTACACTTGCATTCCATGTGCTTGTTGCATTGCATCATGTTGATCATGGTTGTCGTAAGGTTATCATGAGGAAATTGATGTTGATATTGTGGAATGCGTCATCAAAAGTATATGACCGGTTACAGGATTATATGCAGCTTGATTACATTCTTGTATGCTAAGTTGCATTCTTGGTTGTTTGATTACATGCATCATTCTTGTAGGTTGATTACAAGAATTGATTGCTTATGCTCGACTACATGTGTTTATGCATCTGTAGTTGATTAGGAATTGCTTATGCATGTTGATAGTTGCATGTGGCAATGCGTACATTAGATTAATGGTTGTTGTCATGCATGAGGTCATAGCATGCATTTTTGATATGACCTTGCATTGATGACTAGACCCTAACTAAAATGATTTTTATGCATTGATACACTTAATCGATATATGTCTATATGTTGTTATGATTATGTTATACATGTATTACACTGATTTGATGATCTTGCAGACAAGGTATCCTCCCCGAATTATGCTGAGGTGCATTGGTTTATTGTGATTTGGTTTAGCTGACATAGTATGCCTACAGGAAAGAGATCAGATGGCTAGCAAGGTGGTAGACTACATAGAATCTCCCTATGCATCAGATGGGCATCATGGTGCGGGACACTCTTCTGACTTGGCAAAAACGTTGAGAAGCTTGAAGGAAGAAATACGAAGTTGCAAAGCAGATAATGACAAAATCATGCAGGCACAAGAGAAACAAGCAGAGGTGAATGCAATACTTCTTCAGAGTTTGTCAAATTTGCAGGGACAAGGACCACTTTGAATCAACCATGGACATGAGGAAATAACTAATGGGGCATATGGAAGTAGGGCTCCTAAAGACATAGGTCAGATAGATCTGACACGATCAAAGATGGCAGGATGTTGTACACTTAGGATAGGAGAGGTGATAGACACAAGTACTATTCCAATTCTGGTTCTGACACGCATCATGATCATCATCGTTATCATCCTTACAGGAGGAGTGATAGGGGATACTTTCCATATGAGTTTAAGAAAGCAAAGCCACCTACCTTTGATGGAGAGATGAAGAAATCGCAGTATGCAGAGGCATGGTTGCTTGGTATGAAGAGATTCTTTCGATTACATGATTATTTAGAAAACATGAAATCAAAGATAGCCACTTTCAATATCAAAGGTAAAGTAGATATTTGGTGGGAAGATGTGAAGAATGTTAAAGGTATACATGAGGAATATTTGAATTGGAATGTGTTTGAGAGGCTCTTTAAGAAGAAGTACTTGTCAGAGAGGTACTATGACGACAAAGCTAAGGAGTTTTATGAGTTGTGAATGGGTTCTATGACAGATGATGAGTATACTAGCATATTTTTTGAGTTGTTGAGATATGTGCCTTACCTCAAGGAGGAGAAGGCCAAGGTTCAGAGATTCATCAGTGGATTTCTAGTTGCATACAGAGACCAGATTGAGTTCGATGAGCCTAGATCATTGGAGGAGGCCATCTGAAAGTTGAAACATTGTTATGAGCAGTCAAAGCGCAAAGTTGAGCCTAAGCATGACTTGAAAAGAAATGAGAAAGCTAAAGGAAAATGACCACCAAAGAGAGGAAGACCTCAAGATGCAAGTGAGAAAGAAAACGTAGTTCCTTATAAGAAGTTCAATACAACTGAGAAGGGACATGGAGAGCATCAAGCTAGAGGCGGTGGTAGGGAACCATTGCAGTGTTTGACATGTGGTTAAGATCATCGTAAGAGGGATTTTCTGCAATATCAGAGTGGTGGTAGACCCCAGATCTATAGTGCTCAGGAGGCACATATAGTTGGTGATGTTGGTCATAGCATTCCTCGTATCTATGCAATTGTGGACAACATGCAGGTGGATCATTGGGCATAGATCCTTAAGATGGACGGTAAGATTTGTGATCAAGTTGTTTCCATTTTGATTGATCCTGGATCTAACTATAACTATATTATCTTGACCTGGTGGATAAGTGTGGTTTGAGAAAAGAAGTTCATGCATAATCTTGGTTGGTACAGTTGGCTACAGGTATGAAGAAGAGAGTTCACCAATGGGTAAGAGCTTGCGCATTTGAGCTAAATGGTATGCCTACAACAATACATTTGAATGTATTTCCATTGGGATCGTATAGTATGATTTTGGGTATGGATTGGTTATACCTCCACAAAACCAAAGTAGATTGCTTTAACAAGGCCATTAGTGTGTGGATGATAGTGGAGAAAAGAGTAATTTGAAGGGGAAGAAGAAGCCTACATCAGTGAGGATGGTTACCGCTATGCAGGCTAAGCTTAGTTGCAGAAAAGGTTGTGTGATGTTTGCAGTACACATTTCTAGTGACAAGGTTAAGGAGGTTGAGGATGCCTATGTGTTAAGCAAGTACCCAATTTTGTAGCAGTTTCAGGATGTATTTCCTAAGGACATTACAAAGTTTCCACCTCACAGGGAGGTAGAATTTTCTATTGAGTTAGTGCTAGTGGAAGCTCCAACATCAAAAGCACCTTATAAGATGTGCACACCTGAGTTGGTTGAGTTAAAGTTGCAGCTGAAGGAAATGTTGTACAAGGGGTACATTAGGGCAAGTGTATCACCTTGGGGTGCACCAGTGTTGTTCGTGAAGAAGAAAGATGGTACTCTTAGATTGTGCATTGACTACAGGTAGTTGAACAAATTAACAATCAAGAATAGGCACCCTTTCCGAGGATTGATGATTTGTTTGATCAGTTGAAGGGAGCAGCAGTGTTCTCTAAGATTGACTTGAGAACGGGATACCATCAGGTACAGATCAAGGAAGAGGATATCTTTAAGACTGCGTTCAGGACTAGGTATGGGCATTATGAGTTTGTTGTTGTTCCATTCGGTTTGACTAATGCTCCATCTAGATTTATGTGTTTGATGAATAATGTGTTGCTTCCTTATCTAGACAAGTTTGTTATTGTATTCGTTGATGACATACTGGTATATTCTAAGAATAAGGAATAACATGTCGAGCATTTAACAGTAGTGTTGAGATTGATAAGAGAGCATCAATTATATGCTAAAATTAACAAGTGCAACTTCTTTCAGACTAAGGTACATTACTTGGGGCATGTTGTCTCCAAGGATGGCATAGCAGTGGATACAAAAAAGATCAGGGTTATCATGGAGTGGGTAGCTCCTAAGAACGTGGATGAGGTGAGATCATTTATGGGATTGGCAGGTTACTACAAGAGGTTCATCAGGAACTTCTCACGCATTGCATATCCTATCACATCATTGTAGCGGAAAGGTAAGAAGTTCAAATGGACAGAAGAATGTGAGGGTAGTTTTGAGCAGCTTAAGCAATTGTTGACACATGCACCAGTGCTAAGGATTGTGGATCTAGGCAAGGAGTTAAGTGTGTACATATGCTTGTAAGAGAGGACTTGGTGGAGTTCTCATGCAAGAAGGACAGGTAGTGTGCTATGAGTCACGAAAACTGAATGAGCACGGAAGAACTATCCAACGCATGATCTTGAGCTAGTGAAAATTATACATACATTGAAGATGTGGAGACACTACCTTCTTGGCAAGAGGTTTACATTGATGAGCGACCACAGTGGGTTGAGGTATTTGTTTAACCAGCCGAATCTAAATGCCAGGCAAGCTAGATGGTTGGCTACCCTTAGTGAGTTCGACTTCGAGATCAGATACATCAAAGGGAAGGAGAACCAAGTTGCAGATGCTCTTAGCGGGAAGGTACAGGTAAATCATATAGCAGTGATGAGTTCTTATGGGATAGAGTTACAAGATAGGATCTTGTAGGCAGGACAATAGGATGACAAATACATGGAGATCATGCACAAGCTACAATAGAGCATAAGTACATGTATAGGTACATGTGGAGGTACAAGTACAGGTGCATATACATGTACATATGTAGGTACAAGCATAGGTGATCGGGATGCAAACTATCGTCTCACGGTAGATGGTTTGGTGAGGTTTAGAGATGGGATTTATGTGCCAAACTGCAGTGATCTCAAGAAGCTTATCTTGATGGAGTTTCATGCCAAGCCATACTTGGGTCATCTAGGATATCAAAAGACATTAACGACATTGGAGAATTTCTACTATTGGCTGAATTTGAAAAAGGAAGTGGTAGAGTTCGTGGCTAGATGTTTAGATTGTCAGCAGGTAAAGGCAGAATGTAAGCATCCAGGTGGTTTACTACAACCTATAGAGATTATGGAATGGAAATGGGAGGTCATTTCCATGGATTTAATTATAGGTCTTCCGAGGATAGTGAGGCAACATGATTCTATTATGGTCATGGTCGACAAGTTGAGCAAGGTAGCTCACTTCATTCTAGTGAAGGCTACATATTCAGCCAATGAGGTAGCACAAGTGTTCATCACAGAGATAGTGAGACTACATGGCGATCCAAATAATATTGTGTCAGATAGGGATGAAAATTTCATTTCCAAGTTTTGGAAGGAGTTATTTGCATGCTTGGGTACATATTTGGCCTTCAGTGCAACTTATCATTTGTAGACAGATGGACAGACAAAGAGGGTCAACAATATCTTGGAGGATATGTTGAGAATGTACATGATGCACCAGCAAAGGAAATGGGAGGAGTATCTTCCATTGGCTGAGTTCAAATACAATAATGGTTATCAGGAGTGATTGAGGATGAGTCCTTTCAAGGCATTGTATGGGCAGAGTTGTAACACTCCCATCAACTAGAGTGATCCAGTGAACAAGGTACTTATTGGACCAAATATGTTGGTAGATATGGAGTAGGAAATGCAGGTTATAAATAAGAATGTAAAGGTAGCACAGGATAGACAAAAGAGTTATGCAGACCAACACAGGGTATTCAAGGAGTTTTAGGTTGGGGAACATGTATATTTGCGTATCAAGCCCAAAAAAAGATCTTTGAGGATTGGATCATGTGCCAAGTTGGCATCATGGTATTGTAGACCTTTCGAGATCCTTGAGAGGATTGGATCAATGGCATATCGACTTGCATTGCCTCCAACAGTGAAAGTCCATCATGTTTTCCATATTTCATTGCTTAAGAAGTATATAAAGGATGTTGATCATGTTATTGATTGGTCTATATTACAGGTGGAACAAGAAGGAGAGTTATAACCAGAGCCTCAATGCATATTGCAGTGGAAGCATCTCATGCTCAGGAACAAAGCCATAGAGAAAGTTAAAGTGTAGTGGAAGCACTTTGGGCCTAAAGAAGCTACATGGGAAATGGCGGATCATATGCGAGCCATGTATCCTTCATTGTTTGTCGGTTGAGGCAAAGCAATTTTGGTTTGATGTTGGTACATGATTGGCATATGTTTTGTTGTTGTTTTGGTATATGTACGTGTATGTATATGGATGTAAATATCGCCATGAGCTAAGTTATAAAGCTCCAATAAGAGGTATCAGTGTCATGTTATTATAGTTGTTATATTGCCATGTTTTCGTGATGTTTTTCTTTGAGTAGGTCTTTCATTGTAAATACTGCAACGAGCTAAGTTATAAATCTCCACGGGCAGTATGTTTTCTTTTCAGTGATTTTGTTGAGGTTTTGGTGTGGTCTAACACCGAGCACAGTGTTCCCCAAGGGGGAGGGTTTTGTAACAACCCTGGTGAAAAGTTCATGTAATAAAAGTTAATAAAGGCAAAATAAGACCACGATTGAGGAACACTTATTCCAAGTTGAATGTTGGGCAAAGATATCCTAGTGGGCATCACTGAATGTGTGTTTTAGATAAGGAAAATTAGCAAAGGCTAAGGCAAAGGCATTTTTGCACAATTATTTATGAAAATAAAGGAAATTAGGAGAAAAGTAAGGTGAAAGGTCACAAGTTGCATGTGAGGAGAAAATTGAAGGAAAATAATGGAAAATAAAGAAAATAGAGGCCTAATTCATAAAAAGGATTTTGAGGATCAGTTGGTAACCTTTTGTCAATTCAAGTTTGGATCTCTCTCATTATTCTCTCGCTCTCTCTCACTCTTGGTCACTTAGAGATTTCTTGGAGCACTCTACTTTTGGATCAAGGAAGGAAAAGCAAGAAAAGAGAAAGGAAGGAAAGCAAGGATCAAGGAAAGGAAAGTAGGATCAAGCAACTTCAGCATGAATACTTGCAAGTAACCTTTTGCATGTGTGATTTCCTAGCTTTTTTGGACATGCATGGCTTTGCATGTTGGTGTATGGTTATCTTTCTGTCGGTGGCATGGTTTTGCCGGTTTATGACAGTGGTTTTCATCCTAGCCTTGCCTTTTTCCAGATGCCATGGTATGTTAGGATGTTTATCTTGGTTTTGAGCTTTGGTTCGTCGGATAGATTTCGGAATCCGGGGCAGAGGTGGTCTCAAGTTTCATTCCCAAAGGCATAGGAATCACTTAACCTGTTTTGGCAGGATACAAGGTAAAGCCTAAGGGAGAAGTCTCATTTTAGGGCTTAATGATGTGGGTTTGGATTGCGGTAAAGCCTGAGAGACTGGTCTTGGTTTAGGGCCTTGGGATCCAAGTTTGGATTGCAGTAAAGCTTGAGAGACAAGGAGACGAAAAATTCCTCAAGGATATTGATGGATTTTAGGTGGCATTCCAAGTTCGGTTCGGTTGTGATCGGAGCACCGGGTTTGGTGTAATCACGGTTTGATGAGGGTGGAGGTGGTTTAATCTCTGGATTCCCTTTATTGTTCCTGGATTGGTTGTTCTATGAGATCCCACATTCATGCTTGGAATATGGCACGAGGGTGACTGGCTGAAAGAGAGATTTGGTTCAACCATGTCTGTGGTCAGGTGGTACGTGGAAGTCCCGAACTTGGTCGGATTTCCCTATGATTAATAAAATCTAAGTTCTCTTACTTTTGCACTTGTTTATATGAGGATTTAATGGCTATCATATCTCTGATATTTGTATGGTTTTATCCTGGTTATAAGATTGGTTATATGACTGGTTCATGTCATGGTTATTTCATGTATTTACTTGTAATTGTTAAATGGCTGGATGCAAGACCTAATTGATGATATAATAGCACAATGGAGAAGGTGGTGATCCTTCTGGTTATGTTTCATAAGTGCTTTCGGTCATGCTCTATCTTGTATCCTAGACCTGTAGGTTGCATTGATGCCAAGTGTTTGACAGAATGTCAGTCCCAGTTGGGGATGCTCAGGCCTAATCCTGAGGTTGAATTTTGATTTGTTTATCTTATCATTGTGTCTTTGATGGATTCTAAAGGTTGTAACAAGTTCTGGGCAGAGGCCGGGGTTCTGGGATAGAAAAGTGGCTCAAATCTCAGGGACGCTGGCACAAGTCTGCTGAAAATAGTCTAGGGACGTTGGCACATAAGCCTGTGAGAGCGAATTTGGCTTCTGGACGCTGTCTTATTTATATGAGAGCGGCCAGGTGTTAAAAGCCTTATATCATCAGTGGGAATCAGGGACAGGATGTCTGAGTGGATGACATGTCTTCTGAGGGTGTTGTTGTTGATATGAATGGGCTTGTTTAAGGTGTTTCTTCAATTCCATTTCCTTAAGGCCACCAAGGAGGTTGAATCCCTTATTGTGACCTCTCTCGTCGCATGTTTACCCCAGCTGGTCGGTTGCTTGGGTAGACCTGAGAGGAGGGGGTGTTATAATATTGGAGGGAGTACAAGATCATATTGTCTCAAATCTCCAAGGGAAAGAGACTTTATATGCAATGTGGTAGACATTAACATATCTGTTCCGGAATAGTAGTGATCACAGAAAGTTGATGCTCAAGGACAAACTTCTAAATATCAAGATACGAAAGAGCAAGACCATTCCACAAAACCTAAGAAGGTTCACACAATGTAATGATGAGCTTGGTCAAGTTGGTGTTATCGTAGCAGATGATGATTTGGTTATCTTATACCTTCTAGGACTTCCCAAGAGCTGGCACAGATACCAAGATTCAGTTAATGGGAGGGAGAAACTACCAAATTGGGAACACCTATGGTGCAATTTGGTACAAGAGGAAATAAGGCAGAATACCAGAGACGAGAGTTCATCAAAGGGTGAGGATGAAGAGAATTGTGCCTTGGCTAGAATAAAAAATAAAGGGAAAGGGAAAAAATCCCAATCCAAAGCAGAATCTAGTCAAGAGGGCAAGAAGAAAGACTTCTCTAGAATCAAGTGCTTTCACTGTCATGAATTCAACCACTATGCCATGAAGTGTCCACACAAGAAGAAAAGCAAGAATACCTTAGGAGGAGTAGCAAGTGAAGCTTTGGATTCACAGTTCGAGCTTGACTTTACTCTCATTGCATGCATGACCAACATAGTGATGAGGAGCGTGTGGTACCTGGACAACAGTGCCTCGTTCTATATGACGGGGAATATAGTTTTTTTTCAATGATTTGGAGGAGAAGGATCTCCAGATGATTATCGAGATGGGAGATGATGGAAGATACAACGTGACTGAGATTGGTACAGATACTTTTCAGAGGGAGTTGGGCTCCCCTCTTAGACTCGAGGATGTGATGTTTGCTCTGGGTCTAAAGAAAAATCTTGTCTTTGTTGCAGTTTTGGAAGGCTGTGGTTATGATGTGATCTTCAACAAAGGAAAGGATTTCCTGAGACACATATCCATGGGACAAGTGAAGCATATTGGGGTTCGGGTGAAGAACCTCTACAAGCTAGATGTGGAGGATTGTGCTGCATTGAGCACAAAGGCAGAGAAGGTGTAGAGTCGTGATATCAGTGAAGTTTGGCATAAAGACTTGGCCATTTGCATCATGACGCTTTAAAGATCATGTAGTAGATAGCGACAAGCCTTCTCAAAGGATCACTAGAGCAGCAGGAGACATGCAAAGGGTGTACCTTGGGGAAGTATACAAAAGCCACTTTCCATGATCGGGACAACAAAGCACATGCAGTCCTTAAAAGGATCCACTCTGATGTTTGTGCACCTTTCTCGACAACCTCCACATCCATGCACAAATATTTTGTCATTTTTATTGATGAATTCTCATAAAAGTGATGGATCTTCGTCATGTCGAAGAAGGATGATACTTTCTCCAAGTTCGTAGAATTCAAAGCACTCGTCGAGAAAGAAACGGGCAAGAAGGTGAAGGCTCTCAGGAGCGATAATGGAGGTGAGTACGTATCGAATGAGTTTAAAAATTTCTATGAAAAATAAGGCATTCGACGAGAGTTGATAGCACCCCACAACCCAAAATAGAATGGGGTGACTGAGAGGAAGAACCATAACATTGTAGGAGTAGCGAGGGAGATGTTGCATGACCAAAGCCTACCTTTGCACTTGTGGGTTGAAGCATGCAACACAAAAGTTTATTTGCAGAACATGAGTTGTCAACGAATTCTTTGCATGATTACACCAAAGGAGGCTTTCTCGGGGAGGAAGCTAGATGTATCACACTTAAGGATTTTTGGAGCCTATTTTTACTACCATGTCTCCAAAGAATCAAGGAAGAAGCTAGAGTCGATAACTGAGTTGGGGGTATTTGTGGGTTACACAGAAAGTCCCCACAACTGTTTTGTGTACCCACCATCCCTCATAATGACAATTGTGCGAAGGGATGTAAAATTTGATGAAGACAAATCCATGCAGTGCTCTCTTGAGAGGGAGCTTCAGATCCCACCAGAGGTGGAGATTTTAGCTCCAAAGGAGGAGCCTTGAGATGTTGTGGAGCAACCACAAGTTGAGGAGTAGAGAGTGGAAACAACCACTCAAGCAAACCATCCAAAAAAGGCAGGAAAAGGAACAGATAAGCTAAGAGACTTATGCAAGATGCGAGGGAGGATGTGGGTGCTCCTTCAAATCAGCACAGGCAAAGAAGGTCACTAGATCGGTACACTGGCTACATGGATCTAATGTTTGAGCTAGTAGAGAATGAGCCATCATCTTTCAAGGAAGCATTAAAGAAACCAATATGGGTTGATGCAATGGTGGAGGAGTACGAATACATTGTAAAGAATAGTGTATGGGAAGTGGTCCCAAGACCAACAGATAAATCAGTTGTGGGTTCGAGATGGATATTCAAGGTGAAGCATGCAATATATGGAAGCATAGAAAATTACAAGGCCAAATTTGTGGCCAAGGGGTACTCTCAGGTTGATGGGATTGACTATGAAGATACCTTTTCTCTTGTAGCAAGATACTCATCCACGAGACCAATCCTTGCTCTGGATACACAGATGGGGTGGAAGATCCACCAGATGGATGTGAAAACAACATTCCTCAATGGAGTTATTGAGGAGGAGGTGTAAATTGAGCAACCAAAAGGCTTCAAGACTTTTGATTGGGAGTCTCATGTGTGCAGACTCAAGCGAGAATTGTATGGCCTAAAGCAAGCCCCCCGTGCTTGGTAAACTAAGATTGATAGTTATCTCACCGGTTTCGGCTTCACCAAAAGTGAAGCAAATGCAAACCTCTATAATATTTTGGTAGAAGGTAGATTGTTGATTATTTTTTTATGCGTTGATGACATGATTTTGACTGGTGATGAGAAATTGATCAGATCTTGCAAGGAGGACCTTGTAAGAGAGTTTGAGATGAAGTACATGGGCCTCATGCACTACTTCCTTGGATTAGAAGTATGGAAAGGTGATGGGGAATTGTTTGTCTCTCAGGGAAAGTATGCCAACGAGATACTTCAGAGGTTCCACATGGACATATGCAAACCCATGGAGACTCCTCTAGCGACCAATTGGAGGAAATAGGATGCCAATTCAGGTGAGGAAGTGGATGCGACTGTTTATTGATAGTTGGTGGGTTCACTCATGTATCTTGTGAACACATGACTAAATATGTGCTTTGCAATCAACCAACTGAGCCAAGCTATGGTTAGGCCAACCAAACTATTTTGGAGGGAAAAGAAGCATGTTCTACGGTACCTCAGAGGCACTACTAAGTTTGGAATATGGTATATATAGACAAAGGGAGTGAAGTTGTGTGGCTTCACAGATACAGATTGGGCAGGAATTCCATCAGACCAGAAGAGTACATCAGGTGGAATTTCCAGTGTTGGGTTCGCAACAATTTCTTAGTACAACAAGAAGAAAAGATCTGTGGCACTCATCTTAGTAGAAGCAAAGTACATGGTTGCTAGTCAAGCAACATGTGAGGCGATCTGGATGAGAAAGATATGTGTTGGCTTGTTTGGTCAGATGATGGATCCAATTGTGATTTATTGTGATAATCAGAGTTGCATCAAACTCTCAAAAAATCTTGTTTTTCACGATCGATCCAAGCATATTGATATTTGGTATCACCATTTATGAGATTGTGTGCAAAGGCAAATTATGTTGTTGTAGTACATTTCAACAGAGGATTAAGATGTTGATATGTTGACAAAGGCCTTGTCAAGAGGGAAGTTCAAGTTCCACAGGTGTAGGATAGGGGAGGTTGATAATCCCTTTCTTGTTGAGCGGGAGTGTTGAAAATGTAGTAAGAAAGTCTCAGTTTAAATTTGAAACTAGAGAAAATTTGAATTTCTATTTCAACAGAAATCTTGGAGGTAGTTAACTGAGGTGACATGGCACTCGCCACTCAGTTAACTCAGTTAATTCAAGTTGGGGAAGCTTGAGTTCAGTTCAATATGTTTGATTTCTAATTTATTGCAATCTGTTTCAGTTAATTTGAGTTATTATCAGTTAAACTAGTTCTAACTGTCATAACAACTAGTGGAGGTCAAGTTGTGGAAGTGGAACTTTAACCACACTCAGTGATCAATCAACCCAAAATAATTGTTGCATGTAGAGAATTCGAGTTACCCAATTGAGATGGAGATTCCAAGGCAATGCACTATCAGTTGTAGCATATTCCCATGTGTATAGGTGGTGCATGCAGTCAGAGGAAGGACCTAGAGGAATTGCACAATTCAATATTGGGAAATTCCTAAATAATAGGGGCCAGTTTCCTGGAGGAACAATGTAAGGAAATAAGAGCTTGGAGGGATTGAAAACTAGATAAGTGTTGTCGATAGTTAGTTAGTAAGGCAAAGTGATAAAATATACACTTGCAGGGTGTGCTCAAGCTTGAGCAAGCATATATATTCATCTCTATTCTCTGATTAATGCAATACAAATAGGAAGGGGTTTTGAGCAGTTGCTTTCCCCTAGATAAATATTTGTGCATGCGTGATGTTTCCTTTTGCATGTCTATGATTTGTATTCTAGATGGTGAATTAACTTCTGCAGATCAGTGGAGTAGCTTCAAGCCTTATGATTTAGTAAATTTCATTAGCAGTTTTGAATCACACAATAATTTCTACATATCCTAAAGGAACATGACTTGGAAGAGGTAGTAGTATGAAGAAAAACCAGATGTGGACTAAAAGATCACTTTCTGATGAAGATAAGGATGGCATGACTGATTTGATTCATGAAGAAAAGTGATGAATGAATGATGTTGTACGAATAATGAAGGCTCCATAATAAAAGGATGGACTTCATGACATCAAAAGAAGGATCCCCACAACGAACTGATAGTCCCATGATACCCACCAAGAGTAGAAAATTGTTGGAAACAAGTCCCTGGATAAGAGGGAGCTTGGACAAGTCCCTAGACAAGAGGGAGCTTGGGTACATTCCTTTTATAGGAATGGGTATATCTTCCCTGGTTAAGAGGGAGAGATAGATACATCATTATTGTCTTCATATTGTGAAGAAAGAATGAAGGATTGGGTAAGCATCTAACAACCGATACTCTTGAAGGATGTGATATAGCATCCAAGATAAGAGTAGTCAAAGAGGACCGATATTCTTTGAGGACTGGGAATCCAAGATAAGAATGGTCCTGGAAGGAGATACTCTGTGAACACCCAGGTAGGGTATGTGCCTTGAGAGACAATGATGATGGTGTATGTCAGTCATTGGTCTCGCCAATATGGTGCTTTGATCTTGTGGAGAGATAGAGATGTTAGTCAAGGCCTTGCTAAGTGACAATGCTAGTTGGTATGATGCAAATAGATGGCTTACCAATCTGACTCTTCTTATGAGAATTATTCAGATTGAGAATGTCCAAGGATGGTATGGCATCCAAGATAAGAGTAGTCAAAGAGGGCCGATATTCTTTGAGGACTGAGAATCCAAGATAAGAATTGTCCAGGAAGGAGATACTCTGTGAACACCTAGGTAGAGTATGTGCCTTGAGAGACAATGATGATGGTGTCTGCCAGTCATTGGTCTCACCAACATTGTGCTTTGATCTTGTGGAGAGATAGAGTTGTTAGTCAAGGCCTTGCTATATGACAATGCTAGTTGGTATGATGCAAATAGATGGCTTACCAATCTGACTCTTCTTATGAAAATTCTTCAGATTGAGAATGTCCAAGTACCTTGTATGGATTATGAATACCTCCCTAGTTAAGAGGGAGTGTTGAAATATGTAACTAGGTTCGGTCTTTATAATGACATATGTAGTATGTATTTAATGAAAAAAGAATAATAATTTTATTGTTGTTATTATTGAGGTATGGGTTTCATGCTCAAGGGAAATTCATTTTTAGGTCAAGTTCCCATTGAGAACTTATAGGGCTTGTCATTGAGTCTACAAGTTAAGAAAGTCATTGTCATGCATGAAAGACCCATTTTGGGCATGTTACATATTGTAAAAAGAATTTATTTGAGTCAAAATAGAGTCAAAAGACCCTCCAAGACCTCGTCATGGTGCAAAGATCAAGTCGGCCTAAAGATAACAATTCATACCCCTCACAAGCATATAAATAAGAAGGAACTCAACCTCATTTGGATACTCACTCAAGCAAGTTCAATCTCCTCGAGAAAGAAGCTAGAAAATGATGAAGAAGAAGAAGAAAATCAAGATCGAAATTTTGGGCCCCTCTCTTTCTCATGTTAGGGTTTCTATAGTTGTTGGGAAAATTGAAGTACTTGAAAGTTGTTGGGCAAATCGAAGTGCTCGGAAGTTGTTGGGCAAGTCGAAGTGTTGGAAAGTATTTGGGAAAGTCCAAAATGCTAAAAAGTTGTTGGTAGGTTGAAATCAGAGAAGGATTTGCTGGGCAGATTGAAGTTGCAGAAGGATTTGTTGGGTAGATCGAAGTTGCAGAAGGATTTGTTGGGCAGATCGAAGTTGCAGAAGGATTTGCTGGGAAGATCAAAGTTGTAGAAGGATTTGTTGGGTAGACCGAAGTTGCAGAAGGAATTGTTGGGAAGATCGAAGTTGCAAAAGGATTTTCTGGGCATGTTGAAGTTGCAAAAGAATTTGCTGGATAGGTCGAAGTTATAGAAGAATTTGTTGGGATCAAAATTGCAGAAGTTGCTGGAAAGCAAGATAGATTTGAATTGGTCTTAGAGGGTCTTGGTCAAGGGTCATAGGTGTTTGAATTCATCAATTGAAGTCTATAAGAAGAGAATAATTCTTGTGGGCTTTCCTCTCAGTTAGAGAGGTTTTAGCCCTGGCTGATTGCCTATATCTTGTGTGCTCTTGTTCCACTGTCCTTTATGGTTTAGTAGCTGTTTGATGAAATGGATACTAAATATAATCAATTAAAAGAAGAAACTAATCAAGTTAAGTAAAAATATATCACAAGTAGTTACCAAAGAAAGAGAAATCACCTAATCTAGCTGCCATTAGATTTCTCATTAAAATCCATGCTTGGATCATGATAAACTCAGAGGGATGTCAGTCATTTGATACAAAGGGATATAAATACTAACATTGATTTGCAAAGGAGTGAATGCATAATCAAGATCAAGGCTCTTCTGGCTTGTATTAATAGTTCCCAACCTTCTGCGTTAAAACCCTGTGCCACTTGTTCTCCCACTTCACTACAACAAGACGTCGGATGTTAATACGATTTAGACAAGGGTTCATTCCATAAATGATTCATGGTCGAAAAATTAATGAGGGCTCCCATTCCTTACGATTATGCGATGGTGATCAAAGTATAACCATGTGGTTGTTAAGAGAGGCATGCCGATGGGATCCACCATGAAAACTGATTCAAATATTTGGTTGTGGAGGTCATTATACTTTTTATAAATACCATAACACTTGATTTTGTTGATCATGGAATGGGTGAATTAAGAAATCTCCCATGATCTAATTCTAATTTCCCTTGCTCCAATGTAACTCCCTTATTGGCCATTGAATTTTCCATTGTGTTCAGAAGTTGATACACATGGAAGAATTCAATTTGCTTGAATTGCATAATTTGCAAAATAATCCTTTGCAGGATGGGGGAGAAGCTATGCTTTGTGATCCTCTTGCTTTCCATATTTGGCATATTACAATCATCGGGTCTCCAAACGTTGTTATTTTCTTTGCCAATGCGATTTCCAATCCATACGAAAGCGCAATGTATTCAACTTGGTTATTGGATGCAATTCCTAATCCCTAAGTGTATCGAGTCTCTATTTGTTCATTGGAGCATAGAATAACCCCTCTCGCTCGTGTCACACCTTTTGAAAAACAATTTTGAAATGTATAATGTCTTTAAAGTATGAGTGGCGTAAATGGAAACCTCACATATTTCATGATAAGATGTCTAGAGACAAAATACTAGTGGATCTTAATTTATGAAAAATAAAATTTAAAATATATAATATTTCTAGTCAATATGGTGGTTCATTTCAACGTGAGATTAGAATTCTTACCTGAGATAACAACCGTTGATATATCTAAAAAGTTTCAATCCATTCTCATAATTTAGAATAGTGGAATTTTAAAATTAGACAACTATTAATATATTTAAAAAGTTTCATGAATCCATTTTTAGATTTTAGAATGGTGATAAATCTTTAGAGTAAAAGTCCCTGTAAACATTGTAAATGTCACTTACATGTTTTTATTAATTTTCTGCTAAAAACAACACACATTAAAATATCTCAGAAAAAACCGTTATCTAACACATCAAAATAATTTATAAATATCAAAGGGACTAAGAAACAAAAATAAATAAACATCAATCACCACCTCTATGAACATTATATATATCAATTAAATATTTTTATTTATCTTTCAAAAAATATTTTGAACCATCTCCTAAAAACAACAAACATCAAAATAGTTTCTAAATATCAAAGTAAACTTAAAAACAACCATGAATAAGTATCAATCACCACCTCTATGTAACATCATATAAGTGAACAAGCATCAATTACCACCTTTGTATAACATCATTACCACCTTGAAATATCACCAAAATAAACTAACTGTAAAACAATATTCCGTGACTATACAATTCTTGGACATAAATGCAACATGGCAACTTCTCTCTCTGGCTACGAAAGTAAGCGCGATATCTGAAACCCAGTCTTACGGGTTACATTTTCACTTTGCATCATCGCCGGCGGGGTGGGGTGTATCGCCACGTCATAGACCATGTGGACATTCCGCACCTGGATTCATTCCGCCTTTTCTTTTCTAAGACAGCGACGCAACGCGTTTTCGAATGTCGTCCAGCGGGTCCCATGGGAGGGAGGGTCAGGAAAGAGGCCCCAACCCCAGCAATTTCGCGTCCTTCGTCAAAAGACGCAAGCCGCCTACTCTGCTCTGGACAAGTCGCCGACGGACAAATCCGTCCGAAAATTGAAAGTCAGGTGTGTAGGCAGATTCGATTGAAGCCCTAGGGAAAAAAGGGTTCTGTCATTGCCATATCTTTCCACGAAACGGGCGGAGGGTGTCAGTGAAGCAGTCGGGTTGTTCGCTGTCAGAATTTGTTTCCCTCTCTGACCTTGGCGAAATGACACGGAAAACATCATCTGGTTTCCTGGTCCGCAGATGGATTTCGCTCAACACTGTCCAAACAACGTAGAAATTCGTAAATACGTGACCCGTCCAAGATGGTTTCCGATCGGTCTCGCGTTCAATTCTGCAAGTGGGCCATTTGAATTTTCCACAGAAACATAACCCTAGATTGGTTTGGAGGTCGAGTTCGATTCTCCAGGTCTGTATGCTTTCCTATATGTTTTTAGCCTTATCCTTAAGATCATTTTTCGGGTCTCAGAAAGAGGTTGATTGGTCATAATAACCAGAATAAATGATGGAGTCTCTGCGAAAACTGGTGTATTATGCTTGTGTTAAGAGAGGCCCAGTAATTGTTGCCGAATACATTGATTTAGGGGACGCGGAGCAACTGGCAATAGCCGTTGAGTGCTCAGGTAGACCCCCTGCATTCCACAGCAGATTCACGCAGACTATTAAAAACAGAAGATACAGTTTTCTCATGGATTCTGAGTTTGTATATTATGCAACAGTTGACGAGGCCCTTCCGAAAGTGAAAGTTTTTTCTTTCTTAGAGCAGGTGAGGGATGAGTTCAAGAGACTGCTCAGGGCCAAGGGTTTGTTAAACAGTAAGGACGAAATCCTGCAGGGTTGTGGCCTGGGTGATGATTTTGCCTCTACATTTAGACGTTTGGCTGCCCCATTCGTTGGGATCCCCCAAACCGAAAAGCGCAGGATGGAGGAGGAAGAAGCAGCAAGTGCCCGCCGGGAAGAGGATGAGACCGAGACCGAGGTTTGCTCCCCCACTGCTTCGGCACCACTGTATGGGAAACCCCAACCTGATTCCAAACCTAAAAAGGATAAAAAATCTCTCTGCTCTATACCGCCTTTAATTTTGAAGACAAACAAACACGAAAAGAAGAAGGTGAGAGATCAAGTGACTCAGGTAAGAGAGATCATCATGGAGAGCAGTGGCAAGGCATTGGATAACGGTCAGAAGCTCGAGGTTACGGTAGATGGAAATACTGGAGGTGCTGCAGCCCTTTCTTTGCAGAGGACTGCTAGTATGCGAACTAAAGGTCAGCAGATTGCACAGAGAATGTGGTGGCGCAATGTCAGGGTTGTTCTCCTTTTGGATTTCGTTGTTTGCACAATACTGTTTGTTGTGTGGCTCTGCATCTGTCGTGGTTTTAAATGCGTTTCAGACTGATGGAGTACGTCTCTTGGATAAACCTTTTCAAGATGTGTAGCTGTTTTCCTTGTAAGCTCCAATCGGCTGCTTTTCAACTGCAATCTAGTGAATCGAATAATATGAGACTTAAATATATACTGTAAATATAGATTTGTGGTGGCACGAAGAGGCTTCGAATAATGTGACCTTCATGTTTTGGGTTCAGGAGGCCACTGTATTAGTATTGCTGTTGATTAGCCAGTGTTTCAGAGTGTAATAGATACAAATGGGCTATTGTATGGGAAGATATAGGAGAATTTGGTTTGATTCTTGTACATTCTTCAGTTGCCATATAACATTAAAGAGTGCATTCGTTTGATCAATGAAGGAAAACTGGTGTTGAAACACGGAAAAACATTGCTGGAGTTGGTCCTCGTGTAAGAGTGAATGTGTGCTACTGTGGCATTCTATTTCAGTTGCAAAACAAGCATATATTGCTATTATATGACTGGTGTGTACGATAGGATAATGCCACATAAGTACATCGTATTTTGCTGCCATAAGTCTGTATTTCCTATGTTCTCAATCGTGTAAGCATTTCCTCTACCATAACTGCAAGATTGTAAGCCTATTCTTCATTGTTCAAGATTCCTGGTATAGTCCCCAGATGAATTGTTACTAGAATTTTCTATTGCATACAGCTGCTTTTGGGGTTTGCTGCATTTCTTACGTGTATTTATAGGCTCAGGATATATTCCATTCAGATTCTTATGCTTGCTGAATTTTGTTTGGTCGAGTATGGATGTACAAGGTAGCCAAAATATTTTTTTTTGGGGGGGATTTCTTCCAGTTTCAGATGGCTGATATATAATAAAAGTTAGCTTATTGTTCATTGACATGTTTTTGTGCCTTTAAGCTTTTTTAAATGCATGATTTAAACAGCAAATCAACCTGTGTGTAAATCCATTATCGATTTGAGGGCAGGGTTCCTGAGAATGTGAAGCACCACCCCCCATAGTTTTTGGGTTCAATCTCATGGACACTAAATCCTGCCATGATTTTATGAACCCATGAGAAAGCTTGGAAACCCTAAATAAGTGGTGTGTTATACAACTTTTATATTGCAGGTCAGGAATTGGGTGTGAAGAGTTGTCATGAAAGCTTTCTGTATGTGCATTGAGGTTGAATTTCCTTGATTGTCATCTTTCCAAGGAATGCAAAATCCCAACTTAGCTTTCATCCACACATCCTTTGTAAATAGAACATGCATGCAGCTAAATATATTCTAGGTATTTTCACAATCAAGTAGAGGCACACAACAAGTGCTCTTTCATGGGAATATGTTGACCTGTAATGGTGCACTTGCACAGCAGATGAATTAGATGATTTGTGTTGGCTTCATACTTTAGTCTGTTAAGCTTTCTGTTTGACTAAATTTCCTGGTTTTTAAAGTAGAATTTATCCTCCTTTAAAAGTTCTGACATAATGTATTTGGAAAAAATACTTATCTACGAACCTGCTATGACTGATATTATCTGAACCGGACTGGTCATCTAACTGGTTGATCCCAGAAACCGGAACCCGACAAAAACTGGAAACAAAACCAGACCACATAATTGGTTGACCACAAATACATAAAATATTCATATTTTGAAAAAAAAATCATGTGCATCCATGTGAATCCAAACTATTATCCACTAATATGCAAAGTTTCTCAGGTATATAGCAAGGGTGCATATAACCAAAATAGCACTGAGTGCAATCAATATCTGAACCAGAATATTTCAAAAGAGGTTCTAAATGGTTTAGTGTTTTACTTCTTTATATATATGTGTATTAATTAAATTGAATTTTTCCTTTTAAATTTAAGTCTAAGTGGTCACTGTTGCGGGCTGTATGGCTCTGGAAGGAACTGACTGGTTTTAACATTTATGGTCAGTTCCATATAGAACCAGGTGGTTTGGTATTGAAACAGTGTTTATCGGTTTAGAACATTCAATCGGATTGATATGGCCTTGGAACTGGTTGGACTGGCTGGTTTTGCAAGAACTCTGCCGGTACAACCAGAACCAATCTGATTTTGATAAATTGGCTATGATGGCCTATGCAGAGTGGTTCTATGTGAACTCAGAATATTTGGATCTTTTTGTCATGATTACTCTGCCCTCTTGATCCCCAAATGTTGTTGTTGCTAAGAACTCAATCTTGGCGGCTTTTGGATCTTAGTAAAGGTGGTGTTGATATTGTTACATGTCATCTATGTGGTTCTGTAGTTACTGAGCAAAATTGCCAAACATGGATCACATTTATTTTGGGAAAAGTACATGTACATGTACCTAATGCACCTTTCTTGGTGTTTCTATTTTCTTTTTGTTCTCTAGGAACTCCATATGGCAAATGTTCCTCAAATGTGGAGATTCCATCATGGTAGATGTCTAGAGGACAAGGAGGGGCTAGTCCATGTCAGACTTGTTTTCTGAGGTAGAGAAGCATGAAATGCTATCAAACATCAAGTTAGGTTATATGGATTGAATAAATTCAGAAGCCACACTGTTAGAGAAGAATACCTTAGTTTTTGATTGTGGGGTTTCTTGACCAGTTTAGGTGTTGGGGTGGCTACTCCTTGATCCATAGGCTAATCTTGGTATGTAATGATATTTCTCATCTAAAGAACTAAGGTTATTTGAATTCATTAGAAAAATTTATGGAATTTCATTCCACTGTTGAGGGGGCCTAGTTGGATTGGTTAGTGGTGGGGAGATGCGACATCCTACACCATTTTTTTTTGGAGGGGTTATGGTGGACAACTCCCCTCAATCAAGAGGAAATTAAATAAAGTTGTTGAAGAGGAATTGACTTAGGGGAGTTGATGCCCTCAAAATAGCCCTTTCAATGAAGGGTTGTCGGCTAGGGCAGTCAATCTCAAGCATCTCTTAAAAGTGGATGAGATTTGTGGTGCCAAGGGGGTTTAGTTGTGAGCTAGGCTTTGTTGTTAAGACGCAGTACAATTAACACAAGATATTTTCAAAGCTCTAGTCTCAAAGGAAGCCGTGGAAAAAATTCTTGGCCATTAAAATGTCTATGGTTTGGCTCAAGGAAGGCTCAGCAAGAGGAGGACATCGACAAAGAGTTTGCATTTCATTTTTGAATGGTCTTTCAATCCTAGGGCTTAACGGGAGGATATAGGATGGCCATGTAAGCTTGCATTGATGTAGTCTTATAAGATCTTTTTTTAGAAGCACAAACAATGTTGTGTGAGTAGTTGTTGACTTTAGATGAATTGACAACCTTTTTGTTGGATATCATTGATAACAAATTACTTGTTAGATGACTTCTCATGAAATTTCTATAAGGTGACTTGGTACTTTGTTAGTTTGGCTTTATTACAGGCATACAAATTAGTTGTTAGGAATCAATCATTGGGAGATACCATCAACAAAGAATTTATTTATTTTATTTGAAAGATTGGTGACCATAAGCTTATCACCAATGGAGATCTATTACCCTGTTGAGAGTGACTCTTGTGTCTCATCCAAGATTTTGGCCAAAGCATTGGCTCTTAAGGTAAATCATATTATATTTATTAGGTTAAAGATTGTACGTAGAGAAAACTATCTTTAATCAATAGGCATTTTATTTTGGATAATATCATAATTATGTGGATAGGTAGAGTGGGCTAGTGATTTTGGCGTTGATACCCTCTTCATTAGAATTGATTTTGAGAAGGATTACAAGAGAGTAAAGTGGCTCTTTATTCTAACCATGCTCGAAGCCCTTGGTTTTGAGCCTTTTTTGTGCTCGTCTTTTTCCTATGGCATGTTTAATAGCTGACGAGGTTGTCGCTTGAGTAGTCGCGACCCAAGGGCATCTAAGTCGTCAAATCACTTAAGGATCATACCTGGTCTAGGCCACACCAACCCTTAATATGGCTAGATTTTTGCCGACATAATTTTCGAACCAATGACCTTTTCACCATGGAGTGCTTGAATGGAACACCTTGTCTTTGTCTATTCTACGCCTCTTGGGCATATTAGACATGTTGCATTAGTTAGGATTGGGCTTCATTTTATAAGAGTTGTTTGCACTGTTACTTTTTAGAGGCTTTTTGTTTGTTGGTGCTGAATGGTACATTTTTAAATCACATCATTTTTCATTACTCCATTAAACAAGGTTGCTTCTTGGCCAATTACGCACATGTTTTGGTAGTGGTGGATGCATTTGGATATCTTCTTGTAGCAACTAATGCACATGGATGTATTTATTATGGGGATAGGGAAGTGATCAACAATCAGTTTGCTAATGGATTTCGCTTTTAGTGTGCCTAAACCTCAATTTGGTGCAATCCACATTGTCTTGTATTGATTATATTTTGTATAGCCCTAAGTGCAATCACTAGTGACAACAAATTTGAGTTTTGTTTTGTTGGTGCTAAAGACCCTTTAGATTGGATTCGTCAAACTCAGAAACATATTTGGTCCAGGGTAATTGTGAGGTATCTAGGATTTCCATTGGGAATTAGAGTTTCTTCCTCTTCCATGCAAGAAAGATGGTCAATAAGGTTGTAGTTTAAGCTTCAATTGTGGCAATTTAAAGATCTTCCATTTGAAGGTAAGTTAATTGTTGTTTCCAAGGTTTTCCACTCACATATTTAATGTTTCTTGTTGGTTTTCGAACCTGATGCAGGAGCATTCAACTCAACATTATCATTGTATTCTAGTAGACATAGGGGGTCTTGTGTTTCAAGGAAGTTGGTTTCCTAAGTATTGAATTAATGTAATTATTTAATGTTTTGAGTGATTTTAATGAGAATAGGGATTAATTGAATATTGTGAGACATAATTGTAAATGTTCTCAAATGTAGGAGAACATGAGAGATTTAGGATAGTTGAGTGATGAGAGGATTGAGAATTGATTGTAAATCTTAGATTAGGAGTCAGTTCATGATTTTGTGGATTTGAGAGAATCCTTAGGGATGAGGAAGAGATTTTAGGATTTTGTTGAGGAATCTATGGATCTAAACTAGAAATTGGTTTTAGAATCCCTTTGTATAAATGCAAGCCAAAAAGGCATAGATGGAGGTTGGAGAGGTTGAATAGGTAAATAGATAGCAGATTGGAGTGTTTGTAAGCCTACGGGCAGATAATGAACAAAGGCCATTAAATTAGAAGATCAGGCGAGGAGAGATAGAGTGACTCATTATGTAATTATTGTTGATATATATATATATATATGCACAGAGATTAAATTCCAATATATAAGTGTGTTATCGGATATCAATTAGTGGATGAATGAATGAGTTAGGATGTTCTGTGTAGCAAATGTGTGCAGGCGAATACACAGAGGAAACGAAATGCAGTGGAAAGGAATGGGTTGTTGAATCCATTCGAAGACCAAATAATGTTTGGAGGAGCGGAATTTCGAGATCCCAGAAGAAGGCCGAAACCCATAGGAAACACTGAAAAGTGGCGTTAAAACCAAGTAAAGAGATAATCAATAAGTGAAGAAATGATACACCGTAACCGTTGGATCTTGAAGATCAACGGCTAGGATTAAGTCACAACTTAATTCGCGAGGAAGGTGGTTTTGTAACAGTGAAAGCGGATTTCGGGCGGCATCAAAACTGTAAGCGGTATTGAAGGGCGAGCGCCGATTCCACTCATCAAACGACACGTGGTAGTGGGGAGGAGAGAGGAAACTGCTTATCGGGCGGTTAATCCTCGTGCACGTTGCCCGCCGAAATCTTTGTGAGTCGTTAGATCTGGCGCGAGTAAATGGACGACGAAGGATCAACGATTAATTTCGTTGATCGGGAGTAATGTCAACCATTGGATCGGAGGATACAACAGACGGTTGAGATGTAATCGCATATCGCAAGGTTAGGAGGTGAAGGATGTTGCGATGGCCGATAGCGATAATCGCTGATCGGAGGTCGGTGTTTTGGAGATCAGAGCAACAAGGCAGAAGGGCTTGGTATTAACGGACTCGACGAATATTATGGTTGTGGGTATATAAATTTTGAAGTCTGGCTTATATGGTGCGCAGTGGAATTTTAATGTATTCCCTTTGTATTCGGTAAAGTATTGTGCTTGAGTCTTTTAATATAAAAGGGTGGTTTAATTGTTCCGATAGTCACATATCGGAGTCGGAGGCGCGACAGAGCATATATGTGGTAAGACTGTGGGTAATTGTGATGGTTGATTGCGATAAAGGCGTTTATCGATAACTGTGCAAAAGCCGTAGATTGGCAGAAAAAGGTATGTTTGTGCATGTTTTTATGTGTATTCTCTTATAAGAGAATTACAAAGGTTAAACTGCGATAGAAGGAAAATGTGGGCTTTGGTTATATATGTGGCTTATGGTTATAACCTAAGGTTTAATGAGGGCTTAGAGGGGTGTATGAGTCCCGATAGTTAAAGGAACGAAGGTTTATACGAGTTAATAAGTCTCGATAGGAAGGGTTTAAAAGCAAGGCTTTAACTAAAGTTACATATGAAGGATAAGGGGTGATTTATGTACGATAAATGCATATTGAATGGAGAACTAGACTATGTTGGGGTTTAATAAACCATGAAGCATAGGAACTGATGGATGGGCCTTAAACCTTAGTAAATGAAGATTTAACTCGACAGAGAGTTAAAATTCCTGGGACAGACAGGATATGTGCATAATCCATGCATACTGTGGGTAAAGCAAGGCTAACCCTGCGTCAAAACCAAACTCATTTTGTTAAATTGAAGAAGATCTTAAGGTCCTTTTTTGGGGCCAAGTATTTTGGGGAGAGGGGCCTTCCTAAGGTTCCTAGGCATTTATGCATTTGCTGCCATAGCCAGAATGTTGCTTGGGGCTGATTCACATTTCCACCCAAGGGAAGCTCTTGGTGATAAGTTGGTAGTTCGTTGTATCAAGGGTGATGCCCCATGGAAGATTCTACTTATCCACAGGTTGATGTAGGCTAATCACATATACAAAGTGTAGGGTAAATTTGCTTTATGTGATATTATTGGTGGTCCACATCTTTTAAGATCTAGGGGTCAATGTTTCTAAGGATTATTTGGGAAAGCTTGAAGATCTATTGCAAAATGACTTTCCTTATTTTAGGCAACATAAGGGGTTGGGACTGTCCTTTTTGTCCTAGCATGGGTTGGAAGCTTCAAGGTTAATGGATTGTAAAATTTTCAGATTTCAAGCAAGGACACTCAATGAAAAGGGCTTTCTTTTTTTGGTTGTTGTGGAGAGGTCTTTGGGATGTTGGGCACAAGTCTTGGATGTGTTAAAACAAAATGTAGCACCCTTATATGATGCAAATTCTGAAATGTCAAGGGGCTAGTTTTGTACACAAAAAGGTTATCCATTGTTGCCACAATAGCTCTTTCACACACTTTTGGTTGGCTCTTCTTTGACTCAAAGGGGGCTTCCCTAAAGGTAGGATTACTAAGGCTGAAGATTGAAAGTTCAAGGTGATTTTATGAAAGAGTTAGCATAAGCAAAACAAATGGTTGTAGTAAAAGTTGAATAAACGAGTGGTCTGGGAAAGGAATATGAAGGTAGAAAATCCCAAAACTAGTGTTTACCAAATCTTAGGCAAATGCAATGAAGGAAGATTAGTTTAAAGTGAGCTATTTTGTGAATGATTAAGATAGGTAGGGCTGCAAATAACATGCCACAATCCACCTCACTAGTGTTGGAAATGACTATAGAAATGAGTCTTGGAGAGCCCTATTGGTACTACTATTGAACATGTTGATGAATGGTCTTGCCCCACACTAATATATTAATTACAACAATAACTTGTTTGATGGTGAGGAATTGATATATGCAAAAATAGAACAACAAAAAGCAAATAAGAATCTCCATATGTTACTTTTGTCGAAATGACAGATGCTCCATTGCAAGGCCTTCACAACACATTGTATGCAAGCGATCCCTATAATTTTCTAGCAACATTAAAACATGCAAAAATTAAGCATCATGTGTGACAGAATGATACCTCCAATCTTCCATTAAGCTTGCAAAATGGTGTACAACGTAGCCCAAAGTGAGAGCTCCTCAATTGTTGGAAATTCACGCACCCTAGGTTTGGTTTATGCCCTAGCAAGGAACACAAACACACTAGAGATGCCCAACCAAAAACAACTTTGCACAACGGAATATAACAACAAACAGGTCAACAACACTACACAAGATTTCGGCCCAAATCACGTTCCTTATTAGTCCATCAATAAGAAAACCTTAAGGCTCTTGTACCAAGGATCATGGCCCTTTACCAACCTTTATACAATGCTAATATATAGGTCAGTCCTTTGACCAAATACAACTAGGGTTGAGGCCTAGTCCATCAGACTCTCATCTACCCAACTATGAGTACACTCAACTGTCTTTCGCCTACAAAATGCAACCAACAAGATACTTACTCACTTGGGCTTGTTCCTTTAGCTCATAGTCCTCATACAAACCTTGTTGTACATTGTTGTAACACTCAATCCTTTGCTACTAAAGTATTCTCCTAATTGTTGGCCTCATTGTTATCACCAATAGGCAGATCCTTTAAACCTATTGTTACCCTCGGCCTTTTGATCTGTTCTCAACTAGCTATACTTGCCTCTGCCAGACTTCCTTTTATCCTTGTCCAACCCTAACTGACCTTTGTCTGTTCCTCGATCTCTTCTTGCAACTTTGACCAACCCTTGGTCCTGTTACCCACCATTTTGTGGGTAATATCCTTAGGAGAAATTTTTTCTCCGAGATGGTCCTCAGTCGACAGCCAACAACCCTTTGCAGCGATCAACTAGCTCATTGTGCCATTTCTTTGCCACTTGAGCCAGCCATGTGGTCCCTCACCCATCTGCCATGATTGTATGTTTGAAGGCGAGCCTCTCGAATCTAAAGGTATGCCTTGTCATTTTGAAATTGAGTATTTTAGTTTGCTTGTCATGGACACTTTTGGGCATGGATTAATGGGGGGATTCGGCGGAAAGGATGGGCTAGGTCTGTGCTTCTGTCCCCTAGACCCCTTTTTGGAACTAACCTTGGATTCTAGTCCCATGGGATCTCTTTTATTGACCATTTGGTTTCATGGATGGTATTTCACCAGAAACCTTGATTTTGGTTGCGTGGTCCCGCTCCCTTATCACTTATATTGCCCTCTTTCCATTCATTATTACCCCATCCATCATTTTTCCTGCCTGGGTCCACATTCTTCAATTGGGTCCACATAGGGTTAGCGTTCCCCTTCCCCTTGCCCACACCTTAGGTCATGGCCTGGAATGAAGCTCGAAGGTTGATGCAGCTGAAAATAAAGTTAAAAGCATATATGGCCACATTCAACAGGAAAAGTACCACAAAATGCAAAAGATGGTCGGAACAAAAACATTTCAGCACGTGGGCAAAAGCTAATACATGAGCTCTACCCCATTATCATGGCCATCACCCTGGTTCCTACAGGTTCTATGAGCCTTCTTCATCATATAAGAACACATGATTGTCCCAACTTCTTTTGGGCGATGAATCGCCCCATCCTAAAATGGGGTTTCCACTGCTATATCTTACACATCATGCTCTAACCCCTCGAGCCTCGAGCATTTAATCAAAGAGAATCACAAAAAGGCAAAAGGCATAAAAGAAGGGTGGATAAATCAAGGCCGGGGCACCTCATGTACCACGATTTCTCCCTCTTATACGTTATAAACCCAAGTGTGGGCTTCCCTCTTATTAGCTACCCTTGCACCCCGACATGTGACCCAGGGCTACCCCTTTTCATCCCCTACTTCATTCACCATATCTGTCACATGCCACCACCTTTTGAAGGATGTACCTTGAATATTGCCCCCTTTAGAAGTAGAAACCACCTAATAGGGTGGTTGGTTAACCCATTTGGAGTTTAGGAGACATTGACATATCCCTAAGCCCATTATGGAAGGGTAGGCCATTATGAAGTCTCCATCTGTGGTCCATGATTAGGTAAGCTCATTTACTCGATTTCTCTAATGACTTGTTGTACTGGAAGGCTAGGGGACACATTGGATCTTATGCAGGATTGCAGATGGTTTCCATTTGGGGTTTGGTCTCCCTATACAGGGTCCTAATCCTCCAGAGGGCTACATTGGCACATGTAGGGTGAGTGTTGAGAGCCATGGACCTCCACAATAGCAGATTGCACTCCATGGATCCCCACAACCATTCAGAGATTGCTCGTGGTTCACTTATTGGACGAGGAGGATGCACTTGATCCATCATGCCCAACCGACCCCAGATCTACACCATACACTTGGCAGATGATCCAGGACTTCCACGATGATGTGGCATCACCTACACCATCATCCTAGCCCTTGAGGGCAGCCTACAGGCATCTTCGATTTGTTTGGAGACCCATGAGGACACTTGTGTGCCCCAAATGTCATTTGGAGCACCACAGGTTATTACAAGGGGACACCGCCTTGCCCACTGCTTTTGAGGGTCCCTCTCTTCATTATGGCACCCATGGACCTCATTAGGCCTCTTAGAGGGGCCTACGACATGCATCGTTTTATTATTTGACCTCTTGAAAGGCTTACTTTTTCATTTATGAGCTAGTTTGGTGGGCTTGTCACCAAAAGTTGTATTATTAGAACATTATTTTATTTTTGGGGCTTATGTAGGCCAAGGAGGCTAATTCGAACTCCTAAGATGTTTATAAATACAAGTGAGGTGAGATCATTTCTCATCATTTCTTTGGATTGGATCTCTCTCTCTTTAGAGAATTTCACACTTTCTTTTCTTAAAATTTCTGGAGGATGAATTGTAGCTTTTATGGATGAATTTTGATGTATGGTTATTGGTCTATCTTCTCTTGGAGCTTTTCTATTTTCATTTGTGAATGGTTGGATATATTCTACTGCATGTGAGTACGAAATTTCGATGTTATTCTTTTTACTTTTTGTCATATATGCTGGATTGGGATTTTCGTTGTTTTAGGGCTAATTGCTGCATGCAATTATTGCTTAATATTGTGCAATTGTCTCTATTATAATTTTCTCCCCATGTATGGGCCATGTAGTGTGAGCGAAATCTCCTAGGGGTAAAATTTGACCTTGATATGCCATTTCTCTTGTGCATTTGAAGTATAAAAGCTGCAAGATTGTTTTCACTTGACCTAGAGGGTTTGTGAAGTAATTTTGAGGCCTCCTTGATTGACCAAGAAATCTTACACATAATCAACATAGACTCCATTCTCCCAAGGATTAAGGCACTGATCTACCAAGGGTGGTCACCAAAACTCTTATTCTTTCACCTTCTCCCAAGTCTAGCCACATTGGGGTGCCTAGGGCATCAATTTCTTGAGAAGTTAGCCACTAAACAAATTCGATTTCCCAGGTCTCTTGCGCTGGCCTTTCCTTGAGCCCTCCAAATTTGAAGACATTCTGACGGTGGAGTTGGGAGAAAAGCCAAGCCGTAGCTCCGAGACCAAAACTTGCCTTGCTATCCCCAAGGCTAGCACTCCTAGGGTCAAAACAACATTTTTGAGTAATTATATTTTCTTTGATCCTCTCCCCACCTTATCTAGGGCAAGGGTTGCTACTTTCCTTCCTCATACCCTAGACTGGGTCCACTTGGCCTCATGTGGTCCCCACTCTGTTGAAAGACCATTCTTCAAGAACCATCCGGGATACCAATTCTAACAAGGATTTTAGGGATTGGGAAACTCCTTCACAAGTTTTATCCCATAAACCTAACCCTCAAATCCTCTCTTCCTTTCCCTAAAACACAATACCTTGCTTAGAAAGGAAGCAAGTTCAATCCTTCCACCTCTTCTGGGAAAGGGATTCATTTGGATCACTTAGATCCACTGATTTATCCTTCATTGGTGACGCTATTCATATTGGGTCTCCTACTGTCAGTGAAAGTCCGTAAATAGAAGGGGGACAGTGGGCTAAGCCTCCATTTGTTGCCCTTGGCCTAACATTTGCCCTTTAGGGATCCCCTTCAGGTCCCTTGCTAGTTTGAGTGGTAACAAGTCCAACCCCTTCGGCTCACTGGTTTTACTCTCAACCAATTGTTTTGGCATCTTCTAGGCCACATATGCCTTGCTTTAGGTCTCAACCTACCTTCCTTTGGCACTTACAGACTTCGACGAGGCCCTAACAACTCCAACTGCTTCAACAAAACCTTGGTTCAGACTTCGTCCAAGGCTTATCGTTTGTCCGCTATAGGTCTTGGACATACGTTAACCAACCCTTGATAAGATCTCAACCTTCTTTCCCTGTCTGTGGCTACACTTTGCCCTTGCTGGATAGTCATAAGAGCTCATACATCTACCCTACTTAAGCTCTCTAACCAACCTCAGCTTCACAACTTGCGGTCTTGTTCTGTTTAGCATAATAGACCCTCGACCTTGCTTGTCCCAGGCCTCAACCCTCTTGGTTAGACTTTTTCTCCTTCTTCCAACTGCGGCTAGGGAAAACCGACCTGCCCTCTCCACAGATCAAACTCAGCCTCATAGAACTTCAACCTCTTTATGGACAACCACTAACCAAACTCCACTCTTTCCTGGTTGGTTGCTTCTTGAGTTGTCTAGGCTAAGTCCTTATAGCCTCCTCCACAGAAATGAAATCCTTCTCATTTGATGTGACATCTAGCCTCTCCTTTGGCTATAAGGTCACTTAGGGAATGCCTTGGTCCATTAAGGTGCTTCCCTCTTAACCACTTAATAGTAAATTAGAATATAAAATTCACTTGGGTTGTAAGCCTAATCCTTTGGGTCAAAACCCCAAACTTTGGTATTTTGCCCACAAGCTCTCTTTTTATGCGTTTTCTCCACTCGGAAATACCTTTGGAGCTACCAAATTTCAACACTTCCTCTTAGTGAGGGAGGTATTTCCACCACTACCTTGTAGTGACCCTCGCTCCGAATTTGATCCACAACTACGTCCTTCTAGAAGAGTTGGATCTTTGAAGATACCATCCTTGTAGAAATCTCCATCTCCAAGACTTTTCCTTCCATGGCCATGATTGTCCTTGCATGTGCCATGTCTTCTTTTTGCATGATCATGACTTTCCTTGCATGGTGCATGACTGTCCTCACATGTACCATGACTTTCTTTGCGTGCACCACGATTGTCCTCACACGGGCTATGACTTTCCTTGCACCACCGCAATTGTCCTCTCATGCTCAGTGACTGTCCCTGCATGGTCGAAAGGCTCCACTCTCTCGCTTGAACCCTGAACGTTAGGCTTCCACTAGGCGGTTGACTTTCCTTTGCAGTTTCCCTCTGAAGCCAGACTCCCTTTAAGCCTACACAACCTCCTCTTGGCTCACTTTGCTTTCCTTTTCGGAAAGTGCTGCAATTGAACTTGTGTTCTTTCAAGCTCAGTCCCAAGTTGCAGTTGAATGTTGGGCCTAGTCCACTCTAGACCACTGCAACTCACTTTGCAAGTGTCCTCATCCTCTTGGGTCAAACAACTCATATGCACATGGCTCCATTGCCGGATGTGCAATCTTGCAACCCAATGAAGATACATCTCACAATCAACCTACCATCTACAAAGAGCTACCTTGTCCATGCCAAAGCACTCCTTGCCAAGGCATCTGAACTGTCTCAACATACTTTGACAAGTCAACATAAGTCCATCATCAACAACTTGCCACAAAACATATTGTTGCGCATCGAGTTCTCCACCTATCCACCAGAACTCCCATCTTGCTCATCACCAAACTAGTCAAGTCCACATCTCCAAGTTCTCAACTGAACCTTCTATTCCATGTCTAGCCAAATGTGAGTTGGCAACACCGTTGCTTCCTGCAATAGTCTCACGACCCCCTCCTAGAGATGACACCTATACACACTCTGATCTAGCTGCCCTTCAAAGTAGCTCTGATCCCATGTTGGAATTCCACACACCCTAGGTCTCGTCTATGCCCTAGCTAGGAACATAGACACACTAGAGATGCCCAACCAAAAACAACTTTGCACAATGGAATATAACAACAAACAGACCAACAACAATACACAATATTTTGGCCCAAATCACGTCCCTTATTAGTCCATCAATAAGAAAACCTTAGGGCTCCTGTACTAGGTATCATGACCCTTTACGAACCCTGATACAATGCTAATATATAGGTTAACCCTTTGAGCAAATACAACAAGGGTTGAGGCCTAGTCCATCAGGCTCTCATCTACCCAACTACGAGTACTCCCAGTTATCCTTCGCCTACAAAATACAACCAACAATATACTTACTCACTTGGGCTTGTTCCTTTAGCCCACGATCCTCATACAAGCCTTATTGTAGCGTTTAATCCTTTGTTGCTACAATTTTCTTTTACCCCTTGGCCTCACTGGTTTCACCAACAGGCTGATCCTTTAGCCCAGCTGTTACCCTCGGCCTTTTGATTTGTCGTCGACCAACTATACTTGCCTTTGCCAAACTTCCTTTTAACCCTATCCAACCCTAATAGACCTTTGTTTGTTCCTTAGACTCCTCTTGCAACTTTGACCAACCCTTGGTCCAACCCTCGACTCACTGGTTTTTACCCTCAACCAGATGTTCTGACCTCTTCTAGGCCACAACTGCCTTGTTGTATGTCTTGATATTCCTTCCTTGACACCTGTAGACTTTGTCTAGGCCCTAACAACTCTGACTGCTTCAATAGAACCTTGGTTCAAACTTAACCATTCCCTATCCTTTGTCTACGGTAGGTCTTGGACAAACTACACTTTGTCCTTGTTGGACAATCATAAGATCTCATACATTTGCCCTACTTGAGCTCTCCAACCAGTCTCAACTTTCAACAACTTGTGGTCTTGTCCTATTTAGCATAATAAATCCTCGACCTTGCTTGTCCTAGGCCTCGACCCCTCTTGGTTAGACTTCTGCCCTGTTTTCTAGTTGTGGTTGGGGAAAATCAACCCTTCCTCCACACATATCAATTTGGTCCTCACAGAACTTTGGCCTCTTGTTGGAAAAAACCACTAACCAAACTTGGCTCCTTCTTGGTTGGTTGCTTCTTGAACTGTCTAGGCTAAGTCCTTCTAGCCTCCTCCACACAAATGAAATCCCTCTCATTTGATGTGACATCTCGCCTCTCCTTTGGCTAGTATATATAGTTGTGGATAGGTCACTCAGGGAACTTCTTGGTCCATTAAGGTGTTGCCCACTCAACCACTTAACATTAAATTAGAATATAAAATTCACTTACTTGGGTTCGAAGCCCACTCCTTTGGGTCAAAACCCCAAACTTGGGGTATTTTTCCCACAGACTCTCTTTTTGTTGGTTAACTCCACTCAGAAATACCTTTTGAGCTACCCAAATTTCAACATCAATCCCCAAATTCCCAACCATTACAATGGATGAGAGCTCCTCTTTATATAGTGAGTCTCTTCTCTCATACAAAAATATTTTTAACTTTTAACTAACTTCATGTCAAGTGAAACAAATATTATAATGATGGAGTCATTAAATATCTTCAAAATCCATGGTTGATCATGTTACAACATGTGGAAATTAGCCTCTTTAAGGCAATTTGCCCCCATCCAAATATAGTAGTAGTATGCACCAAAAATAAGCATCAAACATAGTCAAATGCCAAGTGTCCACATGTAATGTGCCCTTTAAGGGTGTGCATGCATGCAACCACTTTGATTGTGTGAATTCCAAGGTAATCAACTCCATGGATGAATATCCAAAATGCCAAGTGGATGGAGTGCTCTACAAGAAAAGATGTAGTCAAAACTCCAAAATGGCAAGTGGTCCATCTCCACAAAGAAAATCCAAGAGGACGAGGATGAATTAGGGTTTTGACCAAGCCAAAACTCCATGAAATAATAAAATTTATATCTTCAAGAATAACGAGAAATGTTTCCACAAGTTCACCCTCCAAGAATAATCTCCAAAATGGAAAGGAGACCAAGTATATGATAATGCTAAGTCATATGTTTGATCCTCTTCATCTGCCACACACGTTCCAATAACAACCTCCATAACCACCCCAAATAAAATAAAATATATGGCAACTCAAAGAGGCAAGGGTGCTCTCCAATGAAGGTCAAAAGATACCAAGTGTAGTTGATATCCATGCAATAAAGATGAGAGAGCACCTAAGAGAAGTGCTCACTAGAAAACTATGCAATGTAACTACCTTAACCACATAACGAATCATAAAATATTCTCCATATGAAGTGCACCCTATGAGAATGTGCCAAGGTGGTTAGACTTCATAAATAAAATACTCCTCCATATACCATGTTGTAAAAGTGTCCAACCAACCCAAGAGTGTGCCCTAGAAAAGTGTGCCGACCTCTGTAGAAACAAATGATATATAGCATGCCTTGAAAAATGTGCCCAAGAAGGGGGGCTTGTCACTAGAAAACTTCAATTGAGTTCTAATAACCTCTGTATGTGTGAAAAGGAAGCATATATAATAGGGTGTCTAAGCTATTAACCTTTATTTGGATAAATTAGATTAGTTTAACCATTGAACACTTAAAATCAACTTCAACTATAGTCCTCTCAATTAGTCGCCGACAAATCAAATCACCATGAACATGTGTGCCAGTAAGGGGTGCACTTTAATAAAATGTTTTAGCTTGTAAATAAAAAATTTTCTTCTAAACAAAATGCCTCCATGATAACAACAAAACATAAAGTCCAACTTAAAGTGCACCACCACCATGGGATTACTAAATCAAATCACCATCTAACCTTAGGAAAAGGTTAGATCACCATCAAATCATAAAATCCCACAAAGGCAACTTGAATCTTCCCAACATAGCAAGATCATAAGAGAAAGGGAGATAACAAAAAGGCTAACCGATATAACCATCAATTGTGTTCCTCATTACACATCCAACATATAAGGACCATGTGGAACACCCTTCCTAGTGCCTTCACATAATACCACATTGTTATGCAAAAGTCACTTGGAAACTTCAATGATCACGGAACACACACCTCCTAACCACTCTCAGCTAACCCCTAGGGTGGCTTGAACCATCCTCCCTATCCAAGAAAAGTATATATGCTAAAACCACCATATTAAGATAGTATGCTCCATATCTATCGACTATGCAATCAAGGGGTGATCGACAAGGCAAGGACATGTGAAAATATCACCAAGCAACAAACAACATCATCCAACCAAGGAGAAGTGAGACTCCCCCAACCAAAGATCTCTATTGTGTGATCAAATGCAATGAAGAGAAAGAGACCCCATGAAGATGTATCCTCCAAGTTGGTCCAAGGCTCCAAGAGTACCAATAGCAAGTCGGTCCAAGGCTCCAAGCGTACCAATAGCAAGTATCCATCAATGTGATGAAAATTGCAAGCTGAAACTTCATAAAATATAAGTTTTTACATGATGCATTCGAGACTTTTGCTTATGCGAGTGCATAATTGTTTTTTGACAGAGTGACTATTCAGGGGCTACAAAAACTTATAGGAAATGAGCATTTCCCAAAAATGAATAACACCTTTTAGGGCCCCATTTGAGTTGATTGGTGATGGTCTTATGATAAAACCATCTTTGAGAAGCAATATCCTCTTATGCATAAAACTAAAAGATACCATCAACTCAATTATTGAATGCAAGATGGTCTTCTTTGGATGTTGAGTTTTGATGAATTGCTTGCATAAGCAATGTGTTGTCTTGTAAGGTATCCCACAAACATTGAGTTTTTGCATAGCTAGTGTTGTAGTCTTTTGATAGGGTCTAGGCTTACTAAAAGTGGATTTGACGATGAAAAATGCTCGTGACAAATTTAAGTCTCTCAAAACACATTTTCTTTCAGTTCCAACTTGCTCCTTGATGTTGGAGATTATCTCAATAAAAAGTTTCATACCTATTTCCATGTATCATCCATCAACTTTGATTAGATATTGTAAATTGTTCATTCCCAATATTTATGTTGATTTATGGCATTGTGTATGGATTACTACTATTTTTTTTGGAAAGTGTGTCATAAGGGTATTTTTGAAGGAATTGTAAGCGTCACCTTTGTTTTTTAGAAGTTATGTTTGGATGAGGTAAGTACCCATATTAAGATGTCAAAATCTGCTTGCATATTTTATTTTATATTATATAACTTTTTCTAAATAAAGGAATAATAGGAGCCACTGCTTGTAAGAATACAATAGAAGTTGTGTTAGAGATGGTAGGGATAATTAATGCATGATTAGCATTACTCAAAGCCAATTCACTAATAATCACACATCATAACGAAAGATAATACATAAAACAAGAGTTGTATAGTTACAATAAGTAGCTCTTAAGTTAGTATTGATAGTGATTCATTCAAGTGAGACAATTACAAACAAGGGTTAGGCCTCATTATAAACAGGTCTTAGGGTCACTTATGATGTGGACCCTAATGTGAGGTGTGGTACACCAAAGGTGCACTCATGAACGCTAATGTGGTCCACGACGAATGACTAAGGGTGCATAATAAATGAATTTTAAGGGTCATTGGAGCCACAATCAAGGTTAGCCAACGTATCTCCAACATCTCTTCTTAATATTGAGTTGGGAAAGACAACACATTTTTGAAACAATATGAGCAATTTAAGAGTCGAAGAGAAGGATATAGTCGTCAACTTTGATGTGTTGTTGCTTTTTATTAAACAAGTGACAAATCAAGAAGTTGCAAGCTTTGTAAAGGCTTATCTAAACTATACTTATTTCGTCATTTGTGGTGTCATTTATGAACAAAGGGATGGGACCACAACATGATCCCATTTATCTTAGGTTGTAGCCAATGTATACATGGAAAATTTCGAGAAAGATACATTCAACTTGTTCCCTCTCATGTTGAAGTGGTGGGTATGGTATTTGGATGACATAAATATAAATTGGCCACATGGGACAGTGGATATGGAAAGGTACTATGAGCTACTGCACTCTCAATTGAAGCTCATCAAATTCACCATGGAAGTGGAAGAAAGTTAACTGTATACCTTTCTTGGATGTTCTAATTTCCAAGAAAGTTGATGGGTCTCTATCTCACTAGGCTTGTTAAAGGAAGATCCACATTGATAATACTTGCATGTAGAATTGCATTATCACCCATCCCATCAACTAGGGGTTCTTGTTGGAAAATGTAACTAGGTTCGGTCTTCATTAAATGTATTTGAGTCATCTTGTAATGTACTTGTCAAAAGAATAAAGAAAATAATTATTATTATTTTGTCTTATTAAAGCATGGTTTCATGCTTAGGTCAAAGTCCCCATTGAAAACTTCTAGGATTTATTCTGAGTTAATAGAGTCATTGTACTTTTAAAGAGTTCGTGGGCTTTTGAATCATGTAAAAAGGTTAAGTATTGAGTCCAGTATGAATTCTGTTGCCTCCACACCAAGTCGGCCTCAAAGATGGCCATTTGACCTCACCAAAGGACTATAAATGAAGTAGTTTGAACTCCATTTGAAGCACTCACTCAACAAGCTAGTTCTATATCTCTTGAAGCTGGAAAAAGTGCGAAATAAGAAGAAGGAAGAAAAGGAAGTGCGAGTTTGGTATAGGAGGTGGAAAAGAGTAAGATCTAAATTTTGGTGCATCTCTCTCATGCCTTGGTTTGGAAGATCGAAGTTCTCTTGTTGATGCCGTAGTCAGTTGTCGTATGTTGCCGCTGTCAAATCAAAGTATAGGTCGAAGTTGTTGGTGTTGTTGCCTCAAGAAGTTGTATTGGGCCAAAATCGAAGTTCCTATGTGAAGATCGAAGTCTTTTAGTGAAGATTGAATTCTCCAAAGCAAGGTCAAAGTTGCTAGGTTGAAGAGCTGCTATTGCTAGGTCAAAGAGCTGCTATTGCTAGGTCAAGTAGGATCATCTGCAAGGGAAAAGGAAAGATGACTTGGTGTGGAGGAAAGTTTGTGTGAAGGTCTAGAGTCTTGGAATATCTTCGGAAAACTATTGAAGGAAGAATTACTGACTGGGTTTTCCCCTAGAGAGGGTTTTTGCCTTGGCTGTGAGCCTATATCTGGTGTCCATTGTTTTATGTGTTATTGCTTGATGAACTAAAAGAAAGAAGAGATGTAAAGGAACCTAATAAGAAGTTAAGGAAATCACAAGTAATTATCAAGTATAAGAAAATCTTTCTGCCTTTCTGATTTTCTAACAGTTCTAACCACTCCCCTTGCCCAAGTCCTTAGTCCTTAGAATCTTGGATATGAGCATGTGGAACTCGAATTAAAACACCTCTCAACAATTTTGAAAGAGAATGGCTATGGGGAGGAGCAAATACTCGAATCTTTTTGAAAAGGCTTAGAATGGCATTGGGAAAGGCAGAGGATGTTGAGTTTTGTAGCTTGGGAGGTGTTGAGAAATGTAACTAGTTTCGATCTTCATAATTGTTGTACTCATTTCAATATGTATCCTATGTAAGAAACAAGAAAATAAAATAAAAAGTTAGTATTATTAAAGCATGTGTTTCATGCTCATTATTGATGGTCGTCTAGGTAAAAGTATGTTCTTTGTGCTTCTAGGGTTTGTTAGGTCTTAGGATTTATTGTCATGAGTCAAAGGAGTCAACATCATGTTTATAAGATCCTTTTAGGAAAAATGTAATTGTAAAATGAATTATTTTTGAGTCTAGAAAGTCCTGGAAACTCCAAAAGTACAAGTCGGCCTAAAGGAGGGAATTTGACCCCTTGAGAAGGCTATATAAAGGAGTAGTTTGACCTCATTTGGCACTCACTCACTCCACAAGTTCGATCTATCAAGAAAGAGTTCGATTCGTAGCTAGGAAGCTAGAAGGAGAGTGAAGGTCTAAGAGAAGAAATGAAAATATCTTTTTTTGGGTTCTATGTTTCTCACACGTGTGAAATTCTAGGGTTTATGGGATACAGGAAGAGGCCGAAGTTGTAGGTCCGAGTTGCACTAGGATGAAGTGTAGTGACTTGTAGCTGCAAGAGAGAATACTCTATCTAGACCTCGTTGACTTTGGGAAGAGTTGTCTTGCTCTAGGAAGGTCTTAGGAGGAGGTTGGATTAGGGTCTATGAGGAAGCTGCAAGGCCAAAATTGCAGGGACGGAGTTGTAGGACGAGTTGCAGTATTGATGTTGACAAATTGAAGTTGCAATATTGAAGCTGGTTGATGCAGAATCAAGGAAGGACTTGAGGAAGGGCTGACTTGGTACTAGGAGAAGGACTTGGTCTAGGGTTTGGGTCTTTGTATCTCATTTGAAGCAGATTCTAAGAAGAGAAGAGTTTCTGGGTTTTCCCCTTGGAGGGGTTTTGCCCTGGTTGAGAGCCTAATATCTGTGTCCTCTATTGTTGTTGTTACATGAAAAGATCTAACTGAAGAACATAAAGAAGATAATTAAGATTCACAAGCAAATATCAAGGTCAAAGGAAAATAAGATTGATAACTGCCACTTTCCATTTTCCAACATGGTATCAGAGCTAAGGTGAACAAGGAAGGTGTGATAGCCCCACCTAAAGTCCTCATACAAGCTGCATTGTAAATATTTTGCAACATTTGAAATCAAGAAAAGGGGGGCCGAGTTAAGGACACAGATTCTAGAGCTGTGGAGGAGGTTGCTTGCTTGGAACGTTATGGTTTCTTGTGCAAAGAAGAAACCTAAAATGCATGACAACCAATAAGCGCTGGCTACTGCATAACTTGGAGCTCTTGAAATTAAATGAGTTGCAAGAGGAAGTATGCAGGCCCATGTTGCTTGAGAAGCAACCACAAGGAAAAGGACAAGAATTTGTATGGAGGGGTTGCGCATTGCAGGCCAGCAAGGACGCAACAGTAATGGTGTCTGAGGAAGAGGTTAAGAAAAAGGAGAAAAGGAGGAGTACAGATGGAGAGGCAAAAAAGGGGGAAGACACATTCAAACGGGAGGAGGAGACAGGGAGATGGAGGAAGAGTGGTATCGAGGGGAAGATCTAGCAAGAGCTTCCAACAGGCAGAGCTGAAGAGAAGAGAAGAGAAGGGGATTGGCTCTCGATCCCTGGAGGCCGTGGGTTGAGTTGCTAGTCTTTGGAGCCCTCTAACAACTTGGGGTCCCTAGAGGCTGTGAGTTGAGATAGGATCCCTGGAGCCCTGTAACAACTTGGGTTCCTGGAGGTTGTGGGTTGAGACAAAGGTCTCTGGAGCCTTGTAACAGCTTGGCTCCCCTGGAGGCTGTGGGTTGAGATAGCAGACTCTAGATCCCTGTAATAGCTTGGGAAGAGACCATCATAAAGCAGAAGCAGAGGAAGACTAGAAGGAAGACTTGTGGTTACCACCCTGATGGCACAATGGATTATGGAATCCCTAGAAGGGGGTGATTCACTGTGTGTGCACTTGCGGGTGAGTTGGGTGCCCCTGGACTCTTAGTGTCGACCAAGCTAGTAGCTGCCAGTTAGTGGGATTGAGGAAGGAAGTCCTTTGGAGTCCCTGATTCAGTGACAATTGGTGTGCTAGTCCCAGAAGCAAGCAATCCCCTCAGACTCTGGAGTCTAGCTTGGGGGTGGCAACTGCAAGTAAATGTGGCTACAACTATCTATGGTTGGGTGGAGAGTCCTTGTCCTATACTTAGTTGCCTTGCAAGTTCAAAGATAAGTATCTGTTTATGTCGCTTATCTTCTAATGAATCATGTCGCTGTGTTGTAGATAACAGTTCTTGATTCAGGGACTGCAGTGTGTTGATTATGCTTGCATATGTGGTACATTCCTGTGGGGATATATATATGTGTGTGTGTGCTGAATATATAGATGCATGTGTGTGAAAGTTGAAAGAAAAACTGTGTGTAATGATTGCTAATGATAGACACAGAACATCTGATGCATAAGAGGCATAATAAACTGCATGATCACAAAGGCTAAGCCACAATGTTGTGTTGCATCTGGACCTATATACATGTTTGATAGTGTGAGAAGCAACACATAAATAACTTAATAAGGAAGAGATGAAACTCGTTACATATCGTGGTTGAGCCATGAGAGCTTGGATTAAACTTGAGAAATAGTGGGTTATGAGACTCTTTTTATTATTAGGAAGATTACAGGGAAGACCCTCTACATAGCCGGGTTTGTCTTTGCTTGTGTGTCATTTGTTACCAAGTTATAAGTTATTGTGTTGCATGGCAAGCACTGCATTAATGTCAAAGGGAGTTTTTCCCTGGGACCAATCACGCTGCCAACTTTGCTTGAATGTCCTTCAGCGTAGCATTTTTAGCAAGCAGGATACTAGTTGTTGGTGTGTTAGGGTGGTTGCTAAGGCACCTGAAAGCTCCGTATATTACCATGGAGCTGCTTGTAGGCTCGACACATGGTCTGGTACTGTCAGCGTGTGGTAGGAGAGGTGGGAACCTCTCAGAAATCCGCACCAAGCCCATGGTAGGTAAGCCACGCAGGGGCGCCTATGCTACCTTGGGTGGCATTCCCTCCTAGTGGGAAGGGAAGACTAGCAGGCCAGGTACCCATTGGAGAATCTATTGCTCAGGCTCAGGAGGGATAATGTCGTATATCACCCTAAGCAATCAAGGGCATGGACATGAAACTATGAAGCACATCTAGGAGTCTACCATATTCCTGAGAAAGAGCCATAGTCAGCAAGATTAGCTCGAAGAAGCTTGTGCGACGACAAAGCTTGTAGCCAGGGAGGCTGCAGAGCTTTTTGTCTAAGATACTGCGCGATGCAGAGTAGAGATCCTTTGACCGAGTCATGGCGGGAATGGGGAGGAAGGCCTTGTTGCGGTGCAAAAGAGTGAGGCCATGAACTTATAGGAAAAAGTTTGGGCTAACCTTATCCCTTAGACGGTCAAAACCCTAGTCGAGGGAGACTTTCGATTGGTGGAACCAGATTCCCCTCACGTGGTCGGTCGGAATGACGAAGGAGGAAAGCTGTAGAGCCTGATGCCCGAAAGATAATTTAATTTGGAGTCAGGGACTCGACAGTAAAAGGGTGCCGGAGTTCTGTCGAGAGATGATGATGGAAACTTCTTCTGTCACTTGGACTCGTCAGGCGAGGAAGCAACCAATGGTGGCCACTTGGGAAGGTCGGAAACCTGGAGTGTTGTGCGAATGATTTCTTAAAGGGTTATGGGTTCGATGGTTCCCGTCTACTAAGTAAAACCAAGTGCGAATCTAGTTGTCGAGGGATCTCTCTCCCCTTAAATTGAATAGATGACGACTCCTCGTCAGAGTGAAGAGGACGTCAGCATGACGTCTTGAAGGGCATGTGGTAAGCAGTTTGGGAGTTTTGGGTACCTAAGTGAGCCACATACGGGTGACATGTGGACCTCTCACAGGTCGACATGCGGTGTGGATGACGTTACCCAGACAATGGTTAGACCTCGGAGGTCGGAAACCTTGTAAACGCAGATGGCTGAATGTCTCGGGGAACCATAGGTACCAGGGATTGTCAGTTGACGACGCACTGGTTGAAGGAAAACTTCTCTATCACTTGGGATCATTAACTCGGAAGTAGTCGAATACAGGTGCCGGGGTTGTGGGACCCACAAGAACACCGACAGATAGTGCGCCGAAACGTTGGATTCCTGTTGGGTGTCTCAAGTTGAGAGTTGAGACATCCTGAGGGTCCCAGAGTGGTGACACGTCAGCTAGAAGATCAGATTCCAAGGGGGGCGTCTGAAGTTGAGAGTTGAGACATTGTGAGGGTCCTGGAGTTGTGACATGCCAGCCTGATGATCGAGACCCTGAGTGGCAATCTCAAGGTGCATTGGGGTCCCAGAGCCACACCAAATTAGTCAACAAAAAAAATAAAATAAAAATAAAATAAAAAATTATTATTATTACTCCATTCCTCAGATGTGAAATGAAGGGGCCAGGTACGTTATAGAAGGCAACTGGAAGGACGCTAGAAGAAGTTACTTGTTAAAGGAAAGGAAAAAAAAGAAGCTCTTCAAGAAGAAGTTGCTTGTCAAGAAGAATCATTTGAGAAAAGACTCAAGGAAGGGGGGTTTCTACAAGGAGATCAAGTCTACATCAAGCTTGCATCAAAGGAAGATCTAAGCGGAAGACTCCAAGAAGAGCATTGATCTCTCTCTCTAAAAGAAGATCTGTTTGGGAGACATCTTTCAGGGATCTTGAAGGCATCAAAAGGATTGGAGATATCGTCCAAAAGAATCTTGATCTCAAGTAAGTAACATATTATTACATCATGTTTGATTCTACTGGTCATATGGGTTCTTTCTGCAAGGAGAGCAACAAGCTTGTAGGAGCATTAAATTATCTGGCATGGAAGAAAAGCGTTGATCTGATTCTCACAAAACAAGAAGTAATGGAGTATGTTGCTGGGGAATTTATTGAACCTAGCAAATACAAGACACAAGAACTAATATAAGAAAGGGGAAGTAAGCGCTCAAAGGATCATAGTTGAATCCATCAAAGACTCTCTTGTTCCATTTGTTGCAAATTTGAAGACTTCCAAGGCTATGTATGACAAGCTAGTAAATTTGTAATCTTTAAGTACACCTGGACAAAATATGTCTTTGCGGAATAAGTTATATAGAATGAAGAAATCAAAGGATGAGGACATGGCATCCTTTCGCATGAAAGTCTCTTAGCTTAGAGACCATCTGCAAGGACTTGGGGAAACAATTTCTGATTCGGAAGTGACCATATATGTACTAAATGCATTGCCACTAGAATGGAGTAGCTTTGCAACAAGCATCTACTCCAAGAAAGATTCAACTCCCTTTGACCAGTTGTGGGCTCAATGCATATTGGAGGAATCAACTATCAGATGAGCAATCTCAAGCCTTTCTAGCCCGAGTCAAGAAACCGAAGAAAGGGAAGTTTGGAAAGTCCAAGAAGAAAGACATGTCCAAGGTTCAATGCTTCAAATGCAATGAGTTTGGACACTTTAAGAGGGATTGTCCAAGCCAACAAAACAATAAGTGGAAGGAAAGAAGTGAGGCTCACATAACTTTAGAAATAGGAGAATCGGAGAAAAAGAAGAAGTGAAGGATCCTTACTATTGAAGAAGGCACTTTGGCTTCCTTTAGGATAGTATGCATTATGTAGATCACCATAAAGAGAAGCATATGATAGTCGTATGTTTAGAATTTACATGATTAAATTGCTTTGCAGAGATCATCTAGATAGATAGATAGACCATTTTTTTGTGCATAATGTTCATCCAAGTATTATCTAACACTATGTTAGAGGTTGTCATCTTGCTTAAATGGATCGTCATGATCCTAGAAGAACCATCATCTTGGAAGGTTCTTAGGAGAAAGCACTATGACAAGGATAGTACGCATTCCATGTAATGTGGAAATAATACTGGTAAAGGGATGAAGGAATGCAATGGGTCAGGTTGCAAGGGTCACTCTAGGACAAAAAGCTAGATGATTGGATGGATGTTAATTTTAGTTAAACATGTTCTTTTCTTAGGACAGTTACTTCAATATTCCATATTAGTCCATTTATCAATCCATTAGTAATAACATGAACCATTAAGTAACTGAAGAAAGACCATCGACAATAAATATAGAAGACAAGCCAGACAAGAGGACACAAGAATATGGCTAAAGCCAGGGAAAAACCCCAAGATGGGGAAAACCTTTGATCAATTCTTCTTATTATTAATATCAAATGTTCAAAGAGAGAGAAAGAGCAAGTATAATAATATAAGTCAAGATTGAATTGATGAATCACTGTCCAAAGCTACCTTGTAAAGTTTGCAACTTTAACTGATATATCTTGCTACCTGGTTAGGGCTCCTAATAGTCACTGTCAAATTCTTCCAAACAATTCCTGTGATCTCCCAACAACTGCGGCTTTCCTTCCTAGACAATCTCCTTCGATTTGGGATTGCTTTTTTGATGTAGGGTCAGGTGACTTGGTTAGGGTAAAACACCAACACTTTAGCCCTCTTCCACTTGCACAAAACACCTATATCAGTTGCAGCCAGACTTCAAACAAGGTTTGCAATATAATACTGTTAGTCTGAGCTAATACCCGCCCTAAAGTAGACTTGCGAATCTCCTTTTGCTAGGGTATGAAGCTCAACCTTCATATAACCCTTGATACAGGCCTGTAGCAGCCCTAAATCACAACAGTTGCCTTCTGCTCCTACTTGGCCCCCTGAAAGAGACAGAACAGACTTCAACGATGCCCATAATTACCCTTTAAGTCCTGCGACTGTCTCTCATAAGAATCTTGGCCCTGTGAGAGAAGAGAGCCCAAAAAAAAACACTCCTTTGCCCTCCTTCTGAAGTCGGCTACCTCAGACATACTTTTGAGCCATTTTATGTGTGTAATGAGGTTGTAGGCTCCTCTATATATACAAATTGTTGGGGGATTCAAGTGATGTGACCATTGGGCTTTATGAGCCTACATAGAGGTGAGGCCAACCTTGATAATTTACATATGAGTGGGCATAAATTCAAAAACCTATTTCTCCTTATCCAAATATAGCGATCTTTAGGTCGATTTTGGTCCTCTTGAAGAGAGGAAATCAATGCCATAATTATTTTCTTCAAAAGACCCGCCCTAAGTGGAATTTGGGCCTCGTTGCCAATTTTAAGACTCCTCAACTAGGGAGAATTCCACCTGCCAATCCATTCATTATCATGCCATCCTGTCATCGCGAGCCATCTCTGCATCTCGTCTAAGCTCTGCTGAATATTGATATAGATAATGAAGAAGAATTGATCGAGAGAGTCACAAGGCCTTGCCACTCTCCACTGACAAAAGTCAGTCTACATAACTAGGGGTCGAACCACAATCAGACTTGATCCCAAGCAATCAAATTGGTTAAACATCATGCATCCTAGACATAGGGAGTACGACAGTACACGGTGTGTCCATCAGTAGTGCTATGGTCCCTATTCACTTTTCCCAGCTCATTGGCTAGATGAGAGGTACTTCCCATGTGTCCTAGACAACATGGGTAGGATGATGCAGGGAAAGAATGAATCACATCCTGTTCACAACCACACGTAGGGAAAGGGTGAACCACATCCTAAGTCACATGTCACAACCATCGTAGGGAAAGGATAAACCACATCCTACATGCATGCAAACCACCGAGAGTAGGGAAAGGTTGAACCGCATCCTACATGCATGCCAATCAACAATCGTAGGAAAGATCCTACACGTGGGGAAAGGATGAACCATGTCCCACCGACATGTCAACCATTGATCGTAGGGAATGAGCATCCTACATGTGTGGGGAAAGGATGAACCATGTCCCTCCGACATGTCCACGTGTGACAACAAGGAGATGCTTGTATGCATCTCTCACTGGGGTATCCATAGGAGAAGGTGAACCACTCATCTTGCTCATATGCCATAGGAGAAGGTGAACCACTCATCGTATGCATATCTCATCAATCACAGGGAAGGTGAACCACTCACCCTACATACATAACCACCATAGGGGAAGGTGAACCGTGAACCACCTACCCTATGTGTCATATATCATCATGAGGTATCATAGGGGAAGGTGAACCACTCACCTTGTACCTAGCATACCTATAGGGGAAGGTGAACCACTCACCCTATTGTTGCTCATAGCATCAAGGCGTACCCCAGTCCCCTAGGAGCTCCCAGAGATCAATGTTCAACCGGGACCCTCCAAGTAGGGTCTATCCATGACTCCCAACCTCTCATTGAAGAAAGATAATCTTGACCTTAACAAGAGGCTATGAAAGGGAGATAGTAATCTGCTCATCCATCCAATAATGATGGAGTTTGGTAGCTCTCCAATGCGCCATATCAAAGCGGTACCCAATACTTGGAGTCAGCATGTGCTCAAATGGCTCACTGAATGGCTTCTTCAATCGAATGGCTTCATAGTAAGCCATCTTGACCTTAACAAGAGGCTATGAAAGGGAGATAGTAATCTGCTCATCCATCCAATAATGATGGAGTTTGGTAGCTCTCCAATGCACCATATCAAAGCGGTACCCAATACTTGGAGTCAGCATGTGCTCAAATGGCTTCTTCAATCGAATGGCTTCATAGTAAGCCATGCTTGCTGCTTTCTGCCTCAATGTTGCTCCCAGATTACCATCTTTGTTTTATTCATGGTGGATTCTAAAAGTTATAGCACCTAGATGTGCACTTTCCGTTCACCATACTGCCAAATTAGCAATTTCTGGAAATAGAATCACAGAAATATCTCAATAGGCAGCTATCATCTCTGGGATTTGTCCATAGATCCACTCGGAGTCTTTATAGCGAGGTATATGTGTTTATCAAGAATACCAGGCCCCCCACAAGTTGTTTATATCCAGATCAACAGCTTTTCTGTTTTTTCAGACCTGTCTTTCATTTTGACTTGAAAACTCCCTCTTACATTGGTAAATGAGAGGATCATCATCTGTTAGACAGATATCATCAATAGCTGCATCTTCGATCATGGCTCCCTCTAAATATCAGGAAAGTGACTTGCTGCAACCTTACCTGTCATTATTCCTTTGGTCCATGTGACAAAGTTAACCATTCAATTAGGTGAATCATAATCATATAGGTTCCATGCAGCTTCTCAGGCAACCAGAGATATATTGAATCAGAATCATTAGATCAGTGGTTATGACTTGCTTTTGTCCTTTGATATGGTCTTCCTTCTTGTAATAATCATTGCCAGGGATTGTATAACTCCCTTTGGAGTCTTACTTCAGTTGGTCATCGGCCCTCGGGCCTTTACGAGACTGCTTTTCATCTTTAAGATCATAAAAATTAAAGTGCCCAATGATCCAACCAAAATCAGGGACTTCTCAGTTCCCTCCATCAATGCTTTCTCAAAGAGGTACCTCTGTCCTTTATGATTACAAGGTCTGTCGCAGGATTCTGCATCTAGATGCCATGAACATGTTCTTAAAAGGGGAGACTTCCAAAGTTGCGCATAGTGCAACCTTCATTACCATATTCTTTCTGAACTTTTGTCTGCTTCAAGACTTCCTTCAGATTAACTTTTGCTAGATTCCTTTCAAAGGATGACAATTAAGCTTTCCTTGAGCTGGCTCTCTTGCTTCAGACTGCGTGTTTCAATGATGCTACTGCAGGACTTCGAGATAAATTACTGTATAGAGAGTTTCAAGGAGACTGTTCCTTCTCAAAACTGAAAGAGGATTAATGCCTTTCTATTCTTCTGTTTTCAGTATAGACCCTTATTCAATAACAACATTGCCACTTGTAAATCAACAATCTCCATAGGTTGGCACTACTAATATAAGAAGTTTAAGCTCTGAATATTTGTGTGCTGATTGTGTTACTTTGTGCAAAGAAACTAGATAGGAGTCTCGATTTCTCTTCCTTTGAGACAGAGGCTTGAATTAAGTTCTCTTGAAATGCAATTATGCTCAGAACAATTGAAGGACTAGACTTCTTCTTTTCTCTCCTTTACTTGTAAGATCAGAATTCTGAAAGAGTAACCCGGACCTCACCTTTAAGATCATGTCCAGTCATATGCTCAAAATATCCTTACACAGGTGAAGACTCAGATTTTTTTTTGGTCATACAAACAATTAAATTCAGGCTCAAAAGGAATGTTGCAATGTGTCTCTTTTTGCACTTTACATCAAGGTCAAAGACATCACACAGATCAGTGATAAAGACACAGAGCGTCCCGAGCCAAATTCCTATTGTAGTATAGACTGTCGAGATTTAGATCAGGTAATGTCTTGCAGAGATGAGGTTTTCAAACAATCTGATAAGTGCTCCAGAAGATATAGTGATTTGTCTCACTAAAACAAATGTGTTTCTATCCTTGCAAGAGTGTCATAAGCCACTGATCAAATTAGGGCTTGTTGTGTTGTGTACAGGAAGGCTTTAGCAATCCTCGCGAACCTTCTTCAGGGCTGATAAAGACTTGAAACAAATTCTCATTGAATTAAAATGAGAACCCTTCATCAAATCTGCCTCCAGTGAATAGACAAGACCCAGAAAACAAGAGAAGTCAGCCTTGTAACCTTCAGAACATGCTTCGGCCTTCTGCTGGAGATGGATGCGACATTTCCTGGCCTCAGTAGTCAACAAAATTTCACAGCATACTGCCCTAAGAGGAACCACAGATTTGGATCACAAGAAGGCCTCAGAACCTGCGGCATTGCCTCAAAGATGCCCTTCAAAATACCTCAAATGAAACCCCTATGTCCAAAAGAAATAAACAAACAAAAGTGTCAAGTAACTGTAATTTCGTGCCACCAAAAAAAACAGTGCATTGCTTCCACAGGACGAGTAAGGTTTCTTAAATGATGCTCAGAAATTACCAGCCAGACCTACCACCTACTAAAGATAGGTTAAACATGCTCCACGGGGCCAAAGTGCTTCAGTAATCTGCCCAAGAAAAAGCAACGAGTACTCAGAATCACAAAAATTAGATCCAAGAAGATCAAAACTTAGACCTCCTCATTTGCTAATTATTCCAGGCCACAGACAAATTTCAAAAGAATCTTATCAGAGAATGAACTTTCCTTCTGTCTGTAGTTTTATTGTTGAAGGCCTTTGGCACCTTCTGTCTATAACAGCACTAGAAAACAGCCTTCTAGGACAAGAAATACCCTTGTTCACCTGTGCTAACAATCTGAGTGGCTACAGCTTGAGGAGAGGGTCTTTCCTAGACCTCTTGATCTTCCTATCAGCCCTCCACAATCAGTTGTACCTACAGCTTTCCCTGTGGTACTGAACAGAGATCCAAACCATACCAAAATATGCACAGAAATACCCTGACTTACCTTTGCACCAGCATCCTAGGTCAGCAAGAAATCCTCACCAAATTCTGTCCTAGACTTTCCCTTAAGCCTCCTCAGTTCATTGCCACATATGTCTTTGCTTCAGATCCGTTTTCCCAAATCACTTTTCCTCCTAGATGCAAGATTTTAATAGGGCTATTAATCTGGCCATTACTTCACACATTAGACTTGATCTTCACTTCAAATTTAGTCTCTGTTTAGGGATTGCAATTATGCCCATATTAGGATTGCTTTCCTACTAGGAACACGGTCCTAGGTATACCTCTCGTCTTTTGATGAGATGAGATCTTACATAGTGACCCTTACTTGCTAGGACCTTCAGACTTGCAGGAGGAAACCATGAAGACTTGTTAACAAACTTCACTTGGTGATTGCTTTCTCTTACACTCGGCTTGTCCTCACCTGAGCTCTGATACTATGTTAATTTTAGGTAAACATGTTCTTTGCTTAGGACAATTACTTCAATATTCCATTTTAGTCCATTTATCAATCCATTAGCAATCACACAAATCATTAAGTAACTGAAGAAAGAACATCAACAATAAATATAGAAGACAAGCCAAGACAAGAGGACACAAGAATATGGCTCAAGCCAGGGAAAAACCCTTGATCAATTCTTTTTATTATTAATATCAAATGTTCAGAGAGAGAGAGAGAGCGCAAGTACAATAATATAAGTCAAGATTGACTTGATGAATCACTGTCCAAACCTACCTTGTAAAGTCTGCAACTGACACGGTGAAAACCAGCAATTGATAAAAATATGTATTTATTAATTATGAATATGAATGGATGCTTTACAAGATGAGAGGCCTGGGCTTAAATACAGCCTTACGTGCCTCTTGGTGAATGGGATCATGCCATGTGCCCTAATTAACTAATTCATTTACAAATACTAAATTTTATATAACATTGCCTTCCTCCCAAAAAGATGCTTTGTCCTCAAAGCATACGTAACGACGGATGTTGTTGACGAAATGCTTCAGTTTCCCAAGAAGCTTCTTCTTCTGGTAAGTCCTTCCACTTGATCAAGTACTCTTTGATTACTCGTGATCAAAGCTTCTTTTCCCTGGTGGATATGATACCTTCTGGCTCTAAAATGACCCTTCCTTCATCATCTAAGGATGGAAGTGTTGTTTGTGCTGATTGATGGTCACCAAGTGCCCTTTTAAGGCAGGATACATGGAAGACGTTGTGAACACGACTTTTATCCAGAAGGCTTAAACTATATGCAACTTGGCTGATCTTTTTGTTGATCTGGTATGGTCCATAGAACTTTGGTTCTATTTTATTTTTTCCTTTTTGTTTCAAGGACAACTGTTTGCATGGCTGGAGCTTGACAAATACCCATTTTCCAACTTCAAATTTTGCGCCATGTAGTTTATCCAACATTTCGTCGATAAAGGGAATTTGGAATTTGTTTTTAATTGTTACTTTGTTTAATCCTCTATAATCAATGCATAGCCTGAATGATCCATCATTCTTCCTTAGCAATACCACTGGAGCAACATACAAACTCTTACTTTTTGAGATGATCCCACATTTTAAAAGGTCTTGGACTAATCTCTCAATTTCAGTCTTTTGGTGATGTGGATATTGATACGGCGTGATATTGACGGGGTCTGATCTTGCTTTGACTTCTATTGTATGCTTGATTTCCTTGTTAGGAGGCATTTTCATGGGCAAGTCTTGGAATACTTTTCCATGCTTCTAAATTAGCTCTTGTACTTTTGGTGACTCTCTACTGATCACTTTCGCTGATAACATTTCTAATTGGTGACATTGTACTACATAAGTTGGTGCTCCTTTTCGAATCATTTTCATCATATGGGATGATGACATGATTTGATTTTCTGGTGCTTGCAATCCAAATAACTTGTACCTCTGCCCTTCCTAGTTAAAGCTTATGAACTGCTCTTGATGGTTGGCAGAGTAAGTGCCTAGGTTTCGTAGCCATTATCTAAGACCACATCTACTGCTCCTAATGGTACAATGTAGAACGGGGATTCTAAATTAAAGTCTTGAATCTGCAATTTGACCTTATGGCATTTCCCTACCTTTTCAATCTTCTTATCGTCGGCTACCATCACCTTCATGTTGGGTATGACGAATGTGAAAATGTTGAGTCTCTTTGCCATGGTTGAATCTAAAAAATTGTGGGTGCTACCGGAGTCGATGAGAACCACTACGTTGTTCTTCTTTATATGTCCTTTTAATTTTAAAGTCTAGGGTTGTGATATACCTGTCATAGCTGATAGTGACACTTCGGAATACTTTCGTCATCTAATTTTGGAGAGAATTCTGGGGCATCTTCTATTCTTTCTATGTTTGATTCATCACTGTTTGAATCATTAGTTGCTTCACAGTTATATAGGTTCTTTGACTCTTTTCCTTTAGCACACCTATGTTTAGGGTCCCACTTTTCGCCACAACGTTTGCACTTGCCTTCTTTCATCCTTTGCATTTCCACGTTAGATTTTTCGCCTTCACGAAGATGTGGTGGAACATATCTTGTATTATCCGTATTCACAGACTGGGGAATTCTTCGTCTCGAATATACTTTTTCTGGCTTTTACCACAATATTTTATGAAATTTCCTTTTAGCAACTTTTGCTTTTTGTCTTGCTACTTCTATTGACATAATATCATGAAGCTCAAGTTCCACTTGTAGATGAGTTTTAAGTCTGGAGATGTATGATTGAATTAGTCGAGATTCTGATAACCTAGGTACTTGTGTTGCTAAGGTTTCCCATTCTCGAGTGTATTCATCCACATCTCCTTTTTGTCGCAATCTGATGAGTGTTGAAAATAACTCTTCTTCGTTGACACCTTGGAATCTTTGAAAGAGCGCCTCCTTAAATTTTCTCCAACTGATAGTGAGTGTCGTCTTCTTCCACCACATATACCAATTATATTCTTCGCCTTCCATTTTCATGGAAGTGTGCCTAATTTTTTCGTCATCATTATCAATATCGTAAATCTTGAAATATTCTTCCGCTTTATTTAACCACACAACGCTGCATTTTTTGTTACCGTCGAACTTGGGTAGCTGGATTTTTGCTCTTCGTTGATACATCACTAATGGTGGAGCGAAAAGAGGGTATTGATTGGTGAATGAATTCCAGACCTGCTTATTTGAAAAAGTGGCGTTACTATTTTCTTAACGGTGTGTGGATGATTTTTTGGAGACTCAGTTTTTTCCAGTGTGGAAAAAGTCTGGAAAAAATCCCGATTTAATCCTAAAAACGCGATTTTTTGAACTAAACGATTTAATCCCCCGACTTTTTGGCGACTTTTTCACAAAGGAAAAAATCCCGATTTTTTCCTTATACTCCCGATTTAATCGGGAGTCGACCCAAAAACTCTGCCTCCCTTCCCAGGCCGCGGATAAAGAGGCCGCAAAGGTGAAAAAACTGTAAATTGAAGCTTCCATCCATGCATTTTCAAGTTATTGCATTGTATTGTTTGTCATACTTCTTGCGAGCATAGTAGTCTCATTTGTAATCTGTTAGTTTTGAGGTTAAGATATGTTTTTGTTTTCCAAGGAAAAACAAATCTTTATACTTCATATTTCTAGTTAGAAAGCAAAGTATACATTGGCTAAGCCTCCAGGCTTTCAGTGATCCAGACTCTAACAGCCACTGCCCCTTCAAAAGATTACAAAAGTACCAAAAGGACAAGCATACAACAGTCTTCCGTAGAAAGAACCCCACACCATCAAAAACATTGTTACAGTTGTTGAATGCTTCCAGAAGAAACAACAAAGAGGAGGTCATGAAGATCAAATAGCAACAACTTGTCCAAAAAAAACAAAATCAGCGCCTCAAAAAAGAACCCATTTTCCGACAGGAACAAAGTACCTGTGAAATCTTATGACAACAAAGATCCTTCCTGCAATGAGAGCACGTTTTGAAAGAGAATCTTATTTAGTGGTGAACTCCCTGTAAATGTGGGCAAAGGTTATGTATCAGAAGTGGATTTTACCTCCAAGAGTTTTTGAATAATAGATGCCAAGGCTAGGTTAGTAATCTGACATCTACTGTTTTCTTAGAAAATAAGCAGCTTGGAGTCACCAAGCGTTAATTTTCACATCTACTATGATACTCACTGTTAATTTTCATTGGACCTACCACCTGACACCTTATTACCCAAGCAGATTAAAATCTACTGAATAAATGCATGACTTATTTCTTAATACAATTAGCGTAAACAAAAATTAAAAGGGGAAGAGGATCTCAGTGACTGATTACTTGATGACTTTTAGATGACTCATAATATACATTTATTATATTTTTTGTTGATATTTTGACTCTTGAGAGTTGAGACTCAGACAGGACCCAAAATTCAGGAGTTGATTCACTATTTTGATATGTGATGTAGCATTAGACTTCATATACATATTATATATTAGCTTTCTTTACATGTTTATGTGGAAATGCATTTATTTGATGTTGTGGATACTCTAGATGTTGAAAAAAAATAAAATAAAAATGAATAATTTTGTGTTTTTTAAATTTTGCCGACTTTTTCAAAAAACTCCCGACTTTGACGAGTTTTTCAACTTTTGGACCCTTGCCGAATTAATCCCGACTTCGACTTTTTCCACATTGGTTTTTTCATGAGAATCTGCTGAATTTGTTGAATCTGATGAATTGCGCTGTTGATTACCTCCATCATCCTGGAATAGTTGTTCGGGTGTAATCTTCATCCTGTCACACATAACGTCTAGCATTGCCATTGTCTGACTATGATTCATTTCGGCTTTGATATGGTTCTGCCTGAGCTGTTGCTCTATTTGATTTGTCGTACCCTGAAGCTTCTTGATGTCGTCGGAATGTTCGGAACCTTCCTCTCGAGGTCCATTAATTTTTGGTTAAAATCATTGGAGTGGCTAGTAATCCTATTCTCAAGATCAATCAATTTTTTTTTATTTTTTTTATTTTTCTGAAATCGGTCATTGTTATTGATGACATTGAACGGGTTTGTGGGGGTGTATATTTGTCCGCCAGCTTAAAGTTTCTCCCTTAATTTGAACTTATATATATATATATATATATCTATTTTTTTTTTTTTTGAATTTAGTGTAAACTATGATTATATAATAATTATAAATTGTATAATTAATTTATATATATAATTTATACAACCACTATATAAAGTGAGTTATGAAACGTATATATATATATATATATATATATATAGTTGTTAATAGGTAAATTACGGGTCGAATGGAAGATGAAACGGTGGGTTGAATGCAAGATGAAACAGTGGTTCGAGGATTTCGGCGACTGCGTGTGCAAGACGGTGGAGTGGTGTTGGGTCGATAAGTACAATGGGATGGCGGCTAGTCGGCGAGGCACGGTCAGAATAGTGATGGAATTGGAGCAAGGTGCAGGGTTGTGGCATGTCGTGGAAAATGTAGTTGGAACAGTCAATGGTAGGCTGCGGAAATTTGGCCTGCGGCGGGTTTCGAAGAGTGAGGCGGCCACACAAAGTGAACAATCAATGTAAGGTAGTGGGTCTATGACAGAACACAGAATACAACAATGCAGATGGCAGGGCCAAGGCCTTAAGAACAATGAATAGTGAGCGATGACATTGTGGCAACAACTTTATAATAGTTATTCAAGAGCGGACTTGCTCTGTTATTAGATGAGATGGCCAAACCCAACAATTGATAAAAATATGTATTTATTAATTATGAATATGAATGGATGCTTTACAGGATGAGAGGCCCGGGCTTAAATACAACCCTATGTGCCTCTTGGTGAATGGATCATGCCCTTTGCCCTAATTAACTAATTCATTTACAAATACTAAATTTTATATAACAACAACTTTAACTGATGTAGCTTGTTTCCTGGTTAGGGCTCCTAATAGTCGTCGTCAAATTCTTCCAAACAATTCTTGTGATTTCCCAACAATTGCGACTTTCCTTCCTAGACAATCTCCTTATACCTAAAATTGATTTTCTGATGTAGGGTCAGGTGCCTTGGTTAGGGTAAAGCACCAACACTTTAGCCCTCTTCCACTTGCACAAAGAAACTATATTAGCTGCGGTCAGGCATCAAACAAGGTCTGTGATATAATAGTGTTAGTCTGAGCTAATACCAGCCCTAAAGTAGACCTGTGGCTCTCCTTCTGCTAGGGTATGAAGTTCGACCTTCATATAACCCTTGATACATGCCTGTAGCAGACCTAAACCACAATGATTGCATTTTGCTCCTACTTGCCCCCCTGAAAGAGACAGAACAGACTTCAACGATGCCCAAATTACCCTTCAAGTCCCGCGGTTGTCTCTCATAAGAATCTCGGCCTTGTGACAGAAGAGAAAGCCCAAAACAAAACTCTCCTTCGTCCTCCTTCTGAACTGGGCTACCTTAGACATACTTTTGAGCCATTTATGCGTAATGAGGTTGTAGGCACCTCTATACTTCAAATTGTTGGGTGGTTCAAGTGACGTGACCATTGGGCTTTATGAGCCTACATAGAGGTGAGGCCGATCTTGATAATTTATATGAGTGGGCGTAAATTCAAAAACCCATTTCTCCTTATCCAAATTTGATGATCTTTAGGTCGATTTTGGTCCTCTCGAAAAGAGTAACTCAATGCCATAGTTATCTTCTTCAAAATCCCTGCTCTAAGTGGAATTTGGCCATCGTTGCCAATTTTAACAATGGAAGCATAGGGATGTATGTTGAAAGTAAATTTTGGATAAGATTCATATGTATCGAATCTTGAAGAAAGTTGGTCATAAAAATATGCTCAAGTATATGGATATATGATGCTTGAAAAGAATAAGACTTTACTTACTTAAAGATTAAGATTTTCTCTAGAATATGTAAAATAATGATTAACAACCAATATAATCTCCGGAAGAAAATTTGTAACTTGGTAATCAAGTACGATCCTTGGGCACTCTAATGCATGAAGGAAGTTTCAAGTGGAGATGGTCGATGAGGATGTTGATGGAACAAAAAGGCCATCATGGTGAGGTAAGTCTAATTTGTTTATGATTTGGTTATCTGGTTAACATATTATTTTGCTACTTTGGAAGAATGCAGTAGGAATACATGGATGGAAATGTATGAAGAATGTTGAGAAAAGCTCAATATCTAGTGCCTGACAACTATGAAGTCAAGGTGAGCCCATCTTGGAGTGAAAGGGTAGTTGTGTGAGAAGATAACCTGAAGGTCACAAGATATCACTTTCAAGAAGAAGCTATGATCAACTTGAAGTTTGGGAAGGCTCAATATAATGCCTTCATAATGATGTAGATGAAAGTGATGAGCAAGAGAGATGACCTGGATCTTGTCACGAGAATGAAGAGTGGAGATGGCTCCATGATACCACAAAAGGAAGCAAGCTTGAGATTTGAAGCTGAGAGGGAGCCATACAACTATGAAGATCAAGTAGTTGGTACTCTTATGAAGACAAGCTATAAGGCTTGTGATGTGGACTTCCCAAATATAAAGAAAGTTTGAATCTCCTCTAGTTTTGAGAGGGAGTAAAAGGAGTCTCCTTGAATAGGAGCAAGGTTCTATTCTCAAGTCAAAAGGAGAATAGGGATGTCCTCTCAGGTTGAGAGGGAGTGACGTTGGACATCACTTGTGCATTCTCTTCTTCAGGAAGTGAAGAGAATAACGGAGGATTGGATAAGCATGTGGTTTCCTTGAGGACATAAAATTGAAGAAAGGAAAGGGACTGACACTCTTTGAGGATGTGATAGGTATCCAAGAGAAGAGTGGTCAAAGGGGATCGATATTCTTTGAGGACTCAGGATTGGAGATCCAAGATAAGAATAGTCCTAAAAGGACATACCTTGTAGACATCTAGATGGGGTATTTACCTTGTCGAGGTAGTGCGGTATCACATGTAAAGCCTCCTGACATAATGCTCTTGATTAAAGTAGAGCTTGTCTAGTTAGGCCTCAAAGATAGTGCTGGTCATAATGATGATGCTTACGGTATGGCTTATCAATCTGACTCTTCTTGTGAGAATTCTTTAGTTTGTGATATGATGTTGTACTAGTTGTACATTTATGAATACCTCCCTCGTTAGGAGGGAGTGTTGAGAAATGTAACTAGTTCCAGTCTTCATAATTGTTGTACTCATTTCAATATGTATCCTATGTAACAAATAAGAAAAGAAAAGAAAAAGTTATTATTATTAAAGCATGGGTTTCATGCTCATTATTGATGGTCTTCTAGGTAAAAGCATGTTCTTTGTGCTCCTAGGTTTGTTAGATTTTAGGATTTGTTGTCATGAGTCAAAGGAGTCAATATCATGTTTATAAGACCCTTCTGGGCAAAATCTAATTGTAAAATGAATTATTTTTGAGTTTAGAAAGTCCTGGAAACTCCAAAAGTACAAGTAGGCCCTGGCAGCATCAAGTCGACCTAAATGAGGGCATGCAACCCCTTGAGAAGGCTATATAAAGGAGCAATTCCACCTCATTTGGCACTCACTCCACAAGTTCGATGATCCAAGTGGATATTGGTGGTCACCCACCAATTCCACTTGGACCCCCACCATTGCTTCTTTCAGTTTCTTTAATTGTAGCACAATTTACTATTTTTAGAAGTTTTTCGGGTCTTAAACTTCCGGAGCCGTTTTGAGGCCCTAAACGACGTTTTTTGGTAGGAAATCTACCGCCAACGATTTTTTGTCTAAAATCGCCTTTTCCGTCGTAGTCCTCAGAGAGGTCTTTCCAACGGGTTATCATGCGCGTCAAACGGAGATAATATGACCAAGTCACGACCCCAGGAAGTTGGCTGTCCAACTCACCCCAACATGGCCCATAAACTCTTGGTGTTACATCTCCTCGGGTTAGGGTTTTGGTTGTTTAGGGTTTGCTCTTATTGTTCAATAATAAAAAAGGCCCTTGAGCCTCATTGGAAGGCAGTTCAAAGGCATGTAGCCGCCACATCTCTTCTCAGAGATAAGCTACCATCGCCCTAGCTGGTTTATTTCCATTTCTGTTTGTAAGCATATTTCAGTATTTTACATTAATGAAATGAAGTATTATTTCCGCTGCATCTCTATGTTTATGGTTATCTTTGTAATTTGTTGTGTTCCTATCTAAATCCGGGTCAGTGATATCAGAGTGGTTTGCTTTTTTTCTCTGTTTTTCTTTGCATGTCCCCAACGAGGTTGGGATATAAGGAGTTAGGGCTTGAACTGGTCGAACCTTTGCAAGACTAGCCTTGCAAATCTTGATGGCCTCCCATGGCGGATGAAAAGAAAGATGAGGGGGCAGGAGATCCTATCAAAATCTTGCTTGAAGAAGTCCTCGAGCGACAAAGGAACGCGATGATGGACAACTTTGCCTAGATCTTTCAGCGGCTACCTAGGGGCGACGCATCGGCTTCCAACAGCTACTCTGGAAATGCCACACCGTTTAAGGTACAAGTTAATTTGGAAATCTCCATATTCGAGGGTTAGATAGACGCAAATGCTGTCGATAAATGGTTTAAATATGTTAGAGTGTTATTTCTCTGTTCATGATTTTTCCAGTTGGGAAAAGATTATTTTCGCACTTTTCAAAGTAGCCCCCCACGTCAAGGACTGGTAGGAAACCTACTGCGAGCAGAAGGATGAAAGTACAGGCTCACTATTTTCAGCCGCACCCACTTGGAATTCATTCTGGGATGCTATCAAGGAGCATTACTACCCTATCGGAAGCTATGAGGATCAATACATAAAGTGGACTACGCTGCGGCAGGGAGGGGACCAAGACGTGCCGGAGTTTACCAATATTTTCCATACCCTTCGCACAAAGTTGGGTATCAAGGATTTGGAGCAGCATTTGGTACTCAAATATCGCAGTTGCCTGTATAAGTACATCTAGGAAGAAATAGAATTCCTGAATATCTCCTCGCTAGGCACGGCATACTGAAATGCCGTCAAGGTCGAGCAAAATCTTAAACAGAAGAAGCGAGACTTTGGATCTGCGAATCTGAAGCAAGGGAAAGGTGCCCCCAAACCGCAGAACAAAGGACAAAGCCATGGTGGGGCAGCCCAAGACAACCTGCGAAAGCTGCAAGCAAAGAGCAGCGCTCTGAAGCCAAAAAAGGACACGGGAAAGTGGTGTGAGTTCCATAAGAGCTCCACTCACAACACAAGTGAGTGTTGGGCCAAGCTGTCACTGGTGGCCGAGCTAAAGGTTTCAGAATCAAATGCATGTTCCGACTCTGAGTCAGAACCTGAAAAGGGGAATGACAAAAGTAAACAGATTATCGATGCGGAGCCCAACACCACTATTGCCTCCACGAAGGTCCTGGAGGAGGAACCAGAAGATCCAGAAGAGGAGCGTCTCTTCCACTCTCAGATGTGGGTAAAGGGCTTCCCGCTACAGTTCATTGTCGACAGCGAGAGCCAAAAGAACCTCATTTTGACAGAGGTCGTGAAGTGACTGGGCTTACTGACCACAACACATCCACAACTGAACACCATCGGGTGGCTTCACCATGGACGGGATCTTCGCGTGATCCAGCAGTGTCGCTTTCCATACAACATCAAGCCCTTCACGAATGAGGTATTGTGTGACATTGCTCCCCTTGAAGTTTGTGATGTATTATTAGGACAACCATACTTGTGGAAGCGACATGCTGTGTATGAATCAAGGCCCCGTGCTGTTATTATTACTTTGGGAAAGTACAGGATACCAGAGGTAGCACCACCTACTGCCATCTCTTTGGTTACTGCAAAACAATGCAGTAAGCTCATTTCCAAAACCGGGAAATTTGTTTTCTTGATGATATGCCCTCAAGGAAAGAAGAAGACGGTGGCCACGACCTTCAGACAGGGCCCCTCCTCACGACAACTACAGATGGACAAGGTTGTGGAGGAGTACGAGGACATCTTCACCTCCCCCGCAGGGATTCCTTTGCACTGTCAGGTCAAGTACTCCATCGATCTGACCCCAGGTGCGTCGTTGCCCAATGGACCAATCTATCGGTGCTCCGTTCTGGAGAACGATGAAATCAAGAGGCAGATTCAGGAGCTGCTGCAGAAAGGTCACATTCGTCCGAGTTCATCGCCCTGTTGGAGCCTGATCGTGTTGGTACAGAAGAAGGATGGGACTTGGAGTCTCTGTATTGACTATCGGATGCAGAACAAAATCACTGTCTGTAATAGGTACCCAATCCCACGGATTGATGACCTCCTGGATCAACTGAAGGGGGCAAAAATATTCAGGATCGATTTGAAGTCAGGATATCACTAGGTACCAATCGAACCCTTCGATGTGTGGAAGACTGCCTTCAAAGCCAAGGGGGGCCTTTTCGAATGGTTGGTAATGCCTTTCAGATTGACGATTGCTCCTGGAACCTTCACGAGGCTAATGGATGAAATCTTGCAGCCATTCACCAACTCATTTGTAGTGGTATACTTGGATGACATCTTGATCTTCAGCCAGAGTTGGGAAGAGCACCTCCACCACATCCAATAGGTTCTCCAAACATTGTGGCAACACAAGTTATGTGCCAATTTGGAGAAATGCACTTTTGGCATGACCCAGGTTCAGTATCCGGGATACATTATTGATGAACAGGGGGTGCATGTGGATCCAACTAAGATCCAAGTCATTCGGGATTGGCCATCTCCAACCAGTCTGACAGAGCTTCACAGCTTTCTAGCTCTTGCCAACTTCTACCGCAGGTTCGTGTTGAGCTTTTTCATATCACTTGGCCCTTGAGTCAAGTCACCAAGGGAGGAGTGAAAGCAAAATTCTTTTGGTCTGAATCTCAACAAAAGGCATTCATAGAGTTGAAAGATTGCCTCTACTCGGCACCAGTGCTCGCATTATCAGACTTGCAACAACCATTTGAGGTCGAGACAGATGCCTTTGACTACGCTATTAGGGCAGTCCTTATTCAACATGGGCATCCAGTGGCATATCACAGTGAGACACTTTCAGACATAGTCCAGAAGTATCCCACTTATGACAAAGAGATGTATTCCATTGTGCAGGCCTGTCGACAATGGAAGCATTACATTTTGGGGAAGGAAACGGTCATCCACACAGACCATCGACCCTTGCAGTTCATACAGACCCAAAGGGAATTGCAGAATGATCGCCATCAGAAGTGGTCCACATACCTGCAACAGGTCCATTTGAATATCAAGTATAAGAAGGGCAACACCAATAATGTTGTAGATTGCCTCAGTCGACCACCGATCATGGCGTTAACCACTGTGCTCAACTCTCGTGGGCACGAGACTTCTGATTGGCCACTTCTCTACAAAAGCGACCTAGAATTCGGCCACACATACCAGACACTCTTGGAGGGTCAACATGTTCCATATTTTCACTTGCAGGATGCTTTGCTATGCCACCTGGGTCACCTTTGTGTTCCTTCAAGCGAGCGTGCCAAGATGATTTGGGAAGCACACTACAGTCGGGCTGCTAGGCATTTCGGGGTCGAGAAAATGATGGCAGTACTATAGAAGTATTCCTATTGGGCCAATCTTCGACAAGATGTTGGGAAGTACATCAGATCATGCATTTCTTGCGCCATTGCCAAACCGACCATCAAGAAGCAAGGCCTCTATACCCCGCTGCCTACCCCTAGCCGACCTTGGCAATCCATCTCCATGGATTACATGTCAGGCCTTCCTTCCACTAAGCATGGAAACGACTGTGTTTTTGTGGTCGTCGACAGGTTCTCAAAGATGGCCATTATGGCAGCCTGCAAGAAGAATATCACAACCGAAGCCACTACTAAACTCTTCTTTGAACGAGTGTGGGTACACTTTGGGATCTCACAGTCTATCATCTTATATCGAGACAGCAGGTTCCTTAGTACATTTTGGTCCAATGTCTGGTCGATGTTGGACACCAAACTCACTAAGTCCACAACTTTCCATCCTCAAACCAATGGCCAGACAGAGGTTGTCAACAGGATGATCGTACACATTCTGCTCATGTACAACTCAATGCATCCACGCACGTGGGACGGGAGCCTCCCCTATGTTCAGCACAGCTACAACCGGACTCTCCACAGCTCGATTGGCCACAACCCTTTTCAGGTGGGCTTGGGATTCCAACCACTATGTCCCATTGATGTGGCCATGCCATTTGCAACTACTCACGCAGATTCGGCTCATGTCCAATCCGAAACAGATAAGGCAAACAACTTCATTGAGCACATCCAACATATTCGCCAGCAAGTCCATGACATTCTGGAGAAATCAAATGCCAATTAAAGCAGCGACATGATCAACATTGGGTGTCACACAAGTTTCAGGTGGGCGACAAAGTCTCGTTGCATTTGCAAAAAGAACGCCTTATCGGAGCCTATCGGAAACTTAGACCACTCCGATATGGTCCTTACACCATTACCAAGGCTGTGGGAGACAATGCATTTGAGCTTAGCATTCCCCCATTCCTTGGCCTGCACCCAGTGTTCAATGTGGACTGCCTTCGGCCATACTTTCCACCATTACTAGACACATCCGACATTGCAGAACAACTCACACCCACAGAGTTAAATCCAGATTGCATGGAACAAGCTGCAACTGATCGGATCATGGACACACAGATCAAGCACACTCGCCAACAGAATATCCATTTGTATCGAGTTGTCAAAGTAGGCGAACTCCTTCACCAGGGCAAGTGGCTCACCAGGGACCAAGTTCAGCGAAAGTTTCCTCATCTCATGGAGGAACTCAATGCAAATGGGGACCATTGTTTCCTAAGGGGGGAGGAATGATCCAGGTGGATATTGGTGGCCACCCGCCAATTCCACTTGGACCCCCACCATTGCTTCTTCAGTTTTTCAGTTTCCTTAATTGTAGCACAATTTACTATTTTTAGCAGTTTTTCGGGTCCTAAACTTCCGGAGCCGTTTTGAGGCCCTAAACAACGTTTTTTTGGAAATCTACCGCCAACAATTTTGTTTCTAAAATCGTCTTTTCCGTTGTAGTCCTTGGAGAGATCTTTCCAACGCGTTACCATGCGCATCAAACGGAGATAATATGACCAATCCACGACCCCGGAAAGTTGGTTGTCCAAATCACCCCAACGGGGCCCATAAACTCTTGGTGTTACATCTCCTCAGGTTAGGGTTTTGGTTGTTTAGGGTTTGCTCTTATTGTTCAATAATAAAAAAGGCCCTTGAGCCTCATTGGAAGGCAGTTCAGAGGCATGTAGCCGCCACATCTCTTCTCAGAGATAAGCTACCATCGCCCTAGCTGGTTTATTTCCATTTCTATTTGTAAGCATATTTCAGTATTTTACATTAATGAAATGAAGTGTTATTTCCGCTGCATCTCTGTGTTTATGGTTATCTCTGTAATTTGTTGCATTCCTGTTTTAATCCAGATCATTCGATCTATGAAGAAAGAGTTCTATTTGTAGCTGGGAAGCTGGAAGAAGGAGAGCGAAGGTCTAAGACAAGAAATAAGGACAGAAATATCTTGTTTTTGGGTTCTATCTCTCTTACACATGCAAAATTCTAAGGTTTCTGGGCTGCAGGAAGAGGTCGAAGTTGCAGGTCCAAGTTGCACTAGGATGAAGTGCAGTGAGTTGTAGCTGGAAGAGACTCTATCTAGACCTCGTTGACCTTGGGAAGAGCTGTCTTGCTTTAGAAAAGTCTTAGGAGGAGGTTGAATTAGGGTTTCCTTTTCTACTGATGGATGAATGCAGGATTGAAGTTTTTATTTCAAATTAGGCACATTTTCTAGTTTCTGTAGTTCTCTGTATACAGTGTTATTCTCTTTATGCCAAATGTATCTTTTTCCATTGCTTAGTTCTGGTAAAATAGCCATGATGTTACATGTGAAATTCTTGCTGACTAAATATTGGCTTTCCAACTTTCCAGTTTATCCCTTGTCGATGCACATTACTGTTCTCTGCACAACACTCTATCTTGCCCACTGGGTTTTTGATGAGAGACAGACTGCTGTGCAATAGTGCTCTTTTTGTGATCACGAAATATCAGTAGTAACTGGCTCAGACTTGGGAGATTTAGTGGTTATTTTATAAGTACCCTAAACTCTATATAAATGATTGGAATGCAGACTAAAGACACTGGTACTTGTCTTGCCACTATTGCTGAAAATTTTAGTAGATTAGAAGTATCTTTCTATGGCCACAATAAAGTCACCTAAACTCTATATAAATGATTGGAATGCAGACTAAAGACACTGGTACTTGTCTTGCCACTATTGCTGAAAATTTTAGTAGATTAGAAGTATCTTTCTATGGCCACAATAAAGTCACCTAAACTCTATATAAATGATTGGAATGCAGACTAAAGACACTGGTACTTGTCTTGCCACTATTGCTGAAAATTTTAGTAGATTAGAAGTATCTTTCTATGGCCACAATAAAGTCAGATGGTTGATGTGACATACAATTACATGTAGACAACTGAAAATTGTGTCATCTGTATAAAGGATCATGCCCAGGCAATCCATGTCATTGTTTGTCATTCATATAGGACCAAAATCAACATTGATTTGTTTACCTTTTTTGGGATTGTATTTGTTGTGTCTCAATTCTACCTGATCCATGCTTGTCACTATCATTTGCTTTGATGCAGAATTGTCGGGCTTTTGATCATCCTTAAAGTTAATCATGCTTCTCTTCTTTGGAGAATGTTTTTCTGCTATTAGAAAAACCGTAATAGAAAAATATGCTTGAAAAAATATGATAACAACAGACTAGCTTGCTTTTAATTTATTGCTACACTCTTACACATCTTTCTTGCAAATGGTCGGCACTAAATATTGGTTTTCCATTTCCAGCTTTATGGTTTTTAAATTTTTTTAAGGAATGGGTACTTCTGGTCAACACGAGCACAGGAAGCAGGTTTGTGAAAGCAAGTCTTTGGCATATGACTGGGGTATCTGTTTGGCCAAATTTCCCAAGGACTTGCATGTGGCCCAACTGGCAACAGATGTCACAAGTAACTGGTGTACGATGAATATGAACACAAGCACAAGTGTGTCCTAGGTGAGACTTGAACCCTGGTTGGGGCTTTAAAAGTGCTCTTCTTTCACCAACCCACAAGACACCATTGAAATTTAATGATTATATCTCTGAACATTCAGCAATCTGCTCATTTATTCCATCTTCCTTCTGTATCCTCCATTGTTTGCTTTGTTCCTCCATTCTTTTGCCCTTGGTCCCTTGGTTTTAATCTCCAACTATCCTCATGTTGTTCTGTTCATTCTTCATAACATATGGAACTCTCTTATGTCTTGGATATTATTGTTGACCTTGTTCATTTGGCCTTGCATTTTCATCCTTGTTTAATCAATCTGTCAAAGAATAACCTAAAGCACTGTAGTCAGAATCAGCCGAGTTAGTCTGACCCAGCCATTTTTGATGTGGCATGGCCTGAAAATGAACAAAGTCTGCTGCTGACTTGTTTTTACTGGGCTGAGTCACAGTTGGACTGGGCCGACTCACATATGGATTCAGCTGAATCTGTGTACACATAAGCCTGTCAGCGGGGCAAGCAAAAATGACAGAAAAAATAAGGGAAACAAAAAAAAAAATTGAACCTACCTGAAACCTAAACCTATCTTCCTAAAGGCTAAAATCCGCCCTCACCTTTCTTGCCTCATTTCACTTTCAAAACTTGCATTTGGACCTTTTAGAGCTGGAATAAACCTTGTCTCTGGCAGCCTGCTGTTGGAATTGATTTGGCATGGACTTAGTGATGGGGCTCATGTAATAGCCGTTGCCCCGAGTTGAAGGTTTTTCATTCTCCCTAGGAGGCCCCCAGATCATTTCCGATTCATGGCTCTGAGACAAGTGATCTTTGATCAGTCATGACATGACTCATGACTCAATAGATTAGCGTTTGACGAGTTTATGACTTTGGAGACCTTTTAGAACCCCACTGTTTATGTATTATGCCCTAGTATATTAATGATTCTTGCAACTTTCATTTATGTATTTCAGAACTTAAAATTTACATATCTTGACGTGATTTGGGTATGAATTAGCAAACTTGCACATTTGGTGTTTAATGGTCTGTATATGTATTGATTAGCATATTCTTTTTTTCTTTGTTCCGAGGAAAGAAATCAGCCTCCCTCTCAGCCCAAGGTGTCACGCCCCTACACCTGCGGTAGTCTTCCAACTGCTTGTAGCAAGAAGGTGCAGCACCACCGAACGCGTTCTTTTCACCAATACTAACATTCGTGGACTACACCTACTTTCACATTAACATACTTGGCTTGTGTTTCGCAACTAAGTAAAAACAATTATCCTTTATACTTAATGAAGCCCATACTCATTCATTATCATCATGCAATTAACCAAGAACAACAACAATTGCAAACAAGTATAAAGGGGAGGGGCAACTCCCGAACAGTCTGCCCAACAATATATTATATCAGTCTTTTCAATAATACATCATCAAGTATACTTGGCAAAACTCCAAGTCTATACTTAGAATATTTTACAACCAAGGCATAGAATAGCCTTTTACAATCATGTGCACCCTTGCACAAAGAGAAGTGCTCACCCGAGCCACTTATCCTCTCTACCAAGTCCTGCACATACAACCCGAACCTCGGCACGCTTGCCTACACTTCAACCGGCATAAGAAACTCCAAATCTGCACTTAGATAACCTACGCATGAGATATGCGCAGTCCTTTACCCCTCTTGCGCAGATTTACCTCTGCTCTATGCGTAGAAGTGATGTTCGAAATCGTTGGTTGAAATGAGCCTCATGCTCACATACTTATACACCCTCACTTGGGATTACATGGGGTGTGCAGCCCCATGGCCGACCCCCAAAACCACTTAACACACGCCCACAAGCCATCGTTCACAAGTCGGCTGCCATATATTCTAACACCGCATATATGTATGTTCATGCTTCAACACTTAGTCGCATAAGTGTCTTTCATAACGTCGCATCTATCGTCGCAATCCTCCGCAGAAGTGTCGCAACATTGTCGCACCGTCGTCCGCACTCCGTCGCACTTCCGTTGTTCGGCGTGCCCGCCCGCGTACACGACCTCGCCCGACGCCCGTCGCACCGCGGCTCGAAGGCCTTACATCCTCCTCCACCTGAAATCGTTGTCGTTCTCGACAACATATCATCCCGGTAGCCATCCACCAAGATCATCAGTCAACTGTGATGTGAACTCTTCGCAAGGCAAACATCCTTGCAACATATGTAGAGACTCTTCTCCACTATGTCCCGGCTCAATGACCAACTGCCACGAAGCTCACCATACCAAGGTATGTACTTCCACGGTATGCTCTCCATAAGATGTCATCTCGATCCATATGTCATCATGTGAACCTCTGTCATGATACTCCAGCATAATGCCAACACATCTCTGCACACTTCCGGACCTCATGTCTGAACTAGTTGGGTAGCTAATCCAACCATCACGCTCAATCCATGAGAGTGAACATCCTCATGCCATCATCAGCTGTTCCTCAAACATTTGCCACATGCTTGACTCCTCAAGAATCCATCTCCATAATCCCTGCTCAGGTCCATGGAAACTCCATCCATCTCATTTGCTACATGTCATGATGCTTGATGCCAAGCTATGTTGCAGGAAACGGGGGGGGGGGGGGGGCGTTTCCGGCTAGAAACTGGGACAAAACACGGAAACGCGTTTGGTACGGCCAGGAAACGCGTTTCCGGTCGTACTGCCACGTTTCCCGAAACGGAAACGTGGCAGTATGGCCAGAAACGCGTTTCCCGGCCGTACAGCCCGCGTTTCCCAATTGAATTGTGTTTTTTTTAATTATTTTTTTTTTCAAATTTGTTTTTTAATTTTCTAGATGGGTGTCTAAAGTTATAAAAGTGAATTTTTGCCCTAGTGTTGATATGCAGTTCATGGTAATGTTAAATTCTTAAAGTAAAAGTGATATTCTCCTTTATTTTTCATTTTCATCCTTTTACTTAAATTTTTAACATTACCATGAAATGACTCAGGATGTTTGAGAGTGGTTTCGCCCTCATTGGATTTCATATGGAGAAAGTAGAATTTTAGATCTCACTCAAAATCTAGCAGACTTATTTGTTTTTCAGGATTTCAGGATTGGGGGGATTGCAATGTTTCCATTGGATTTTATCATGTACTAGGGTATGGAACTTGTATTTAATCAAGAAAACCAAGCCCTCTATGCAGGGGAAACTCCCAATAATCAAGATCATGTAGGGTACTAAGGTATGAAACGTGTATTTAATCAAGAGCACTAAGGTTGTTCGACTATGTAGGAGGAGACTCCCAATACAACAGTGGTCCTTCTAAAGAATGGGATGTGGATGCAGAAAATCCTGATTTGGATCTCTCTCTTGCAGCCTTATAGTCTTTATTGTACTTGCAGCCTCATATATTAATATAAATAAAGGCTGATTTTGAGATTTGGATATCTAATAAAGGTTGCTTTTGGATATTCCGATATTTTTATTTTCATTATGTGATCATTCATGAGTAAGTGTGATGTAAATTAAATCTTAATGTTTAAGTGTAATAAATTATAATGTATCATTTATGCTTTATGATTGCACACACACACACACACACACACACACACACATATATATATTTAAATATTTTATATATATATATATATATATTCGCGTTTCCCCGTTTCCAAAATTTGGGGAGGTCGCGTTTCGTATCGCTTCCCGTTTCGGAAACTCGTACCCGTTTCCCCGTTTCGTGCAACTTAGATGCCAAGCCATCCCTGCACCATCAATCATACCTGCTCAAACATGTTTAAGGACTCACTACCATGAGCAGCTAACAATGAGCCCCATCTTCTTTATCCATCTAAGAAGATGTAGAGGGAGTAGAGCCTGAAGGCTCTCCCTCACTAATCAACTCAATCCATCTATCAAGATCCTCAATCTCCATCCTTTGTAGATAAGCAACCCGGTCTTCCCTCTGGGCATCCGGCCTCACATATACCTCATCATCATCCTCCACCAGCTCTAGCCTTCTTGTCAAATCCAAGATGCTATCTGAAAGTGTCTTGATGACCAATGATTGCTCCACAAGCTTTGTCTCGACACTAGACAACTGCTTGTTTACCTTCTCCTTATCCTCCATTTGCATCACTCCCAATTTACAATCAGGCCTAGTCACACCAATGGTTGGCACACCAATGGGTACATCTTCCCTTCCATCATAAATGTAGAGCTTCTTCAAATGTGGAATGATCATAGCATCAAATTGTTTCATGAACTCCATTCCCAATACAACTTCATAGTCATCAATCTGCACTATAGTGAAGTCCACCTTCCCGGTCCATTTACCAAGTGTAGTGTCCACCCTCTCAGCTATACCAAGAATGTCAATAGGAGGAGAATTCACTGTCTTCATTTGTGCCTTTGCCGGTACAAATTTCAGCCCAATTCTTCTCGCAGTATCTTCGCCCATGAAGTTGTGAGAAGCCCCACTATCCACCATAGTGAGCACATCAGCACCTCCAACCTTCATTCGAACATACTCCAACTTGTTCCTTTCAGGATCCCTTCTAGAGGCCACTTCCGTAGTAGCAGAAGCACCAAGTATCTGCATCATCCCCACAGAAGCATCTTCATTCTTTCCATCAGACTGTGCAATAGTGGCCACCTTCGGTTTAGAGGGACAATTCTTCACCATGTGTGGTCCTGCACATAGCCAACACTTCAAAGGTTTCTTCGTCTTCGAACCATCATCCGATTTCGAAGCATCATCCTTCTTCTTTTCTTTCGGCTTGTTGGACTTCTTTTTCTCATCAGAAGTCTCATCATAATGATCCACCAACCTATCAACCGCAGCAAAAGCCTCCTCAAGTGTCCTAATCTTCTGCCTCTTCACCTCATTGCGTGCCCAAGGCTTCAACCCAATAATGAAGTTGAACACCTTGTCTCTCTCCGCCATGTCGGGAAGTTCCAGAGCTGCACTTGCAAACTTTCGCTGGTATGCTTTTAGGCTTCCGGTTTGCTTGATGTATTTAATTTTCGTCCTTGCTTCCCACGTTTCATCCTGAGGATTGAAATGGGTCTACAAAGCCTTCTTCATGTCATCAGCACTGCCATTGACAATCTGATCCACCCTCCTTCGCCACCACATCTTAGCATCCTTTGTCAAGAACTGAGCAACCACCTTGACTTGTGTCTCACCATCAGGTAGACTCAACCGTTCCAGGTACTGTTCCATGTCCCATAGAAAGTTGCCAAGAGTCTTTGCATTCCTTGTGCCATCATAAGATTCCGGTTCCTTGACCTTCACATGAGGCACTCCTCCACCTGAGTTATGCCTCACGACCTTCTTCAACACTGCGATCTCATCCTTGGCTTCATCAAGAGATTTGTTTACCTTGTCAAGAGATTCCTTCAAGTTCACGATCTTTGCAAGACCCTGACCCCTCGCTTCTTCGACCTCTTTGACCCTTATCTCGAGTTGTGTACACATAAGATCAGTGTACTCATGCTGCGTTCAGAGCTCATCAAGTTCTTCCCTTAGCTTCGAGTTGGCCTCTTGCTCCTTAGTGAGCAAGTCCTCCCTCGTTTCCCAAGAAGACTCCATGGCTTCCATCCTCTGCAGTATTCTTTCCATAAGTGATAAAGTCCCGGCTTCATGGCTAGACCCAACTTGAGACCCGGCTGCCATCTCTAACAGCTTCTTCTTCCTTTGCGATCTAGTCTCCACCATCCAACAGCTTCACCGAACCGAAGCTCTGATACCACCTGTCACGCCCCTACACCTGCGGTAGTCTTCCAACCGCTTGTAGCAAGGTGCGGCACCACCGAACGCGTTCTTTTCACCAATACTAACATTCGTGGACTACGCCTACTTTCACATTAACATACTTAGCTTGTGTTTCGCAACTAAGTAAAAGCAATTATCCTTTATACTTAATGAAGCCCATACTCATTCATTATCATCATGCAATTAACCAAGAACAACAACAATTGCAAACAAGTATAAAGGGGAGGGGCAACTCCCGAACAGTCTGCCCAACAATATATTATATCAGTCTTTTCAATAATACATCATCAAGTATACTTGGCAAAACTCCAAGTCTATACTTAGAATATTTTACAACCAAGGCATAGAACAACCTTTTACAATCATGTGCACCCTTGCACAAAGAGAAGTGCTCACCCAAGCCACTTATCCTCTCTACCAAGTCCTGCACATACAACCCGAACCTCGGCACGCTTGCCTACACTTCAACCGGCATAAGAAACTCCAAATCTGCACTTAGATAACCTACGCATGAGATATGCGCAGTCCTTTACCCCTCTTGCGCAGATTTACCTCTGCTCTATGCGTAGAAGTGATGTTCGAAATCGTTGGTTGAAATGAGCCTCATGCTCACATACTTATACACCCTCACGTGGGATTACATGGGGTGTGCAGCCCCATGTCCGACCCCCAAAACCACTTAACACACGCCCACAAGCCATCGTTCACAAGTCGGCTGCCATATATTCTAACACCGCATATATGTATGTTCATGCTTCAACACTTAGTCGCATAAGTGTCTTTCATAACGTCGCATCTATCGTCGCAATCCTCCGCAGAAGTGTCGCAACATTGTCGCACCGTCGTCCGCACTCCGTCGCACTTCCGTCGTTCGGCGCGCCCGCCCGCGCCCGCGTACACGACCTCGCCCGGCACCCGTCGCACCGCGGCTCGAAGGCCTTACGCAAGGGCTAGAGTGAGGTTGCTAGTACCAGGGCAGCCCACGGGTATACTCACTTAAGAGTTCACAAGGCTTAAAGCGAATACAACAATATTCATAGGCATGGAGTCATCACAACACTATTTATCGAAGCATTATAGCTCAACATCTCATTAGTGGGGATTTGAAACTGGTTGGGGAAGATATTAGAGATTTCTGCCCAACCACACAAGATAACCCCAATTGACAATTAGCATGAATATATCTATCTATACATATGTATTGTGAATATTTTTACATATCTTTTAATTTTTGAGTTGACCCTGAGTTGAAAGAATTTAGAATTTATGTATGTCAATGTGATTTTGTCTGCACATTTGGTGTTTAATAGTCTGTATATATATTGATAAGCATGAATATATCTATCTATACATCTGTAATGTGAATATTTTTATGTATATTTTAATCAACTCAGAGTTGACTCTGAGTTTAAAGAACTTAGAATTTATGTATCTCAATGTGATTTTGCCTGGCACCCTTACACGTGTTTAAATTACCAAACTTGCACATCTGGTGTCTAATTGTTTGTATATACATTGCTGAGCATATATATATATTAAATAGTTTTATATTTTTTATGTATTTTAAAATTTTCCAAGCGACACCAGAGCCATTTTTGATGTGGCATGGCCTGAAAATGAACAAAGTCTGCTGCTGACTTGTTTTTACTGGGCTGAGTCATAGTTGTACTCGGCCGAGTCACATATGGATTCACCTGATCTGTGTACACATAAGCCTGTCAGAGGGGCAAGCAAAAATAACAGAAAAAATAAGGGAAACAACAAAAAAAAATTGAACCTACCTGAAACCTAAACCTATCTTCCTAAAAGCCACCCTCACCTTTCTTGCCTCATTTCACTTTCAAAACTTGCATTTGGACCTTTTAGAGCTGGAATAAACCTTGTCTCTGTCTGCCTGCTGTTGGAATTGATTTGGCATGGACTTATTGATGGGGCTCATGTAATAGCTGTTGCCTCGAGTTGAAGGTTTTTCAATCTCCCTAGGAGGCCCCCCAGATCATTTCCGATTTATGCCTATGCGACAAGTGATCTTTGATTAGTCATGACATGACTCATGACTCAATAGATTAGCATTTGACGAGTTTATGACTTTGGAGACCTTTTAGAACCCCACTGTATATGTATTATGCCCTAGTATATTAATGATTCTCGCAATTTTCATTTATGTATTTCAGAACTTAAAATTTACATATCTTGATGTGATTTGGGTATGAATTAGCAAACTTGCATATTTGGTGTTTAATGGTCTGTATATGTATTGATTAGCATATTATTTTTTTCTTTGTTCCGAGGAAAGAAATCAGCCTCCCTCTCAGTCCAAGGGCTAAAGTGAGGTTGCTAGTACCAGGGCAGCCCACGGGTATACTCACTTAAGGGTTCACAAGGCTTAGAGTGAATACAACAATATTCATAGGCATGGAGTCATCGCAACACTATTTATCAAGGCATTATAGCTCAACATGTCATTAGTGGGGATTTGAAACTGGGTGGGGAAGATATTAGAGATTTCCTCCCAACCACCCAAGATAATCCCAATTGACAATTAGTATGAATATATCTATCTATACACATCTATTGTGAATATTTTTACACATCTTTCAATTTTTGAGTTGACCCTCAGTTGAAAGAACTTAGAATTTATGTATCTCAATGTGATTTTGTCTGCACATTTGGTGTTTAATAGTCTGTATATACATTGATAAGCATGAATATATCTATCTATACATCTGTAATGTGAATATTTTTATTTATATTTTAATCAACTCAGAGTTGACTGAGTTTAAAGAACTTAGAATTTATGTATCTCAATGTGATTTTGCCTGGCACCCTTACACGTTTTTAAATTACCAAACTTGCACATCTGGTGTCTAATTGTTTGTATATACATTGATGAGCACATATATATATATATCGCTTAAATAGTTATATATATATATATATATTAAATAGTTTTATATTTTAATGTATTTTAAATATTTTCCAAGCGACACCAGTTGGAGGCCTGAATTCAAGTTGAGTCCAAGTTGAACAGTTCATGGAGTCAGAGGCCATTCAACTTATTTGTGGAGTGTGTCATAAGAGGTCATTGTTTTGGATCTCAAGGAAAAGTTATAATACTCTATGCATGCAGCACAACTATATTTTAAGACAGTAGAAAACAATGAATCCATTTATTCTGTATATATGTTTATTTGAATCTTGACATTTTTCTGCCTTCTTTAGGCTGGTTTTATTCTGTTTTAGAATTCATTTACCTTTATATTATGTTTAAAGGTGGGGCTGATTTGTTGATTTGGCCATTTCAGAATCAAGTTTTCCATTGGAGAAAATTGTATTTGATGTTGAGCGACGATAAACTCAGCTTCATGTAATAACAACAGTTCCACATCCCCCGAGTTTTCACCCTATTTTTGTAATTCTACTTTCAACATGGAACCTGGAAACATCACGTGCATACTAAGACTGAGACATCAAATGATTTGATCGTTGTTTGATGCTCCCTCCATTTTACTGGTAACTCTGCCTCCCTTATTTAGGGCACCAAGCACAGGCACCATTTTTGTGTCTCTTGTTTCATTTCCTAGGCTATTTCTTCAACAGATCCAATGCTTCATAGCTAGGATCAATTTTCTAACAGTCATGGAGTGTAATAAATGATATTACATTCTCTTTCTGCATCCCTGTTATGTTGATGTGTAACCTCGATCATTCCCAAATTTCATAGAACTTATCGCATAAATTACATGGAGCATAAACGATCCGTCTGTCTTTTGCATATGCTATATGGCAGGCAATTTAAACTCGTTTACATTCAGTCAGTTTGTAATCCGGAGTTTAAGAGAGAATGCTCATGTGGATTTGTTTCAATGGTTTTGGGTGTGCCACTTGAATAAATTGACTGAAGTGGGTTGTCAGACAACTATGACTGATGTAACAATCACAATTATTTTAATACGTACTCCACACATCCAGAAAATTGTTGTCACAAATCCTCACTAGCCAAATGGGAAAGGGCCAGGCCAAAATGTTTTGGTTTGGGTAAAAGTGTTTTTCTATTGGCTAGTAAAGGGGTATTTACTATGTTACAAATACTTGTTTGGAACCCAAGTTAAAGTTTGGCATGTTTCTTTTCTTCTCCGCCAGCTCGACATATTGTCAACAAATACACAAACATGTTTCAGAACATTTGTCATTACAACTCGGGAATTGTCCGTCATTTTAAAAATGACTTGTGAGAAATAGATATTTGAATTTTTGGCGTTGTACATTTGGCCTCAGTGTATTATTCTTTTGTACCAGTGGTTGATTTTTGTAACTATGGTCGGTCTTCATAATTGTTTGTAAATCATATTTTAAATGCTAAGAGTCAAAAAGAAAATTTATGTCCCATTTGGACTTTCAAAAGAAAGAAATTTGAAAATTTGAAATTAAAGTTTTTGGCTCCAAAAATTGAAGTTGGCCCCCTCCTAGTCAAGCCAACATCAAATGTGCAAGTCGGCTTAGTTGAAAGACACACCCATTCGGCCACCAAAAGGTATATATGTAAGAGGCATTTGACCTCTCTCAGGCACCAATTCACATCTCATATCTGAGGCATGATAGCTCGTTGATCTGTGGCAAGGAGGCACATAACTTGCTGATTTGAGGCATAAAGCTCGCATTTATTTGAGGCACGGAGCTCACATATTTGAGGCAAAAAAAGTCCAAAATCTGAGGCAATGAGCGGAGGGGTTTCTGAGGTAGTAGATAAGGTCTGTTTGAGGCAGAAAAGAGGAGCGAAGTTTGAGATGTAGAGGCTCCCATATCTAAGACAAGAAACTTGTATATCTGAGGCATGGTATCTTGTATAACTAAGGCAAAATTCTAAGGACAAACCTCTGAATGAAGAAGAAGGATAGACCAAAGCATGGGCTAGTTGACTTGACTAGGAGGGTGGACCAGGTTTGGCCTAGTTGACTTAGATATGTCTGTTGAATTGAAAAATTCTCTATAGAAAAAGGTCGTTGGGTTTTTCCCCACGAGAGTTTTCCCAAGGTAAATTTCTTGTGTTCTTGTGTCGCTGTTTCTTTATGATCCTACTGTCTTAAATGCTTTATGGTTGATAACTTCTGTGTAGTTATTGAATGATGGAATATTGAATAAGAATGTGAAATGGTCAAAATCATAAAAAATAAGTACTAGTATAGAAGACACTCTTAAAACCAACATGGTATCAAAGCTTGGGTGGAAGAGCAACCTCAATAATTGGTCTAAATCTGCCCTATTTATAGCATCTATGAAGCCTTACCTAGAAGATCATAGGGCTGGAAACCTCAAGTCCAAAGCCCTAAATACTCGGGGAAAAATCTTAGAGCCTTAGTCACATAAAAAGGCCGAAGTTCTTTGTAGAGTCATATATATTTATCAAAATATCTGAATCCACAAAAGGTCCGTCAATCTTCAGGAGTTTGCCTTCATTTTTTTGCCTTGGACCGATGATCTTTGAAATGTAACAGAGGTCAAAATATCTCAGATCGAAGCTTAGTTCAAGGGTATGAAATTCCTTAGTCTCTTACATTAGAAGGCTGAGTGATCTCAGGAAAATCCTTAACCAATTCATTTTTGTCATGTGACAAACATTTAAGGTGGTAGAGCATACATTGTTCTCTAGAAGTTTTGATCCTAAAAGGATGTCTTGTAAGTCATCTAGAGATATCTTTATTGTTGATCAATTGTTTTTTAAAGATCTTAGAACTTTTATCTTCAAAATTCATTCAAATGCTAGCTTAAAAGGGTCTTTGTCCTATTCATAGACTCAAGGCCATAAGAGCTAGTGGAAATACATTGCAAGAAGTCGACTTGATATTTATTTGAAGAAATCAACCCGTAGAAATTTGATAGATTTGATGAGAAATACGAAGAAAGCCAGTTTGGAATGAATGGATCTCTGTTGGAAGATGAAGTGTATTTCTATCGAAGGAAGACAATATTTGTATTAATTCTTTGATTTGACCCATTGTGGAAGGCCAAAACTCTGTGGTTAAAAAGAAGCCTGAAACTTGTTTTCTATTCAACAATGTCATGAAGGGCATTGTGCTAAAGAGAAGGGTTTAATCCCATGATGAGTTTGAGAAGGACGAACATCCTAAATCTGTTTCCATGCAAGGCAATTATATATGAAGCATGATCCTTAAGAAGTCCATCGAAGCACTAAGGTATGCATAAATTTGCAAACAATGATAAAGATGTTCAAAGACAAGTATTAGACCAACAAGGTACGAAATGTCTACTTGATACTTGAATTGTAAGATATGTATCATTGTTCAAAGTTGACTTTAGATTGTCTTGAATATGCTTGTGGAAAAAGGTCTAGTGTCAAGTTGATTAGACTAAGCATAATCTGTCTAATATCTTGCTCTAAAGAATAAGTCAAGATGTGATATCTATAGTAGTTCAAATTTGATGAGTCTAAGAGGTAGAATTAAAGACCAAACGTCTTGTGCTAGAAAAGTGTTTGGTATCTTGAAGTCAAAGTGAAGTAATGAGAGCGTTTGGCATCATGACTTGTGTATAAAGTACTGTTGGGGTATTGACGCAGAGTGCAAAGCATTTTGTTGTCATCGATCTTGTTATTTGGATGCCCAGTCTTGGAATCCAAGTTTAAAACGAGGAGAAAGATCTCCATCACTAATATATTCTTGATGAAACCGGTTCATTGGACATGACAAGGTCATGAGGCCGAATCTATATTCAAGATTAAAAATCACTTTAAGATTAAAGTGTCTTGGACCAAAGTCAATCAATGGATGAAACAATGTTGAGCTTAATTGAATTCTATGGTTTTTGACATCTAGGGTTTGTAAACCCTAGCAAGCAAAGTCACATGACACGAGGACACGAGACACAAAGGACACATAAATATGTGTATTCAACACGAGACACATTGACCCTAGAAACATGACATTAGGGACATATATATATATATATATATATATATATATATATATATAATACTGAAATATAGTGCTTGATGCATATAGATATGAATCATGATGATATCTATTTAGTATTTAGTATACACTATTTACTATTTAGTAATTTACTAGTTAGTTTATTAATTTACTACATCAATGATGTTCACAATTCATTGTTCATTGTTCATGTTATAACTTTTGTTAATAACTTCAAACAAGTTTGATCATGTTCAAACTTCACATAAGGTAGTTTATGAACTATAAATTTATGTGTTCAAACTTCATTGTTGACCAGAGCATTAATCAAGCTTTCCCTCCCTTTAGACCTCAAAGGTGTAGTGAGCAATGAGCACATTACGGGGAGTTGGGTTTTTTTTATTTCACGACATGATCTATACATGGTCACTGGTGTATAATTAAGTTAAGTTCAATGCGCTATAACACAACTTACAGGAAATTAAAGTGCTCCAAATTCTCAGCAAAGCACGCGAACGCTTGTCTCCTGCATCTCCAGGCCAGGTCGATGTGAAGTTGTGAGTATTGTGCTCGAATATGATGGAATTCCTCTCATTGCACAACAAATTTGATTTCGGCAGCGAGCAATCTTGACTTCAGTGGCAAACATTGACAAAAAAACCCAAAAATAAACCATGTTGCAGGTTTTAAATGTCACTTTCATGGGACACGTGTCATAAGAACCAAAAACTTTAGGGCATGTTTACGCCATGTCCAAAACACATGTCTCGATTGGAGGACACGAAGAAAAATGTTTTCAACACGTTTAGGGCTCATTTCATGTCCGACACGTAAAATATGGGACACGAGACCTTGAGGGACTTGTTCTGTGACTTAGCTAGCAAGCAATAAAGCTTGGAAATCCCTAGGTTTGGACATTTTCGCTGAAAGAAGAATCCCTAGCTTTTGCAAGAAAGGAATGACATCATGATGATGATGTGGACAAGGTTGACTTGCAAGTTTGGTGCAAGAAGGCTAATTTCAAGAGGGAATTGACATGTTCTCAAAAGATGAGTATTTTATATCTATCCTTAGTAATTATTACTATTGTTGTTATTGATTAGATAGTCTCTTGCCCTTGAATTCTTTGCTTGGTTGTGATTGTTCTTCTTTGGCCTCCTAGTGAGGATTGGAGGCACATAATGAAGGCTGCCAGGGCTATGGAATTAGATGGAAAAGAATGGAGGAACAAAGCTTGTGGCAAGAGGACTCGTATTGAGATACATTGTTCTAGTTGGGATTTGAACTTAAGAGGGAGCAAACATATCATCAACCAAATTGAAGCATGCCTTGATTTGCGCTGAAATGAAGTCAATAGTGACTTCCAAGACAAAGTATGATTGGATAACAAGAAGAACAAAGCAAAGGATTACCTCAGTAAGAGGGAGAAGGCTGTTAAGGGACATTTTGTCAGGTACACTTAGTTAAAAGTTTATTATCTATATGATTTCTATTATTACATCAGCTGGATGTAGAGATCTACTTCTTTGACGAAAGAAGTGTGCGTGAGAGCTACCTCAAGTTGTGAGGTATATGAAGAAATCTTATGTTGCAAAGAGAAGGCTTTGTACAGGGTCCTTAGATTTGATGCACTTGATGGATCAAGGTTGATCCTATATGATTTGTTCTTTGATGAAAGCAACTGCATTGACCAAAAGATTTCTATAGAGGGAAAAGTCAAGGCTTCTCCAGGAACCCTTGTTTCTAGCTTCAAAGAGAGTGTACCTCATAATTCAATATGAAGGATCTTGACTTGATAGCTGATAACATCAGTGATAGAGGGAGAAAATCAGGATTTCCATGACATGATTTGCTTTAGAAAAGACACTCTATAAGGATAACTGATGTAACCAAGATGATGGATCAAGTATTGAGCTAAGAAATGTAGCTCAATATGTGTTGAATTACCAACATGATACAGTTGGTCATGGCATAATCAATTATGGTTTGAGAAATGTCTCAAACAGAGAAGTATAGTTGCAAAAATTTAAATTGAGAAAGAGTGCTAAAAATATAGAGTTTGTATATCGCCTCTGATTGGTTTCACATCTTGTGGATGAGCAGGGAGCAGATAGCCTCATAGCCAGGGAAAAACCCCTCTTTAGGGGAAAACCCAGTCATTAATTCTTCATTCGATAGTTTTCTGGAGATATTCCAAGACTCTAGACCTTGACACAAAATTTCTTCCACACCAAGTCAACCTTCCTCTTCTCTTGCAAATGATCCTACTTGACCTGGCAACAACATCAACAGTAGCAACACTTTCTTCAACCCAACAACTTCGACTTTGCCTTGGAGACTTCGATCTTCACTTAGAAACTTCGATCTTGGCCCAATACAACTTCCAGAAGCAACAACATCCAACAACAACAACTTCGACCTATAGCAGCAACAACATGCAACAACTGGCTACGACATCAACTAGAGAACTTCGATCTTCCAAACCAGGGTACAAGAGAGAGAGATAGATGCACCAAGACTTCGATTTTCCTTCCTTCTCCTAGACCAAACTCGCACTCCTTTTGCCTTCTTTACCACACTTCACACTTTTTCCCAGCTTCAAGAGATATCAAACTAGCTTGAGTTGATTTTGTTTCAAATGGAATTCGCACTGCTTCATTTATAGTCCTTTGGTGAGGTCGAATAGCCTTCTTTGAGGCTGACTTGATCATCTTAAGGCGGACTTGCTGTGGAGATAACATAATTCATAATTGACTCAATACTAAACCTTTTTACATGATTCAATATCCCAAGAAGTGTATCTTTAAATGTACAATTACTCTATTAACTCAAAATAAATCCTAGAAGTCCTCAATTGAGACTTTGACCTAAAACATGATGACCCAAGCATGAAACCCATGCTTTAATAAGTCATAATAATAATAATAATAATAATTCTTTTCTTTATTTTGACAAGTACATTACATGATGACTCAAATACATTGATGAAGACCGAACCTAGTTACATTTTCCAAGACTCCCTCTTAACTAGGGAGGTATTCATCATATACAAGTACAAGGAGATCTCAACCATATGTTCCATGACGAATTTAGGCACTAGAATGTCATGATATAGATTCTTGTCCAGGGAAATCTATCCATTGGTCTCTCAACAATTTAAGCACTGCAATGCCATGGACTAGATTCCTGACTAGAGCAATCTATCCAAGTGGGACTAAGATGGACTCAAGCTTTCAGCCTCTCTAGGTACCATCAGGCTTGCTAACCATCAACCCAGAGATCCAGGTGCGTGTTAGAGCTCAATGACCAACGCCACCCTTCCAACTTCAGAACCTAGACATTAACACAAAGTGCTGATCGAATGTCCTCCCAGGCAATGCTTCACTCACAAAGCCTCAACACCCCTTGATCCGACAAATCAAGGACAACAAATCTCTCCCAATGAAACTGATCAGCAACCAACATGATATCAAAACCTTCGAGAGATTAACCTGTACAACACAACCCCAATTAATAATATACTTTCACATGTATATAATCAAATACAAACCTTCGTGGTCTTTCAGGCAATTGATGTTGCTCCTCAACACAACAGGACTATCAACTGAATCTTTGACAGAAGATTCCTCAATCATACACTTTCCTTTCCTACTTCATAGACAACAACATATTGTTTCATTCTCCAATTAAAACTATGTTATTCCATCCCTTTCAACTAGGGTGCTTCCCTTTATCTAGGCTCCCTCTTAATATCAGGGAGATCTTTCTTAATCAGGCTCCCTCGTAACCCAGGGAGATCAACTTTGACATTGGATAATCTTTTGTGGCTTCCAACCATTTCATTAGAGTTGCTATTAGTATCCACATCATGCTTATCATATCAACGAATCTCTTCACCTTATTGAAGATTGTGTACCTGCAAAACTTAGATAGAAAGTACAACCAAATCTATAGAAGCATGAGGTTAGCCATATCAGAGTTACGAAAGCATTTCAACCTTATATATTAGATACACAAACTCAATTTCAAACAAGAATCACATACTCTTCAACATATTGCTAGGGACTTTGTCATAAACCCTAGACTACTTCATAACAATTTTCATTACATCTAGGGTTTCAATGTTTCTTCCAAAGGTATGGCATACCCTACTACAACATATAACAAACCCTAGAAATAATTCAAACATGCATCTAACAACTTTCATATGTTAGACACTAGGGTTTCATACAAACCCTAGATTTCATACAATCAATCACAAATTCAACAACATGACTAACTTCCACTAGGGTTTGTTGCAAACCCTAGTTTTTTTTCAAATAGTCAAACATCAATCATAACTAAAATTCAGATTTTAAAAATCTTACACAAATCTCAAATTATCATATCATCATAAGAGATTTTTACTTCTACTAAGGTTTAACTCCAAGACCCCAGAATTCACAAATACTATCATCTTAGAGAAACAAACTTCGGCTTGGGCTTAGTTCCAAACCCTAGGATTCATGATCATCGACAAACAGGTCAACTCATACATCTAGGACTTCATCATCATGCATAGACATTTCATATCATGTGTTAGTCCAACCCAACTTTACAAATAATAAGAGTTAGACATAACAAAACTTGATTAGACTAGGGTTTGATCAGAGAAATACACACATCCCAATGCAATCATTTCTAAGACATTATAAGGGTCTTGCTCACACATTCCACCAAACCCTAATGAGTTAGGGTTTCAATATAATAAAAACATAGCAAACCCAAAATTACCAATACTTTAAAGGTTCAAGATTTTAGATATTATCATTCGACCCTAACAAGTTAGGTTTTTGTGATCATACCAAAGCCCCAAACATGACATTATCAACAAAAACTTCAAATAACATTTCTCAATAACTCTAAGAAGTTTTAGGGTTTTAGACATTAACATTAGCATACCTTTAGGTTAGGGTTTTCCAGAGAAACTCTCTAGGGTTTCGTAAAATCAATGAATAATATGAGGGGGGTAGATTTATCAAGTGATGAATCACCCAAAACAAGAATTATTATGATTCAATATAGCTAGACATAACAATGTTAATAATAGATTGTCAAATGAACAAACATTTGTTATAAAGAGATCAATGTTTTGTAGTTTAAGGCATACCTATGTTTCTTGACAAACCTTCTCTTGGGAGGCTTTCTTTCATACTCCTTGAGGATATAGCATATGTTTCCCTAATGAAGACAATAGAGGAAGAATGGTGATTAGTATTTAATATAATTAGAACTTAAATGAGTACATGAAACCAAAAAACTGAAAGGAAATGAGATACTTATCTTTAGGAGATGTTGAGGGCTCCCTCCAAAGCTTGAGGGATACCTATAAACTTATAAAAACAAAAGAAAATGTCTTATCCAAAAACATGTTAAGAACCTATAAATTCTAAAACATAAAAAATACAAAATAGGAAATCTAAGACTAAAGGCAAAGGACTTAGTAGTGTAAGTCCCTTATGTCAGATTCTTCGGGCTTGGCTTTTTTTGGATCTTCTACTTCAACAATATTAGCTTGATCTCTTCCTCTCTTCTTATTTCTTGGATTGTCGGGGCAGTGATTCCTGTAGTGACCATTTTTATGACATTGATAGCATTCTACTTTGGACATGTTTACCGTCCTCTTTGGTCCTTTTGATTTCTTGAAGTTCCCTGTTTTTGAGAAGTGTAGGCATTTGAAACTCCTTCAGGATTGACAACTAGTGAGATCCTTAATTCTTCTTGACTACAGACAGTGCATAGTTCTTCAAAAGTGGGAGCTTCCTTCCAAATGTTAAGTTCTGCAACAAATGCTCCTCAAGTAGTTGGTAATCCCAATAGCGCAGTGATCACAAGTTCTTTATCTGAAACAATTTCATCAATGGACAAAATATCATCTTTGATTCTTGCTATTTTCACAAAGGAGGCCACTATGTATTCTTTAGTCATCTTTGAAGTCATTTGTTCATTCTTCAAGCTTGCTACTTGACCATTGTTCTTAATAGTAAATAACTTTGACAAGGCCTCATACATTTCATGAGCATGATTAATGTTGGCTATAAATGGGACAAGGTTGTCCTTTATTCCTTCCACCATTACAGTCATGGCCACTAATTCTAATTCTCTGAGCTTCACTTTATCAACATCAGTGGAGTCATTTGTAGGCTTCTTTACTTTTCCTTTGACCAAGTCTAGACCCTTGTTCTTTTCAAGGATGAGGTCTATCCTTTTCTTCCAAGACCTGTAGTTTGAGGCTCCTTCAAGTTTGTTCTCTCACTTGATTGTGTTAGACATCGTCTTTGAAGATAGTGGACTTCTTCCCTTCAATAATCCTTTTGAATGATTCCTTGATCAAGTGCTTGAGGTTGCCTCTTTCTTCTTTCTTCACCAAAGCTCTGAAACCATGTTAGAAAATTAGAAAGGAAGAAGGATTGTTTTATACTTGATAATTACATGTGATGTTCTTGATTTCCCATTAGGTTTATTTATATCTTCTTTATTTTAGTTCATCAAGCAATTACCAAAGCAATAACACATAAAACAATGGACACTGGATATAGACTCACAGCGAGGGAAAAACCCCTCTAGGGGAAAACCTAGTCAGTAATTCTTCCTTCGATAGTTTTCCAGAGATATTCCAAGACTCTAGACCTTGACACAAACTTTTCTCCACACCAAGTCAACCTTCCTCTTCTCTCGCAAATAATCCTACTTGACCTGGCAGTAGCAACAACAATAGCAACACTTTCTTCGACCCAACAACTTCGACCTTGCCTTGGAGACTTCGATCTTCATTGGAATACTTCGATCTTCACTTAGAAACTTTGATCTTGGCCCAATACAACTTCCAGAGGAAACAACATCCAACAACAACAACTTCGACTGATAGCAACAACATCATGCAACAATTGGCTACGACATCAACTAGAGAACTTCGATCTTCAAAATCAGAGCAAGAGAGAGAGAGATAGATGAACCAATACTTCGATTTTCCTTCCTTCCTTCTCCTAGACCAAACTCATACTCCTTTTGCATTTTTTCCTCCACTTCGCACTTTTTCCCAACTTCAAGAGATATCAAACTAGCTTGAGTTGATTGTGTTTTAAATGGAGTTCAAACTTCTTCATTTATAGTCCTTTGGTGAGGTCGAATAACCTTCTTTGAGGCTGACTTGGTGTGGAGATAACATAATTCATATTTGACTCAATACTAAACCTTTTTACATGATTCAAAAGCTCAAGAAGGGTCTCTTTAAATGTACAATGATTCTATTAACTCAGAATAAATCTTAGAAGTCCTCAATAGGGACTTTGACTTAAAACATGACGATCCAAACATGAAACCCATGCTTTATTAAGTCATAATAATAATAATAATAATAATTCTTTAATCAAAGAATTCATGAGCACTTAGCGGACATAAAACATGGGAGGATCTATTCTTCCGCCTTGGCAGAACACACAAAAAAGACTAAACATCACATATGCATTGAGGAGGCCTGTGTTATTGCCAAGATTGCCCCTTTTCATCACCGGAAATTTAGGGAGGCCATTGAAATTGAAAAGAGGCCGATTAATCTCAATAGGGACGATGGCTGGAAAATTAGTAGCTGTTGGATCCCTGCCCTTTCTTCTTAGCTCACCCCTTGTCCCCGCCCCTTGTGTTGTCCTTTAGTATGTTCGTCTTCGCTATTCGATTTCTTGACGGTTTGTTTAGTAATCTTATTTAATTCCCTTCTGGTTTGGTAATAAGCGTAGGTTCGTTAAATTTTATTATATATTATAATTCCTTTTTAATTAGCTTAATTATTATTATAATAACTATTATAGGTTAGTTAACATTATAACTATTATTTTCTATTATTATGTAATTATAACTATTTCTCAATAACTATTAATAACTATCAACAATCGTTCTCCTAAGGGTTTTAATTAGAGAGATTAAATTATTTAACTAACTTCATTTGTTAATCTTCTAATAAACCATTTAGTCCAAATAATATTACAATATTGAATATTTTAATTATAAATATTATCTCATTTCTCCTCGGGGTTATAAGAGAAATGATTAAAAAACTAAAATTAGTTTTTCTTTTAATAAACATTTACTTCTTATATAATATTAAGGTTATTATTAAATAAATTGGGTTAATTAACTAAATAAGTTAGTTATTCTTCTAACAAATTATTTATTACATACACTTTTGATACTCTATTAATATTTTAACCCTCAAATAAAAATTAATATTAACTTAACTAAATAAGTTAGTTATTCTTCTAACAAATCATTAATTGATTCATTCCATATCTTTTAATAATATAATTTTAATATTTGAGCCTTTGAATAAAATTAATTATAAATATTATCTTAAATAGTAATATATTCTTTCTCCAAAGGGTTAATTGTTGAAAGGATTTAAGTTATAATAAACCTTTCCAATTAATAATTAAATACAATTCATTGATAGTATTAATAATAAAATAACTAACTTATAAATTATCTAAACTAATTCTCCCTATCCCTATCCCTCGGTCGAGTCAAGTCAAATATAGCCGTTGTCCCTATCCTTTGGTCTAGTCTAGTCAAATATAGCCGTTTCCTGGTCTATTATAGCTGTTTCTAGTCAAATATAGTTGTTGGATGATCTTCTCTCTCCCTATTTAACATGCAACCATGATCTGGTTCTTCAACTTGTCTTGATGATGAACCACACTTGTTGGTTCGAAACGCGTCGACAATTGATTAATAATGTGATTTACGCCGAAACCCCTATCAAATAATTCTTTTCTTTATTCATTTGACAATTACATTACACGATGACTCAAATACATTAATGAAGACCGAATCTAGTTACATTTTCCAACAGGTACAGGAAGAGAGCAGTAAGGCTCGAGTACATCTCCACTAATGAGCAAACAATTGATATCTTGACGAAGCCATTTCCCAAAGAGAAGTTCATGTACTTCAGAGACAAGCTGGGGTTTGTGGAGATTACCCCTCGTTGAGAGGGAGTGTTGATTTCATACCAACATGGATGGACATTCTTCTGATGGGGAGAATGGTCTAGGAGGCTCGGAGTGCTCACCAAGTAAGTTTGAGTGAGTGTCTCTTAGTGAGGAGACTTAATTACTTGCTATGAAGGGCTGAGTAAGGTTTGGACCTGATCACACACAAGGAAAGGGTGTAGTGAGGTCCTTCAACATTTGGACTCAATCACACACAAAGGAAGGGCATAGTGAGGTCTTGGACCTGATCACACACCATGGAAGGGTGTAGTGAGGTCCTTCAGCTTCTGGACCCAATCACACACTAGGGAAGGGTGTAGTGAGATCTTGGACCCGATCACACATCGGGGAAGGGTGTAGTGAGGTTCCTCAACATCTAGACCTGATCACTAACCAAGAAAGGTTGAGTGAGGTCTTAACCCAGAGTTCTCTCCAAGAAGGGTGAGTGAGTGGTTACTAGTTGTGTATCTGAACATTTATTTTTTTGGCCTAGTGAGAGGCATTGAGATTTGAGGACTGATCACTTTGGAAGAGTGGGTCTTGGATTTAAGGACCGATCGCTCTGGAAGAGTGAGTCCTGATATGTTGATGATAATTCCATGGGCTTGGTACCACCCTAGAAATGGCCACTAGTGGATGCTGATAGTAGATGATGATGCTAATGATGTCAGAGATGCTAACAAGGTTGATGATAATTCGTTATAACCTTTTCATAGAGAAATTTTGTCAACATGAGAACATCTAGATAGTCATTATGAATACCTCGCTAGTTAAGGGGGAGTGTTGATTTTTGTAACTATACTCTGTCTTCATAATGTATTTGTAAAAAATATTTTAAATGCTAAGAGTCAAAAGAAAAAATAGTGTGAAGGTCGGCGGAGGCGACTGGTTGGTAAAGTCGGACTCGTAAAGACAGTGAGGTCTTGTGCTCAACCCTGAGCAAGGGCGTTGACTAGTCGCGAGGAGCGACTTCCCTGGGCCAAGCCCACTCATCTTTTAGCCCCGAGGGGGTAGGCGAGTTGGTAATCACAATGCGGTGAAGTTCGTTAGAAAGGCGGGCTCCATACTGAAGGTCACGAGTTCAAATCCCCTGGACTTATCCTGGCGCTGTATAGAGGGGCGGGCGCAACTCCTAGTGGTTATAGAGGTAGCGGCTAGAATCAGCCCCGTGTAACGCGAGTCGCAACGCTGCCACTATTGCCGATTCCACTGTAATAAAAAAAAGAAAAAGAAAATAAAGTTTTTGGCTCCAAAAAGTGAAGTTACCCCTTTCCTAGTCATGTCGGCGTCGTCAAATGTACAAGTCGGCTCAGTTGAAAGGCACACCCATTCAACCACCAAAAGGTGTATATATATATATATATATATATAAAAGAGGCATTCAACCTCTCTCAAGCACCAATTCATATCTCATATATGAGGCATGATATCTCGCTAATCTGAGACAAGGAGGCAAGTAGCTTGCTGATCTAAGGCATAAATCTCACATTTATTTGAGGCATATAGCTCACATATATGAGGCAAAAATCTAGCACGCTGAGGCAAAAAAAGGTCTGAAGTCTGTGGTAGCTAACGAAGGGATCTCTAAGGCAATAGATAAGGTATGTTTGAGGCAAAAAAGAGGAGTGAAGTCTGAGACATAGAGGCTCCCATATCTAAGACAAGAAGCTTGTATATTTGAGGCATGGTATCTTGCATAACTGAGGCAAAGAGGACAAACTTCTAAATGGAGGAGAAGGATAGACCAGAGTATGGGCTAGTTGACTTGACTAGGAGGGTTGACTAAGTTTGACCTAGTTTTTGACTTAATGTGTTTCAGTTGAATTGAAGAATTCTATATTGAAAAAGTTTGCTGGGTTTTTCCCCATGATGGTTTTCCTAGGGTAAATTTCTTGTATTCTTGTCTCTTTATGATCATACTATCTTAAATGTTTTATGGTTGATGTCTTCTATGTAATAATTGAATGATGGAATATTGAATAAGAATGTGAAATGATCAAAATCATCAAAATAACTACTAGTATAGAAGACACTCTTAAAATCAAGACCAGTGATTAAATGTGTCCACATGAATGCTATTTGAATGATCTATACTTATTTTTATTAGACACCTAATCCTTAGAGATTTGGTGAATTGTGAATGTTTTGTAAATATGTAAATAGGAGAAATCTAAAGAAACATCAGACCTTGGAAGTTGAAACCAAAGGTCACGAAATCATTATATTTGTATGAATGCTTCGATTAATAAAAAATCAATGAAGATTGTAATTTTTCCTTTGACCATTCTCCAATAATGGTATAAGCGCTGGTGTAACTCCCTTCATTCTACACGGTTTCTCTTTTGTACACCTTGCATATGCTTCACTTCTGAGATCGATATGTTTTTTTATAGCCATCAAAACCTAGCAATACTTTCACATGATCTCTCTCTTATGGAAACACTATCTCTTTTCTCTATCAGGGTTTCCCCACATACTGTCATGCCTAATGTTACGAATCCCACCTGCGTGACCTTATGATCGATTACCATTCTTGATGCTTGCCTCAATTTCGTCGCAACATTGAACAAGCAACTTATAATTGCTACGCGCAATTTCGTTCTTTTTGGTTTTGCTCTAAAATCAATCAATTTTCTCTTTTTGGATCATCTCAACAATGACAGTTGTTTCACAAGCTCTTCTACTTGCTCTTTTGACAACCTTGATCCTCTCGTGTGAGGATTCGAACACCTCATGGGTCACTTTGGTGCCACTCCTCATGTTGAGAGAATCATAGAGTGAGATCTTTGTGCAAAGCTCCTATTGCAATAAATTGTAGTAGTCCATGTTGGCCTCGCTTCGAAGCAACTGCAGACTGCCTTCTCCCAACTTAATAACCACCAAAACTATTGGCTTGGCTTGCACATTGGAACCATGGCTTGTAGGGACATACTTTTGAAACAAGAAACATTTTTGGAAGGTATCAACACTTTGTTTTGCTGGGTTTGACCTAGGAACTCACAATCGCCTCCTTCGCCTCAAGTGTAACTACACTAATATAGTTGTGTCCTTCAAGGCATGCGTGACTAGATCTACTGGGGATAGTCTCATTAATTTCATTGGTTACGACATTGAAGAAGCTCATAACACAGAGATATTCATTTAAAAGAACACTGCCTTTTCTTATATTTTCAGATGACTTGGTCATTACTCATTGTTAGTGATCAAGGGTGCACCATTATTATGCAAAACTAGTTTCTCTTATTGAGATCTTATTGAATGGCTCTATTTGAATATGCATTCTCCCATCTCCATTGTAGGTGTGGTGTTGATTGACAATGAAAACTACTCATAATGGTTCAAAAAGATAAAAAAACATGTTGGTTTTTAACGATTTATGGGATGGGATCTGTGAAGAAACGCTGAAGAAGAGGGTGAAGGAGAAGCACAACATAAGCCTAGTGGACCTACAAATTCTAAATAGCTAAGGAGCTTTCCATTTGGAAGAACAAAGTCAAGAACGCTGATGCTTTGATTTCTACAACAACAAATGAATAGGTGGGCCACCATATTGTTCATATTTGTGATTCATATGGAGCCTTAAAGAAGTTAAAGGACTTGTATGACCCTCACTTAAGACTAGAACTCGTACAATTGTTGGTGAATCTCTTCAACTTAAAGTTGGAGGACTATGATCCCATGAGTTTAGCCTTTGAGATCAAAGCTATCATGCATGACATAGATGCCATTGGCGTGAAGATAGACACACCTCTCATAATGTTCATCAAGGCTCTCTACCCTACATACTGTCTTGAATCCCTGCAAGCTGTGGCCCAATTATGTCCATCTCATTTGACTCCCTAGTGGAGAAAGTCACAGAGCGTGAGCAAGTGTTTGGGAGGAAGAATCCAACTCAACCCATTGGAGAAACTGTGTAATGCCCCTACTTGATCCTATTATCTTACATTGTGTTAATAGCTTGTTAGTTGGATGATTGTTTTCTGTGCTTGATTACGACACGTATTATTGATCTGTGTACCAGGTATGCATATGCTAGATACAATCCCACACCTCGCGTAAATGTACTAGTATCCTATAACTTATTATTGTAGACAATTAATTAACAATTATAGTATCATATAGCTTACTATGCTAGACAATTAGTTAATGATTAAGCTTGATTAGTGAATAAGCTATGATTAACTTTAAGCTTGATTAATGATCAAATTTATGGTTAGACTTAAGCTTGATTAATGCTTACTTAACCCTTAATCATTATTTATAATTAATAAATTATACTTTAACATGATTATTCAATTCTTAAATAGATATGATTAATGTGAAACCATTAGGTTGACCGACATAACAAGCTTTTTGAACAATCATTCAGTTGGTAGGTTATTAACACAATGTAAGATAATAGGATTAGGTAGGGGCATTACAATGCGCCTTTCTTAGAAATGGAAAAATAAATCATACTTCTCTTTTAAAAGTGAAGTAAACGAAGAAAGATTTGATCTTCACTTGGTGTGGTAGAAATGAACATGAGGTGAAGATTTGCAGAATCACTTGGGAAAAGTTCAAAGACAAGCAAAGTAAGAAAGAAGACATACAAAAATTTAGAGCTAGCGAATGTTAAAGCATTTGAATTTGCTAATTACATTGTTGCCCATCACAATTTTAGATTGCTGGACTCAGAGATGTTGCTAGAGCCATTGATTATCACCATTTAGTTTGTGGTCATCCTTAAACCACCTCTTAGTAGAAAACATAAGGCTTGTGCTAGACATCAACTTTTGGTCATCTTTAAACCATCATCTAAGAAGACATTAACTTCTAGTAGCCATCTGGTTTGTGGTTGTCCTCAAAACCACCAGAGTCAGAGAACACATTCAACCATTGGTCGTTGTCCATCTCTCTACGTGGACTTGCAAATACCCCCTCGAATTAAGGAGGGGAATGTTAGACTCATAATCCTTAGGGATTTGGTGAATTGTGAATATTTTGTAAATATGCAGATAAGAGAAATCTAAATAATTAGAATAGGAAGAGACATTGGACCTTCGAAGTTGAAACCAAAGGTCATGAAATAATTGTATATATATGAATGCTTGTATTAATGCAAAAGAAATGATCGTTGCAATTTTTCCTTTGACCAATCTCCAACATATTCATTGTACATTTTTATATCTATCCTAATCATTGTTTATCTCAAAGTCCTTGTATGTGAGTGTCTGCAAAACCTAGATATTATTGGGCCTATGTTCTTTATGGTTTGGTGGAAGCTTGGAAGATTTTATATTTGGTTAGTAATTCTAGTTCATAATTTTCCACTTGTTTTTTCAAAGAGTAATGATATCCTGGTAATAGTTCTTACCCAATGTCAAACATTCATGTTGCTATTTAAGGTGGGTCATTTGCCCCTCCCTACTCCCTATTCAACATTTTTACTTTGTATGCAACTTTGTTTACTTTTTGGGATAGTTTGTCAGATTTAATTCCATTTCCATATTCCTCTTCTTATTCACTTGTTTCTTAGCTTATATGTGCACCTTTGTTTCCTATCCAACACTTTTCATGGGGGTATTACTTGTGTTTTCTATTTATTCTATTCAACAGTCTAAGCATTCCTTTCGTAATCCTATGTGTTTTCTATTTATTCTCTTCAACTGTGTGAGAACTAACGGATTTTTTTAATCCGATATGGTTGTTTTATGCCACCCCTTTTGCTGCACAAGAATGCAATATTTGAATAGGAGATGCTCATAATCTGCCTTCCAAAGTGTTTGACATACCCAAGCTTTCTCATTTGCCTTCTGTCCTTGGCATTCTGCGATTATAGACCTGGACACATACTTTGAAAGAATACTTGACATACTATTTTAGCATCCTCTGCGATTTATTAATTTTATATCAATTTTAGCATTTTCCTTGTATGGACATTCTCATTTTATATATTTTCATTTATTTTTTCTACCATGCCAATGTTCTCTTGTTTTCATATCTCAGGAGATTCCACCTCTTAATATCTTTTCCTTGGAGCTTATTTAGATCTAAATCTCATCTTGTGCTTGTCAATTTAGCTTGTCTTTGGGATGTTGAATGGTGTTGTCATTGATGCCAACGTTGGTTCTAGAATGCTCTTAATATTTGTCTGGATTACATTGATTCGAAGCTCCAAGCAACAAAGAGGAAGGGAAGCCCTAGATGCCTCGCTTTTGATAAAAAACATGACAAAAACATGACAAGAAAAAATAACGTTTTTGTGATCACAATCACCTTTATTCGATTTTCCTTGTCATGCTGATTCTGATGATATGTGACACATCATAGGGGTCCTCACAGTTTGGGAGACCTCACAGTTTGGGAGATATGCTTAATTAGAGATAAAGCCCCCTTGTGGTTAATATCCCCATGAGCTAAATGACGTGGCAGCTGACAACTCATGAAGTCAAAAGGATTTCTCATTAAAAATCAAATTAAATATTTTATGGCTTAAATATTTCGTTAAGGACATTAAGAGTTTAAATTCAAATCAAATGTCAAAGTCGGCTAAAATTAAAGAAGAGGTTTTGGGCTTCAAAATTTGAATTTCCAAAAATTAAAATTTCCGTCCATTTCAAATTTGGCCAACCCCTCCTAGAAGCCTCTCTAGACATTATAAAGAGAGGCTCCCTCTCTCCTCAAATGCATGCATTTTGAATGCTAATCTTATTAGATACCTCTGCGGCCTTGAGCAGTCAAGCTTACCCAATAGGAGATCAAAGTTTGTAATGGGTATTGGGCTTAATGGTTACACTTTCTGGTTTATGGGTTTCGCTTAAGTTGACATATTCTATTTAGAAGACAGTTCGAGCTTTCTCCCGGGGGAGTATTCATCTGATTTAGTCTTGATTATTTCTAAAATCTTTCCAGCCTTTCTTGAGACCTTTCGCAGTGGAAGAAACTGGGCAAGGTTTGAAGTATTCTTTGTTTGATTAGAGTTTGTATCACACAAATTATGCATCAAATCAGTGCTCTATCCAAGGAATCTGTTGACTGTCTTGAAGAAATCTCGGCAATCAGACACTATGCGTGCTAATTTACACAAATTACGCTACTAAGACGCAATTCCATTGACACCATGTGATGGCTCATCTTTAGCACGATGGTCTTTGCCTTACTTATGCATTACGCATAGAACAAGCCCTAAGCCAGGATTTGCTAAACAAATTTCCCAGAATCGAATTTTATGATTGTAAAAGATTAGATAAAGTTGTGTACGTGACAGAGCTCCTGTATTGACTGAGATTGACATGGGTTTTGAAGAGACGCCGTTTTCAATGCTAAGAAACATGACCTTGGTCCTCTATGCCAATACTGCGTGTGGAAACCATTCCAAGCGTTAGAACTAGTTGATTCCGATAGCTTAGCGCTTCCAAAATATCGATTTGGGCATTGTTTCAAGAATCTTCTATTTCAATGAAAACGAATATTAAAAGTATTGAAATCTACCAGGCATAAAAGGGTGCATATCCCGGAGAATGTGGATGTAACTTGCATTTGTTTTAATGGAATTTACCCATTCATGTTTATGATATAATCACAACTGTGACAACACTTATCACATCAGTTACCATATAATTTGACTGCTGGGTAAAGTCTCATACTATTTATTGTTTGCATGTTTTTATATGGCAGCGAGCTGGAGCCTCCCATCATAGAAATGTGAGCTAAAGCCCTGCATACGTTGAGTGACTAAAGAATATTGGTGCTGGAGCAATATTTTGTTTGAAGCAACTCTTCTACAGGAAGTGTGTTATCCTTTCTCTACAAGCAATATTTATGATATCCTTTGTTGAGTTCTTATTAAAGAAAGTTGAATCGCTGGTTTAAGGTTTGGATATATATTTCCAGTGCTAGCATGTCACAAGTTCTTCAGGGTTATTAATGCGTTGCATCTTGTGAGTATGGCAGTGTGTTGAGGTTCATCAGTGCTAATGCATTGAGCAGATTCTTTATCATTGAAGCTGAATATGTGAGATGGATTGCTGGTATATGCATGATGCCAGATCTTGACATTATTGGCAAAGCTAAGGACTTGTATTGCGGGTATGTCAGACGAGCTAGGGCATGGTAGTATTGGGAAGTGTTGAGGACTTGTACTGTAGATATATGATTGAACTAGGGTTTGATCTCATTGGTTGATATAACTTAAGAAATGCTAGGGTTTAATTGTGAGAAGCAATGTTTTTGCAAAGATCAGATTGGTTATCATTTGTTGGAGCAAAGAAGAGTTGCAGGACAACTGTATCAATCATTATGTGACAAAGGAAATGCAAATTGCGACCATCTAGGGTTTGGAACTTTCATATTGAAGAAGAGGCATTGATTAGAGTTTTGATGCATGCCCTTGTTATTGATTGAGTTTGATTGGATGTGTTGATTAAACTAATTATGCGAGGACATATTTGACTATATGTATTAGTGAGATTGAACTGCGAGGAGCACTGATTAGATTGACTTGACTAGAAAGAGAATATAATGATGATTGTTGAATAGTGAGTGCACCTAATAATTGCCAGAGTTTGTAGTGCATCTAATTTTCTTATTAAACCAGGGTTATGGCTCGATGTTTGATCTGATTGGTTGATGTAATGTTAGGGTTTCATTGTGAGAAGAAAAGATTGGTTATCATTTGTTGGAGTAGAGAAGAGTTGCAATACAACTGTTTCAATCATTATGTGACAAAGGAAATGCAAATTGTGATCCTCTAGGGTTTGGCACTTTCATTATGAAGCAGAGGCATTTATTAGAGTTTCGATGTGTGCCCTTGTTATTGCTTGAGTTTGATTGGATGTGTTGATTAAAGTAATTATGTGAGGATATATTTGACTATATGTATATTGATGAACACATTGAGCATAAGACAAATTTGTATTACAATTATTTTTGTATTATTATTAAGCACATGGGGGGTCCAACTTGAAAATGCGATGAAATCATGGTCCGCTGTGGTAAGATGAAGGTTGTAGCCTTAGTGGTAGCTTGCTGAGCAGGGTGGTGCAAGGCAGGAGAGTGGAGTCTCTTTCAGGTTGGATCCTGTGCAGGGCGTTGGAGCGTCCTTCCAGTCAGAGCTGGTAAACAGGGTGTTGGAGAATCCTTCAGGTTGGAGCCTGTAAACCAGGGGCTTGGAGCCTCCTTCAATTGGCGCTGAAAATATTGGAAGTTGGAGCTTCCTAATTGAGGTAAATTATTGAAGACAAATATTAAGAAACTCTTGGTGGTTTTTTTTCTTGGAAGGGTTTCCACTTAAAAATCTCTTGTGCACTGTCTTATTGTTATGCATTATTGAATGGTGTTGATGACTGTTTATATTATCTGATGCTAATGCTAACTAATTCTCTGTAACGTTAAAATTAACTAATTGAAGAGAAACACTGATTCAACCCCTTCTCAGTATTTCCAACAATTTGTATAAGAGAAGGTTCCTTTAGTTGCAGTGTAATATTTGGAAGGCAAATCTTAGAGTACAAAGATGGAAAAGGCAAAGAAGCAAGCTACCAAATGTTAAAAAAACTCCAAGGAAGTCTCCAATGTTGCAATTAATGATCTACCAACTCCTGAATTTGATGAGGCCAACTATGAAATATGGGAATCTAGAATGAAATTTCTTTGCAAGCTCAAGGATATTATGTATGGTACTCTATTGTTTTTGGAGACACATCAACTGAAAAAGCTCGAAGGTACAATACAAAATCCATGAATGTTATTCTTAGTGCATTGCTAGATCTTGTAAAAGCCAAAGTTAATCGATACTTATCAGCCAAAAGTATTTGGAAAAAAGTTCATGATTCTCTTCTCAAAGATATATGTAGGTCAAGATGAAAATAATGTTGACGATTGTGATTTGGATGAAGAAAATGAAGTAGTAGATTTGGAAGAAAAATTGATTAGTGCCTTATGTGATCTTAGCAATGTAAGAAAGCAAATAAGGCACTGAAGAAGAAGTTGCCTTTCTAAGACATCATTTGCAGGAAGCATAAATGAAAGAGAAAATTTTGACAAGCCAATTACAATAATCTGGTCAGAAGCATGAGGAAGAATTTAGTCAAAAGCAAAGGGAACTTGACGCAGTTCTTATTGAAATCAATAGGTTCAAGGAATGGAAAAAGGAACATTTGTAGGATATTGAAAGGAAAGATGAAAAATGGCTCAATTGAAGATGAAGGTAAAAGGAACAGGTAAAGCTCCATGCGACGAAGGAACAAAGTCCTCGCAGAGCAATATTAATGAGAAACTTGGTAGTAGAACCCCCCAGAGGCCAAATCGAAATGAAGAATTAAAAATGTTGTGGCTTCAAGAAGCAATGTTGAATGATTCAAGGACAAGGATCAATGAAAGGTTGTACCAACTCCAAGAAATAATGTCTACAGAAGATCATCAAGACAAGACATCTCATCCTGGTACCCTAGTTTGTTTAATGGTTATTGCTTCTCATGTTCTAGCTTCAGGCATATGGCTACGGACTATAGAATGCATGACAAGGCTAATTATCAAAGACATTATCAAAAACCTAGAAGCAATTTTTCTAGATCGCAAGACTACTTTCAAAATGACTTTTCCAACATAAAATATATATCGTTTTCTCCATCATTCAGGCCAAACATTGAATGTTACAAATGCATATAGCTCGCGATTGAAGATATAAGATGAAATCTTCCTTGAAATACAATCCTAACACCAGGTACATGAAGCTTTGGAGAAGAAAACAAATGCAAGAAGATCAAGTGGATGGAAAAGTCTCTGCAGTCATGCTTTCAAGATTTGTAAAATCGAAAGGTCATGATGAATCTACAATGGAAGATTTCAAGGTTCAGGATGATCCGACTGAAGCTTTGGTTCATACGTTATTCTGAAGAACCCAGTTTGATGACTCCTTGTGAATGTTGAAGATGGGGAGTCTATGTAGCAGTGGTTGCACATTTGAAGATCTATCCTTTGATAGGTCGATAGATGACAAATGTGAAGAAGTCGTCAGATTAGTGATCACCATTATGAGCAGATTGGTTAGTGTTGTGTTTTGTAGAGTAGCAGGTTGAAAAAGCAAAGTCATGGATAAGATTTCATATGGACTCGTGTGGAATCAACAGTGCCAACCCATATGAAGCATAAGACATTAGGGGGAGAGAAGAAACTACAAGAAGACAGGGTTTTTGTAGGAAATTTCGTCAAGAGTAACACTTTACCATTGACGTCAAATGCAGAGAGAAATGAGGATAAGAATATCAGAGGCATGGATTTAGGGGGAGCAGTGATCATAGGGGGAGTATGTGTTGCCATCAATGACAAAGGGGGAGATTGTTTAATGGTGTTTTCATTTATGCCAACATTTGTTTTTGAACACTCTTAATATTTGTCTAGATTGCATTGATTGGAAGCTCCAAGAGAAAAAGAGGAAGGAAATCCCTAGATGCCCTGCCTTTGATGACAAGCATGACAAAAAATTAAGGTCTTTGTGGTCACGATCACCTTTATTGGATTCTCCTCGTCATGCCAATTCCAAGGGGATGTGGAACGTCACAAGGGTCCTCACAATTTGAGAGATATGCTTAATCAGAGATAAAGCCCCCTTCTTGTGGTCAATATCCCCATGAGCTAAATGATGTGACTGTTGGCAACTCACGAAGTCAAAAGGATTTCTCATTAAAAATCAAATTAAATACTTTGTGGATTAAGTATTTCGTTAAGGACATTAGAAGTTTAAATTCAAATCAAATGTCAAAATCAACTAAAATAGAAGAAGGGGTTTTGGGCTCCAAATTTGAATTTTCAAAAATTAAAAATTCCCTTCATTTGAAATTCGGGTAGCCCCTCCTAGAAGGCTCTCTAGACATTATAAAATGAGGCTCCCTCTCTCCTCAAACACATGCATTTTGAATGCTAATCTTGTGAGACACCTCTATGGCCTTGAGCAGTTAATCTTATCCAACAGAAGGTTGAAGTTTTTGATGGGTATTGGGCTTAATGGTTACACTTTCTGGTTAATGGGTTTTGCTCAAGTTGTCATATTCCTTCTAGTATTTGGTAGACGACAATTCGAGCTTTTTCTTGGGGAGTATTCGTGTGATTTATTCATGATTATTTTTGAAATCTTTCCGATCTTTCTTGAGACCTTTCATAGTGGCATAAACTGGGCAAGGTTTGAAGCATTTTTTGTGTGACTCAAGTTCGTATCACAATTATGCATCAAATCAGTGCCTATCCAAGGAATCCATTGATTGTATTGAAGCAATCTTGGAATTCAGAGACTGTGTGTGCATGTGTACAAAAATTCCACTACTAAGACATAGTTCCATTGACATCGTGTGATGGCTCATCTTTAGCACAATGGTATTTGACTTAATTATGCATTACACATAGAACAAGCCCTGAGTTGAGATTTTCTAAACAAATTTTCTAGAATCGATTTTGTGACTACAAAATATTATGGAAAAGTTGTGTATGTGACATAACTCCTGTATTGACTGAGATTGGCAGAGGTTTTGATTAATATAAATATTACTATATTAATTTAAAATTAATATAGTAATATTAGCTTGAAGTTAATATAATACAATAATATTACTATAAATAAATAAATAAATAAATAAATAAATAATTAATAATAATAATAAAATAATAAATAAATAAAATAAAATAATATATATATATATATATATTATAACCGTTAAAGGACTTTTTAATCGTTGCCTGTTCATAAGATTTGTTCCTCAACTTGTCCTGACGATGAACCACACTAGTTGGTTTGAAACGCGTCGACAAATGATTCTCTATGTGATTTTGTTGAAATCTCTAACAATCAAGTATGGATCACAGAAGTCTAAACTCTTTAATAAATAAACTTCTATTAAAGCTCATAAAGATATATTAAAAAGATCATTTTAAAGTTAGACATATGATTTGTCTGAGGTTCAAATATTCTTGTTGTGATTCGCTCCATCACCTAGGGTTCGATGTTCATGTCCTTCATTAGTAACGTTGGCTTGCATATCTTGTTGATATTCATGCAAATCACAGGGGCTCGTTCCACTAACATTGCATCAATATGAGGCTGGATGGTCTCGCACCTATGGCTACATGGTCTCTCATCTATGGCTAAATGGACTCGCATACTTTGTGGTTGGTAGTGTCTCACATTACCTTGAGGTATGATTGCATATATATTTGTTGTAGAATCTCGTATGGTTCTCTTTACACATGCATTGTTATATCTTTGTGGCCCTCATATTGATAAATACATCGGTGCTCCCACATATAGCATATGACTCTATGACACAGTGTTTTTCACTCTAATTTCGCTATGGTTCTCACTCGTTTATTCTCATTCAGATGACACAGTGACTGTAGCTCACAAGTTGATACATTGATTTGTTATATCAATATGTGGTTCTTAATTTACACAATATATCACATTATATCTATGTAACAATAATTTGAATTAGGCCAATATATCAATAGCTCGCGTTACAAGGTTGCATGGTAATAATGGCCAACATTTTTATATGGTATCTATGAATAATACTCTTTTGACAGTGAGTGAAAACAAACTTAAATTATTTATGTAATGTAATAGTTAAGATACCTTGAGGATTACTATATCCTAAATTCGTATATGCTTGACCACAAACAATTGTAATTCTTGATAGTGATGTTATCGGTCACATGTCTAACATTGTCTCTTATAATTGATAGAGATATGATGTTTGATAGTAGCAGTACCCTTGACATATGAGAATGCCTCTAAGACAGTATCCATGTATGCCCTTGATGAAAGGTAATGAAATTATTCGTAATTGCATGTTTGTGATTCTATTCTATGACAATGACCTTGACAGTACAAAAATGATTTTGAGTAGTAATAACCATGTGTGGATGTAACTTAGGGATCTTGAGATACTGAAAGTGATGCTTGACTTGGAAAATGATGTGACATGATCATTGTAACCTTGTTATATAGCAGAAACATCATACATGACAATAATCTTGTTAGGACAAGGTCTATGACATTAAGAGCATGATTTGGCAGTGACCTAATGTGACAATGACCTAGCTCCATGATGAAAATGACCTTTTAATCACAATATTTATATGAAAAGGATGACAAAGTTGCAGTTTCTCTACGACAAATATGGTCGATATGATAACAACACTCTTGGATTAGCTTCGTTCAATTCACAAACAAAGTTGTGAACTGACTTTGGTTGGCCCTAGGAGGCTTAATGTATTTGATGATGATGTCTCATGACTATTGTACTTTGTATATGAGCTAAAAAATTGATGAATATCTAATAGAAGAATAATTTTGTATGGGTTTTCCCCCTTGTGGAGTTTTTCCCCAGTCTTTGGCCAAAAATTATAGTGTCCCTTCTTTGCATGCTTTTCTTCTATTGTTCCATTGATGTTCCATTGCAAGTAATGTTATTTTTATTTCTATGTAATTTGTAACAATGTTATTATGTCATGGGGTGAATGCAATATGGAAATGATGAATAAATTTGTAAATGCAATTATCTAAAGAAAAGAACAATATAGCCTTAAGAAAATTAATTAATTGGTCATTAAATTTAACGAATGTAACCTATTGTTGCTACTAGAAAACCCTCCAAATTTTGTCTACATTCAAATTTTGGAGCCTCTCATTGATCATGTGAACTATCATTTCAAGTTTTTAGAATGATCTTATATTTTTTCTTCAAGTTTTCAAGTTCCTTTCTAAAGAAATCCAAAGTGTCGTATTTTGTTAGGGGAAGTGTCATCCTTTGTGAAAGGCAGTTCTGAAACACCTTAAAGAGGAACCTACAATGAATTCTCCTACATTAGTGGATCCTTTCTATCATAGGGACATGCGTTGGACACATTCCCAGGGGATTTCACACTTTCTCTTTGTAGTTGACACTTGTGTCGTAAAGGGTTGCATCTTAAGTGTCACACTTGGAGATAAGTGTCACTTTGTTGTCATTTCAATGAATGCATGTTGTTTTTTTGTAATATGTATATTATTGTCATGTTTTTTTATCATATATGTGTGTGTGATCATGTTCAAGACTTGTTATATGCTTTTATTCTTACCCTTTTGTTTCACTAATCTCACACTTAGTCAATTTTGGAGTTTTCTTTGTCCTTGTAACCTGTGCAATCTGTTGGCATTATGATACAAGTGTTGTCCTTGATGGCAACTCACACAGATGACAGATCATAGTGCAACAGGTCAGTAGCTTTGATGATCAGACTACAAAGAATGAAGAAAGAAAAGTATATACGCAGGTTCACTATATACCAAGTCGCGTACATACGCAAGTTCACTATATACCAAGTCGTGTACACACGCAGTTTCACTATATACCAAGTTGCGTATATACGCGGGTTATCTATATACCAAGTAGTGTATACATGCAGGATCACTATATAAAAAGGCGTGTATATCGTACACACACACTTTCACGCAAGGAAAGGCGTGTACATGTCGGAAAACTAAGTTTTGGGTCCGTGGTATTTGGTCCTTGGTATTGCGTCCGAAGTGTTGAACCCAAGTATTGGTTCTAAATCGTTTTGGACCATGGTATTGAGTAAGGCCTAAGACTATAAAAGTAGAAGAAGATCATTAGGCAAAGGTATTCAAAAAGTCTTAAATATCTGATGAAGTATGAGATCTAGTATGCAGGTTATGGGTTCATAATGCTTTGCTAAGGAGGAATCTTAGCGGTTGATGGAGAACAAGATCTAAGGATAGATTGGGATCTAATGGCTTGGAATGAATCATCTCTATATAGTTTGATCCCGCTTATTATAGATCTGTATACTAACACATGGAATGTTTTGTAAATATTATGATCTGGGTATAACTCAAGTTTTGGAATAGCTGCAAATCATGAATGAATATTTACAGATGTATACAATGGTTGACTATGATAAAAGCGCGTACATACGCAGGTTAGATACATCTAAGTAGCGTATACCATATGAACTATGATGTTTGAAGTTACAGGTGGTTCTGGTTGTTGATGAGTTATGATGACTGTTTACTAGTGTCAGTATTCTGCATATTCAGTTTGGTTGTTTGTGTTTAGCTTCAGTGTTGATGGATGAGATCCATAATAGATCAGGATAATAATGACTTATCTTTATGTGATTTGATGGACTAGATCTGGTTGCTAACATACATATTATCCTTATATATGTAATGATCTGGGTTCGTCTGGAGTCAGGAAGTGCAGTGAAATTATAAGTAAGTAATTAATGACATATACGTTGGTTCACTTTGGTGAAGTTGCGTATACACGCTAGTTCGACTCTTCCAAGTAGCGTATGCACTCTGATACATGATTTTTGATGATATAGTTAGATCTGAACATTGTTGCAGAGTTTTGTGTTCTGCTCTATGTTTTGGTGATTGCAGTTTGTTGACTGGGTTTCAATGATTCAGTATTGGGTGATTCAGAGATTGATGATGCTAGTATTGATTGATTATGAAAATTGGATGAAACGTGGCCTTCAGATTATGATGATGTGTTCCATGAGTATCTAGTCTGAAAATTTATGAAACATGGTACCTCGAGGAAGAAAGAGAAGGTTGTAGCCTTCTATAGGTTGGCACCTACGTACTAGTACATCAGCTAGTACAAGAGCTAAGGGGGTGGTAGCTCCCTTCCAGCAGCAGCTGGAAAACGAGTGAAGGTTGGAGCATTCAGTAGGCTGGCACCTACGTACTAGTAAAAGGATCGGCTAGTACAAGAGCTAAGGGGGTTGTAGCTCCCTTCCAGGAGAAGCTGGAGAACGAGAGAAGGTTGTAGCCTTCTGTAGGTAGAAGCCTGTGTACTGGCATAAGACTACACCAGTACAGAAATATTGTAAAAAGAAGTTTTTTATTAAAATAAGATAGAGACGACTTGCAGCAGGTGGTTTTCACCCACATTAGGTTTCCACCTTATATCATGGTGTTCATGTGTGCTTCTTGTGTGTGATGATCTGTTTTGTTTTACTGCTCATATGGTTAATAATGTTCTGATGCACTCATTAAGGATCAACTAACTGAATCATAAGTTTACTGGATATGCTTGTTGCTTTAAACATAGTTTCCCTTAACTGAAGTAGCGTATATGAATCTAAATATGGAAATGAAAAAGTTATATTGATTTGATAATAGTGATTCACCCCCCCGCCCCCCTATCAGTATTATTTCCAACAATTGGTATCAGAGCAGGTCCTCTGGTAGAAGCTTGATCGCTTGAAGGAGATCTGTAGAACAATGGGAAAGAAGCTTAAGAAGAAAGCGCCTAAGAAGAAATCTCATAAGAGCTATGATAGTGGGAGAATCGATTGGGGAATATGTGGAAGAAGCACTTCAGATTCAGAATCACTTCAGAATGAAGATGAACAAGCAAAGAAACTATCAGGTATGAATTTGTTATCCTTGGTGATACATTTATCCATCCATTTGAAGATGATGAAATTGATAGTGAAACAACTAAATTTTCTCTTATGGGTGAGCAAGAAAGATATCAAATAGAGGTAGAATATAAAAGGCTTACAGACAAAATTAGAGATCAACAAGATCTATTGCGACAGAACAGAATGTATCTCCAAAGAAGAAGTTACCAAACTAAAAGCTCAACTAGAGGAAGGAAACAAGGCAAGGAAGCTATTCAAGGAAAAGGAAGATCAATGTCAAAAATTGCAGGATGAAGTGACATCATTATGAAGTGAAGTAAATGAAAGGAGCACAACAATCAAGAAACTCAGAGAAAGATCCAGTTACTATGAAAGTATTGAAGCTACAATCCTCTCGCTAAAAAAAGATCTTGAAGAATCAAATAAGCAGAATAAAGAACTACTCCAAGCTCTTGAAAAACAAGGAAACGAAGTTCTTGAATTAAGACACCAGTTGGAAGAAGGAAGAAAATCTGAAGAAAACATGAAGAAGCAGTATCGTGAAAAGGAAGAGCAACTTTATGTTGAGGTCAATATTCTAAAAGATAACTTAGAAGAAAAGGATAAGCTCTTACGATTTTAAGATAGTACTAAGATCTTGGATGATATTCTTAGTAGTCAAAGGTCTCCTGCGATCAAAACTGGTCTTGGTTTTCATGAATCTGTTGAAGGTGAATCTAGTTCACAAAATAAGACAAGGAACTCTAATGCACAATTTGAAATACTCAACAAGGAGATGAGAGGTCAATCCCATCAACAACCAAGGAAAGAAATTCTTTTACTCCTCCGATGAATAATGTTGAATGTTATGTATGTCATAATCTTGGACATGTTGCAGCCATATGCAGAAGTAGAATGGTTCAAGACCATCACATAGAAAGATCATCACGTTCCATGTAATTTAAGGGATATTGTTTTTCTTGCAATATGTTTGGTCACAAAGCTATTGATTGCTACAGAAGGAATATGAAACATATAAAATGTTATGCATGTAACAAGCTTGGACATATAGCAAATGAATGCAGGAACAAAGTACGGGCACCATACCAAAAGGAAAAAACATCATCACACTTGAAGATATGGAAGAATAAGGAAGTACAGTCAGAAAGATGTGGCACAACACAATATACAGACATAACAGACTCAGAGGGAGCTGAAAGTGTAAAACTTCAGTGTCCTAAATCTCATACGCAAGTTTCATAAAAGGAAGTCGCGTATATACGTGAGTTAGTTACTGCACAGTTGCGTATATGTTAGTTTGAGGAAAAGAAATAGGGACAGGCTCAGGAAAAAGGGTCTGATATGATTCAGTCCATTATTTGCTATGTTTGATAATGGTTACAATCTGCTGATGATGTGTGGAAATGTCTTGACACTTGTAAGATGTTTAAAAGTCTTTTGATCCTAAATTAATGTTGATGATACCTTGATACTTCTTGCTGATATATGCATGATCAGATCTGACAGTAAGCAAGATGGCACAGGTTCAGGGGGAGCATATGCTTTTAATAATGCATTGTTGGCATTATGGTTAGTAGTCCTTGGTGATGATGCTTATATGGCTAAATGATATATCTTTCTATGATATGGTTATGAGTTGTCCATGACAAAATCTCATATGATTCTTGGGGTTACATAGTTGATGTTTAGATCAGATTTGTGGTTGATTCTCTGATGATGCATATATGGTGCTTACATGGTGATCTTCATAAGGATAAGGAGAAGTACAAAGCTTGAATACACATCTTCATTACTTGATGATGAGTCACTCATATGCTTCTATCGTCATATGCATAAAGATCATATAATACAGTTATGATTTAGGATTCCTATAGTTCTCGGCGCTCATGCGGATGAGGATTGTTGCTATTGATGATATCAAGAAGTCTTGACGAATGATCTTGAGCTCAAGATACATAGTGCTGGATACATGAATGATTACTCAAATTTGCATTGTTGGAGACATGATGATGATGAGTTCTTACCTATATGATGATAGGTTGATGCTTACATATCTTGATTGATGTAGATGTTCTCAAGTGATGATACTTGGATCATGAAGATCTTTATGTTGATGAGATGGATATGGTGTTTTTCACATATGATATAATGTGAATGATTCTGTATGTCATATGCAAAATTTTATTCAAAAGGATGAGTTGATATAGACATACCTTGTTATGGTTGATGACTTATACACTGATGGACATATACAGGTTGCTGGTCTAGATGTTGTTGACAAATGCTTATGGAGTAGATCATACATTGTGTATGATGGTTGCTGATGACTATCATGGTCTTATTTAGATGTTTGGTCTCTGTTATAAATGTCATGTAAAGGTCATATCAAGACTCATGATGTAACAGTTTGTCTCTATCTATTGTAGTCATTTGATGAATCCCTTTTGGTCATATGATGTAATTTGTACCCTCACTATGCATGGGAAAGATGATGTAATATTTCAGTCATGTATCAACAATTGGTATTTGGTGTATCCCCATTTGGTTGGGTGGATGAGTCAATATTGGTATATCCCCACTTGGTTGGGAGATGGATGTATGTATGAGTCTTTGGTGATAGGAAGGTTATTTATGATAGAGTCATGTTCTTCTTGTAGAACATCTTTTTGCAGACCGTGCTTACAGTCAGGGGGAGACTTCAACAGGGCAGAGATTTTAGCATGTACTCAGAGGGAGCATGGACAGATTGGTACACCTTGGCATATATAAAGGGGGAGCTCAATCAGAGATTTCAGCAGGTACTCAAGGGGAGTATGGACAACAGAATGTATATCAAGGAAGAGAATATCTTGGTCTGCCCTTTGCTCTTGATGTCAAAGGGGGAGAGTGACTTGATATGGTTTCTGCCATCAAGTCAAAAGGGGGAGATTGTTGGCATTATGATGCATGTGTTGTACTTGATGGCAACCCACTTGTAGAAGAACAACTCACTTATATATAACTAGATGAATCTACAGCAGAGATATCAGATGTGACAGAATACATGGGATGCAGGACAACTCAAAGGAATCAATCCAGATGTAATGAACAATGACAACTCATTAAGATGACAGTTCTCAGTATGGCAAGTTAGCTTTGCCATCAAGTCCAAAGGGGGAGATTTTTGGCATTATGATACAAGTGTTGTCCTTGATGGCAACTCACACAGATGACAGATCATAGTGCAGCAGGTCAATAGCAAAGAATTGATGATCAGACTACAAAGAATGAAGAAAGAAAAGTATATACGCAGGTTCACTATATACCAAGTCACGTACATACGTAGGTTCACTATATACCAAGTCGTGTACACATGCAATTTCACTATATACCAAGTCGCGTATATACGCTGGTTCTCTATATAACAAGTAGTGTATACACGCAGGATCACTATATAAAAAGGCACGTATATCGTACACACGCACTTTCACGCAAGGAAAGGCGCATACATGTCAGAAAACTAAGTTTTGGTCCGTGGTATTTTGGTATTTGGTCCTTGGTATTGCGTCCGAAGTGTTAAACCCAGGTATTGGGTCCTCAGTATTGGTTCTAAATGGTTTTGGACCATAGTATTGAGTAAGGCCTAAGACTATAAAAGGAGAAGAAGATCATTAGGCAAAGGTATTCAGAAAGTCTTGAATATCTAATGAAGTATGAGATCTAGTATGCAGGTTATGGGTTCATAATGCTTTGCTAAGGAGGAATCTCAGCGGCTGATGGAGAACAAGATCTAAGGATAGATTGGGATCTAATGGCTTGGAATGAATCATATCTATACAGTTTGATCCCGCTTATTCTAGATCTGTATACTGACGCATGTAATGTTCTGTAAATATTATCATCTGGGTATAACTCAAGTTTTGGAATAGCTGCAATTCATGAATGAATATTTATAGATGTATATGCTAGTTGACTATGATAAAAGCGCGTACATACACAGGTTAGATACATCTAAGTAGTGTATACCATATGAACTATGATGTTTGAAGTTACAGGTGGTTCTGGTTGTTGATGAGTTCTGAAGACTGTTTACTAGTGTCAGTATTCTGCATATTCAGTTTGGTTGTTTGTGTTTAGCTTCAGTGTTGATGGATGAGATCTATAATGGATCGAGATCATAATGACTTATCTTTATGTGATCTTATGGACTAGATCTGGTTGCTAACATACCTATTATCCTTGTATATGTAATGATCTAGGTTTGTCTGGAGTCAGGAAGTGCAGCGAAGTTATAAGTAAGTAATTAATGACATATACGATGGTTCGCTTTGGTGAAGTTGTGTATACATGCTAGTTTGGCTCTTCCAAGTAGCGTATGCACTCTGATACATGATTTTTGATGATACAGTCAGATCTGAACATTGTTGTAGAGTTCTGTGTTCTGCTCTGTGTTTTGGTGATTGCAGTTTGTTGACTGGGTTTCAATGATTTAGTATTGGGTGATTCAGAGATTGATGATGCTAGTATTGATTGATTATGAAAATTGGATGAAACGTGGCCTTCAGATTATGATGATGTGTTCCATGAGTATCCAGTCTGAAAATTTATGAAACGTGGTACCTGGAGGAAGAAAGAGAAGGTTGTAGCCTTCTATAAGTCGGCACCTATGTACTAGTACATCAGCTAGTACAAGGGCTAAGGGGGTGGTAGCTCCCTTCCAGTAGCAACTGGAAAACGAGTGAATGTTGGAGCATTCAGTAGGCCGGCACCTACGTACTAGTAAAAGGATCGGCTAGTACAAGAGCTAAGGGGGTTGTAGCTCCCTTCCAAGAGAAGCTGGAGAAGGAGAGAAGGTTGTAGCCTTCTGCAGGTAGAAGCCTATGTATTGGTATAAGACTGCACCAATACGGAAATATTGTAAAAAGAAGTTTCTTATTAAAATAAAATAGAGACGACTTGCAGCAGGTGGTTTTCACCCACATTGGGTTTCCACCTTATATCATGGTGTTCATGTGTGCTTCTTGTGTGTGATGATCTGTTCTGTTTTACTGCTCCTATTTACTGCTCATATGGTTAATAATGTTCTGATGCATTCATTAAGGATCAACTAACTGAATCATAAGTTTACTGGATATACGCTTGTTTCTTTAAATACAGTTGCGTATACACGCGGTTTGCCTTAACTGAAGTAGCGTATATGAATCTAAATATGGAAATGAAAAAGTTATATTGATTTGATAATACTGATTCCCCCCCCCCCCCTCAGTATTATTTCCAACACAAATCAATGATCAACTCACTACCTCTAGCTACTATGCACTGTGCATTCCTAAGCCACATTGATGAGGTCTTTATCTCCTATAACTGCACATTGTGCAATCCTACATGACAACATCCTTCAATTGAAGATTGAATAAATTTAGAGCTCAATCACTTAGCCTTGCTGGTTACACTTTACCAATGTGCAATTTTGATAATCCCTTCCTTTCCCTGTGAACTACACACTCCTAGTGGATAATGAGATGATTTTTGGACCCTTGCGAAAGCCAACAACACAATTCCTAGAGCCTCCTCCTTAGTCATTGCGCACTGTGCAATCAAACTGCCCAAGCATGCCTCCTTTCCTCTTGTACTTGCCCAATGTGAAATCTTTGACTTGGATTCTCCCTTTCCATTGCACATTACATAGTCATAGTGCCTAGACCATCACTCTCTACCTCCTGAAACTGTGCACTCACCCAAGAAGGAGTCTTCCTGAACCCTTGTGCATTATCCCATCACAATCAACATGTTGCATGACAAACAAATATAGACTAGGTAGTTTTGGGATTGATATTGTCTTGCCATGAATGAGATTTGATTGTAGGTACTATCATCCTAGCATGACTGATAATGTTCAAAGGGATCGTCAAGGAGAGGTTTCAAGAATACACTTGTGGAGACAAATCACAAAGAGATCATCACAAAAAGAGATAAAGGAGCTCTAAACTACAACATATAGATGACCACTCGGGAAGATTTGGAATACTGTGATACTATAACCAGACCCTTCGAAGGGTGAATATGAAGTACAATCAAGATATATCATGAAGAGTTTAATACATAGCAACAAATGGAAGAACCTGACATTGATACACTACAATGAAGTCTCATGTCAAAGTTTCCAAATTATGGCTTCTCAAAGTGTCGCCAAAAGTCTTATGTTGTCCATATATTTTGCCACAATCTGTGGAGTGTGATTTTTTATTTCTAAAAAATGATAAAATTTAAGATGTGTGGAATCCCAAGGGTCACACATAGAATGTGAAAAGTCACTAGAAAGTCCTAGTCATGTAGGAGCTCAAAGGTCACATAGAAGTTCAAAAGTCATATGGGAGTTGAAGAGTCAATGGGGGAGATCAAGAGTTACGTGTGAGGTGAAGGGTCACCTATTTTGTTATAAATAAATGCTCATAGTTTAAGCAAAGGAATTTTCACCTTGGTTTCTCAAGCTAGGCATAGGAGAGAATATTGTACTTTTGAGGAGAAAGTGGTGGCTTAACGTTCCACTATTGGAGCTAGTGATGTATCATTGTAATGATGTATATTGGAACTTTAACTTAATGATTTGAAGCTCTCATAGATGACACACATTCATGCATATATTGTGATTGTTTTAAGGTTATTCTTTCATTGTTTCCAGTGTATGTTTTTGTTTATATATGCTAAGGAAAATGAACTCTTTCATTGGATTTAGTATAAATTTTTGAATTGTGTGTCTCTTGTTTTCATGAACGCTTTTTCTTTGTGAATTATTTTGAAAGATAATTAATGATTATTTTAGATATGGGTGTGTGTCTTTATTAGTGTAGTACTATTAATTTTATTATAAAGACTCACTTCTCTCTTCCATCTGTGAAAGAACCTTTATACACATTGCAATTGAGTACTTCACAAGGCTAACTTACTTACTCATCTTGAAAGTAACTGTGTACTATTAGGTTGTTTATATAGCCAATAAAATTCAATAAGATTATGGAAGCTAGGCCTATTTCCCATTTGGGTATCCTACTCCAAACGATGTGAGGTGTAGTTGGGACATCACATTGGGGAGACCCCTTACTGTTGGTGGCATCCAACACTTTTAATAGATTTGGCGCTAGAAGGAGGGAAAATTTTGTATGCCTGATAATTCAACAAATTCACATAAAGAACCTTCATTTCAAGGTATTCATTGTCCAAGCCCAACTCCAACACATATATCTGAGAAGGAAGAGTCATCTCACCAAGGTCTGGAGTGTGCTTATGAAGTTACGAGAAAGTTCGGAGGATTCGGCCTATCACTCATCAATTTGCTAGAGCTCTTGGATTACTCCTTGTCACATCCATTCTTCCTCAAAAGAAATCAAAGAAAGAGACAAACCACCATGGTGTTTTAATTTCTTCAGTGGAAGAACTGGTTACTACAACTCTTGAAGATTTAGCTGACTCATTTAAATAATCTCTTCATCAAGGGGATATTCAACCACCTGTTGCAGAAAATCTGGAGGGAGATGGGGAGAAATTTCATTTTTCAGACAATGAATGACTGAGGGATAACGAACAACCGAATGATATTAAAAATTTGAATAGTGAGGAAGAAGAGTCTTTGGAATTAGAGAGTGAAGAGGAGGAGGAAAATGAAGACATGGAGATGACCAATTGGATTAGATGGCCCAAGAGCCTCTTTCTCTTCCGAGAAACCTTCATCATTTACCTAAGCACCTGGAAAATATTCTTACAAAGTATGATCGAGATAAGAAAGTGAAGGTTGAGGATCACAATGATGAATTCTACTTACATATGAGGATGTTAGAGGTATGTTATGATGATGTTGTTTGTCAATTATTTCCATACACTCTAGAGGGTAGAACGTTAGTATGGTACCATAGCCTTCCATCTAATTCAATCCATAATTGGAGAGAGTTCAAGTAGTTGTTCCTAGAAAGTATTGTTGATAATACACCTCCTACCATGTTACTTAAAGAACTTGATAGCATTAAGATGGGGGATAAATAAAAGGTTAAGGATTTTAACAATATATTTACTCATATTTTGAACAATTTTCCACTAATGTGTAGCCTCATGAATCAATCACTAAGGATTATTATATTGATGCATTTCCCACTAACATTTCCATTTTTATGAGAAGAGATCAAAGGAAATATTCACTCTTAACTTTGCAAAAACAATTGTTGTAGAAAACGAATTAAGGTCTATAGGGTTCATTACTAATAAGGAAGATTCAAAAGACTCCAAGGATAATGGTAAAAATTCTCAAGTCTCTTATGCTAAAACTAAAGAGAAAGATCCCTTTTTCATGGAAATTTTGACCAAGTCCTTGAAGTTACTCACCAATGAAGTATCTGAGCTCAAAAGGAAGTCAAGTGAAGCATCCACCAATAATAAGTCCTTTAAGCCATATTTTAAGAAGAACATCAATCAACCAACCAAGTATGCATAAAGCTATGATGTTGTATATAAAGTTGAGAACCTGGGCATGGATAATTATTGTACATTCCATCAAGAAGCACATTCTAAAAAAACATGCTGATAATGGAAACATAACATGAATGTTGTGGTTTCCAATGTCATAGAAAGTTTATCAACAAAAGAGCATTCAAAGCAGACTCAAGGCACTGATGAACCACCCTCGGTAGAGGAAAATACAAGTTTTGGTGGTTTAATTTTCACTTTTGATCTGATTCTGAATAAAAATTGATAAGTTGCTAGTGAGCCCCCAATAGGTGAAGCTCCTAAGCAACACTAGACTAAGAAATATAATCTGAGGAGCAAAGGACCAGTCCATGAGCAAGATGTAAGGAAGTAATTGTTGAGGAATTTTTTACCACTAAGAAACCCTGCTTAGAGCTCATAAACGAAAGCCGAAAGTGCTCAAACTCAAAAGAACACTTTCAGGAATAATAAGAACAAGTATGTCACTCTTTAGGTATCAAAAAAAGTTTCACCATATACCACTTCAACACACCCTACCAAGGATGTAGAAATTGAGTATAACATCATTGATAATATTAAGAAATCTCATGTTGATACTTCAATCTATGATCTAGCAAAATTTGCAGGCCAATGTGAGTTAATCATCCAGGCTTTCACATCTCAACCTCCATCAAGTAATATAGTTTCTTCTTCCCAAGCCTCATTCAGTAAGTCTCCCACTATCCTCAAATCAGTAGTTGATGTTTTGAATGTAAATTCCATATATACTTTCCCTTAAATTCCATATATACTTTCCCCACTTTTCTCTTAACTTTTGAAATCTTTAATTATAATGTCCCTAATTGCCTTGTGGATTCTAGTGCATTTGTGAATGTTATGCCTATATTTATTGCAAATAAAATCAACATGAAATGGGAAAATAGTGTTACCATAATCATACAACTAGATAGATCACTAGTACATACAATTGGTGAACTAAATAATGTTATAATTTGCTTATCTTCTAATCATAGAGTTCACCAATGTTTCAATCTAGTTATTGTGGAAGCCTATGGATTGCTTCTAAGTAGAGATTGGTCAAACAAGTTGCAAGGATACTTTGCTACTAACTCATCACATTTGTGGCTTTCTTATAGGGAAAGAATAGTTAGATTCGAGTTAAAAGTGGACCTTTTATGAAGCATACCATTAGAGTGCTTTAAGTACCCAATGATCCAATTAGCTTTATGTAAGTAATATTTGGAAATTGTTTTTTAAAGCTAAGCATGGATGTTATCTTGTGAAACCATCCCATGTACCACTAGATACACAGTTGAAACTCCTTCCTTGCAATCCAACTAGTGCAAATTATCTTTGTAACATGGATTTAAATAATACTAGTGTAGAAATTGCCCCTATTGCTACTAATATTTGGAACTTGTACTATGATGGTTCGAAAACACAGGGGAGTTTTGGAGATGGTTGCATACTGATTAACCCTAAAAAGAAAAAGTATTTGATATCATGTCGATTAAAATTTGAGTGCATGAAAAACATTGCAGAATACGAAGCACTCATACTGGGACTAAAGAAAGCCATAGACCTCAAAGTGGAATAATTAAAGGTAATAGGTGACTTAGAGATTATTACATGTTAGGTACAAGACACTATCCATTATGTATAACCTAATATTAAAAACTACTAGCAAGAGGTACGAATCCTTATATTTTTCTTTCAAGCATTTGGTATTAAATTTGTTCCTAGGATTCACAATGAAGATGCAGACACCTTAGCTAATGCAACTGCTAGGTTATCACCACTTAGAGATGGTTTTTCTATTGAGATTATTTATGATAAACCCATTCTTGATAATATAAATAAATTACATGTATTCAATGATGACCAACATATACTGGATTTCATGGCTAATGTTGATGCATTCAAGAATGTTGCGATTAATGAAGATGAGCATGAAAGGGATTTGCAAGAGAGCGGAAGCACAAAAAGAAAACCCCATGCCCAAGGGTGTGGTATATTTAGAGAACATACATGACTTATAGAACTTATTTAGGGGACTAATCAAAACAAAGGCCCACAGTTCGACATTATCACATGAACAAGTTAATTTGGGCATGGAGGAAGGTCCAAAGTATGTGAACCTTGGTACATGTTCTTCTCCCCAAGAGCGACAAGATTTTATCTGCCTCTTCAAACAATACCAATATGTATTCACATGGAAATATGATGATTTGAAAACCTATGATACAAAAAATCATCCAGCACGTGATACCTATAAAGGAAGGGGTGAAGCCATTTTAGGAAAAGTTGGGAAAATTCCATCCTATGCTTGAACCCCTGATTTAGAAAGAACTTAGGAAGTTGTTCGATGCTTGCATCATATTTAAGGTTTGTCATTCTACCTGGGTTTGTAATTTGGTTCTAGTTGGAAAGAAGTATGGATAAATACACTTATGTGTATATTTTCGCAACTTGAATTAGGATTCTAATAAGAATAATTATCATGTACAATCTATGGAGCAAACACTCTAGACGGTAGATCTTAGACTTTTGTGATCCATATAGGTAATAAGGTTGTCTTTTAGATTAATAACATTGTAGAGATTTGTCAATGTTTTGAACCAACTAATGTGGTTCATCCTCAAGACAAATGGTGAAAAAATAAATCTTCACAAAGGTTTAAATAGTAGAGAAGCATCCTTGCCTGGAATTAGCTGCTAGGAAACTAATCGTTAGGAAAAGGTTGTTAAGAATTAGTTAAGGAGAAATAGTATTAAATTATTAATTAATTGATTAATTATAATTTCAATGTTCTTATGGGATAAATTAGTGTTTATAGGGATAGAATTTTATTTATTAATAATTATTAGTTATAAATTGGTATTCAATAGTTTGAAGAAAACAATATTAATAATATTGTGATTAGATTAATAATGAAATTATTAATGATAAAATAGAAACCTATAAATGAATCAAAATGAAAACCCAAGCATATATATATATATAATGGTTGGAAAAGGCATAAAAAAGATTGCATGAAAAAAGGTAGAATAGAAGAGACAAAAAGCATAGAACAAAAAAAATATGAAAATAGAAAAATAAAGGGAAAAATCAAGAGGAGAGGGCAAGAATCCAGCTCATGCTTAATTTCCAACCATCATCCTTATTGAGATTGATAGAATGCTTCTAAATCTAAATGGCTTCTCTTAGCTTTTGATGATGGAAATGGTCAACCCTGGCGATGACCTGGGTCTCCTCAATGCAGACATGGTGCTTCGAATTCGCAACATGTTCAACTAAGGTTGAGGAATGAGAGAGATTGTGCCTAATGTCCACTGCATGTTCTTGGATTCTTTGGTTTATGGAGTGAACAGTCTCACAAATGTAAGGAATCCCACATGAGCATGGAATTGAGTAAACCCCCTTCATGTCTTTAGGGTTAACAGGTTCTTTAACAAATTTAAGAGAATTTCTAATGGTATTAAGGGGTTTGAAAGTGGTAGCAACATTATTCTTCTTAAGAACATGACAAATCTTATCTATGGTCCCTTGGACGAAGGGAAGAGACACATTGGAAATATGATCACCACAAGCAGGCTTAATAAGAGATTCTTTAGAATCTCTTTGGAATTATTTGAGGCCCTGATGTCTACAATATCTATTATTTTCAAAAAAATTCAGAAGATGAGATTTTTCTTTTTCTAAATGATTCTCATCAGAAATCCTAAGAGTGCACTCTTAGGATTTCTAATGAGAATCACTTAGTAAAAGAAAAATATCATCTTTTGAAAGTTTTTGAAAATAATGGCTACAGTAGACATTAGGGCCTCAGAGAATTCCAAAGATCTTATGAAGAATCTCGTATTAAGCCTTCTCATGGTGATCATATTTCCAATGTGTCGCTTCCCTTCATCCAAGGGACCACAAATAAGATTGATCATGTTCTTAAAAAGAATACTATTGCTTCCACTTTCAAGCCCCTTATTACCATTAGAAATTCTCTTAAATTCGTTAAAGACTATGTTAACCCTAAATACATGAAGGGGGTTTACTCAATTATATGCTCGTGTGGGATTCCTTACATTGGTGAGATTGGCCACTCCATAAACTAAAGAATCCAAGAACATGTGGCAGACATTAGGCATAATTTCACTCGTTCCTCGACCTTAGTTGAACATGTTGTGAATCCGAAGCACCATTTCTGCATTGAAGATACCTAGGTTATCGCTAGGGTTGATCATTTCCATCATCGGAAGCTAAGAGAAGCCATTGAGATTGAGAAGCATTCTATCAATATCAATAGGGGTGATGGTTGGAAATTAATAAGGAGCTAGATTCCCACCCTCTCCTCATGATTGTTCCATATGTTTTTCTATTTTCATATCTTTTTTGTTCTATGTTTTTTCTCTCTTCTATTCTACCTTTCTTCATGCGTTTTTTTTATGCCTTTTCCGACTTTATTATTATATAACAATGCTTGGGTTTTCATTTTGATTCATTTATAGGTTTCTATTTTATCATTAATATTTTCATTATTAATCTAATTACATTATTATTAATATGACATAATTATTACATTATTATCAATATTGTTTTCTTCAAACTATTGAATACCAATTTATAACTAATAATTATTAATAAATAAAATTCTCTCCCTATAAAAACTAATTTATCCCATAAGGACATTGCAATTATAATTAATCAATTAATTAATAATTTAATACTATTTCGCCTTAACTAATTCTTAACAACCTTTTCCTAACGACTAGTTTCCTAGTGGCTAATTTTAGGCAAGGATGCTTCTCTACTATTTAAACCTTTGTGAAGATTGATTTTTTCACCTTTTATCATGAGGATGAACCACATTAGTTTCTTTGAAACGTCGACCAACTATCTACAATGTGATTAATCTGAAAGACAACTATATTACTCTAGACGGTATCTGGATTAGAGATGTTCTCGTTATTCGACAAATTTTCACGATATAACCAAGTTCTAGCAGAATTCGACAGATTAAAATCAACATTCAGGAATAAATGGGGTACATTTGCATTTAGGTGAATGTCATTTGGACTCATTAATATCGGTGCTACCTTTCAAAGGGCTATGGAAATCGCCTTCAAGGGAATGATCAACCAGAGTGTGGTCATTTACTTAAATGATGTTATAGTATTTTCAAATAAAATATCTAACCAACTTTGTCATCTAAATAAAATATTTGAGTGATGTTAGAAATACGGTATATCATTAAATCCTAAGAAGGGCATTAAATCCTAAGAAGGGAATATTCAGTCTATCTGAAGGGAAGATTTTGGGACACGTTATATCCAAGAACATAATTAAAGTGGACTTGAAGCAGGTCAAGACTATTGCTCAAATTCCCTACCTTGTGAACAAGAAATCCATGCAATCCTTCTTGGGGAAAACAAATTTTATTCAGAAGTTTATCTTTGATTATGCACAAATTTTTGAGCCTTTGCAAGAGATGATCAAGAATGATACGATATACAAATGGGACCAAAGGGATAAATATGCTTTTTCTAGGATAAAGTAAGCAATTTTCGATGCCCCAACATTATATATTATGGACTATAATAAATATTCCATGTTGTATAGCTTTGCTTCTAACACATCTATTGAAATTGTTCTAACTCAGAAGGACAATCTAGGAAACACATGACCATTATTTTTTATGAGTGCTAGCCTATAGGGATTAACATTGAATTATCCTACCATATAAACTAGCATATGCGGTATACAAGGTAGTGAAGCATTTTAGTCCTTACCTTTTGAAAAGTCATGTTTTCATATTTGTACCATATCCAATACTTAAATCACTCTTTATACAACAATATCTAGGTGAGAGGAGGGCGATCTGGATGACAAGTTTGCAAGAGTATGATCTAGAATACAGGATATTTCATACAATTAAAGGCCACAGTCTCTTTCATCTTGCAGTAGAAGCAGTTAATTCACCAAAGAGGATTCTTCTCGATGGGAACAAGAAATTTTAATGTAAAACATCGATTAAGTTACCCCTACAAACACAACCACGTCTTGGTACAATGATGTGCTATAATATCTAGAGAAAGGCACCTTTCCCTCACAGTTATTGACAAAAAATAAGAGGGAAATTCATCTCAAGCTTTATCCTATCAGCTTGTTCATGGTGTGCTTTTCCAAAAGCACCACAATGGTGTCTTACTCAGATGCTTAGAGTCTCTGGATTCAGAAAGAGTGTTAAAGGAACTTCATGATGGGTGAACTGGTGGACATTACACACGTGGTAATACAACTCACAAAGTGATGTAGGTTGGATATTATTAGCCCACATTATTTAGAGATGTGCATGCATACACCCATAAGTGTCTTGTATGTCAAAGATGTTCTAGTCATGATAATAAGTCAACTGCCCCATTGCAGCCCATTGTTGTTGAATAAGCATTTCAACAATGGGGGTTAGATGTTATTGCATAGATCTTTCCACACTCATCAAAGAAACACTAATATATCTTAACTTCCACATATTACTTTACTCAGGGGAAGGGGATAAAGCATTTCCAATAAGACAAGTGAACAAGCAGGAAGTCATTCACTTCATCAGACAAAATGTCATTACCAGGTTTGGTGTTCCTACGTCACTTATGTTTGATAATGAAACTTACTTTCGCTGCTAAAACTTATGACTTTTTCATTAGAAAATGGTATTTTTTTAAGGTACTCATCTAATTATTACCCTTAGGGAAACAAATTAGTTGAATCTACAAATAATAATTTAATTCACATTATAAATAAAATTGTTTACTCCGAGCAAAGGAATTGACATAATGCATTGGTTAATGCCTTGTGTGTTGGTCATGTTATGCCAAATCCCTCTTTGAAAAAATCGCCTTACTTCGTCGTGCATGGAAAAGAAGCAATCCTTCCTCTAAACTTGAACCTCCTAGCCTTACAACTTTCCTAAGAGTCCTGTGGTAAACCATGTCTTGTTGTTCAAAGAAGGATAGACACCCCTATTAAATTAGAGGAAGAAAGGTGTAAGGCAAAATTCAAATTTTCTATGCACTAAAGCCGTATCAAACACTGGTTTGACAAGAAGTATGTGGGGAACAAGGAGTTAAGTGTGGGAGACCTAGTATTGAAATGGGACAAGACCCATGAAGAGAAAGGTAGACGTACCAAATTTTAATCCCTCTAGATTGGGCCCTATATAATTCAGGAAAATCTTGGACATCATACTTATCATCTTAAATCCTTAGATGGGAGGATTGACCCTCTTCTCATTAAAGACCAATATTTGAAATGTTACTTTCAGTAGCAGCCTTAGGCTACATTTCTTCCTATGTACATATTTATTTCCTTCTATATTTTTTGTTTTTGTTTTGTTCATGTCACATTTTGTCTTTCCTTTCTTTGATTTCTACTAGTCAATGTACATAAATAAGACCTTGTGTGGAAGTGTCTTTTTCAGTTCCGATAAATGTGGAAATTATTTTAAAGGGAATTGTGACATTCAACAATGCTTGGATAAATTTTTGTCCCACTTTTTCACTTGGGTCTAACATCTTTAAGGTCAATGATATATAAATGGAAAATATGATTCATTCTGAATGAAAATATTTAATTAGAACCATAATGGCCGTATCTATTTTAGGATCTTCATTCCTCGACTCATCATTATAATTAATTAATGGTGTTTTTGTCTTTCGATCTAATTGAGTAGAGAAGGGAAAGGTGAAAAGTAAAAGCGAGCACATCAATTTCAAAGGCATATACAAGAGTCTCTGCAAAAGGAAAAAACTCCCTTTCTTATTGTTAAATTGGCAACTAGGGCCAAACTCCATGTGGGTCAGCTTATTTATGGCAGCTGATATTTTTATTGGACCCCTCTTGTCGAGAGGTGTAGGATTGATCCAAAGATCATCCGATTCCGATAAGTATTCATGGAGATATGAATTTATTTTGTTTATGTAATTATTATCAAGCCGACCAGCTCTTATGTAGGCTCTAGAAGCCCATCTGACGTGTCTATTCATCATCCTCAAGTTAGTATAAATAAAAGAGGATTTGATGTCATTTGGGACATACATTATTGTGGTGATCTCCTCCTCTCCACGTCTTGGGTTTTTGGAGCAGGAGAGAGACACCATGAAAATGTACGCTGGCCTATGATGCCCTAGTTCTAACACACAAGATACACAGTTAAAATACGCAGCTTGGGTAGATGGAAGACGCAGTAAGAGGGAGCCATGGAAGCCGCAGTGATACGTTGCCCTAATCTGCTCCTGAAGAGCCGCACGTAACGTTGTTCATGATTCACGGTAAAATGGAATGCTGCGAATGGCATGCAGCAATGGCAATAAATATTATACACAGATATTACATGGATTACACACAGCAACTCAATGAATGTGTATATGCACAACGCAGGTGGATACGTTGGGCACTCATAGATATAAATATATACATTGAACATTCTATATATACGCTGACGTTGGGCACTCATAGATATAAATATATACGCTAACGCTGAGCACTCATAGATATATATACGCTAGACCATTTGGAACGCTGGAACAACAGACAGTCAGGATTATGGTGAACGCAATATAAATATCTGCTTCACGCTAGACCGTCACATATATATGAAACCGCAACACATACTTGAAGCCGCAGTCAATGCACGTAAACACAGTCTATATATGAAACCGCAGCACATACCTGAAGCCGCAGTCAATGCATGTAAACACAGTTTTTATATATACACGCAGAGGTCCTGTACACATCGCGGAGGTTATATACATACACAGAGGTCCTGTACGCATCGCGGAGGTTATATATATACACGCAGAGGTCCTGTACACATCGCAGAGGTTATATATATACACAGAGGTCCTGTACACATCGGAGAGGCTATATATATACACATAGAGGATGCCAAAGACTCTTATATATACTCACATATGTCTCTTATGTATATTCGCTGAAGCCGCAGAGGTTTTTCGCTTTGGTATATGGTCTCGCATTCGTCTCTCTAATGTGGTATGGTATTCGCATGATATCCCTGGTTATAATGGCATATGATTACATCCCTCAATGGCATGGTATATGATATTGTTCTAGTGTGAAAACTGATACAAAGATGTATGGCATCAACGTTATATGACAGGGTCTCGATATGTATGATCTTGCTCCAGTTGTATATAGGGTCTTAATATGTATGTGGTCTTGATATGTATGGTCTTTATATATACGCTGGACTGTACATATGATGGGAAGTAATCACTGGACAACATACGCTACAGTACATAAGTTATATATATACGCTGGACACATATATATATATAACACAGTCTTGGGCAGCAACATAATATATTGTGGATGGGCTGTGCAACGAATACATGGAGCATGGGCAATAGCATGATGGGCAGAATTATGAGATCATGTGCATGATGATACATTAGCAGGGGCAGTAGCGTGATGATGATGCACCTTAGTTTGAACAGCATTATGATGGATAAGATCATGGACATGGGCAGCATGATAATCATGATTAGTGCAACATGATGCAGTATGCAGTGGTGTAGCTTGAGAACCTGATGTAGGATGATGATAGGTGAAGGAGTCACCTTGGAGGATCAGTTGAAGCATAATGTCTTCAACTTATAGAGGATGATCTATGCTTAGATCTAGACAAGTCAAAGTGTTGACTTCTGTTGTAAATGTACTCTCTCTCTCTTTCTCTGCTGAACTTTGAAGATAAAAGAAGAATTGATCAAGGGTTTCCCCACACATTGTGGGGTTTGTCCCTAGCTCGCGCCATATCTTGTGTCCTCTTGTCTTGGCTTGTCTTTTGCGATTTTATATTTATGTTCTATCTGCAGTTTATTGTAATGTTGATGTGATTGCTAACTGTGAAAATTTAAAATAAATTGCTCTAGCATAGAACATACCTAAACTTAACACTTATAAATAAGTTAATAGGCTCCTTCTTCCACCCTGACAATATAAACACCAATAAAATGTGAATACGCATATTGAAAATAAAGTAAGGTCTGAAAGAAGAGAAATGCTTCCTGCGCAGATAGGTGAAGCAAGCAACTTCATCATGGTAATAAATACATCTGTAGGGTACTGAACATGTCTACTAGTGGTAGAGCAACACTAGATATGGAACTAAAATTCTAATCATCCTAAAATCATGGATATATACTATCCTTTTCCCCAATAGAAACAATTGAGATATGGAAAACTTTGTAGATGTGTTTGAATCGAGAAAGGGAATAGGAGAGACTGCACCTATAGCTGGGATTAGTGGGAAGCTTAGGTGACCCACACAATGAATCAATAATTCCTTAAATGTTAGACTTTATGCACAACACTATTCCTGAACAGAGAAGCTGGAGTTCTTCCGGTGAATTGCCAAGTGTTGTCGTTGCTACAACACCCTCCAAATTTTGTCTATTTGGAGCCTTCCATTGATCATTTGAACTGTCTCTTCAAGTTTTTATAATGAACCTATACCTTTTCTCCAAGTTTTCAAGTTTCTTTCTAAAGAAATCCAAGGCATTGTCTTTTGTTAGGGGAATTGTCATCCTTTGTGAAAGGCAGTCCTGACACACCTTTAAGAGGCAACTCTAGCACATTCTCCTGCATTAGTGGAAACTATTTATCATAGGGACATGTGTTGGAAACATTTCCATTAGATAAATTTTTAGGTATAAATTGGGCCTCCTAGAGAATATTATAAAGTAATCGTGGAAATAATAAAATAAGATTAGATTACATCATCAATTTTTAGAGGGAAAAAAGAAAAAACAATTTTTCAACTTGTATTTTCAACTTATCTCCTTACATTTTTACTAAAATTTTGAGTGGGAGCACTCATTTGACACCAAAGTTAATTCCTAATCCAAGGAGTACCCATTTTTCATACTTTCGATGGGCCCTGCTACATGAAAAGTGAGAAATACATGAAAAACTTGATTACAATCATGTTTTTCATGTGTTTCTCATTTTTTGTGTAGAAGGGTCCATCAAAAGTATGTAGCATGGGTACTCCTTGGATCAGGAATTAAATTATGCATCCAATGACTTGTCCTACTTGAAATTTGAGTAAACCCATAGGGAGATAAGTTGAAAATACGAGTTGAAAAAGTAGTTTTTTAATTTTTTAATCTTTTTACTTTTTTACTCAAAAAATGGTGAATCATCCCCCATGGTTGACATCATCATCTTGAATCCTATTGGTTCTTATAAATTTGATTTTGGTTGTACATTTTTGTTTTGAGGCCCATTTTAGACCTCAAAATTTCTCTAATGCCAGGGCATTGCACACTTTCTCTTTGTAGTCGACACTTGTGTTGTAAAAGGTTTCATCTTAAGTGTCACACTTGGAGATAAGTGTCGCTTTGTTTTCGTTTAAATGAATACATGTTGATTTTGGGTACTTCGTATATTCTTGTCATGTGGTTGACTGTATATGTGTATTTGATCATGTTCAAGACTTGTTATATGCCTTTATTCTTACCCTTTTATCTCACTAATCTCAAACTTAATCAATTTTGGAGTTTTCTTTGTCCTTACAACCTACGCAATCAATGGTAAAATCCTTGCCTCCAACTACTACACACTACATATTCCTAAACCAAAATGATGAGGTCCTTATCTCCTAGAACTTTTCACTGCACAATTCGATAGGACAACCTCCTTCAATTGCGCATTGAGCAACTTTAGAGCTCAACCACTTAGCCTTGCTAGTCACACTTGCCCAATGTGCAATTGTGATCAAACCTTTCCTGCATTGCACACTATGCACTCCTATTGGATAGTGGGATCATTTATGGACCCTTATAGAAGCCAAATACGCAATGCCAATAGCCTCCTCCTTATTCACAACATACTGTGCGATCGCAATGCCCAAGAATGCCAGTTGTACTTGTCCAATGCACAATCCTTGACTTGCCTTCTCCCTTTCCATTGTGCATTGCATAGTCACAGTGCCTAGACCATCAATCCCTACCTCCTAACACTACGCATTGTGCCCAAGAAGGCCTCTCCCTAAACTCTTGCGCACGGGCCCATCACAATTAGCATGTTGCACAAGAAACAAAGATAGACTAGGTGATTTTGGGACTACTATTGTCTTGTAATGAATGATCTTTACTTGCAGGTACTATCATCCTAACATGGAAGATAATTTTCAAAGGGATCTTCAAGGAGATATTGCAAGAGTGCACTTGTGGAGACAAAGAACAAAGATATCATCATACAAAGAGATAAATGAACTATGAACTACGATCGATAGACGACCACTCAAGAAGATTTGGAAGACTTTGATACCATAACTAGACCCTTTGAAGGGTGAAGATGAAGTACAAACAAGATATATCATGGAGATTTGAATACATATTAGGAAAGAGAAGAACTTAGCATTGATACACTACAATGAAGTCTCATTTCACAATCACCAAATTATGGCTTCGCAAACTGCCACCACAAAATTCTTACGTTGTCCATGTATTTTGCCACAATTTGTGGAATGTAATTTTGTATTTCTAGAAAATGATAAAATGTAATATGTACGGAAGCCCAAGGGTCACACACAGAATGTGGAAAGTCACTAAAAAGTCCTAGAGTCATGTCGGAGCTCAAAGGTCACATAGAAGTTCAAAATTCATATGGGAGATCAAGAGTCATGGGGGGAGATCAAGAGTTAGATGGGAGGTGCAGGGTCACCTCATTTGTTATAAATAAACTCTCATAGCTCAAGCAAAAGAATTTTCACCTTGGCTACTCAAGCTAGGCATTGAAGAGAAGATCGTCCTTTTGAGGAGAAAGTGGTGGCTTAACGTTCCACTATTGGAGCTAGTGATGTATCATTGTAATGGTCTATCTTGGAACTTTCACTTAATGATTTGAAGCTCTCAGAGATGACGCACTTTCATGCATATATTGTGAATGTTGTAAGACTATTCTTTCATTGTTTGTGGTGTATTTTTGTGTTTATATATGCTCAAGAAAATGAACTATTTCATTGGATTTAGTATAAATCTTTGAATTGTTCACCTCTTGTTTTTGTGATCTTTGTTTCTTTGTGGCTATTTTTTAAGATAATTAATGATTCTTTTATAGATATGTGTGTCTTTTTATTAGGATAGTACTATTACTTTTATTCTAAAGACTCACTTTCTCTCTTCCATCCATGAAAGAACATTTAAGCACATTGCAATTGAGTACCTCATGAGGCTAACTTACTTGCTCATCTCAAAAGTATACACATACTATCTTACGTTGTTTATTGCCACCAAGGAAAATCATTAAGATTATGGAAGCCATGCTTATTTCCCAGATGGTGCTCCTGCTCCAAACTATGTGAGGTCTAGTTGGGACTTCATATCAGGGAGACCCCCTACTGTTGGCAACATCCCACACCATCAACATAACCCAAAGTTGTCTAATGGCCATAAATACATTATTTTGACTATTGATTACTTCACAAAATGGGTCAAGAACATGACCACATTCAATAGCATTGTAGTTATCATGGCCTATTTCTTTTTCAATCATGTCATTGCTCGATTTGGGGTTCTGAAGAAACTGATCTCTAACCATGGTTATCACTTTGAAGATGAAGTTTGGCAAAAAGCTAGAATTATTGGGTTTTTAAGACCAATATTTTTCATCTTATTACCTACAAGGGAATGCAAAAGTTGAAATTTTCAACAAAATCTTCAAGAATATGCTTCAATGGATGGTGAATTAAAAAATACCTACTACCATTTAATTATCTTCCCCACTATATAAGCCTATATAACTTCTATCAATACTACCACCAATTTCACTTCTTTCTATCTCATTCATGGAGAAGAGGTAATATTACCAATCAAGCACCAAATTCCCTCCCTTCACCCTGCCATCAAAGTTCTCCCTGACACCTATCCATTAGAGCAAAGGCAAGTAATGCTAGAATGTGCTAATGAAGATCACAATGTTTCTTTACAAACCATTGAAGTGCCAAGAAATTCATTGAAGCCCAATATGACCATAATGTTCACCCCCATGTCTATCATGAAGGTGATCTAGTCCTCATTTATGACCATTCCCATGATATCCTAGGGCATGGGAAGTTCAAACCTTTATGGTATGGTCCTTACATTTTCAAACAATGTTTTGGTAAGGGGGAAAACATGGTTGAGGGTCCAAAAGAAGAAATTCTCTTGAACCCTCATAATGCACTCTACCCTAAGAAATTCTACCCTTAGGAGTATCCAAAGAATGGATCTTTTTGTTTCTTTTCACATCATGTATATAGCTTTGCATTCTTCTGCATCTTTTTGGTTGTGTTATTTCACCTTTCATATGGGCATTGCCTTCAAGGGACTGATCGAAAAGAGTGTGGTTATTTACTTGGATGATGTTACAGTATATTTAGAGAAAAGATCTAACCACCTTTGTCATGTAAATAAAATTTGAAAAATGTTGGAAATACAGTATATCATTAAATCCTAAGAAGAGCATATTCACTATTTTCGAGAGGAACATTTTGGAACACATTATATCCAATAGAGGAATTAAAGTGAACTCAGAGTAGGTCAAGACTATTGCTCAGATTCCCTACCGTGTGAACAAGAAAGGCATGCAATCCTTCTTGGGGAAAAGTATTTGTCTTCAAAAGTTTATCTCTGATTATGCTCAAATTTTTGAGCTTTTGCGAGAGATGATCAAGAAGGATATGATATACAAATGGGACCAGAGGGAGAAATATTCTTTTGATAGGATAAAACAAGTGATTGTCTATGCCCCAACATTATATCATAGACTATAATAGATATTTATTGTTGTATACATTTTCTTCTAACACATCTATTGTAGCCGTTCTAACTCATAAGGACAGTCAAGGAAACAAATGACCAATATCTTTTATGAGTGTGTTGTAGCAGCTGCAACACCCTCCAAAATTTTGGCCTACATCCAATTTCAAAGCCTTCCTTGGGTTTTTCCTTGATGTTTTCAAGCACTCGGGCTCACACCATGAGCTCGTGTTAAGTCTTTGCACCCTCCTTGCTTGACCTTTCACCAGACATATTTTAGCATGTTGGTCACAATGTCATGCTTGCAGTCATGTTCTCACTATGCACAAATTTTGTCTTCATGTGTACAATTTGTATTTTCTATGTAAGCATATGTCACACTCACACACGAAGTTGTATGCAATGTCACGCAAGTGTCATCGCGTCATTCAACGATTTATCATAAGTATTGTGCTTGTTTCCAACACTCGTTGGTCAGTCACACTAAGCATGTTGTCTTGTTGGTTTCAAGGTGTCTTTTCGTTGAGTCATGTTGAGTGCGTGTTTGCAAGGTCATGCATCCACAAGTTCACTCGCTCACACACTTAGTCATTCTGCTGAAACTCTAACGACCAGACTACCCTCCAACAGTCGAACCTCTGTTGAGATGCACTGCATAGTCTCAGCTCTTAGTGATCATGTACTGCTGCCCAAAATTGGGAAAATCCTGAGGGTACCTCCCAGACAGTCTGTACTGCAAAATCCTGGAATCAACCTGACTGGATGTAACTCAGAACAACACAAAAGTTACTCAGAAAGCCATCTCAATCTGTAATGCCCTCAAGAAAATCTATCAAGCCTCAAGTTGGTCAACCAGAGAGTTTAACCAGGCAGTGAACCCGAGCTTCACTCCTCAAACTAATTGCACAGAATTTTCCAGCATGCCCGCCTCCATTGACTGAAGAAATTTCGTAGACATGAAGGATAGGCACTTGTTGATTGTCACTACATTGTCCTCAAAATTTGCATAGTTCTGTCAGCCAGTCACCCTGTCAACCAACCTTCTACTCCTCTTGAAAACTGCGCAATTTTCATGGGCTGTCTCCCAGCTGCCCAACACCCCGCTCAGCCTAGAAACTATGCAAGGATGTCCTGTAGGACAACCTCTCAGTTCTATGCAGATTTGTCTAGCAAGCTCCCGCAACTCACTACCAGCCTCCCCATGGAATCTGCACAGTTTTCACTGACAGTGTCCTCCTTGTTGCCTGCACTTACGCCCTGGAAAAATTGCGTTGATCTTCCCTTCACCCAAGTGAGATCCCATAGAAAGTCACTCCTGATTTGGACTACCCGTCTCAGCCTCCCAGTGACCTCTGTGCAATTTTCCTTGACAGTTCTTGGAGCTGCCATCTTGGCCTGAAATGTGCTTTGCGCAGTTTCAGAGCCTTTTCCTCTGTCCTAGTCACCTGCACCTGAAGACAAAAGATAATTCATCACGATATACTAGGAGATTTCTGGATTTGATGTCGTCTCACCATGAGTGATTACAGATACAGGTACATGGATGAGACATGGCACGACGATATGCTAGGAGACTTGTTCGCGAACGGATAAACACATGGAGCATGCTAAGTACAAGCGAAGGAGAGACATGCAAGTGAAACATCAAGCAAACACCAAGACCATCGAATACTCCACACACCTTGCCATGCAGAGGTGAAGCTATGATACACCAAGAGAACATTGATCACTTAGTAGCACTGTAACTCGACAAGGACACCAGTAGCAGCATGAATGTACTAGCTTTGGCGTGTTGATTAATGTCATGAGTCATATCGGCCACATCACTACTGTGGGCCATACTGTTGTAATCAATGTAATGTAACATGGAAGTCCAAGAGACCCACATGTAAAGTTGAAGAGTTGTGTGAGTAAAACAGTCATGAGGGAAGTCGAATAGTCACAAGGGTTAGTTTCACCCTTGGCTATATATACCCCTCATTTGTACATGCAAAAGAATTTTCACCTTAGCTCCTACCACATAGCCTTAAGAGTCTGTAGTCTTTCCTTTGAGGAGAGAGTAGTGGCTCCAATGCCCCGCTATCAGGGTTAATGATGTAATGTTGTACCGATGTGTCTTGGAACTTTCACTTAATTCAAAAGCCTTATAATAGGCCAACACATTTTCACACATGTATTGTATTCATTTGTAAGACTATTCTTTGGGATCTTGTAATGCATGTTGTTTTAACCTGTATTAAGACAGTTGAACTATTTCAGTTGTTCTAATACATATGCTTTCAAAAATTTGTTGTAGAAGTTGTTAGCACAGTCTTGCCCATTTGGACTATTGCGCTGGAAACTCGACATAACCATTCTCATAAACTTATTATAACAACCGTTTCACTCGTGTGGACTATTCCAATAGGTGTTGTATGTGCTACCCATTTACTGTGTGTTTTCGACTGTCACATCTGTGTGGACTACTCCACCGAAAGCTGCGCATGTCCTACTATGTTGTGTGTCTCTAATAGAGTTGGGACTATTCCCTTTCGACTTGAGACTCACTCCCACCCTCTCCCTCTATGGTGAAAGAACCTTGACACAAGTAACACTAAGCACTCACCAGGCACACGGACCTCATAGTTCGAAGACAAAGTGGACCACTAAGCACTCACCAGGCATGCGGACCTCGTTGTTCGAAGACAAAGTGGACCACTCTCATGTGCTGACAAGCAAGATCTAAGGAAAACCTTTATGATAATGGAAACCGGGCCATAATACCGGATGAGACTCCTACAACAAATGGTGTGAGGTCTAGTTGGGACTTCATACCAGGGAGATCCTGTGAATGTTGGTGGGCCTAGCACCATCAACATTTCTAGTGCTAGAAGGAGGGCTGCTAGTTGTTTATGGATGAATGTCCTCTCACCCCCACTCATTAATCATCTGGTCAAGAGAGTAACTCGCACTCCCTCTCACCTATGCACAACTCTAAAGTTGGTTACTCCTCACCTCCCAAATGTGAACACAAAATTTTGTATCAACACCTCCTCTCTGTCCGTCCCATAACACGTCAGCTTTCAAAAGCAATCGGATTGATACCAAGAATACAAGATCTTCCATACACATTAAGGAATCCAAAGACCACTACCACAGGAGTTGTTGTATCATCGGTGGAAGAAGCAGTTATTGCCACACTCAAAGGTCTGACAGAATATGTTGAGAATGGATAAGAGCCTCCAATCTTCCGACAAGGAGAATGAGACACCCTCTTCATCTTGGGCTCAACCTCTGATATAGGAGGTAGAGGAGAAAGCAGTGGAGGAGGCAGAGGTGGAGATGAACCAATAGACTCAAAGCTAGAATCGTAAGATTCTAGAGAAGAGGAGGAGGACGAAGAAGAAGAAGACATGGCTGACCGGAATTTGGAATGGATGACTCAAGGACCATTGGCTCTCCTAGGTGCTTTGCACAAGATTCCAAAGTGTTCAGAGAGAATGATCACAAAGTATGACCTTAACAACACAGTGAAGGCAGAAGACCACTTGGATAACTTCTACCTACATCTGCAGACACTCGAGGTATAGTACGATGATGTTGCATGCAGATTGTTTTTGTGTACCTTGGATGGCTCCGGAGCGGTATGTTATCACAACCTTCTTGTCAACTCCATCCATAACTGGGGTATGTTCAAACAAATGTTTTTGAAAAAAAAATTTGATGACAAGACCCTGGCCATGTTGCTCAAAGAGTTGGGCAGTCTGCAAATGGAGTCGAAAGAAAAGGTAAAAGATTTCAACTAGAGGTTTTTGTGCATATTGAAAAAGTTTACAACAAACATGAAACCTCATGACTCCATCATTGTCGACTACTATGTGTATGAACTGCAAACTAGTATTGCGTAGTTCGTCAAGGGAGTTGTGAAACCAAGATTACTAGAAAACTGTGATGAGGCAATCTTTTTGTTGAAAGACTTGCACGCAATTGGAGTCATGAAGGATGATGAACCAGCAAAGGGCTCCAGATATGCAAGCAGGAAGCCCCAGGCTATGACGATTAAGGGTAAAGACAAGGAAGAAAGCGACATTGAAACCCTTACTCGTCTTGTCAAGAACTTGAAAACAGAGGTGTCTGAGCTGAAACAATGAATGATCGACACATCTGTGAGTAGTCGATCTCCTAGAAAATAGAAAGGAGGCATATCATCAAGCAACAACACTTCCCGACTAAAATTGCGAAGACCTCCAACTCAGTGTTCCAGATAGAACGATGCACAAACGACAATTTTTTCTCATTCCATAAAGATGATCACCTGGAAGGGTCTTGTTCGGATTGGAAACGAGTTGTGGACTCAGTATGCAACCTTGCACTAAACGTAGTAAGAAGTACGTAGTGCCATTTGAGAGACACAAATGATTACGAAGATGTTGCACCTGATGAGGCACCCAACACTGGGCAAGTAGTCAATATGTATCAGTTCTCACAAGCAGCATAGATAATGAACACCAAGAAGCAACCGAAAAAGAAAAATGGTGGATACAATATCATAAGTCAAGGGGCTCCCCCTACATTTGGGGAAATGTGGGAAAATCTGAAACTGTTGAGGAAGGTTGATCCACTAGCCATCCAAAAGCAGAAAACAAAAAGCAAGCCCGGGAATACAACAGTGAAAAAGAGTACGTCCATGACCAGAAAATTGCATCTCTACTAGAAAGTACAAACACGAGTTTGACCCTGGACATCTCGGTGAGTCTACCCACTCTTGACTACAACATTGTTGAAGACATGAAGAAAACTTGCGCAAAAATTTATTTGTTCTAGTTATCTAAGATTCAAAGTCAGCAGGATATTTTGTTGTGCACACTCAGGAAAACATCTGCAGAAAACGCAACCTCTACTAGAAAGGGAGCAAGAAAATCTCCTAATTCACTCACAAATGCGCTCAACACACTCTAGATGGAAGAAGAAAACTATGTTTTCCCTCCATTCTTGCTTTCATTCGAAATCTTTAACTGCAATGTTCACAACTGTTTGGTTGATTCTGGCGCATCAGCCAACGTCATGCCACTCTCCATCACCAAGAAGATCAATGCGCAATGGAGAAAGACATCTACACATATCATCCAACTTGATCAGACATGTGTACCAGCCATTGGTGAACTTCGGGATGTGATCATTCGATTATCTCATGACGTCCAAGTTCACCAGTGCAACAACATTGTTGTTGTGGACATATTGGAAGCATATGGCTTACTACTCAGTAGAGACTGATCCAACAAGTTGAATAGGTACTTTGCTACAGACTGGTCACACTTGTGGCTTTTTCACTAGGGAAAAAGAAGTCATATCCGAGAGATACATGAGACACAATATCACTCCCATCATTGGTGATAATGAACCATTAGATTCCGCAGAGTTCATGTTTGGCAACTGCCTCTTGAAAACAACATTGGGGTGTTATCTCACACAGCCAGCTCTAACCCCACTAGACAAGTAGTTGGGTCTCCTTCCTTGTCCAAATGATGGAAATGAAACCTCTACAACACATTGCAACACTAGTAGCAGCAATAGTAGCAGTAGTACAAACGCGTCGATCGGTCCGTGTACAGATCAGTTATGGACCATGGATTTTGACGGATCAAAGACATAGGATGGCTCTAGAGTTAGGTGTGTCTTGATTGACCCAAAGCATAGGAAACATTTGATCTCGAGTCACTTGGAGTTCGAGTGCATGAACAAAATTGTTGAATACGAAGCACTCGTGTTGGGCTTGCAAAAGGTCATCAGCCTCAACATTGTTGCACTCAAAGTGGTAGGTGATTCAAAAATCGTGGTACGAAAAGTATGTAACACCATACATTGTTTATCACCTCATCTCAAAATTTACCAACAAGAGATACTACACTTCATGGCCAACATTGATGTCTTCAAAAACGCAGCAACTGATGAAGACAAGCATGAGCAGTCTCTGCAAGCTGCAACTGATGACAAGAAAGGCAACCTCATCCCCAAGGGTGTGGTACCTCTCGACAAGCTTTATGACTTGCAGAACCACTTCCAAGGGCCAAGAAACGTTAAAACCCATAGTTCCACCATGGTGTACGAAAAAAACAACCTGGGAATAGACCACAATCCGAAGTTTTTTAGCCTTGGTATGCATTGCATGCCGCAGGAGTGACAAGTTTTTGTCCGCTTGTTCAAACAATACCAAGATGTGTTCACATGGAAATATGATGATCTAAGAACATACGGCACGTGAGTAATCCAACACGTGATTCCAATCAAAGAAGGGGTCAAGCCATTGCAGCAAAAACTAATGAAAGTACATCTATCACTTGAACCCCTTGTACAGAAAGAACTGACTAAGATGTTGGATAATCGGATCACTTACAGAGTTCGTCATTTTACAAGGGTTTCTAATTTAAGTTTTGTATGGAATAAATCCAAGGGAATCTTCTTATGCATTTATTTCTAAAACTTAAACCACTCATGGAACAAAAACAACTACCCCGTGTCATCAACAGAACCTATGCTACACGCAGTATCTACAGCGAGAATGTTGTCTTCACTTAATGGTCTTTCGGGATACAACCAAGTTTAAATAGTAGAACTTGATAGTCTAACAATGGTTCAGGATAATCTTGGCCCACACACATCCTATCTGCAATCACTTGAAAAGAGGGTTGACAACCTTCTTGTCAATGGCCAAGATCTCAAACACTATTTTCTGTAAGTTGGGCCGCGCCCCACACCATGTACATAGTCTATTTACTGCTTGTTGTTTTTTCGATTTGCCTTACTATTTTTGTTTCATTTTGTTTGGTTTGCTTAATGTCTTGCTATTTTTGGTTATGTAAATAAGTGTTTCTCTCTACTAAGTTCTAGATTTCGAATGAGTATGTGGCTGAGATCCAAAGAGTCTTGTGACACTAGATCACTTGGCCAATTCTGCGTCAGTCTTCTCTGTGCTTGGTTATAACCTTCGGCCGATGAAGTATTGATGGAAAATACGAGCCATCTGCAAGGGAATCTTGGGTCCAACCATGAACCTATGTCCACACTGGGAAACCCCATGCTTGTACTCAACCTTCCACTATGTGTGTTCAAGATCATCCTACTAGTAAAAACAGAGAAGTCGAAAATCTAAACAGGTAAACCTATGTCAGAGGTCTTACATTCTTCTCTAAAGGAACAACCTGTTTTTTCTCTCAATAAGTCAGGATCCCTCTTCCGGCCCAAAAATAAATAAGTGCCTATGCACAGTCCTCTTTAAAAAATACGAAGGCGAAAGAAGAGAAAGGCTTCTTGCATAGAGAGGTGAAGCATGCAACTCCATCGAGGTACTGACCAGGCTCGTTGGCAATGGAGCAATGTGCGTGTTCCTGCGTGACTCCACTGGGGTACTGTTCAGGCCTGTTGGCAGTGGAGCAACACCAGAGATGAAAACTTACTCTGAATTTTTTTAACTCGTGAGCCAAACTACCTTTCTCGATTTCGAAACACTGTGATCAAGTTGAAACTTATTATTATCTTTGACTGAGTTGGAAAAAGGTAAACCATGTCTATCCATGGGATAAGTGGGGAAGCCAAAGTAACCCGCACAATGATTCAATACTCCCTGATAAACCAAGGCCCTGTGCTCTCAATAGACCAAAATAGAGAAGTTGGAATTCAACCAGTGTGTCACCAAGTGTTGTAGCGGCTACAACACCCTTCAAAATTTTGGCCTGCATCCAATTTCAAAGCCTTCCTTGGGTTTTTCCTTGATGTTTGCAAGAAATCAGGCTCCCCCCATGAGCTCATGTTAAGTCTTTGCACCCTCCTCGCATGACCTTTCACCAGACATATTTTAGCATGTCGATCACAATGTCATGCTTGCAGTCATGTTCTGGCTATGTACAAAGTTTGTCTTCGTGTGTACAACTTGTATTCACTATGTAAGCATCTGTAGCACTCACACATGAAGTTGTATGCAATATCACGCAAGTGTCATCACGGTCATTCAACGATCTATCACAAGTATCGCGCTTGTCACCCGCACCCGTTGGGCAGTCACACAGAACATGTTGTCTTGTTGGTTCGAGGTGTCTTGTCGTCGAGTCATGTTGAGTGTGTGTTCGCAAGTTCATGCATGCACAAGTTCACTCGCTCACAGACTTAGTCATTTTGTTGAAACTATGTCGACCATACCACCCTCCAACAGCCGAACCTCCACTAATCTGCACTGCGTAGTCTTAGCTCTCAATGATCATGTATTTCTGCCCAGAATTGTGCAGAGCCTGAGGCTGCCTCCCAGACAGTCTACACTGCGCAATCCTGGAATCAACCTGACTAGTTGTAACCCATAAAAATGCAAAAGTTGCTTAGCAAGCCATCTCAATCTACGCTGCTCACAAGAAAATCTATCAAGCTCCCGCTGGTCAACCAGAGAGTTTGACCGAGCAATCACCCCGGGCTTCACTCCTCCAAAAAATTGCACAGAAGCTGCCAACATGCCTGCCTCCATTAGCTAAAGAAATTGCACAGACATGAAGGACAGGCACCCACTTCCTGTCACTGCACTGTCCTTGAAATTTTCACAGTTCTGTTAACGATTCACCCTGTCAGTCAGCCTACTGCTCCTCCTGAAAACTGTGCATTTTTCATGGGTTGTCTCCTAGCTTCCCAACACCCCACTCAACCTAGAAACTACGCAGCGATGTACTAAATGCCAACCTCCCAGTTCTACGTAGTTTTGGTTAGCAAGCTTTTGCAGCCTGCTGCCAGCCTCCCTAGAGAATCTGCATAGTTTTCACTGCAGTGTCATCCCTACTCCCTACATTGCCTCCCTGGAAAAATTGCACAGATCTTCCCTTCAACTGAGCCATATCCCGCAGATAATCACTGTTGATTCAGACTGCCCATCTCAGCCTCCCAGTGACCTCTACGGAATATTCCTTGACAATGCCCAAAGCCCACATCACGACCTAAAATGTGGTCTTTGTAGTTTTAGAGCCTTGTCCTCTCTCCCAGTCACCTGCAACTGAAAATGAAAGATAATGCATTAGAGTAGACTAGGATATTTTTGGATTTGATGTCATCTAGCCATGAGTGATTGCAGATACAGGTACATAGATGAGACATGGCACGACGACGAACGGGATGACCAAGGAGCACATGCTAGGATACTTGTTTGTGAACAGATGAACACATGTAGCATGCCGAGTACAAGCAAAGGAGAGACATACATGTGCAACATCAAGTGATCACCAATACCATCGAAGGCTCCACACATCTTGCCATGCGGAGGTGAAGCTATGATACAATAGGAGTACATTCATCACTTAGCAACATTGCAACTCGACATGGACACCATCAACAACATGAACATACCAGCTCTGTCGTGTCGAGTCATGTCATGAGTCATATCGCCCACATCACTACTGTGGACCATCTTGTTGTAATCATTGTAATGTAACATGGAAGTCCAAGAGATCCACATGTAAAATTGAAGATTCATGTAAGTCAAATAGTCATGAGGGAAGTTGAACAATCACAAGGGTCAGTTTCACCCTTGGCTATATATACCCCTCATTTATGCATGCAAAAGAAATTTCACCTTGGCTCCTCCCACATAGCCTTGAGAGTCTGTAATCTTTCCTTTGAGGAGCAACCAGTGGCTCTAACACCCTGCTATCGGGGTTAGTGATGTAATGGTGTATCGATGTGTCTTGGAAATTTCGCTTAATTCAAAAGCCTGATAACAGGCCAACATGATTTCACACATGTATTGTATTTGTTTGTAAGACTATTCTTTGGGCGCTTGTAATGCATGTTGTTTTAACCTGTATTAAGATAGTTGAGCTATTTTGGTTGTTCTAATACATATGCTTTTGAAAATGTGTTTTATAAGTTGTTAACGACGTCTCGCCCGTGTGTAACATTCCGCTGCACACTTGACATGACCATTCTCATAAACTTGTTATAACGATCGTCGCACTCGTGTGGACTATTCCGCTGGGTGTTGCATGTGCTATCCATTTACTATGTGTTTGTGACTGTCCCATCCATGTGGAATACTCCACCAGAATTTGTGCATGTCCTACTGCGTTATGTGTCTCTAACAGATTTGGGACTATTCCCTTTTGAATTGAGACTCACTCCCACCCTCTCCCTCTACGGTGAAAGAACCTTGACAGAAGGAACACTAAGCACTCACTAGGCACGTGAACCTCATTGTTTGAAGACAAATCGAACAACTCTCATTTGCTGACAAGAAAGAGCTAAGGCAAACCTTTAGGATAATGGAAACTGAGCCATCATAGCAGATGGGAATCCTACACCAAACGGTGTGAGGTCTAGTTGGGACTTCATACTGGTGATATCCCTTGAATGTCGGTGATTCTAACACCGCCAACAAAGTGCTAGCCTATAGGGATCAAAATTGAATTATCTTGTCATAGATAAACAAGAATATACGGTTTACAAGGAAATGAAGCGTTTTAGGCCTTACCTCTTGAAAAGTCATGTTATAATATTTTTACCTCATCCAATAGTTAGATCACTCTTTATAGAACAAGGGTTGTGTGAGAGGAGGGCGAACTAGATGACAAGTTTGCAAGAATATGATCTAGAATTCAAACTAGTTCATACAATTAAAGGCCATAGTCTCTATCAGCTTGTAGCAGAAGCAATTAATTTTCCAAAAGAGGATTCTTCTAGATGGTAACAAGAAATTGAAATGTATAACATCAATCAGGTTACCCCTATAAACACAACCACGTCTTGGTACATTGATGTGCAACAATATCTAGAGAAAGGCACCTTGCCCTAACATTTATAAAAAAACAGAAGAGGGAAATTCATCTAAAAGCTTTATCCTATCAGCTTGTTCATGGTGTGATTTTCCAAAAGCACCACAATGGTTCCTTACTCAAATGCTTAGTCTTTGGATTCAAAAAGGGTGTTAAAATACATTCACGATGGGCCAAAAGGTGGACATTATACTGGTGGTAATACAACTCACAAAGTGATGTATGATGGATATTATTGGCCCACACTATTTAGATATGTGCATGCCTACACCCATAAGTGTCTTGTATGTCAAATATTTGCTAATTGTGATAAGAAGTTAGCCAACCCATTGCAACCCATTGCTGTTGAAAAGCCATTTCAACAATGGGGGTTAGATGTTATTGGATAGACCTTTCTGCACTCATCAAAGAAACACTGACATATATATTAACTTCCATAAATTACTTTACTCAGGGGGTTGAAGAAGTTCCATTAAGACAAGTGAACAAGTAGGAAGTCATTCACTTCATCAAACAAAATATCATTACCAGGTTTGGCGTTCCTACGTCACTTATGTTTGATAATGAAACTTACTATTGTCGCTAAAACTTTATGACTTTGCATTGGGAAATGGTATTGTTTTAAAGTCCTCATCTAATTATTACCCATAGGGAAATAAATTAGTTGAATCTAGAAATAATAATTTAATTTTCATTATAAATAAAATTGTTTACTCTGAGTAAAGGAATTGGCATAATGCATTGTGGGATGACAGTGTTATGCCAAAGCCCTCTTTGAAGAAATCAACTTACTTCCTCGTGTATGGAAAATAAGATATCATTCCTCTGAAATTGTACCTCCTGACCTTACAACTTTCCCAAGAGTCCTCAGGTAAACCATGTCTTGTTGTTCAAAGCAAGATAAACACCCTTCTTAAATTAGAGGAAGAAAGGTGTAAGACAAAATAAAAATTTGTTATGCACCAAAGTTGTATCAAACACTGGTTTGAAAAGAAGTATGTGGGGAACAAGGAGTTCAATGTGGGAGACCTAGTATTGGAATGGGACAAGGCCCATGAAGAGAAAGATTTGCACCAAATTTAAATCCCTGTGGATTGGGCCCTATACCATTCATGAAAAGCTTGGCTGTCATACTTATCGTCTTCAATCCTTAGATGGGAGGATTGACCCTCTTCCTATTAATTGCCAAATTTTGAAATGTTACTTTCAGTAGCAGCCTTGGGATGCATTTCTGACTATGTACATATTTCTTTCCTTGTCTACATTTTGTTGTTTTATTGTTCATTTTATGGTTTGTCTTTGCTTGCTTTGCTTTCTTCTAGTTGATGTACATAAATAAGACCTTGTGTGCAAGTGTCTTGTTTGGTTTCGATAAATGTGGCAAAATTTTTAATGGGCATTGTGACATTCAACAACGCTTGGTTATTTTTTGGTCCCTCGTTTTCACTTGGGTCTAATATCTTTAAGGTAAATGACGTCTAACTGGAAAATACGATTCATTTTGAATGGAAATATTTAAGTAGAACCATGAAGCTCATATCTATTTTAGGATCTTCATTCCTCGACTCAGTATTATAATTAACTAATGTTGTTTTAGCCTTTTGATCCAATTGATTAGAGAAGGGAAAGGAGAAAACTAAAAGCAAGCGCATCAATTTCAGAGGTGTATACAAGAGTTTTTGCAAAAGGAACAACCTCTATTTCTTATAAATAAGTTATGATCCCTCTCCCACCCTGAAGATATAAAAACTGATAAAATGTGAATAATCATATTGAAAATAAAGTAAGGGATAAAAGAAGAGAAATGCTTCCTGTGCATATAGGTGAAGCAAGCAACTTCATCGAGGTACCGAATAGGATCAATTGTAGTGAAGCAATGCTTGTATTTCCTAAAATTGACTCCGCTAGAGTACTGAGCAAGCCTACTATTTGTGGAGAAACATTAGAGATGGAACTAAAACTCTGATCATCCTAAACTCATAGAGATATACTATCTTTTTCCCTAATATAAACAATTAAGATATGGAAAAAATTGTAGATGTGTTTGAACTGAGAAAGGAAATAGGAGAGACTGCACCTATAACTGGGATAAGTGATAAGATGAGGCGATTCACAAAGTGAATCAATACTTCTTGAAATGATAGACTCTATGCACAACACTAGACCTGAATAGAGAAGCTAGGGTTCTTCCAGTGAATCGCCAAGTGTTTTCGTTTCTACAACACCCTACAAATTTTTTCTACATTCAAATTTTGGAGTCTTCCATTGATCATGTGAACTACCATTTCAAGTTTTTTGAATGATCCTATACTTGTTCTTCATGTTTTCAATTTCTTTTCTAAAGAAATCCAAAGTGTTTCCTTTTGTTAGGGGGACTCTCATCCTTTGTGAAAGGAAGTTCTCGCACACCGTTAAGAGGCATCTCTAGCACATTCTCTTGCATTAGTGGAACCTATATATCATAGGGACATGCGTTGGACACATTCCCATTAGAGAAATTTTGAGGTCTAAAATGAGCCTCCCAAGGAATATTATAAAATAATAGTGGAAATAATAAGTTTAGATTACATCATCAAATTTTAGAGGGAAAAATAAAAAAAATATTTTTTCAACTAGTATTTTCAACTTATCTCCCTACAATTTTACTCAAATTTCAAGCAGGAGCAGTCATTGGATGTAGAATTTCATTCCTCATCCAAGGAGTACCCATGTTACATGCTTTCAATGGACCCTGCCACATGAAAAATGAGAAATACATGAAAATTGTGATTGCAATTATGTTTTTCATGTATTTCTCATTTTTCGTGTAGTAGGGTCCATCAAAAGTATGCAACATGGGTGCTCCTTGGATGAGGAATTAAATTTTGCATCCAAAAATTGCTCCCGCTCAAAACTTGAGTAAAACTTTAAGGAGATAAGTTGAAAATACGAGTTGAAAAAATAGTTTTAGTTTTTTTTTTTTGAACTCCAAAGGTGGTGAATCATCCCCCATGGTTGGCATAATCATCTTGAATCCTATTGGTTCTTATAATGTTGATTTTGGTTGTACATTTTGTTTTAAGGATCAGTTTTAGACCTCAAAATTTCTCTAATGCCAGGGAATTGCACACTTTCTCTTTGTAGTCGACACTTGTGTCGTAAAGGGTTGCATCTTAAGTGTCATACTTGGTGATAAATGTTGCTTTGTTGTCGTTTCCATGACTACATGTTGACTTTGGTTAATGTGTATATTATTGTAATGTGGTTTATCATATATGTGTGTGTGATCATGTTCAAGACTTGTTATATGCCATTATTCGTACTTATTGATTTTTCTTAGAGTGGATGATGGGCCTCCAAAATTGGTAAATTATAGGGGCCATGAATCCACTCTGAGGCACATAAAACAATGTTTGACCCCACATTCTCCACTTAAAGGTATATTTTCCTAGCTTAATGAGTTCCTAGAGGATTCATTTTTGTGTTCATGCTTTATGTGCCTTAATATGTATATTGTGTAGGATTTGTTGGACACCTAATCCACTATGGGTTGGTGTGGAATGTGAACAACCACCGGAGTCCAACGGACCTTGGAATATAGAATCCAACGGTCACACCATGTACTATAAATATATATCATGTCAGTAATATATAAAATCTAATGCTTATCATTTACATTAAATGATTGCATTCCATGTGATTTTAACATGGTATCAAAGCATCATGTTTGTAGATCCCAGTTTAGCTTGAACTGCTCCTTAAATGAGCGTTGGTTTGAGCTTCCTGTGCTCTTGCTATCTTAGGAGGTGCCTTACAGGCTCTTCAATTCTCGACATACCACTCTGCATTGTACCAAATATGCATTTGGTAGCTTAGATGCGGTCCTGAAATTAGTCAGAAATCCATGGCATATCACTCGCTAGTCCACATTGGTCTGCACGTTGTTGTGTTAAAATGATACCAGGAGCCATTGTGATTATGTTGTGGCTGTGATTACATCTCTTGCATGAATGGTATGTTATGTTATGTATGGTATTATTCTGACTGATATTACTCTTGGAGGAGAAGTTATTAATAGTGGGATATGTTATATATGTTGAATATGCAATGCGCATTATGTTAATATTGCCTCCAATTCTACTATGGTATCCCCTCTATGGTTATGATGTCCTTATATAACACACATATATCGCCTCCTTCCTATACCAGTATGTTGCAAGAATGCATCCCACTCTGATATATAATGCTTCTCTGAATCCACTCTCGACTATGTTGAACATCATATGATTATGGTTTATAGTTGAAACCTTGAATGGTTGCCTCCCGTATTGTGGAGATCGACTGCAAATGTCTTTCAATGGTCGTTTGAGGTGGCCTGACTCCTCATACCCACCCAACACGTTGAATTGTATTATGTTGAATTACATATTACATTCATACAACCATACAACTTCATACTCACTTCATTTCATTGAAAGCCATAGCGCTGGTTAATACCACATTTAACTTGAGTCTCATTGCCTCTCCTCGCTGGTGACATACCACCGCACCTCCAAACAACTATCCACTGTTGTTTCTCTCTATTGCGGCATCGCCTCCTTCAGTGGTCGTATCATAATTTTGGTTAAACATCTCTCATATCAATGTTATATCACTTTGATATCTACATTCCTGCATACTCACATATCTATGTACGAATGACTGTTGAGTTTCCCTCTCCCATAGAGAATCAATATCAATTCATTCCACAATGAAAGACTAGAGGAGATTGTGATTTAGGCCACATTTGTGTTTATAGTGGATTGCATCAATGGTGGCAATGAGATTTTATTCAAGCTACCAATGGACTCAGAGCATAGGCCGCGCGATTCAAGCTACTATCTTGTGAGAATCCCCATATGAGAATGTTTCATACATCACATTTTTCATGTCCACATTTGCAACAACGCTACATCTTCCAGAGGTATCGGTCATCAAAGACAATCTTGATTTGACCACGCCCAACGTTGTCTCTTATAATTCCTGCTTGAATATTTGTAGGTTGAAGGGAATACAAAACAATTTTGCGTTGTACTGAATGCTGAGATGGTGAATGAAGCAATGCATTGAATGGATTTTATTTGCCTCTGCTGGATGCTGAAATTTAGTTACAACATCATTTAAGTAAGGCCAATATTGGTTTGCATATGACTGAATAGTCATCCATGCCTTGTATTTTGATTTTTGGTGGATCAATGGATTCCAAGTCTCGGAGGAACTATCCGATCCAATCCAGCACCTACAGAGGAAATGACAACATAGGGAAGTAGAAAGTGAGGGATTTGTAAGCAGAGAAGTGGTATCTCGTATGATATTTTAATGCCCCTACTATAAGTTTAATTTAACATTTAAGTTTTAATGAGGTGATATATTTCAAGCGTTATTTTGTGCTATATAGCTAAAAGCTCTTTATTGGTGTTATTTTCTATTTGAGACCAAGGCCTTTTACTAACACTTATTAAGACCTTTCATAGCCTTTTTGGTACCTGGAGTCTTCTCTTATTTTTTAATGTGTTGAGAGTACAAGTGGGTATTTTTCCCTCATCATTTTATCATTTGTTGAGTTTGACAATGGTTGGAATCAATGATTTTTTAGAGATATTAAGCACACTAATGGTGTCTACTATTCATAACACAGTCCAAATAAGAAAATACACTCTCGCTGACATGAAAAAATGTCTATAACACACAGGAAAAAATTAAATTTTTGCAGTTGGAGTCTTAACTTCAGCAAGATGAGTTACACCATAAAAGACATATTTCTAAACCTTTTTATGTTCAGAATATTGAGACAAACTCCCATCAATAACAAATCAATAATTTTTCAATTGATTCAGATCTAGTGTCTAGTCAAGCAGCAAAGTTACATGCAGATGCAGAAGTTCAGTATGTACTTCCCAAGCCCATCATCAGAGCTTGGGAAGAGCTTGTCCATAATAAGCATAGAACCAGTCTTGGATATGAAAAGGATGTGTCCTTTCATATTCCAAACTATTCCAAGCCGATTCAATTTCAAAATGTTGGATTCCTTCATGAAAGTTCACCTTCACCTGTTCCAGATTCTTCTCCTCCACATTCATAGTCAAAAGTTGTTAAATAGAAACATTGTGACTGAGTTGGACATGTGAAATATCACTATTTTGATCTTCATCCATGTAAGCACTGTCATAAAACCAGTCATTCTTCAAACATATGCTTCAAAAACAAACCTCCTGCAAGAACAAAGATTCATATTGGATGGATCACTTCTTGGCAATGGGCTTCAACAACCAAGAAGATATTTCACTCATACAACAGGATTTGTTCTCGAATATTGAAAAGTATTGCAGTTGAGATCTCTTCATCTTCTCACCTTGTATCTGACAAGGGGGAAGTGATGGTCATCTACAAGCTTCAAAGCCACATCAAGCGAGCCTGAGCCACAACCTACCATACCAGATTTAGAGTTGTAGCCAGAGACCAAGATGCCCCTGAGTATGCCTTCAGTTGGTGATGCCTCGTCAAAGAATTGGAGACACTTGCTCTATCATAAGACTTTAACTTCTTGTTAGTTTTGGAAGAGTTCCACGAATTTCATTAAGCATTCCAGAGTTGGTGGTCATCCTTAAACCATCATAGGTTGAGACCTCCCTTTTCTGGTTGAGGTTCTCCCTTTTTTATGTGGGGTTAGACCCCCCTTTCCAGGTTTAAGTTCTCCCTCTTCAAAACATTATGAGAACTTCCTTTAGTAGAAGACCTCAGCTTCATTCCAGATTTGGAAGAGTTCCGGGAACTACACTAAGTGTTCCTGTGTTGGTGGTCATCCTTAAACCACCCAATTATACCAACATTTCAGAGAGCACATTCAGCCTAGTGCTACCATGCATTTGTGCACATTTTGTATTATAGATCTCTTCTTGGACTCATACATATTCCTTCATATTAAGGGGGAGAATGTTGGACACCTAATCCTCTATGGGTTGGTGTGGAATGTGAACAACCACCGGAGTCCAAGAGACCTTGGAATATGGAATCCAATGGTCACATCATGTAATATAAATATATATCATGTCAATAATATATGGAATCTAATGCTTATCATTTACATTAGTTGTTTGCATTCCATGTGAGTTTAACAGTAAAGATAAATGTTGGAGAGATTCTAGGGACTTGCTCCCTATTGCAAGAAGACTCAAGATCTACTGGCTCAAGGCTCAAGGCATTTAATGCCTCCTCATATTGTTGTGAGTTAGATATGGGGAAAGATCCCTTCTTTTGAGTTTTTTTTGGGAAAGTGAAACCCTCCTCTCAAGGAGGTTGCTCCCCCAACTAATGTATTAATAAGAGATTTAGTTTGGCCCTTGGGGCAGTAGAAAAAAATTCATTAGAAAGAGCTTAGGCTTTGGATATTTCTAAGGAAGTTTGCAGCATTGTATTTCTTGATGTAAGACATATTTTAAGTTAATGGAAGCGATTCCTCATTTCAGTTTTTATCTTGGTTCCTCTTCAAGGAGTTTAACCATCCTTAGGTTAGGCCCACCCCAGGATCTCCAAAGCCCTCTTGCATTATATTTTTGTTATTTTCATGCTTTGCATTTGCTTTGTTTTCATCATTTCTTGAAATCATAGTTTGATAGTTTTTACTTGGTTAAGTGGGTATTTTTATGAGCTAACTTTATTTGTAGGTCATTTACACAAATTGTTAGCATCTTAAGTCACTTATATTTATTACCATTGCATCTTCAATTCTCTTTGCATTTCATTTCATTTTTTGTTACAATTTATGCAATTTCCTATTTTACAGTGTAGCCAAGATTATGATTACAGAGAGTGAACAAGGCTTGGTTTCATATTGATGAAGCATTGAATTAGTTGTTCCCTACTTTTACTAGCTGCATAATACCATTTCCCATCACTTTTACCCCCCTTTCTCATATTATATTTTCATTTCAATGGTTTTTCTAGCTTGTTGGTTTTCATGGTAATAAAATAGGGAATGCTATAGTAGAAAGAAAACAACCCATTTTCTTTGTCTAGTTCAACACTAAACTCTTGAATTAGTTTCCTTATCATATTAAGACATGTCTTAGATGTTGAGGATAGAGCTTGGAAGAGTAGATATCTCACGAAGTTTCCTTTATATGTATTTACATGCCTTTACTGTATGCTTTTGATCTGATAATGAGATCTAAGACAATTATTAAGGTATTACAGACTCATGTGCATGGATATGCCTATGTTACTTTGTGCAATGGATCAATAAGGTTGCGAAATACATAGACAATGAAGTAGTAAAAGAAACATCATAGACAACACACACAAACACAACAAGTGTAATAACGAGTTTACCCAACACTCCTGGGCTACGTCTCCTGGTCCAGCCTTCAGTGGTGACCTCTATATTATGTCTCAAAATAGAGTTTTACAACAATGAGCTCAATTTGAGCCTCACACAATAGATAAAAAATAATAAGGCTTTACTTGGATCCCCCAAGTCTCTTTTGAGTACATAGACTCTCCTCACTGACTCTTTGTCTTTGTTGCTCTGTCTCAACACTGCCTGCCCCTGTCTTCTGTCGTCTGTGGATTTAAAGTCAATCTACGTTATCTATTCGTTTCTCCTTCTTGGGCTCTCTGGCTTCCTGACCTCTATCCGCTCAGATCCCCCTCTGAGCGTTAGCAATCATTGCTAAACGCTTTCAGGGATGGTGGCCACCTGTTCTGTAACAGAACGGGTCATCGAGCCTTTGAAATCCCAAAATTGGTCGTTTCTATTTACACAGAGAAAAACTGCAAAACACGGGAAAATAAGCCAAATCACTATTCATCGGATTTGAAATATTCATAACTCTGCACTATTTTTCCATCGGGTCTGCCTTTATAGTGCTTATCGCATCTCCACCGTTGATCTGGGAGATCCAAATCCAACGGCTGTGGTTCCTTTCAGGCTGCTCTTTTGTACGGAGGTTAACCACCCAATAAGGGTGGTTTTCTCTCTCCTTAGCGTAGACACATGGCAGCCACTGTATGGGATCGAGCGGAGCCTGGCCCAAACCACTTACTCCCTTTGGTCCACCTGAAATCCCGCTTATATCGTGATTTCCATTTGTATTAAAAAATGCATTAAAACATTGAAAACCTCGTAAAAATGGCTTTATCAGACTTGAAATCATATATAACAACATTAATAAACCCTTTTGGGTCCATAATATCGCATTGGGCATATTTCTTTTGTTATCCATTCATTTGGCGGAAATGCGAAATACAAAGGAAATTGACATTTTTCGGACTTCAAAATATATAGAATATCGTCTATAATGTTATCGGGTCCGGCTATTGGGGCCCCGCTCCGTTGTAATTTTCTGATGCGATATTATGATGCGATTGATTGAAATCGCATAACGCACATATCTCGGGCCGATTTTAATCTCTCCTCTGTGTTTGTCGATTGCGATATCGCACGTTAACATGAGCTGTCGATCTGTGCACTTGATCGACGGTCCTCGTTGACCTGCGCTGATCACTATCACATATTCTGTGTGGTCTCCGCCGATAGCCCCCGCTTGCCACTGTCGATTGTGATTGGCCGATCAGATCTGGAACGTTGATCGGCCAGATCCGACGGCTCTGATGCAAAGTTGTTGTAAGCCTCCGACAAGCCTGTTTTCACTGTTTTCTCTATGTTTTTACCTCCCGATAGTGTAATCTAACTTTTTAACAGGCTTTTCTTTTTCGATAGTTTTGAAGGTTTGAAGACTTAGAGGGTTTTCTAGGATCCATTTGGATCAGCTTTCTAAGTGTTGTTTTTAGCTTCTGCAACATAGATTTCAGGTTTACTTTCCAGGTCTTTTATTTTCAAGAAAGGCGTGGTTTTCATTTCCTGCCATCAACATAAGTGTGTGCCATTTCATTTTTACAAGTTATTTCTACAATTTCACTTTCCTTTAGCATAGTTAGCTTGGAAACTTGACTGGATTTTTGTTCATCTAACCTATAATACATCTCTCACCTGCATAAGGATTAGAAAGGGAAAAGATAGTGCCTGTTGCACATATAATGCTAACCCCTCTTAAGTTTGTACGACCCAAAATTGATAACTAAAGTTGAGAATATTGGGAATCACAACGTTATTTTTGCAACACTGAGGGCCATCAATGCATAATAGGATTCATATAGATATTAATGGCACTAGTGTTATCACACATAATTGGCACAAGTTGATCACAAGTTAGCTAGATATCCTAGATATTTTTCTTCATCCATAGAACTTAAATACAACATGATGCCACTGCAATACTTTGATTTAGGTGTGGATATGGAAATGAAAGTTTGTTTCTTGCTGAACCAGGATACTAATTGACTGCCTAGGAAGAAGTATCTTCCACTGGTGCTTTTCTTGTCATCAACACTAGCAGTCTAATCTACATGTATATAAGCTTTGAGAGTGAAGTATATGCCTCTTAAATACCACAATATAAAATCTGTGTTCCCTTGTAAGTACCTAAATATATTCTTCACGACACACATATGTGTTTGCTTTGGATTTAACTAAAATCTACCCATAAATCCAACTTTGTGCATAGTGTTTGATCTTGAGGTTGTTAGATAAAGTAAAATTCAAATCATATATATGTATATTGTATGATCTACCTCCGAGGATTCATCGTCCTTGTTGATTTTACATCTTGTTACCATGGGTGTGCTGATAGTTGCACAACTCTCCATGCCAAATTTCCTTAATATCTCTTTAAGATATTTAGTTTGAGAAACAAAAATACAATTTTTTATAATTGATGAACTTGCAATCCAAGGAAAAATGAAAATTCTCCCAATGAGACATTTCAAATTCCTTTTTCATATCAACTACAAAACTTTGACTCATTAAATCAACATCACTACAAAAAATTATGTCATCAACATAAACAACAATAATCAACAAATTAGCATTATAAGATTTGATATAAATATTACTATCTATTGTTCCATTTTTAAATCCTTGTTGTTGTAGATACTTGTCAAGTCTGTAATGCCATGCTTTGGTGGCTTGTTTTAATCCATATATGGTTTTCTTCAATTTGAATAATATGATTTTCATTATCGGACAATTGGAAACCCTTTGGTTGTTCCACATATACTTCTTCTTATAATTATCCATTTACAAAGGATAACTTGATATTCATTTGATATATTTTAAACCTTCTAAGACATGCAAAAAAAAAACAATTTGATTACTACAAGTCTGGAAATTGGAGAAAATGTTTCTCCAAATTCTGCACCTTCTACTTATGCATACCCTTTGCACACTAATCTGGCTTCATTCCAGACAACTTGACCATCCTCATTCAATATATTCTTAAAAACCAACTTGGTGCCAATCAAATTCTTAGCTTTTGGTCTTGGAACTAACTCTCATGTTTGATTTTTCTCAATCCAATCTAGTTCTTCCTCCATGGAATTCACCCAATGTTGATATTGACTAGCTTGAGAAAAACCACTAGGTTTTATTATGGAAAAGAGTGAAAAATTTGCATGAATAGATATGACTATGAATTAACTTCTTGCTTGAACCCTCCTTCTTTATTACCAATAATATGACTTTCAGGATGATGTTTCTGAACATACATTGATGGAATATTTGGATGTGGTAAATCATCTCCCTCTTCTTCTTCCTCTTGGGGCTCATAGTTGATTTGATGTGTCATAATTGTTTTTTCTTCCTTTTTGTAGAGGTGCCTCATAAATTATCACATCAATGCTTTCAACTATATTGCGATGTATTTTGTTGTAGCATTTGTAGCCTTTGCTTCTTGAGGAGTAACCAAGAAATATTCCTTCATCTTCTTTGGAATAAAAAATTCCTAAGTTGTACTAATTTCTTTTGATGTAGCATTTTCTTCCAAAGACATTGAAGTGTTTTATTGAATCTCATCCACCATACCCTAGTTCATAGGGAGTCTTGTTGTTGTTTACTCTTCTATGAGCCTTGTTAAGGATGTTGAATTCTATTTGAACTACTTCTTCCCAAAAAATATTTAGTACTTTTGACTAATCAATCATTTCTTTGTCCATTCATTGAATCTATTTAGTCTCTCAACCATGCCATTATGTTGAGGAGTTTTTTCTATAGAATATTGTCTCTTAATCCCATGTCTCTTATAAAAAAATTGAACTCATCGGATATGAATGTTGAATGGTGTTGTCATTGATGCCAATGCTGGTTCTTGAACGCTCTTAATATTTGTCTAGATTGCATTGATTAAAGCTCCAATGGTCGAGAATCCCTTATAAGACCTAGAAGCCCCACACTTATTGAAGATTTTGAGGATGAGTGTAAATATATTTTATCACAAGAAAAAATTCATTTGATAGTCCTCATCATGTTGATTCTGATGGTATGTGGCATGTCATGAGGACCCTCACAGTTTGAGAGATATGCTTGTTCAAAGAAGAAGCCCATCTTGTGGTCAAAAGCCCCAAACAAATACATGATGTGTCAATCTATCGTTGGCAAAGGTCATGAAGGATCCTCATTAAAAATATTAAGTCAAGTATTTTTATGGAAAAAGGTTCTTGTGGAGGGTTTTAAAATTTAAGTTAAAAATTAAAATTCAAGTGGGCCTAATTCAAGGAAATTTTTCTTTGGCACCAAAGTTTGGCTCCAAAATATTTTGAAATTTAAAATTTCAAATAGATTTTTATTGCAGCTTCCTTCCAGTTCTAATCAAGTTGGCCCATATATCCATGCCTCTCCATCACTATATATAAATGATTCAAATCCTTCTCAAGGACATGAAAATTTAATTTAAATATGTCTATCGATCCACGACTTGGGTAAGCATAAGCGTTTGGAGCAATAAACCAAGGCTTCAAATATTTTTCTTGGTTTCTTAATGTTTTATAATTTTGGGTTGTTCGCTGGGATTGCACCTTATGAGAACTTCTCGACCTCTTGTGCCATGCTTTCCTGTGCCACATTCTAAATCATCATTGGATCAAGTTCTTAGCTGATATTCGACATATCGACAACTTGTTTAAGCTTGAAAATAGAGATTTGAAACCTGTGCTTTTTGAGGCTTAATTCGAGGTTACTCTGAATATTTGACAACATTTGTTTTTGGGAATTTAGATTTCTAGTCTATAGGCTCATCTATGTTGTTTTTTGGAGAAAACAAAATGAATTTTTTTTGGCCCTACCCTTCACTGTGCAATTCATATTGGCTATATTCTTCAAGTTTCTTTTTCAAAGCTCAAGGTGTAGTGTTTTGAGTTATGCGATGAATCACTAAAGCATAGTATAGTCTACATATGTGAAGCGATGGTGTTCAAGCTATTGAAGCTACAAACAAAGCGATCACGTGCACAAACAATTTCATGAGGATATGGTGCGATATTTGATACAATTGTTGAAAAATGCAACAAGAAAGTCTCAATTTGACTTTGCCTTGGTCAAATTGAGAAAATTTGAATTTCCACATCAGTAGACAACTTGGAGGCAGTTAACTTGTGTGACATGGATCTTGTCACTCAGTTAGCTCAGTAAATTTGAGTTAGAGGAGTTAGAGTTCAGTTGAGCATGTGTGATTTCTAATTTGTAGCAATCAAGATTAATTATTTCAAGTTGCTTTCAGTTAAACTAGTTCTAACTATTGGAGGAATTAGTGGAAGGTCAGTTGTGCTGTGGGACTTCATCCTAACTTAGTGATCATCCAATTAATTAACCAATCAACCCAAAATGGCTAGTGCGTGTAGAGAATTCAAGTTACCCAATTGTGGTGGAGATTCCAAGGCAGTGTAAAATCAATTGTAGACTAGTATTGAATGTACAAGTGTTGCATGCATTTAGATGATCAACCTTGGGAATTCCATAATCATTTTGGAGGAAATTCCTATATAATAGGGGCCTGATTTCCTTAGGAATTGGGAAAGGAAATAGGAGCTCAAAAAGGTCAGAGATTGACTAATTCTAGATTAGAGCTTCTTAATGACTATAGAGATAGGCTATTCACTTGCATGTTGAGCTCAGATTGAGCTAGCAATTGTAATACATCTCTATTCATTAGATTAATGTAAGAGGGAAATGTGGTTTTTAGTAGATTTCTTTCCCTTGGAAAAATATTTTGTGCATGTGTGTCATTTCCCATTGCATGTTTGTGATTGATGTTCTAAATTGTGAATTGAATTTCATAGAGTAGTAGAGTAGGATTGTGTCTTATGATTTAGATTAAAATTTCATGAGAAATTACAATTATACACCATAATTTCTACATGATATCATATAAATATTAAAATTAGAACAAGTAATAGTATTAAGCCTATGTATTGTGTGTTGGATGTCTATTAGTGGTTTTCTAGTTTCCCTAAGTGTTGTGGACAAGTGAAAGACTTGTCATAACAAGTGGGTTGTAATTTGATACCCTAAGGATTGACTTTTGGAACAGCCAAGAGCAGTCTCGTTTTTCTACCCTAGTTCACTGGTTTGGTGTTTAAAAAATTAGAGATAAGAGGTCTCATTGCAAAAGCTATAGATTAGTCAAGGAGTGACTATATGTGGGTAGATCTTAAATCCCTATGAAGAGTGATAATAGCAGTCGATATGTTTCAAAGATAAGGAAGATCTAGAAGGTTGAGCACTATTCACAAATGTAGTTGTGAACAATTACTTTCATATGCAATATGAAACAAGTTGAAGATGTTAAGTATAGTATGCATGAAAGGAGCCATGGACTATTAGGAGGAAGATTGATGGAGCCCTAGTTTAGGGAAAATCCAGAAGACCCTATTGCAGAATTCTTAATTGAGCTAGAAGGTTGTTCGTGGGCAAATCAATGAGCTAATGTTTAGTGACACAATGAGGATTTTTAATCTTTGATATTGGTAGATTAAGGAGCATAGGTATTTCCCACAGGGAGATCGAGACTCAAAGGGAGTCTAGTTTTAGAGGGAGAAACCCTATGGAAGATACTACTTCAGGATCTGGGGAGATCAGACTCATTATTGTAGTAGTTGCAGTAGTAGTGTGGAAGCAACAGGGCAGTAGAAGTAGTATAAGTAGATCATATTTTTCCATGCATGCATCTATACCTCCAGGAGTGAGGTGGAGCAATGTAGATCCTTTGTCCCAATGTTGGCGAAATTTGGGAAGGGTCCATTGAGGTGTTCTCCTCATGGATCATTACTTTGGTACATGGGCCCACAATATTCAGTAGTAGGAGGATCGATGCCAGTTACATACCGAGGAATGTAGAGCAGTGTTGAAAACAGAGCAGGAGGGTCAATAGTAGAGTCAACAACAACATAATTTTCCTAGAAGACAATTGCCTACACAATTGATTCATTTTTTCTTATGCTTCTCAGTTGCACTTGTTGAAGTAGCAACAACTATATTAAGAGGTGTTGTTGTAGTAAATTCCATAAGTGCGAGATAGGGGTGGTTGATAATCCCTTTCTTGTTGAGAGGGAGTGTTGAAAAATGCAGCAAGAAAGTCTCAATTTGACTTTGCCTTGGTCAAATTGAGAAAATTCAAATTTCCACATCAACAGACAACTTGGAGGTAGTTAACTTGTGTGACATGTCTCTTTTCACTCAGTTAGCATAATAAATTCGAGTTAGAGGAGTTAGATTTCAGTTGAGCATGTGTGATTTATAATTTGTAGTAATCAAGATCACTTATTTCAAGTTGTTTTCAGTTTGTAGTGTACCTAGGGAGGATAATATGGGGTACAAAGGGAAGTACCCAAGGGAATAATGTAATAATGGGATGGGCCATAGTAACAAATGAGGTGGTTAACCCATATCATGTAAGGGACCACAAGTAGTTAGTAATAATGGAATGGGCCCATGGTATTAGATAGATAGTATTGAGGGAACCATGGTATTAACCCATGGTATTGAATATATGAGGCCTATATAGAGGCTAGAGACTCCACATTGAGAGATTTCAAGGAATATTGTATGAACATGCATATGGCTTGTGGAGTGCTCTCCTTCCTTAAGGAGTGAATGTATGGTGTTGCCCTACCTTAAGGGTTTGATATCAATAAAGTGAATCATTTCTATCTATATTCAAATCTTGTTATTTCTTGGGTATATTTGTATTATCTTATATTTTCATATCAGATCTATAACAAGTGGTATCATAGCACTTTCTTGGGCAAAAGTGGAGAATTTTTTTAATTTTTGCAGGAACTTTCTGGGGCGGCGAGTTTGCAGATCAGATCTATATGTTTTGGGGCAAAATGTGCAAAATCTAATTACAAATCTAGATTCTTTGTGAAAAAATACCCGATTTAAAAAAAATTGGCCGAATCAGAGTCTGGATGAAGGAGATATCGTTGATCTAAAAATCAGTGGTGTTGTAGACATTTTTTTGGGGCAGCGGGTTTGCATCACATATTTGTACGTTTTGGGGCAAAATATGCAAAATCTAATTGCAGATCTGGATTCTTTGTGAAAAAATATCTGATTTAAAAAAAAAAAAAAAAAAAAACAGTCGAATCGGAGTCCGGATGAGGGAGATATCATTGATTTAAAATCAGCTCTTTTTCAGAATTTTTGGTGATGGCGGGAGAGTTGCAGCGCAGATATGAAATTCCAGTGCCTGGATTGGGATTTCTATCACATGGGCAGATGCAGAATGGTTGTTCCATTTCTGAAAACAAGTCATAATAGGGATTCTGAGCAATATTGACTAAACTGTGACAATTTCAAATTTTTGCCAAGTAAGTGAATTTTTCCCAAACCCTCTTCATGGAGATGCTAAATTTTACAGGAAAAGATGATAGCCCTACTATTGAAGAATTCATACAGAGACTAAAGTTCAAATATGGGGAATTTTGGAGGGTTATAGTACCGATTAGTTTCAAAGATGAGGCTGCCAAATGGTGGAACTCACTTGGCATCAAACAATGGTCCAAATTTTCGAATGAAGAATTTGAAAAACTCCTTATGGACAAATGGTCTCGTGCTAGGAAAAAGAATGAGACACGTAAGGGGTTATTTTCTACTGGTGTTTCCTTATTGCAAGTTCATGGATTGATTCAAAAGGAGAAGATTATTGTGTCTATAAATCCTAGTTGCAAGCATAATTTTATCAATGTTAATTTGGCAAAAAAATTGCATGCTCCAGCAAAACACATTGAAAACACACAGGTGGGTGATGAGGATGTTCAAGTGTATAAGGATTTGAAGATTTCTATGGATAAGTATGTGTTGCATGGTGATTTTTATACTTCAGAGATGGATAATATGGATGTTGTTTTGGGATATCCTTGGATGGAATCCATGGGTACTATCAATATTAATGTGCAGAAGAAATTCCTGAAGCTCTAGTATAAAAAGAAGAAAATTACAGTATAGGATATTTCCATCAATAAACAGGTAGAGTCCATGGAGGTTGAAGCAGAAGATGTTCCAGGGACTGACATATCAGATGATGAGCCTTTGATGATCGACAATCAAACACAAACAGATGCTGAAGCAGAAAAAGTTACAGGTGCTGATACATTAGATGAGGGTTCACTGGTTGAAGTAATATTGGAAGATAAGACACCACAACAGGGTGAATTAAAGAAAAAGACACCATGGGTTAAAACGGGTTAAAACTTCAACATATCATCACCCACATCACCTCGCAAGAAAACAACCAACAAGATGGCAACCAATTAGCCACAAGGATAACAACCCCCACATGACAGATAGAGAGGAGTGAAGATCCACCTACTACACATCAACACAGAAGAGCATCCATGGTCAACTTCCATCTCAAGTGAGGGAGGCACTAGCAAGATCGAGGGTTCACCTCTCTCTTGGATGGCTAGATGCACGTGCATGGTACTAGTGGACTACTCTTTTGAGTAGATCTTATTATTTGTGTTCTTCCCATGTTTCAGGGACAAAACATGTTAAGGGGGGTGGAATGTAGTGTACCTAGGGGGGATAATATGGGGTACAAAGGGAGGTACCCAAGGGAATAATGTAATAATGGGATGGGCCATAGTAATAAATAAGGTGGTTAACCCGTATCATGTAAGGGACCACAAGTAGTTAGTAATAATGTAATGGGCCCATGGTATTAGATAGATGGTATTGAGGGAACCATGGTATTGTATGTAGGAGGCCTATATAAAGGCTAGAGACTCCACATTGAGAGATGTCAAGGAATATTGTATGAATAGGCATATGGCTTGTGGAGTGTTCTCCTTCCTTAAGGAGTGAATGTATGGTGCTTCCCTACCTTAAGGGTTTGATATCAATAAAGTGAATCATTTCTATCTATATTCAGATCTTGTTATTTCTTGGGTATATTTGTATTATCTTATATTTTCATATCAGATCTATAACACAGTTTAACTAGTTCTAATTGTTGGACGAACTACTGGAAGGTCATTTTTCAGTGGGACTTCAATATAACTCAGTGACCATCCAGTTAACTAATAAATCACTCCAAAATAGCTAGTGCATGTGTGTCATTTATCATTGCATGTTTGCGATTGATGTTCTAAATTGTGAATTGAATTCTGCATAGTAGTAGAGTAGGATTGTGTCTTGTGATTTAGATTAAAATTTTATGAGTAGTTAAAATTCTACACCATAATTTCTACAACGGTATGATCTCTAATGTAGTACAATGATATGGTGCAACCTTTGATACACTGGTGTGACAATGCGATTATTTTATAACAGTGGGATGACAATCATGTGATGTAAGCAACATTCCAAATTTATGTGATGCGATCCTTGTCTAGAGAAAATGTGCTATGAGCTAAGAAATCCATAAGTCAGGCATTCTGTCAAACAATGGTGAATCATGGTGAAGCTTCTTTGAATGATGATATGGTCCATTTAATGATCCGGTCTATAATGGTCAATAGTGGAGCGATGGATGCAAATACAACATATTCAAATCATTGTGTCGTATTAGTGCGAAGGTGGTTTTTTTTCCCCTGAACTAGAATGAGTTTGATTGCAGGACCAAATCTCATCAAGCAAGGCCTAGTGCATTTCAAGTCTTACAGGCATATCAATTCTTGATTGAATGTAAGTGATCCTGGATAATTCGTGTTCTTCAGAGGAAGCATTAAGTAAGGTGTCTTCAAAGGTTTTGAAAAGGACCATTGTGATGCATATATTTTGATTATGGGTGGATGAAACAAAGTTGTTGAAGTCTATCAGGGTAATTGTTGACTATGTTTAGACTGATTGATTTGAAAAATGGTTTTTGGAAAGCTGTAACAGTTTGATTAGCTAACCAAAATAATTGAGCCACTTATTTGTGGCCAAGACAAAGTTGATCCTTTCATAGCTGAATAAGCATTGTATTACAATATTGTTACATTGCATGATTAAGGAGAAAGAGCATTAAATGTTGGTTGAAGTCAAATGATCACATGTGCCAGGGTTCTATCATTAAAATTATAGAGTGTTGTTTATCAGTATTATACTATGCATTATCCTTGAACACATATAAAATGCTTGAATACATATAAATGCTAATGCTAAGAAGCAGAGAATGAGAATATTGATTTGTTTCTAGCCAAATTTTGTTATAGTATGATACTAGGGTTTGATAATATTGAGTTGAGTTTGTATATTGTTTTGAATATGTTGTTGAGCAAGAGTTGTCTAGCTAGGATTTGATGGAGTATCCATCTGTCTTGTTTACTAACTATTGTCAGGCTAATACAATTTGAGTAGAGAAATAAAGTGTGTTAGTTCAGCGATTGTTAGATATATATTGGATCAGAGTTTGCAACCATTATTGATGTAATGAGATATTTTTAGGGTTTGACATTGATGATATTATTGGGAAATGCAACAATGGTACTGACAACTAGGGTTTAACTGAGGTATATAAAGTTAGGGTTTGATATTGAGAAAAAGTATATTTTGCCAAACAAATTTTGTATTGCAGTTTATTGTTGTATTTGAGAATAGGTGGATTGAGTCTAAAAATTGTGAAACATGGTCTGCCGGTTGATCAGGGTGGAAGGGTGGTGCTAGGGAAAGTTGGAACCTGCATAGGGCGTTTGAGCAGCCCTCCAGTTGCAACTGGTAAACGAAGTGTTGTAGCATCCTTTAGGTTGGAACCTGTAAACTAAGGCATTGGAGCGTCCTTCCAGTTGGAGATGGTAAACTAAGGGGTTGGAGCCTCCTTCAATTAGAGCTGGAAACCTTGATGTAAATTATTAAAGACAAATATTAAGAAGTGTTCGATGGTTTTTCTCTTGGAAGGGTTTCCTCCTAAAAGTATTGTGTCTATTGTCTCTGATATTGTGCATTGTTGAATGGTATTGTTGATTTATGTTTTATTCGATGCTAATTTTAACTAATACTCTATGAAGAATAAAATAATTAAGTAATTGAAGTGAAATGTTGATTCACCCCCTCTCAATATTTACAACAATTAATTCTCCTCCTCTCTATGATCTTAAGCACTTAATCTTCCAATCGATTTCATTCTCAACTTTTGCTTTGAAGTTATTGAATTTATCAAAGGATTTAGATTTCACTTTTAGTAAACCAACCCATGATATTCTAGTATAAGTTTCTTACCTCATGGAGATTGAGTTCTTGTGGGTCCATACAAATCCATGAATAATATTTAAATGTCTTTTTGTTGAATTCTCCTTTGCCTTGAACTAAACTCATGTTTGTTTTCCAAATTGACATGACTTGCAAATAATATTCTCTAGATTTGAGCTCTTGATAATATCCCATATTGTATCCTTTTTTCCTAACTTGACAAGATTATCAAAGTTGAGATGACCTAGTCTCTTACACCATAACCAATTCTCATCCATTTTTCCCATATAGAAACTCTCTTTTCCTCCATCTAGTACATATATATTGCTTGAGGGTCTAATTGTGTTCATAATTATTTCACCTAAATTTTCCTTCTTTACTTCACAACCATCTGAATGGAATATGACATCATATCATTTGTCACACATTTGGCTAAAAATTAATATATTTTTTGGAGACCATCAGTATATAATACATTCAAATATTTGGTCTTTCCCTTGTCCAAAACAATTTTCCCTTTCTTATTATCCTTATTGTTGCATTATTACCAAAAGTAACACTACATCCTCTATCTTCATTTAAAGATACAAACTTGTTTTTGTATCCTTTAATGTGATTTGAACAACCACTATCAATGTTCCATTACTTGATTTTTAGCATATAGAGAAAATCCACACTTCACTACATTCTTAGGCTTCTTTATTATGTAAACAAATCAAACTAATACAAAAAAAAGAAGAAGAGATAGATCGATGCCTTGATAACATGCCACTTTGAGGGGCAACCTCCTTTTACATCACATAAATGAACAATTCTTGGATGATTCAAATGACAAGACCTCCCTGGCGTATATAGAGTCTAAAGGGTCAAAATATAATTAGGGCCTACATAAAAATAGTAATGTAAGGGCACAACAATAACAATAGTGGGCTTCTATGTGGCACAACAATAATAATGCATAGGCTACACTAATATTATATGGACCTAACATGCCCCTCTCCTTCACAAATTTTTTTTCCTCAATGATTGAGTAGTTTTAGATGCTTCCCTATAAAATACTCATCCTCCCATGTGGAACCTTCAACAAGTAAGTTCTTCCACTTAATGAGATACTCTGAAGTTGATTGATGTCGTAGCTTCCAAATTCTTGTTTCTGTGATTTTTTTAGGCTCCAATATGATTTTTCCTTCCTCGTCAAGTTTTGACAATATGGTTTGAATTGGGAGCTTGTCACCTATAACCTTATTTAAGCATGGAACATGGAAAACTTGGTGTTCTTGCAAAGATGTAACAACTCCAATTTGTATTTCATAGTACCAACCTTTTGCAACACCTTATAAGGGACATAATACTTGGGTGATAATTTGTTATCCTTCTTAGCTTTCTTGAGGGACATTTGTTTTTAATGTTGTAGAAGTAAAAATACCCAATCACCCATGTCAAAAATTCTTTCAATGTGATGCTAATCTTCTTGTTGTTTCATTTGATTATACAACAATGTCAAGTTATCCTTTAAGAGTTGGAGAAATTGTTGTTGATGCTTGATGTGATCTTCCACTACTTGAACCTTCGAATTGTCTCTTAGAGATGATGTAATGGATGGTGGGTGACATCCATAAAGCACCATAAATGGGGTCATGTTTGCTGTAGTGTGGAAAGAAGTGTTATACCACCATTCTACCAGAGGTAACCACTTGATCCATTGTGGTTGTTTATCATATTAAAACAATGAAGACATCCTTCGAAACATTTATTCAATATCACATTTTTACCATCAGATTGAGGACTATAAGATGAGCCATGAGCCAATTGAGTACTAAGACAAGAAAATAATTTTGTCCAAAAATTTCTAGTGAAAATGGGATCTCTATCAGTTACAATAATTTTTTGGTTTCCATGCATCTTTTGAACTGTTTCCAAAAATTTCGTAGCGACTGTATTGACTTTGAAAGGATGAGATAGTGCACAAAAGTGTGCATACTTGATAAGTCTATCAACTACAACCATGATGATACTATTTCCTTTGGACTTGGGTAGACTTGTGATAAAATTCATTGAGACCTCCTCCAAAAGATGACTTGGAATGGATAATGGTTTTAAAATACTAGGGGTCTTAATTTTCTTGACTTTATTTTGTTTGAAAACAAAACATTTTTCCACAAACTTCTTAATATGAGATTTAAGGCCATCCCAAATTTTTTTCTTCTTCACCCTGTGGTAAGTTTTAAAAAATGCTTAGTTCCCTCCTATAGGAGAGGTGTGCAATTCCAAAAGAAAATTTTGTTAAATTTGGGAGTTCTTACATAGATATAAGTGATCTTTATACCATAGTGAATAATTTTTCCAGATAAATGTATCAAATGCATTAGGATCTCGCTACAACTTTTGAATGACTGTCCACACCTCTTCATCATTCTTCCATTCATCCCTTGGTTCACTTATCTCATCATGTTGGATAATATAAATGGCATAGAGAAATTCCTATATATCCTCATCCTTTCTTGAGAGTGCATCTGTAACAACATTTTGCTTCCCTTTTTTGTAGATGGTTCAAAAGTCATAAGCCAACATCTTTGTGACCCATTTTTTCTACTCTTCTCAATATAATATTTATTCCAAGAATTATTTAAGACTATCATGATCTATGTTTTTACCTTGAAGTGTATTCCCATTAGGCAAGGGTGCCATTGCTTTAGGGCATGTAGTATTTCCAACATTTCCTTCTCATAAATAGGTTTGTGAAAATTCTTTCCCTTGATCAAATGACTTTATTAAGAAATGAGTCTTCCTTCTTGCATTAAAATAACACCAATTCCATTTCTTGAGGCATCACATTCGATAATAATGGTTTTTGTGAAGTCTAGTGTAGCGAAGACTAGAGCTTCGCATATTTCCTCTTTAAGATGTTCAAAGTCCTCAATTTCTTCTGTAGTCCAAGAAAATGCATCTTTCTTCAATAATGGTTCTAGAGGTTCTGCTATTTTCCCATAATTCTTAACAAACTTGTGAGAATACCCTGTCAACTCTAGAAATCCCCGAAGATTCCCTAAGGTTGTAAGGGTTTTCGATTCCTTGATGGTTTTAATTTTTTAGGGTCTACCTTAACACCCTAATGAGATACAATATGACCCAAAAATTCTACCTCCTGTACCCCAAAGAAACATTTGGAGGGTTTTAAATACAATTATTTCTCCTACAATAGTTTGAGCACCCTGCCAACATGTTGAACATGAGCTTTCCAAGACTTTATGTAGTTCATCATATCATTAAAAAATACTAACAAAAAATTTCTAAGGAAGGGTTTGAAAGAAAAATTCAGTAAACCTTGAAATATGGAAGGTGCATTAGTAAGGTCAAAAGGCATAATCAAAAATTCATAATTACCATGAGTTTTGAATGTTTTTTTCCAAATTTCTTTTGTCTTCATTCTAATTTGATGATATCCTGAACAAAGATCCAACTTGGTGAAGTAAATTGATCCTTGTAATTCATCCAACAATTCATCAATGGCAGGAATAGGAAATTTATCTTTAATAGTGAGCTTGTTGAGCTCTCTATAATATGGAAACATACGCCATGATCCATTCTTCTTGTGCACCAATACTATTGGAGAAGAGAAAGAACTTTGGCTAGGTTGAATTATACCCGCCTCTAGAATTTTTGCAACCATACGTTCAATTTCATTCTTTTTGGAATACAGATATTTGTAAGGTTTGATGTTTGGGGGAACATTTCTTGGAATCAAGTGAATAGCATGATCATGATCGTGAATAGGTGGGATACCTTTGGGAGTCTCAAATACCTTGGAATTATTGTCAAGAGCTATATGGATATCTAGAGAAATGGATGACTTAGATGTTTGAACATTTAGTGAGCATAATTGTGCAATTACCCCTCTTTGTTCCTTCTTCAAAAGATTTTCCATGCCATTATAGATTATTATCTTCCTAGGTTTCCTGCAATATCCCTTAATTCAAATTCCTTTCCTTCCTAGAAAAATTTCAAGAAAATTTCTTGAAAATTAAAAGTTATCGTCCCCAACGATTGTAACCATTGGACTCCTAATACAACATCAACACCACCCATTAGAATAAAATTATTGAACTATTCAATACATATTCCCCCACGGTTATATTGATATTATGGTACTTTCCCGAGAAATTTATAGCTCTCCATTTGCAACCATCACTTGAAACTCTAGTGTTGGATATAGAAACATATTCAAATCCTTATCTATCTTACATTGAATAAAATAATGGGTACTACCCAAATCAATCATCACTAGTACCTTTTTCTTCTTGATGTATCCTTGTATCTTGATATTTTGAGGAGTTGTAATTCTAGCCAATGCATTACAAGATATGGTTAGATTGATTTCTTTTATTTCAACCCCTAGGCATGGTTCATGGTGGAGATCTTCTTCTTTTGATGTTTCTTGTTCCTTTTCTTCCTCCTATTTATAATCTATGTAAAACAATTTCTTTTTAGCAAACTTATGAACTTTACTATATTTGTTACCATAACTGTAACAAAGCCCTTTTTGATGCAGGAGCATCTGGACTTAGCTAGCAATGTGAAAGTTTGTTCACATGTTGTGGCTAAACAAGTTGAAATTCATTGACCTGATGGGTCAAAAGGCAGTTTTACTAAGAGGGTTTGATCTCTCAAGAAATGAGTTGTATTTCATTATTGTAATAAGTTAGAAATTGTCTTATTTTAGGCTCAAAGCTGAGTTGTTAGCATAGGTGTGAGATAGAGCTAGGAATTAGAAGATTTTTTATTAGATTTATTAAAAATAGGGATTGATTTGTTAGACACAGTTAGAGTGATATTCAATTTACAAAGGGAGGAAAAATGTAATGAAAGGAGAGAGAGAGGATTGAGGAGTGTATTTAGAGCGAGAGAAAAATAGTGTGTGGATTTGTATTTTGAGACAGAGGTATTTATTTGTGTAATCAGGCCCAAGGCCGAGACTTTGTAACTGTTTTATTATCAATAAATTGGTGTTGTGCACATGATTATATATACAACCGCGGAGATCCTCGAATGCTTGTTTTCTTTGTATTCGAATGATATTGATGCTTACTCTATTTTCCGCTTTACAATAGATAATACTGAATTAAAAGAGTAATCGACGAGTTTATTATATCATTTTGGTTCCGCAAGAAGAAAACCCAAAATACACTAAGGATCGATGCAAAACACATTCGGATTTAGAATCCGGACTTCAAATTTTATGGACAGAGGTTTCTAATGCTATCAAGTCCGTAGAACCCAAATCGCATCGCATCAGTGGAGAGGAATCAGCTTGCTGAATCACCAAATTTCGACATCGTGATATAACCGGATCCGAAACGTTATAGAGAAGGGGTTATAATCTATCGAGTCCACAAGCGCTATAGCATCGGTGCTTTGAAGTGGAAAGAGACTAAATAGTGGGCATCGCGATTTGCAATTGGCCGATTCAATCGCATCTGTTGGATCGCGATCAACCGCGACCGTTGGATTGCGAAAGTAGTTTTGCTACAGTGGACAGTATTTTGGGTGCGTTAAAAGTTGTAAGTTTTTTGGAAGGGTCGGCACCCAATACAATTCACCCTTCGACACATAGCAAAGGTGAAGGGGAATAAAACTGCTTTATCAGGCGGTTAACTCCCGATCTATTGTTCTATCTGAAATCTCGGACGACCATCAGATCTCACCGATCCAGGTCAACGGTTCCAAAGTAACAATGCGTTGACTTTTGGCATACGATAAGCGTGCCAATATAAAAAGGTAAATATCAATGTTTTTCATCGTTTTTCAATGTATTTCGATTAAAAAGGAAAAAAATCAGTTATAGTTAAAAGGGGATCCACAGGGTGATTTTGGGTTTTTGTGAGTTCCGCTTCTGTGCTGCGTCATTTGTGGTATCAGAGCAAAAGAAAGGGTTGTTTGCAGCGAAAATGCCACCAAGGAGAGGCATTGGTCGAGGAAGACCTGAAGCAAATGCAATTCTACTGGAAGAGGTACGGAGTCTGCATACGAGAATGGAGACAATTGAGACTGCCCAAAGAAGAGCACCTGATGAAGGAGATGAAAGTTCTTCAGAAGAATCTCCTGCAGAGGAGGTAGTGGATGAAGACAATGAAACTGCCAAAGTCATTAAGATGTTGGCGAAAGTAGGAGGAAAACCTAAGGCATAAATCCCTATGTATGAAGCGCATCTAAATGCAGAAGAGCTAATGGATTGGATCAGATCCTTAAACCAGTAATTTGACTATGAAGAGGTTGATGAGAGGAAGATGGTGAAGTTTGCAGTTACCAGATTGAAGGGTCATGCAACTATCTGGTGGGACGAGTTACAGACATCAAGAACGAGGAAAGGGAAGTCCAAGATCAAGCTATGGGACAAAATGGTAAGTAAAATGAAAGCCAAGTTTTTTCCTAAAGACTATCATTTGAATCTTTTTAAACAATTGCAAAATTTAAGGCAAAAAGGAATGTCTGTTAAAGAATATACAGAAGAATTTTATAGATTGAATATTAGAGCAGGGCATGTAGAGGATGATGTGGAAAAGGTAGCTAGATATATCAATGGCTTAAGGTATGACATACAAGATGAAATTAGCTTGTTAAGTCTGAAGACTATTGAGGATGCCTATCAAGCAAGTTTGAAGGAAGAAGAAAAGATATTGAGGAAACAAAGTCAAAGGAATAGAGGAAAAATCTCATTAAGAGGTAGGGGAACTACCAGACCAAGGGGACAACAACATTAGCATGAAGCATGAAGCTCAAGTAGCAGACCACCACAGAGGGGAGAATCTAACAGAGGAAGATTTGTGCCCAGAGGAAGAGGGCGAGGAAGACATGTTCAGTGTTCTACATGTGGAGAATGGGGACATATGTCATGGGACTGTCCTCATAATAAACCAGCAAGCCAGAGGAATGCGAATGTGGCTGAGGCAAAGCTAGAACCACCTTGACTTGTGGAAAAGGAAGAACCCCCTGAAGAAGGTGAATCACTATTATTGAGAAGGACTTTACTTAGGGTAGATTCGAAGATTGGAGAACCAGCACAGAGGAAGAATTTGTTTAGAACTACCTGTAAATCAAAAGTTAAGCGCTGCAAAGTAATAATTAACAGTGGAAGCACTGAAAATCTTGTTTCTACAGAGATGGTGGACAAGCTCGGATTAGAAAAGGCCATGCACCCTACTCCTTACAAGGTATCATGGTTACAGAAGGGACATCAGATTATTATGACAGAACAATGCAAGGTGGAGATACAAATTGGTACGTATAAAGACATGATATTATGTGATGTAATGCCCATGGATGTATGCCATGTATTGCTTGGAAGACTGTGGCAATTTGATCGAAAAGCTATTCATGATGGAAGGAGAAACACTTATACTCTGGAGAAGGATGGAACTAAACACACATTGCTGCCATTGAAGGACAATGTTGACAAAGGAATACCTGGAAGTAGTATTATGCTGATAAGTGGAAAAGGGCTGCTACAAGAAGTAGTGAAGAATAAGGAGTTGCATTTTGCTATTGTGGGAAGACCAAAGGTAATTTTGACTTCCAAAAACTTGGATGATTTTCCTGAAGAAGTTAAAATGCTGTTAGATGATTTTGCTGATATTATTGTGGATGAGTTGCCAAATGCATTGCCACCGATCAGGAGTATTAGTCATCATATTGACCTAATACCAGGAGCAAGTTTTCCAAATAAAGAAGCATACAGATTAACTCCTCAAGAGAACGCAGAAGTTGGAAGACAAGTGCAAGAGCTGATCAATAAGGGGCCAATCAGAGAAAGTCTTAGTCCATGTGTTGTACCCAACAGTACTCAGTCCAAAGAAAGGAGGAGAATGGCGCATGTGCACAGATTCCAGATCCATCAATAAGACCACAATCAGGTACAGATTTTCTTTGCCATGCATGGATGATTTAATGGACTGTTTGAGTGGATCAAAATACTTTACTAAAATAGATTTGAAGAGTGGATATCATCAAATAAGAATCCGAGAAGGCGATGAGTGGAAGACTGCATTTAAAACAAATAATGGGTTGTATGAGTGGTTAGTGATGCCTTTTGGACTCACTAATGCACCTAGCACATTCATGAGATTAATGAATGAAGTCTTGAAAGAATATGCAGTGAATTTTGTTATTGTTTATCTTGATGATATTCTAGTTTTTAGTAAAATTAAAGAAGAACATTTAGAACATCTTAAGTTGGTCCTAAGAACTTTGTAGAAAGAGAAACTACTGATAAATATGAAGAAATGTAGTTTCATGAAGGAAGAACTGGTTTACTTGGGATTTGTAGTTTCTAAAGAAGGCTTGAAGATGGATCCAGATAAAGTCCAAGCAATTTGGAATTGGCCTACTCCCATAAATATATTTGAGGTAAGAAGCTTCCATGGTCTTGCAAGTTTTTATAGAAATTTTATCAAAGGATTTAGTCAGATTTGTGCACCAATTCTTGAAACAATCAAGGAGATCAATCAGCCATTCAAGGGGACAGAAGTAGCAAACAAAAATTTTAATTTGCTGAAGAAGAAGATCACAGAAGAACCAATTTTGGCTTTACCTGATTCTGAGAAAGTCTTTCAAGTAGAAACAGATGCTAGTGGAGTTACAGTTGGAGCAGTTCTGAGTTAGGAGCAAAGACCAATAGCATACTTCAGTGAGAAATTAAATGATGCAAAGAAGAAATATTATTCTTATGATAAAGAGTTTATTGCTATTGTGCAGGCCTTAAAATAATGGAGACATTATTTGCTGCCAAAAGAATTCATATTATATTCAGACAATCATGCCTTACAGTTCATCAATAACCAGTCGAAGCTAAATTAGAAACATGCCAAGTGGGTAGAATTTTTGCAAAGCTTTACTTTTGTAATAAAGCACAAGAGTGCTAAGCCAAATATAGTAGTAGACGCATTGAGCAGGGTAAGTTTTATTCTGCAAGAATTCAAAGTGGGTGTTGTAGGATTTGAGGAAATGATTGAAATGTACCAGGATGATGTAGATTTCAAAGATATCTATACAAAAATTCAGAATCCAATGAGTCATAATAGAAGTTAGTGGTTGGACTATCTCATTCAAGGAGGCCTATTGTTTAAAAGAAAAAAGTTGTGTATTCCCAAATGTTCCATGAGGGAAAACATAATAAAGGAGAAACATAGTGGAGGATTATCTAGTCACTTTGGACAAGATAAAACATTTGCTCAGGTGAATTCTTTTTATTATTGGCTAAAAATGCAGATTGATGTTAAGAAGTTTGTTGAGAAATGTAGGATATGTCAGCATGCAAATGGAAGGAGTCAGAATATAGGATTGTATCAACCATTTCCAATACCAGACCGACCGTGGGATGCAGTTAGCATGGATTTTGTTCTAGGATTACCAAACACCCAAAGAGGGAATGACTCCATTTATGTTGTAGTAGATATATTTTCCAAAATGGAACATTTCATTGCTTGTAAGAAGACTAGTGATGCAACACATATAGCCAATTTATGCTTTTCATAAATTATAAGATTACATGGATTGCCTGTAAGTATTGTGTCTGATAGAGATAAAAAATTTGTAGGGCATTTTTGGAGAACTCTTTGGAAGAAACTAGGAGCTAACCTTATTTTTAGTTCAGCATACCATCCTCAAACAGATGGATAGACCGAAGTAGTAAACAGGAGCTTGGGGAATATATTGAGAAGTTTAGTGTATCAAAATCCTAAGTAGTGGGATTTAGCACTAGCTCAAGCTAAGTTTGCTTATAATGATACTCCAAACCAAAGTACTGGAATGAGTCCATTTCAAATTGTTTTTGGAATGAATCCAAGAGGTGTGTATGAACTAAGCGATTTGGGTAAATAGGATACTAGAAGTGCAAAAGCTGAAGAGTTTGCAGAATAGATGCAGAGACTACAGGAAGAAGTTAAAGGGAGATTGCAGGAAAGTAGCAGCAAATACAAACAGAGGGTAGATATGAAAAGAAAAGAGAAAGAATTCCAAGTGGGAGATTTAGTGATGGTGTATTTGAGAAAAGAAATATTTCCTGTCAAAACTTACAATAAACTGAAAATGAAAAAGATAGGACCATGTGAAATTGTAAGAAATTTTTTAGCTAATGCATATGAAATTGAGTTACCAGAAGGGATTGGAATATCACCCATTTTTAATGTTGCAGATTTGTATCCATACAAAGAGGTAGATACAGAGCTACAAGAGGAAACTACAGGAGATGAAGTTCAAACTGTGAACTGGGAAGAACAAAAGCCAAAGACAACTAAGAAAGAAGTGGAAGCTGTTTTGGAGAAGGGGTATCCAAAAGAACCAAAGGACATACTTATTTCCAATATCTAGTCAAATGGAAAGGATAGCTAGTGGAGGATGCTAGTTGGTTGACAACAACAGAATTGCAGAAGTATGGAGTAAGTCCTAAAAGTTTGAAGGATGATTCTTTTCTTCCCTGGGCGTCTGATGCAGGAGCATCCAGACTTAGCCAGCAATGTGAAAGTTTGTTCACATGTTGTGGCTAAACAAGTTGAAATTCATTGACCTGATGGGTCAAAAGTTAGTTTTACTGAGAGGGTTTAATATCTCAAGAAATGAGCTGTATTTCATTATTGTAATAAGTTAGAAATTGTCTTATTTTAGGCTCGAAGCTGAGTTGTTAGCATAGGTGTGAGATAGAGCTAGGAATTAGAACAATTTCTGTTAGATTTATTAAAAATAGGGATTGATTTGTTAGACACAGTTAGAGTGATATTCAATTTATAAAGGGAGGAAAAATGTAATGAAAGGAGAGAGAGAGAGGATTGAGGAGTGGATTTAGAGAGCGAGAGAAAAATAGTGTGTGGATTTGTATTTTGAGACAGAGGTCTTTATTTGTGTAATTAGGCCCAAGGCCAAGACTCTGTAACTCTTTTATTATGAATAAATTGGTGTGCGCATGATTATATATATAGCCACGGAGATCCTCGAATGCTTATTTTCTTTGTATTCAGATGATATTAATGCTTGCTCTGTTTTCCGCTTTACAATAGATACTACTGAATTAAAAGAGTAATCGGTGATTTTAGTATATCATTTTGGTTCCGCAAGAGGAAAACCCAAAATATACTAAGGATCAATGCAAAACACATTTGGATTTAGAATCTAGACTTCAAATTTTATGGACGGAGGTTTTTAATGCTATCGGTTCTGTGGAACCCAAATCGCATCGCTTCAGTGGAGAGGAATCAGCTTGCTAAATCGCCGAATTCCGACATCACGATATAACCAGATCCGAAACGTTATAGAGAAGGGGTTATAATCTATCGGGCCCACAAGCGCTATCGCATCGGCGCTTTGAAGTGGAAAGAGACTAAATAGTGGGCATTGCGATTTGCGATTGGCCGATTCAATCGCATCCGTTGGATCACGATCAACCGCAACTGTTGGATTGTGGAAGCAGTTTTGCTACAGTGGACGGTATTTGGGGCGCGTTAAAAGTTGTAAGTTGCTTGGAAGGGTCGGCACCCGATCCCATTCACCCTTCGACACATAGCAAAGGGGGAGGGGAATAAAACTACTTTATTGGGCGATTAACCCCTGATCTATTGTTCTATCCGAAATCTCCGACGACCGTTGGATCTCACCAATCCAGATTGACGGTTCCAAAGTAACGGTGTGTTGAATTTTGGCATACGATAAGCGCGCTAATATAAAAAGGTAAATATCAATGTTTTGCATCATTTTTCAATGTATTTCGATTAGAAAGGAAAACAGTCGGCTATAGTTAAAAGGGGATTCGCGGGGTGATTTGGGGTCTTTGTGAGTTCCGCTTCCACCCTGCGTCACTTTTTCTCTCTTTTATCCCCAATTATTGTGGTGACATCAAACTTGTAGGTTCTAGGAGGCCAGTAACGACAACACTTCCATATTTATAGTTGTGATTGGTATAGCTCCTTGTTTCCATAATTTTTCATTCAAAATTTCTCGCCACTCTAAACACATTCTCCAAAAACTTAGGTTCGCAAAGGTGAACCTCATGTTGGATGTTATCCCTTAAAGTCCCTATGAAGATATCAACCAATTTCTCCTTTGGAATATTAGTTACCTTGATATTCAATCTTTGGAAATTATCAACGTACTCAAAAATTGAATCCCTTTGTTTGAGATTTATCAATTGGATAAATAAGGTATTGATCCTTGTATCCTCATAATGTGCTATCAATTCCTCCATAAAAAATTTCCAAGTGACAAGTGATTTACGAGAACAAATCCTTTTACGCATGTTGCACATTGTGTAGAGTATCCATGTTATAAAATTTTTTCCATAAAACTTCCTCATATCGATATTTGGAATGTTGTTGGTATTCAACCCAAAGTTAGAGTCTCTAAAATCATTATTCCCATTCCTTTTGTTCTCTTCACGAGCTTCATGGAATACCTTGTCTCCACTCGGAAGCCTTTCTTGTAGCAACTTTATCAAACCTTTCTTCCAACCTTCCATTTCTAATTTTAAATCTTCCATGTCCCCTTTTATGTCTAATTTTATGTTTTCTTTTAAATATATTTTAAACCATTCATCATCTCTTCCAGTTCAAATTTGGTTTCTCTTTTTGAGAACGAAATTTGTTGCACTTGGTCCCATAATTTTGATAGATTATGTTGCATTTCTTCCCGAGTCTTCATGCATCATAGTAGATCTTTCTAAGGGCTTAATAAGTATAGCATTTTTTTTGTTTTGGAGGAATTTTGGAACCAATTAATGATATATATGCTTCACAATTCCCTTTGAATCACTTCAAACTGATTTTTAAACAAAGTGATGCAATTTTTAAAATACACACCTTTTTTGTTTTTAAGAGCTTGATTTTGAGCTTATTGATCTGGGTGACCTTGAAACTGTTGTATCTCCATGATTTCTGCCTCCCAAGGTCTAATTTTTTTTCTTGAGGTATATATTTGTGTCTTATTTCTAACCCCACAAGTTAGACTAAGATTGGATTCTTCAAGATAAAGTTATGCCAAATCTCCCATGATGACTTGATTATGGATTGGTTTAGTATATCGAACTTGTACGAGATGCCAAATGTCACTATTTTAACCTTCATCCATAAAAATCATACCCAAAAAACCAAAGTCCATTCAATTTTAGTCACTTTTTACGAAATTCTAATCTGATGCTCAAAGATAATGTTATGATGATTTTCCATGGCACAACCATTTGAGACAAAATTTAGGAGCATTAAAAAACCCTAACTTATTTGGAACATATCTTAAAAAATATAGCAAACCAAGATTTGAAATTTTGGAAAAATGTTCATTAATTTCTACTCCATGTGGTTGAAGTTTCACCTTCTTAATCCTTGAATAAAAGAATTTATAGCCCAAATTCCAAGATGACCTATTTGAAGCAACAAAACCCTAGGATGTAGAGCTATGATACCAAATGTTATGCACCCAAATCTAAGTAACACAAAAAAAAAAGAGGAGATAGATCAATGCCTTGATAATAGGTTACTTTGAGGGGGAAACCTCTTTTTACATCACATAGATGAACAAATCTTGGATGATTCAAATGACAAGACCTCCTTGGTATATATAGGAGTATAAAGGGTCAAAATATCATTAGGGTCTACATAAAAATAATAATGTAAGGACACAAAATAATAATATTGGGCTTTTATGGGACACACCAATAACAATATAGGGGCTACACTAGTATTATAGGCACCTAACATTCTTTCTCCATACCTTGATGAATTCTTTTTTCCCGTCTTGCTTATAAGAAATTATCATCTTGCTTCTACGCTCATTTTCCTTATGTGAAAATTTATTTCATACATAACATTCAATTTAATCCAAGAGAGGAGAAAATGCATTGTTCTTTCCAACATTATTACCATAGGAATTTATAGATCAAGGAATTAAGAACTGATTAGAACTAACATTATATTTATGATATATATGTAGGCTCTGCAATTTACAGCCTTATGACCAAAGTTATAAAATTAAAAATAGTAGACATAAAAGAGATTTCCATACCTTGTTGTGAAGAATCTTCTTGAAGGGATTTATCTTTTATACTTGGTTTGTTTGCGGGCTTGAGTAGGTTCAAGATTATGTTGCTTACTTCCTTTATTGTTATTTGTGAGGATGATATGATTTTGTTTCTACTGGTCTTTAGCCTCATTCCTTGCTTTTATAGACTAGTTGCTTGATACTTTGAGTAAGTTAGCAGAGCTATTGGTTTCTTCTATCCTTGATGTGTTAAATCTTGATTCTCCTTTTACAACTTCATGACTTTATTTGTAGCCAAGTTCTATCTTGATTTTTGGTGATCTATGACTATTGAGGATGTTATCTAGTGTTTCAAACCCATTTTCTAACCTTATATTTAGATTCATTTTAGCCTTTATTTTCTCTAGATCTTTTCTTAGAGAAACAATCTCTCCTTCTAATATTTCACAACTCTTTTTATTTTTTCCTTCAACTGATTTACCATAATGTCTTCCATTCTTTTGGCCTCTTCTAGCTATGTTGTTAAAAGAATGGTTGCTTGATGATCTTTCTCCTCATGGGATTGTAGTTGTTCCTTCGGTTCTTCATTCTTCCTTCTTAGTTTGTGTATTTCATTTAAAGAACTTAGGATTTCTCCTTCCATATCTATCTCTGCCTCACACACTTTATCTTTTGGATCAATCCATTCTCAATCAAAATTATAATTCTTAAGAGCCATGAGAATATTTTCATCTTGACTTTCTTAATATTCATAGTCTACATCATCCTATGATGAGCTACTATCTTATTTGGAATTAAGGTTTTTCTTTCTAATATATTTTCCTTTATTATTCCTCTTGGACTTCTTCTTTTATTTTTCTCCTTTTTCCTTGTTACTGTTATCCTTATATGCACATTTGTATGTTAAATGACCTATTCTACCATAGTTGAAGCTTTTAAATGGTAACTTACCTTTATATTTTCCAGATCTTCTTTCCATCTTCCTCATAAAGTTACCTTCCTATTCATCTAAATCGTGGTTGGAACAATCATGATATCAATGTCCTTTTTATTTATTTGATACTTTGAAGGCCACTTCCTTTAGTTCTAGTTTTTGTTTATTTGTCCTCATTTCATAAGTGTAAGAATTCAATGAATCCCATTCATAATTAATTTATCTAGTTCCTATAATTATTCTATGGAAGAAAACTTTGCATCAAGTATGAAGGGGAGAGATCTCAACACCTTTTGTACTGCTATAGCTTCATCAATATTTTAATCAATGCCTTTAATGGTATTCGCGATCTCATCTACCATGAGGAAGAAACTAGCTATATTATCATCCTCATTCATTATTAGAATTTCAAATTTGATTTTATGTGTTAGAAGTCTTTCACACTTTATCTTGTCATCTTCTTCATAATTACATAGAAACTTATCCTACATTTCTTTCACTGAGTCCCAATGCATAACTTTAATGAACCTCAATTTTACAAATCCACATCGGATAGCATTCATAACTTTTACATTATTTTAAAAATTTTACTTACCAACTTCATCAGTTGGAGTAGTTGTTGGAGTTTGTCAACCATCCATCACAACTTTCCAAATTTCCAAACCAAGAGACATCAGGTAGGTTCTCATTCTGACTTCCCAAAAAGAAAAATGTGTCCCATTGAATAGAGGAGGCCTGTTTGAGGAAGAACAATATTAGCTGGCAATTTTCCTTGTATGATCTTCCTTCCAACTATTAGTCTATCATTGAAGGAATCTTATCTGATACCAGGTATTGAATACTAGGGGGGGTGAATCAATATTCTATAATTCTTTATCCTATTTAATACAGTAAATCATATACACAATATTTAAATAGGTATCACATAGAACATAACTCATATATTTTTACGTGGAAAACTCATACGGGAAAAAACCATGGAGCAACTTCTTCTTTATAAATTAATGTAGGAACCCACCTATTATTACATTATTTGCAAGAAACCACTTGTAGGAGACACCATTCCCCCTTTTAAGATTTTGTAGGAACACACCTTTGGGAAACTTCAATCCCCTTTTTAATCTCTAATTTATATTTTATTTTTTTATTCTTTCAACTCTCTAATATGATACCTACACTCTACAAAAATGTGATTTTAAATCTTCTCTACAACCATTTAACCTCTCAGCAATATGATCTAAATTGTATTGCTCTCTAGACTTTGACTTCACTATGATATGATTTTCTCTTTATTTTGTACTTTCTCTCTTATCTTCCCCTCAACATTCACACCAAGTATCTATGAAAATTCATACTTGTTGATCACTAGCATTCATATTCGTTGTCACTCAATATTCACAGTTGTTTTACATAGTAATATTATCTCTAAACATCTCTAAACATTCAATATTTTTTACTTTATCATACTCACTATCACATCCTCAATTTATTTTTCAATGTGTTTATTACTTTTTATTTTTCACTTGATGCCATGGTTTTAGATCAACCCATGGTATTGAACCATGTTACAAACCCATAGTATTGACTCACGATATTGACCCAATCTTATCAAATCCATTACAATCATCATAGCTCTTATGGTACATGCTTCTATAATTTACTTGGATTTATGAATCAAACAGAAAAATTGAGCACACTAATACCTCTCTATGATTCCTCTTGATAAGGTCATTGCTTTGTAGTTTGTATAGTTAAGAACATATTTTTCTCCACCTAGTGTAAGGGGATGTGGCAAATTCACTATCTGATTTCCAATAAGGTAGCCATAAATTTGAATGCCTACAACCTTAGCATTACAACATTTACACTTTTTTTCCATAACAATATAATAGTGGTATAACTTATTGGCTCCTTTTCTTCTACCACTACCATCAACCTCAATAAAAGTTGTCATAATTTCCTTAAACAAACTTAAACAGCCCTAAAACTAGCACTGGTTTAGCATATAGTGGGCACATTTGTAGATCTATTTGATAGAGATATGTTCATCATAGACAACACCTTGTAATAAGAAAGCTAAATGTATAAAACAACTAGTACAAAATTACGAAAAAGGGCATGTTGTTAGTAGAATTATAGCCATACAAAACAACATGAAGAATATTCCAAAACACTTTACACTTATACTGTTTTTTCTAGCAAAAACCTCTTGTGGAAGATGATGGTTTGATTTAGAAGTCAAAAATGAAAGGGAAACACCCAAATTTGGAGAGCCTTCAAATGGTGGGTGTAGAAATTGGCATCCCATGGATGTGCTAGATTTGGGGATTGTTAATATAGTAGCATAACCAATCAGATTAGCCTGATAAAACAACAATGAAGCCCTCTTTGCAACTTATATCTTCCCATAAAGCTTAATAAATAAGGAATATTTTGTATCATGTTCATTAGAACACCTTTTTCTTGTGGTGCATCATGTATTTTTATATTAGAAACTAAAACATGTATATCCTCTCCTACTTTTAAACCTTTGATTGTTGAAGGGGTAAATTCACCAACTAAATTTTAAATCAAGTGAAAAACAAAATAACTTGAAATCTACACATCCAATATAAAAAATAAGTGGGGGACGATCCAAATCATTCCTTTTTACAATCCTTCCTACTTATGAGATGGATTAGATGTCACAGAAAGATTGAAACCAGACTTAGTTAGTTAATGTGGATTTTTAGAGGGTATAATTAACCATGAACTTGAGAGTTATAAGTCCACACTAGATCCCAATATTAGTGGCATTGGAGAGCTCTTCATCCCACTATCTCATACATATCCTCCAAAGGTCCATACCTCAAATAAATCTAACCCTATTAGTTGTAGCTACAACTTCTCCTGACAAGCTTCTTTTGAAATCAATGACAACACAAGTTAAATATGCTTGTCCACCATGAGTTCATAAATATTTAGGGCCTCCTCCTCTCCAAGCTCTTGACAAGCCAATTCCCAAGTGACTTGGAATTGGAAAGAAAAGTCATTTTTATAAAGTAATCCACAAAATTACACTTAACCATTAGGAACTCATCCTAGCTTCATTTGATGAACCATCAACATCTTTAGAAAACTATTTTTAAGCCCTTAAATTGGTCTTCCTTTGTTTTATTTGGTCTTATACTTCATCCAAAATCCATTTTTCCCATGAGGTGTCAAGTTCCCTTCTTTTCAAATAAACTTTCTTCATACTTGTCTCTCTTACTCTGACGCCACCTTGTCATTGTACCTATTGACTCATTTGTGAAATTTTTCATGAGTAAACTACCTATACTCATGTTTATAGGGTCTTGTTTGGACCCATTCCCTGTGGCCTTTCACATATAAGAAATATTACCATGTTCATTACATTTTCCTATCATTAAGCATAAATCACCTTAAGGACCCTCACGCTTTGATAGGTGGATCAAACCATCCATCTCTTACATTTTCCATCTATTATTTTTTAGAGCATTCCTCACATGGACACTCTAACACCATTACCTCTTTTCAATATTAGTGCCCATGTTGTTCAATCCCCTTTAGATTGGGAGTTCAATTTGTCTTCATACCAGGGATAGAAACATTTGTATTTCTCATTTCCATGAAGACAACCCATCTCCCCCTAGAATCCCCCCCTTTTATAACCTCTTGGTTGACTCCAAGAGGGACTTGTACCACTTGTACTTAGCTTGATCAGTGACAATATAATTGAGTCACCCTTTCTTAGAGCATCAAAGATGAGTCACCATTATGTCTAATAGAGTCTATTCAGAACCACAGTGAGTCATGTTATAGTATGCTAGCCCTCCATGTGTCGTATTGTCTTGTATTGACGAGATTTAGCTTCCAAAAGTCCCATTGATTTACTAATATGTCTTTGAAAATCCTTTGTCCTAGTAATTATTTGTTCTCTATGGAATGTTCTTAATCATTATCGGTTCAACCTTGCATGTTATGCTCTAATAAGGGAAGTCATAAGTCCACCCATTAGACCGCTATTTTCCCACATTGGTGTTAGTTGTTATCAGTCACATTATAATATGTACCCTGTGCCACTTTTGAGGACTCCTAATTGTCTAAACTTTGGAAATCCTTCCTCTGTCAACTTCATCACATGTATGCCAAGGGAGCGAACTAGAGAAAAATGTATCTTGGATCGATTTTCCTCATTGTAGGGTGCCTCAGAGACCTTAGTTCCCTTTGACTTGGTTGTTTCTCATGTTCTTGACTTTAGCTCATTATCACACAATTGAGAATCATACACTTGATGTTCCAGTGCTTCAACAAATTATACTAGCGTTCATCAGGCATATGTGAGATGTTCTCAGACTTCAAGAAGGGGTTTCCCTTTAGGTTATCCCCCACATGCCTGACGTTCAATAGTTCATGATCTAGCCTCAAATGTAGTTCATTAAATTTGACTGACTTAGTTTCTATCATTCTCAGAGCCCACAACATGATCCTCCCTTTTGTCTTATTAAAATCTTTAGAGCCTCTTCTTGTTTAACGGGGATTCTCAGGTTGATATCACCTACTCCCATTAACATGGGGGAAATTGGTCTATGTACATATACCAACAACACTTATTGTATCAGTCTTGGTCCTTTTGTTTGAGGCACATGTATATTGGACTATGTATTTTGTTGTATCACTTTTTGGCCCATTGATGCTTTCACATTGTTGTACTATATATTCTTTTCCTAAGACCCACTTTGTTGGGCACATCATTATTCTTTATACTGAGTTATATTGACAAGTATGGGTATGCTTCCTTCGCCTCATTGGGATCATGTATGCCCACTTTGAGACTCTTGTTTTATGAGTGGTAACCACCTCCCCCTATTATGGTTCAAATCCTTACATAAGTGATCCCCCCCTCTCCCCCATGATCATCTCCTTTGTTTGGTGAAATAAAACTACAATTTATTTCAATCATACAATCTACTCCTAAAAATCATACATTGGAGTGAAATTTCTTATCACACAAAAGTGACCACCTAGCCAAAATCCTTACATGGATCGAAATACACCATGTTAGTATGAGTTTTACACATTAAAACCCACTTTCACCAAAGGAAATAGCTTAAGGAACCACTTTTCTTAAGTTATTTCCATAATTAACCCATTTGCATAAGGATAAACCATAAATTCATTAATTTTATGTTATTCTCATATTTTACCCGCTTAGGTGAAAATAAATTAATATATTTTCACTTGTATTATTCATTCCATGGAAATAATCTAATAAATCATTTATTTATTAATCTTTTAAATATTCTCATGGAAATAATTTATTAAATTATTATTGATAGATTACTTCCAACCTATTCAACTCTCTTAACCAGAAATAATTTGATAAGCCATTTATTTATTAATTACTTCTGACAATTTTAACTAATGAAATGAAAATGATTTAATAAATCATTTTTATATTGTTTTCATTAATTAACTGTTTTAAGTTAGTTACCCAAATAAAGGTTATTAACAATTATATTTGATTTTTTTTCTCTCACAAATAATAATAAAATAGCAAATTAGTTAGATCTTGGTTTGGTCCAACAAATATTTTTTTTATATTTGACCTCATCAAATCTAGCTAGAATTTTATTATAAACAGAGAGGTTTTCTCTTCATTTCACCATGATCCACTTTCATCACCATACTTATGATCCTAAACTTTTTAAGTCTTCTCCATAAGAAATGCACTATTTTTTCTTTCTTTTTTATTTCTCAGACCGTTTTTCCTTTGGAAAGAGGAAACATTCTACTCTCGTTAGATTACGTATGAACCCTCTCAAGGAGGAAGTACTTCAAACCATAGCTCATTTGGAGCTTCTCATAGGTGACACATTAATAATGTCTTTTCTTCAGTAAATTGGAGCATATTGTACATTATATTGGCTTGTATTTTTTGTTTTTAATTATTGTTTTTTTTACATATTACAAGTAGATATATGAATGTGTGACCATCCTAGGTTTTATTATAAGTCCTCATAATATTCTTGTTGGACTACTTGCAACCCATAAATTATATATTTTTGCCAACCCTTGAGGTAGAAATAAATCCAACAAAAGTATAATAACGTGAGCATTGAACTAGATATATATGATTACAAAATAGTTAACATTTTATTGTTCAGTTTTACAAATAGAATGAATCATTTGATAAACAAATAAATTCCATACCTCATGTTAATGATAGTCCTAGAGAACATGTAGTATTGATCATTGCATATTGATCTCATAACAAAATTTGAACATGACAGAAAATTGTTTAAAATACAATAAATAATACAAATCTCAAATGGATATCTATAGTAGCCAAATATAGAAACAAAAATCCAAATATACCTAGAATCACAAATCAGATAATCCATTAGGTGTTATATCAAAGGAATCCTTATCCTAGATCATGACGTAGTATGCTTGCAGATGTAGAAGCTTATGATGCTCAATATCCCTATGTTTAGTAATGTGCTAGATTACTCTCCACTAGCATGAGAAATGCCATGTGACTCCCCAGAATGTTCGATCCTTTTAATTGAATAGAAGAAATGATCTGTGGTGGGTTGACGTCAATGTCAACTATAATAATGTGACCTCTATGACATAAAGCATGGTAGGTGCAAGAAAATTTTTGCAAAGAAATTTATGTGAAAGATGATGAAAATATACATGAGTCTAAATATAATTGTCTTTAATTTTATTTTAAAACATGTTTTTATTACGAAAATTTTAAGAGCTAAATTTTACATATGAACTATATTTTGTATTTTTTTTTTTCCAAAAATTAATTTTCCAATATTTATATATATTATGTAAAATCTTTCAAAATTTAAGTATTATAAAAATATTTAATTGATATTTTAAAAGATAATACCATTCACTAAATTTTTTATATTTTAAAATTAAATATAAACCCTTCAAATTTTATATTTCTAACCAATCCTTAATTCTAAAATATTAAAATAATTGATATTCTTAACGTAATTACATATATGCTTTTAATAAAGTGCAATGGCATTCAAATTGGTGTTAATTTTAGAATCAAAACTTTCAACATGTGAGCAAGGTTATCTCTATCTAAAGGTACCAAAGTGTCTCAAATTACTAGTTTCACTTGATTTTAGTGAATTATGATCATGAGGTGGAGAATTAGCATGCGTGGTTGTACTTTCCTTTTTATCTTTTAGTATAGAAGTTTTTATTTTTATTTTAAGGTTTATTAATTTTTTTTTGTAAATTATAATAGAGAAAAATTATATAGTTATTAGTTTTAGATTCATAAAGAACTTAGCATTCAAGGCATCAACAAAGAGGAAGACGCAATAATAAGGCTGCTTCTCAAGATGACAAGATACATAAGGATAACTTAGATCCATCTGATATAAATTCAAGAAGACAAAAAACTAAATCTGACCAGAACTGGAACCATTTCCAAAATAACATAAACTCCAGATTTCTCCATAGACTATAAGTTAGAAAGTAATGGAACTACAATGCACAAGTAGCCACAAGTGCATTTGAAGCCACAAGAGTTAACACATAGTGATTACTTCTCATAGAAACAACAAGTCAAAGACTCACCTACCATTGGTGTTATTGGGAAAAGTGTCTATTTAGAACTACTCTATCCCACTAAGGTGTGACAGCTACCTTAGAAACAAACAGAGAAAACTACTTTTGTATTCTTCCTTATGAACTATAAACAAAGAGGAATAGGATGAACCGACCTGTGTCTTGCGCTAGTACTTCGATCCAATCTCTCTCCTCTTTGACAGCTTCCAGCTACCTGCTCCCTCACTTGCCCAGCTTCACCAAGTACCTGTAAGATCACAGAAGAAGGAAACTATACAAAGACATGGGTTTATATTCATAAATAACTTAGGATCAGATTTAAGTTAACCATACGAATGTAACAAGCATCAATGAAACACAAGCATGGAGAAGAAACTCAAATAGTTTTATTGATATACAAGAAGATCCAGGAGGAGTTACAACCGATGATTCCTGACCCAGCATCAACCTCCCAGCAAAGAAGTCCCTTCTTCAACCCCAACAAAGCATAGATCACCCAATTCTCTGATATGTATCTCAAAACCAACAACAATTCCTTACAATGTGCAAAATTCCAGCCTCTGGATCTCTGGGATGAGGGATCCATATATAGATGTATGCAAGGAGGATGAGTCAGCCCATGATTTGATTAGTGGCCTCTCTCTGTCAGTTCTTGCTTCCACTTGGAGAATGAAAGCCTCTTACTCATCCTTGGTCGAATTCAGTGAGGCAAGTGTCATTGGAGAAGATTCTGGAAGCTTCCATTGTCTCTCCACCTCGTGGAATGACTCTGCCACTTGTCATTTCCCGCTCAACGCACCCTGGTAGTGAATTCAGGTGCGTTGCAACGCACCTAGCTAGTGGACTTAGGTGCTATGCAACGCACTTGGCTAGTGGAGCAACTGAAATGATCCTGATTTGACTTATTCTGAGCAGTTTCTGGTGGAGAACTTCTGGGAGAAGCTGTAATTTGTTGACCTTGTTCCTTTAGGAGTTAGAACAACACTTTTAGGGACTTAGGAGCCCTTGATTTATGGACATTTCATGCTTAGAGCTGTAAGGCACAAAAATGTCTATAACAATTGGCAACATAACTAGTTCGCAGCCAACATGTTCAGATAATTGTCTAGGGAAACAAGGAAACCAATACCAATAGCCAAAATCACAAGGAAAATTGCAGAAATGACATGAGTGAACCAACCAATGATGGGCATAAAAAACCACCCACATTACATCACCATCTATGTAGCCAAAAACATACATGAAATTGCATACAATGTGCATCTCAATCCTACCGAATGTCCTGAGAGACCACCAGACCATCTCATGTCCACCAAAACCATAATTTCACAAAAAGGAAAGGCATTGTATAAGCCATAAATTGATAAAAATACGAACAAAATTTCTCCATGATAGTGAAATTCCAAGACACACAATATTAGCCTTCACACTGAGCATAAGATCCAAAACAAGTTGATACCTCCATGATGAGACCATACCTGGAGAATGATTCCCAAAATAGTAGCAAAAAACAAAAGACCAACCTATACTAGTCATGATCAGAGGAGATTATAGTTAAATCCTGGGAACTGTCAACTGCTGGTTCTGTGGGATCACCATGCGGATCAGTTAGATTACCTGAAGCTGAATCTTACACCAGAAAGCTTTCTACCCTCTAAACTCGCTACCAAAGGCCTCGATTCAAACTAAAAGAATGTTCCAGGTTCTAAATCCAACAAAAGAGAAGTAAGACCTTGCAACCACTAATGAAACTAGAAGGAGGTCGAGGATAAATCCTCACCTCCATTCCCACGCTTCATGTATCGTGTCCACCCCGACGCCATAACCATGCATTTAAATTGACTATACCTACATTGAGAAATCCTAAGCCCATTGGTTGTCGAATTCCACGCATCCTCAAGGTTAAGACGCCTGTTAAGCATATTCTGCACCTTTCAATGAGTCTCCTCTCCTCTCGTGTTAACACCCCTATCGGGGAATTTTAAGGTTTACTAATTATGGGACTAAAATCTAAAATATTTTTTCATTAAAATTAATATTTCAATTTCAATTTTTTATATTTTATAAAATAAATGTTTTCACTACAAATACAAATATTTACTTAGATAAGGGAGTTTATTTTGATATAGGGCTTTTAAAATCTTAATTTGGTTATTAGTAACTATTAGGTGGATGAGAAAGATTCAATCTCTAATAAATATTTTAAAATATTCTTAAAATAGTCATAATCAAAAGTAAAATATTTTGATATTTATTACGAATTAATGTCTATTAAAACTTATCAACCATTTAATTTATATAATTAAACTAATTTAAATTTTTATTAATTAAAAAACATCACACAATTAATTTTAAAAACAAAAAAAATCTTACAATAAAACTACCCACCAAAATGCCACAATTTCTCTTAATTATAGATTAATGATTATATTCCTAATAAATAAAACTACCCACCAAAATGCCACATTTTCTCTTAATCATAGATTAATTTTCTCTTAATCATAGATTAATGATTATACTCATAATGAAATAGAATATCATGCCACATTTTCTCTTAATCGTGATTTTACTCATAATGAAATAAAATACCTCTAGAAAACAAACTGATAATCACAATCTTTTTTAATTTAATTTTAATATATATTATAATTAAAGGCACATGTCAATTGCATACCAATTTAAATCTAAAAATCACATTCTTAAACTTAATTTTAAATAATGTATACATGTCACTATTTAATGTATGTGTAGTGTTTTATGATAATGGGAACATATTAGCTCTAATTTTAGTGGCCCCAAAGAAAAGACACCAAACTCTCTTCACGTTATGTTTTCAATTTTTCTTCAGTTTAGATTTTCTAGGTGAAATATGTGAGTTTAGAAAATAACTTTCTCAATACGATTCCCATCTCATACCTTAGTTAAATTTTCTGATCTCGCACCTAATTTACATATATATTGTGTATCTGAACAAGAACAATTCCACTATACTTAGATTACATTCAAGTATTTTCTAAAAGTGAAATTCATTTTATTAACTATATCCAAGGTATACTTAAATTCCATTCAATATTTTGTAAAGGGAATTTCTTTTATTGACTATATCCTCGCATGGGAATTGTGAAATTTTTATACTTGAAAAATTATAAGCACCTTATACTTAATATATTTCTGGTTAACAATCTGGTACGCGGTATTGAATTACATGAGTTTTAACTAAACATGGCCATGCATTTCTCTTGTCAGGTTTACCATCTAATAATGGTTATTCTTTTAAATTAAATAATACAATCGTAAGACGAGTATTGGTGTTTGGGCGTTAATTTTACATTTTATTGAAGAATCATTACCTACATATCTCATGGCCGGCTGTAAGTTAAACCTTCCACCGAATCGACATATTGTGGAACCAAATATTAGTTACTAGATTATTGACAGCGCAACGCAAGTTTACAAAGTAGAAGTTATAGGGTTGTTTTAACTTAAATAAAAATGATTATATTAATATGAAAATTAATTATTGTTATTTATTTCCGTGTTTTTATAATATTTATTTTAAGGTTTATATATTTTGGGTTTATAATATTAGTTTTTTGGGTTTAATATTATTTAACTATGGTTAATCATGGTCATTATGGTTAATCATGGCTATCATAATTAATTACGGTCAACCATGTTTATTTTCTTACGGTTTATATATTTTGGGTTTATAATATTAATCTCTTGGCTTTAATATTATTTAACCATGGTCAACCATGTTTTATAAAAGCAATCATGCTCAACCATGTTTTATAAAATCAACCATGCTCAACCATGTTTTTTTAGTGTTTAGAATATTTATCTTAGGGTTTATATACCTTTGATTTATAATATCAGTCCATTCGGTTTAATATTATTCAACCATGGTCAACGAAGATCAACCATGTTTTTAAAAGCAATCATGGTCAACCATGGTCCAACGTCGCATTGTGACAAAAAATGTCTCAATATGAAAATCAACCAGGGTCAACCATAGTCCAACGTCGCATTGTGGCAAAGATTCTCTTGATATGAAAATCAATCATGGTCAATCATGCACAACTATGGTACAACATCGCATTGTGACAAGGATTGTCTCAATCTGAAAATCAACCATGGTCAGCCATGTTTATTTTAGTGTTTATATACCTTGGGTTTATAATATTAGTCCTTTGGGTTTAATATTATTCCCTTGGGGTTTTAATTTTAAACCCTTGGGCTTATAATATCAATCCCTTGGGTTTATTAATCTAAGGTTTCAACCATGGTTGAACATAGTCCATCGTCACATTGTGACAAAGATTGTCTCAATATGAAAATCACCCATGGTCAACCATGTTTATTTAAGGGTTTATAATATTTATCTTAAGGTTTATATATCTTGGGTTTATATTATTCCCGGGTTTAATATTATTCCCTTTGGTTCATAATCCCTTGGGTTTTTAGTATTAATCTCTTGGGTTTATTATTCCCTTAGGTTTATAATATGGATCATGGTCAGCCATGATCAATCATGGTCAACCATGGTTTATCAAAATCAATCATGGCCAACCATGGTCAATCATGGACAACCATTGTCCAACGTAGTATTGTGACAAAGATTGTCTCAATATGAAAATCAACAATGGTCAACCATGGTCCAACTTTACATTGTGACAAAGATTGTCTCGACATGAAAATCAATCATGGTCAATAATGGTCAACCATGGTCCAATGTTATATTGTGACAAGGATTGTCTCAATATGAAAACCTACCATGGTAAAGCATGTTTATTTTAGGGATTATAATATTTATCTTAAGGTTTATAATATGTATTTCTTTTAGGTTTATAATGTTATTAAACCAAGCTCAACTATAGTCAACCATGGTCAAACATGTTTATTTTAGGGTTTATAATATTTATTTATTTTAGGGTTTATAATATTATTCAACTAAGGTCAACTATGGTCAAGCATGGTCCACCACGGTTCAACGTTGCATTGTCACAAATATTGTCTCAATATAAAAAGCAACCATGGTCAACCATGGTCCAATGTTGCATTGTGACAAAGATTGTCACAATATGAAAATCAACCATGGTCAAACATGGTCGAACATCGCATTGTGACAAAGATTCTCTCGATATGAAAATCAATCATGGTCAACCATGGTCCAACGTCACATTGTGACAAGCATTGTCACAATATGAAAATCAACCATTGTTAACCATTGTCAACCATGTTTATTTTAGTGTGTATAATATTTATCTTAGGGTTTAGATATCTTGGGTTTATAATATTAGTCCCTGGGGAGTAATATTATTCAACAATGATCAACCATGGTCCAACGTCGCATTGTGACAAAGATTGTCTCAATATGAAAATCCATGGTTAACCATGCTCCAACATCGCATGGTGACAAAGATTCTCTAGATATGAAAATCAATCATGGTTAAGCATGGTCAACCATAGTCAAACATCACATTGTCATTTATTTTAGGGTTTAAAATATTTATCTTAGTGTTTATATACCTTGGGTTTATAATATTTATCCCTTGGTTTTAATATTATTCCCTTGAGTTCATAATTCCTTGGTGTTTTAGTATTAATCCCTTGGGTATATTAATCCCTAGGGTTTATAATCCCTTGGTTTTATAATATTAATCCTTGATATGTATAATAATATATTAGAGTTTATAATTTTAGAGCTTATTTATATTAATCTTAGGTTTGATATATTAATCTTAGGGTTTAATATTAATTTCTTAGGTTTATAATCAAATGAATTTATAATATTAATCTTAGGATTTATATGCTAGGGTTTAATATTAATCTTAGGGTTTATAATTCTTTGAGTTTATAATATTAATCCCGTGAGTCTATAATATGAATAATCCCTTGCATTTATTAATTTGTAAAGAGCTTTTAATATTATTAATTCCTAGAAAACTGATAAAATTATTATAAATTTATAATATAATATAACTTAAATTAATACCTACGACATATATTAACCACATTTATTAATATAATTAAACTAATTTTATATTTTATTAAAAAAATCATCACCTACGTATCTGATCACGAATCATAAATTAAACATTCCACAAAATCATCACGGATCATAAATTAAACATTCCACAAAATCGACAAACATCGTGAAACCAAACTTATTGCCACGCAAGTTTACAAGTGCAGATGCTACAAGAGTTGTTTCAACTTAAATAATTTGTGACCATATGTCACACGTAAGTATTATCATTTCATTTCTAGTTATCAAGAAATTATAATAAGTTTTGATTTAATTATTATTTATTTTATTATTAAAAATATTAAGTAAATAATAAATCCCAATAAGAGATCAACCACGGTTATTTTTGAAAATATGTTATAAGTGAAAATTAACAAAGATGACTCGTAGATGTGGTAGAATTTTAAAAATTTTATGGTGTTTATTATATTGCGGATGTCGCTAGAGATGATCCCACATATGCTAAAAATTAAGTCTAGGTTTTTGTTTAATATTTATAAATTTTGGCAATTTTTTTTTACGAGGTGAATGGAATTTTTCTTTTGATGACTTCACGGAAGCAGGTATTTTCTGAAATAGGGATGGAGATATATTTTTCTGGTTTAAAAATAATCAATGTGAGTTATTTCACAAAAGTAAGAATACGTAAAATTACAAGGTTTTACGTAAGTGAAATATGGTTTGTGAATCAAAATGGTGGTTTAATTTAGTATGGAAAGGTCAGCAACCTTTAAAACATTGTTTTTTTAATGGTTTTTTTTTGTATATATATATTTCCTATGGGATGTTTTAGCAAAAAAAAAGGATGGAAAGGTCCCTGATTTTTTGTTTTATGTTATTAGAACAACGAATCTATTGATTATTTATTTGTATTTTCCCTTTTTGTGAAGACTCATTGGAAAGAGATTTTGTGAGTCCTAAAAATAAAAAATGGTGGTTTGGGAACTTTGTTGAATAAAATATTGGTGGTATAGGAACTATGTTGAAGAAAGTTTGTGGCTTTGGGTTCAAAGCTTTAGTTTGTCATCTTTTAAGTTTCTCACGAGGTTTGTAATTGTGATGTGGGGAATTTGGTTAGGGAGAAACACAGTTCTCTTTTAGAATGATGTTGTATGCTCAATAGTAATTAAACATAACTCTAGAGTTGCTTTTATGGAACAACGCAAGCTCTTGAAATTAAAAAGGACAGGAATTATAAGGGAGTTGGTGTTATCTGAAGGAAATGTATGCGGTTTTCTTCGATGATGCTTATCAAAGGGAAAATTGTCGGGCTAGTATTGTCATTCTTTTGCCTCAGAGTGTGGTTCTAAAATGTAAGTTGGGCATTGGAAATGGTACAAACTTTGTTGTTGACTCAAGATTGCTCTATGGTGATCTTTGCGATTACCTTTGTGGCAATAGGTGAAGTTTTTTAAACTGATTGGTGATTCCAAAATAATAGTGAACTGGTTCAATGCAAAGATGGATCTTAGAATCCTTTGGTTAGAATCATGGAAAAGGAAGATTCGAAAATTACAACAATAGTTGATGATCTTTAAATCCTTCACTATTAGAGGGAGCATAATGTTCTAATAGGTGTGATCTCAAAAGAAGGTTTTAATGTGAGCTTTTTCTTTAACTTTTTCTAACCTTTTTTATTTTTTTGTTTTCCACTTTACAATTAATCTTTCTTCTTATGTATAATTGAAACATATTTTGAAGCTAAGATTAAATGTTTATTAAAAAAATCAATTGAAAAATTTTACATTTTGATTTTTATTTTAGAAATATCAATTTTTTTTCCTTTTGAGAAGAAAAGGAAATTAACAAAAATGCACTATTAAAACAACAACTCAAAATATCACATTTAAAATAATCTTTATAAAAGTGAAGAATGAAAAATCTTGTATGGTGTAATTATTTTGGTAGTATTAAAAACACAACAACTCAAAATATCACATTTAAAATAATCTTTATGAAAGTGAAGAATGAAAAAGCTTGTATAGTGTAATTATTTTGATGGTATTAAAAAAACATGAATTTAAAATATGTAAAAATATGTTTTTAAAATATTTTATTTAAAAAATTACTGTATTTGAAATTATATATGTGTGTGTTTGTAGGTGTTTATGTGACATCCATAAAGATTTTCATGAATTCATGTTATAATTTTTAACTTTATGTGTTTTTATGAATTCTGGGAATTAACTACGATCTAAGTGGAAATAACTAGTAAATGTAGTAACTCAGACTTGGTTAAGTTTTAAATATTAAAAGAAATTTTTAATATGTATAACTGAATAAAGAAAACTCTCCAGACACTTAGTCCAGTTAGATCTCTTTCCCTTCATTAGAAAAGGGTAGTTCCAAGGAAGGCAAACTCTCGTTTTGGAAAAAATGGAAAGGACCCTGATGAGCCAAGAACGAGAAGGAAGGGGAAACTGCAACTTGACATAGGACATTGTGCAGGTGGGTGAAATATCGATGTTCTAAGGAGATATTGTGCTGGAATTTGGCCAGTGGAACCCCAAAAGAATCCTTGCAAGTTGGGACTCTAGACTGGACCAAGGGGTCTTGAGGTTTGGAGGTCAGACAACTCAGGATTGAACCTAATCTATCTGGATGAGTGGAGGCTCAGGGGGAGACTGGATGTCATTTCCAGCCTCACGGTTGGGTGGAGAGACTCCCTAAGTTTTTAAGGAAAACATATAAGTATATTTACATGTTGATAGTTATTGATTTAGTTTCTTCATGTTTTTACAAAATTAGTACTTGTGGAAGATAGAGCACCTAAAGAGAAACTGATGTTGTTGTATATAATGTTAATTCACACTTGCATGAAAACGACATAAAATATTACATTGTATCTTTGCAGTATTTTGGATAAGAAACAGAAAGAAGAAATAAATCTAAAAAATAACATTGAGCATGAACTATATCATGGAGTAAATCATATGCCACAGAAAAATTACCACAATATAAGAATGATATTGTTGATATGAAAACTCAGTTAGTTCGGTCAAGAAATACATGTTAATCTAATTACCATAACTTCATATTAGAAATAGTAATAGTCTGTTATTCTTGGTGTTTGTATTGTAAGAATGAAACGAAATGAAGGGATTGGTTAGTCTAGTGAAGGTCGGGAAACCCTCTATAGATAGTCCAACCCTGGGTATCTGTGTCTTATCCTTGTGCTATGGAGGAAACTGATAAAGGATTCAGTTACCTCACAACCAAAATGACATAATTATACTTAACCATTAAAAAAATTACCAAGTAAGAAATTATTGTTATGTTTATTCATACTGATATTTGGAATGGAAATTCGCACATAGAAATGTTATTATAAGTAAATTCCTTGGAAGGTACTATCGTACAAATTCCCAAATAGATATACATAACACAGTAAAAAGTAAAAACAATTGGACTAACATTTCTATCACTATCCAGAAAGAAAAGAAATATCAGTGAATAACAACTACTAGATTCTTTAAAACAATTACAGAGAAAGACTGTGAAAAATCTTCATAAATCTTTTAATAATACATCAGGGTTACGTACTAGAAAATGCTTACATTAAGGTTAAGGCCTCTAAAAAAAGCCTCAACATTTTCAAGAGGGGCGACCATGAGCCTAACCCTAAAAAAACTTACAGTGAACAAGGAAGGATGATTTAGAGCCGTTCCACAAACTCCACCATTACACCAAATAAATAAACCCAAAACCTCTGAGGATTTTACCAATACGTCTTGTCGAGAGCCATTGTCCTCCGAGGAACAAAAGAAAAGCATACCAGAGAGCCACAAGAAAATGGGGTAGCTTGATTACCAACCCAGAGGTGGAGAATCCTCGCTCCTATACAATCCTCTGGAGTTAATGAATCTGGCAGTTGCTCTGAAGCCTTGTTGATGAGCTTTCACAGTGGAAAACGAAAAATGTTAAGGTTTAATACATTCCACTGATGACATGAAACCATATAATAAAAAATTAAGCGAGTGAGAGTCTTACCGAAGGTTTTTGTGCACAAAGTGGCCCAACCAAGACAACCTGAATGCTGAGCATTGGTCATGAATGGTGCTAGGCATGAAATAAAGAGAAAATGCTACCATATACCACAACTGTAGCAATTCTGAACCTATTCCACCAGAGGAAAGCAGCAAGGAACATGGGATTTCAGAGCTAGGTTCCATGGCGAGAAGTGATGATAATGAGGCCATTCTACAGCAATCCGGGTAGGCGATTACCCTAAACTTCCATCCTTGACTCTCGATCATCTGATGTATGTCGCATGGAACCAACGTCAATAGCTGCCAAGTGGAGGTTGGAAGTGATGTGCATTTGGAGGTGTGCCTCGAGGGTACTAGGACCACCCAACATAAGTTAATAGCATACAATATAAATATTGGGCCTTATACCAACCGCCTTAGAATATACACCCAACACACAAATCAACATCAAAATCATAATCTCCACCATGGTTAAAATGATTATGTTTGTACCATAGATACAGTGTACATTAATCATCAAAGATTTTCCTATTTATTGGTTGGTACATTTAATTAATTAACCCTAGTCTTATACTTGAATAGGCTTGCACTGCTATGGTGGATGTATTGGATAAGTAGTCAAGGGTATCTAAATTGTAAATGTTTTTTTTTGTACTTGTGTTAAGCCTAGGTGTGACAAGTGGTATCAGAGCCCAGTGTTCAACACTATAGCTAATTAGGGAAAACTAAAAAAAAATAGAACATTGTTACTATGCATAGAGGGTGAAAGATGTAGAGAGGAAATTATTCTCGAACAAGAGCTCATGTACCTTATATGGAAACCAACCGAGAAATGTGGGTGCAGTTGGGAGAGGAATCTCAACAGAAAAATGCAGCCTTATTGGAGATAGTTCAATAAGTACACACAGAAATGATGAACCTAAGAGATGATAATGAAAGGTTGCGATAGGAATAAGAAATGATCCTAAAAGGTTTATCAGATCAATTGAATCATCACCCAACCCAGTGCAGGAAATGGGGATCACACATAAACATTTCGTCATGAAGAGTATAATGAGGAATCGGAAGGGGGACATAATGATGAAGAAAGGAAATTGGATAATGCCTCTTTTGGTAGAGGACCTAAGAAGCAGAAAACTAAACTACAAGGAGAATTTAAAAAAATAAGACCTCTAGTATATGATGGGGAAGTGGAGGAAGTTGCTGAAGCTTGGCTAATTAATATGAATAAATACTTCCAAGTATACAAATATGACAATAATATGAAAGCTCGATTGGCTATTTTTCAACTACAGGGGAAGGTCACCCTATGGTGGGAGAAGGTTAAAACTATTCAGAGCATTGATGATCAGGAAGTCACATGGAACGAATTTCAGAAGAATTTCAAAGATAAATATCTAACTGAACGTTTTTATGATGAGAAAGCTAGGGAATTCCACGATTTAAGGCTAGGCCCATTAACTATTAATGATTTTATTACGAAATTTACATCGTTGTTGAGATATGTCCCATACCTTCGGGAGGAAAAATATAAGATACAATGCTTCATCAACAGCTTGCCCCCTTTTATGAAGGAGAAACTAGAATTTGATTACCCAAAAACGATGGATGAGGCCATCCAGAAGGCCTGAATTTGCTACCAACAAATGAAATAGAAAGGGGAAGGTAACAAAGGAGGGCTAAATAGAAAAGGGAAAATGGATTTTCAGAATTTCCGAGGGACAAAACCCCCAAATATTTAAAACATGAGGGGAAAAATGCAGACCCAAATGGCTGGGAGAAATCAGTCAAGAATAGGACAACCGGTTGAGTATAAATAATCAGAAGTGGCAAGTCGACCAAAATCCAGTCAATAACCAAAACCTCCTTTACAGTGTTGGGGCTGCAGAGAACCTCATTACTTTAAAAATTGCCCACACTGGAAATATTCAAGAAGCTTCCACAGTTGGAGACGTAGCCAGTGATATTCCACGGATTAGTGCAGCTTTGGATGATGGTTAGGCTAAATATCAACCAACGATGATAGAAATGGAAGGTAAACTATCTAAACATTTTGTTTCCATTTTAATTGATCCAGGTGCAAGTTTGAGCTACATTAGCCCAAAACTAGTAGAATTATGTAACTTACAGAAAATAAGATTTAAAACCCCTTGGCTAGTGCAATTGGCTACTAGAGCCAAACGAAGGGTTGCTACTAAGGTGGTAAAATATGTCCTTGAGGCATCTAGACAACAAATCGTAGCTGATTTTAACATTTTTCCTTTGCGTGCATATGAAATACTGGTCATAATGGATTGGTTAGAAAAACATTGGTCAATAGTAGGTTGTAAAGTGAAAACCATGAGCTTCCTTGGAGAGAACGGTGAAAGACAAGAAATTCAAGGAGTAAAGAAGGTTGTCAAATTGCGACCTATCACTGCCAACCAATTAGGAAAATGCATTAGGAAAGGTTGTCAAATTTATGCGGTCCAGGTAGGCTATACAAATTCTAAAGATAAAATAATCATGCTAGAGAATGTGCCAATAATTTAGCAGTTTTCCGATGTATTTCCAGAGGAAATACCCAGGTTACCGCCTAAAAGGAACATTGATTTCACTATAGAGCTGATTCCGGGAGAAAGCCCAGTGTCTAGAACACCATATTGAATGAGTGTACCAGAATTAACATAACTTAAGATGCAGTTACAAGAACTCCTTGATAAGGGTTATATATGCCCAAGCATGTCACCTTGGGGAACCCCTATGCTATTTATTCAAAAAGAGGATGACACTTTGCGATTGTGCATCAACTATAAACAACTGAATAAGCTAACCATAAAAAATAAATACCCACTACCAAGGATTGATGATCTGTTTGATCAAGTTAAAGGGGCCAGGGTGTTTTCTAAAATTGATTTAAGATCTGGATATCATCAAATATGAATTAAGGAGGAAGATATTTGTAAGAAAAAATTTAGGACCCGATACAGACACTATGAATTTGTAGTGTTACCTTTTGGGCTTACAAACGCCCCTGCCACATTTATGAGCTTGATGAATGGTATATTTCATCCTTATTTGGACAAATTTGTCCTAATCTTTATTGATGATATTCTCATATACTCCAAAAACATGGAGGACCATGAGAAGCATCTACGAATCGTATTGCAAACCTTACGAGATAACCAACTATATGAAAAATATAGTAAGTGTGATTTTTATAAAGACCAGATCCAGTATCTGGACACATTATATCATCAGAAGGAATTGCAGTGGACCTTGAAAATATCAAAACCATTATGGAATGGCATGTCCCTAGGAATTTTGCCGATATTCGGCCCTTCATCGGGTTGGCTAGATACTATCGTCAATTTATTGTCGAATTTTCAAAATTGCTTACCCAATCACCTCCCTACAAAAGAAAGGAAAGAATCTGAAATGGACAACAGAGTGTTAGTAAAGTTTTGAACACCTGAAGAAGCTACTAACTTCTACTCCTGTTTGAAGGTAGCAGACCTAGAAAAAAATTCACTATTTGTATATATGAATGCCAGGAAGGTGTTGGGGGTGGGGGGTATTAATGCAGGATGGAAAATTCATAGCATACGATTTCAGCATTAAACATATAAAAGGAAAGGAGAACCGAGTGGCTGATGCACTAAGTAGGAAATTATATTGTATATATGAAATCTAGTATAGCCAGGTGGAATTAAAAATTTTGGAGAAAATAGAGGAGGCTACCCACAATGATCCTGAATATAAATTCCTATTGCAGCAAGCCAAGAAAGCGTAGAAAATGGGGAAACCGTCTGATTATGGTTTGAATGGTGAAGGGTTTCTAACCTTTAACGGTAGAACGCATGTTCCTAACCAAATTTTTGTTAAACAATTTATGTTAAATGAGTTTCATAGGAGTCCATATGCGACCCACCCCGGTTATCAAAAATTGTTTACTGCAATTAAAAAGAATTTCTTTTGGCCTAAGATGAGAAGAGATATCACTGAATATCTGGTGAAGTGCTTGGAATGCCAAAAAGTTAAGGTAGAGAACCAACATCTTGTAAGGTTGCTTCATCCCCTTCCTATTCCGGAGTGGAAATGGGATACCATTAGACAAGATTTTATAACTAGACTACCCAAAACTAGAAAATTGAATGATTCCATTATGGTAGTGGTAGAAAAGTTAAGTAAAACAACTCACTTTATACCTGTGAAATCTACCTATAAAACTATTGAAGTTGCTAATATTTTCATGAAAGAAATATTTCGAATCCATGGCATACCAAGGGTGGTGATCTCAAATAGAGATGTAAAATTTACCTCTGCCTTTTGGAAAGCCCTGTTTACAGGATTGGGAACTCAAGTCTAGTTTAGTACTACATATCATCCCCAAACTGATGGGCAGACAGAACAGGTGAATCAAGTGTTAGAAGATATGTTAAGGATGTATGTAATGCAACAACCAACTAAGTGGGAGGAATATCTCCACTTAGTTGAGTTTGCTTATAATAATGGATATCATGAATCTTTAGGAATGAGCCCCTTTGAAGTATTATATGGAATAAAATGTAGAGTGCCTACGAATTGGAATAATCCCGAAGATAAATTGGTATTAGGACCTGACATGCTCGCTGAAATGGAGCAGACAGTCAAAAAGGTGTGTCAGAACTTAAAGGTTTCCCAGGACAGACAAACAATTTATGTAGACAATAAAAGGAGTTACCAAGAGTTTCAGGTGGGGGACCATGTTTACTTATGGATTAAGCCTAAAAGAAGTACACTGCGATGGGGAAGTTGCACTAAATTGACACCTAGATACTATGGGCCTTTCAAAATTTTGGAAATGATTGGACCGGTGGCTTATCAGTTAGCATTACCTACTCACATCAGGATCCATGATGTGTTCCATGTGTCATCAATAAAGTGTTATGTTTACGATCCTAAACATGTGATTAGTTGGCAAGATATGTAGGTAATTATTTAGTGGATTAAATTATTACTTAAAAAAAAAAAGTATAGATGGTATTCATAATTACTGTATACTTTTGGTGCAGGTCGAACCAGAAGGAGAACTATTGGTAGAACCTTTGCGCATTCTAGAGCAAAGCAAAACAACACTATGAAAGTGAGCTATCACCTAGGTTAAAGTGCAATGGAAGCACTTCAACCCGAATGAAGCTACCTGGGAAGATAAGGGATTTATGTGACATGCATACCCATATTTGATTAAACAGTTTGAAATAAACACCCGTAAATACTTTCATGAATTCATGTTATAATTTTTAACATTATTTACTTTTACGAACTCTGAGACATAACTACGGTCTAAGTGGAAACACCGAGTAAATGTAGTACCTTATACTTGGTTAAGTTTTAAATATTAAAAGAAAGTTTTACTATGTATAACTAAATAAAGACTCTCTAGACAGTTAGGCCAGTTAGAGCTCTTTCCCTTCATTAGAAAAGGGAAGTTCCAAGGACGTCAAACTCTCTTTTTGGAGAAAAAGGAAAGGAGTCTAAGGAGCAGAGAAGGAGAAGGCAAAGGAAATTGTAACCTGACACGGGACACTGTGTAGGTGAGTGGAATATTGTTGTTCTGAGGAGTTCTTGAGCTCGACTTTAGCCAGTGGAACCCCTGAAGAATCCTTGCAAGTTGGGACTCTAGATTGGACCAAGGGGTCTTGAGGTCGAGAGGTCAGACAAGTCAGGATTGAACTGAATCTATCTGGATGAGTGGAGGCTCGAGGGAGACTGGACGTCATTTCCAGCCTCACGGTTGGGTGGAGAGACTCCCTAATTTTTTAAGGAAAACATATAAGTATATTTACATGTTGATAGTTGTTGATTTAGTTTCTTCATGTTTTTACAGAATTAGTACTTGTGGAAGATAGAGAACCTAAAGAGAAATTGATGTTGTTTTATATTCTTCTAATTCACACTTGCATGAAAATGACAAAAAATATTACATTTTATGTTTGCAGTATTTTGGATAAGAAATAGAAAGAAGAACTCAATCTAAAAAATAACATTGAGCATGATCTATATCATGGAGTAAATTATATGTCACAGAAAAATTACCACAATATAAGAATGATATTGTTGATGTGAAAACTCAATTAGTTCATTCAAGAAATACATGTTATTCTAATTACCATAACTTCATATTAGAAATAGTAACTGTTTGTTATTCTTGGTGTTTGTATTGTAAATACAAAAGGAAATGAAGGGATTGGTTAGTCTAGTGAAGGTTGGGAGACCCTCTATAGACAGTCTAACCCTGGGTATCTGTGTCTTATCCTTGGGCTATGGAGGAAACCGAAAAAGGAGTCAGTTACCTCACAACTAGGACGACATAATTATACTTAACCATTAAGAAAATTACCAAGTAAGAAATTATTGTTATGCTCATTCATATTGATATTTGGAATGGAAATATGCACATATAAATGTTATTATAAGTAAATGCACTGGAAGGGATTGTTGTACAAATTCCCAATAGATATACGTAGCACAATAAAAAGTAAAAGCAATTGGACTAACAATGATATCAATACCCAGAAAGAACAAAAATATCAGTGAATAACAACTACTAGATTCTTTAAAACAAATAGAGAGAAAGACTATGAAAAAAATAATCATAAATATTTTAACAACCCATCAGGGTTATGCAGTAGAAAACACTTACATTAAGGTTAAGGCCTTTAAATAAATAAAAAAAACCTCAACATTGTCAAGCGGGGCAGGCGTGATCCTAACCCTCAGAAAAACTCACAGTGAACAAGAAAGGAGGGTTTGGAGCCATTCCACAAACTCCATCATTACATCGAATAAATAAACCCAAAACCTCTGAGGATTTCTCCAGTACAACTTGTCGAGAGCCATAGTCGTCCAAGGACCAAAAGAAAAGCATACCAGAGAGCCACAAGAAAAGAGGGTAGGTCGATTACCAACCTCGAGGTGGAGAATCATTTCTCCTGTACAAGCTTATGGATTTATTGACTCTCACTATTGCTCTGAAGCCTTGTTGATGAGCCTGCACAGTGGAAAACGCAAAATGTTAAGGTTTAATACATTTTACCGACAACCGAAAACTAGATAATAAACAATTAGGTGAGTGAGGGTGTTACCAGAGGTTCTTGTGCCCAAAATGGTCCAATCGAGATAGCCTGGACGTTGAGAATTGGTCATGAATGGTGCTAGGCATTAAATAAAGGGAAAATGCTACCATATACCACAACTGCATCAATTCCGAACCTATTCCACCGGAGGAAAGCAACAAGGAACATAGGGTTGCAAAGCTAGGTTCCCGAATCCCTAACAAGAAGGGATGAGAATGAGGCTAGTATGCAACAATCCGAGTAGGTAGTTACCCTAAACTTCCATCTTTGATTGTCGCTCATCCGATGTACGTCGCATGGAACCAACGTCAGATAACTACCAAGTGGAGGTTGGAAGTGATGTGCATCTGGAGGTGAGCCTCGAGGGTACCAGTACCACGCAACCATGTTCTTTTCTTGTATCTAGAGAAAAACGAGGTTTATCCAAAATGGGAAAATGGTGAATGAGAATCTTTTTGAAGATCTGGTCCACCCAAACAGAGTGCCTGTCCCCAACTAGGTGTTCTTCAGGTGGTATATAAGCGTATCCATGAAATTGAGGTTCCCTTCTAGGTGTGCCAACTTATACGTTAATATCATACAATATAAATATAGGGCCTTATGCCAACCACCTTAGAATATAGACCCAACACAGAAATCAACATCATAATCATAATCTCTGCCATGGTTAAAACGATTATGTTTTTAGCATAGATAAGGTGTACATTAATCGTCAAAGATTTGCCTATTTATTGGTTGGTACATCTAATCTTTGCCTATTTATTGGTTGGTACAGTTAATTAATTAACCCCAGCCTTATACTTGAATAGACTTACACTGTTATGGTAGATGTATCAGATAAGTGGTCTAGGGTATCTAAATTATAAATGATTTGTATTTTTATTTTATGTGTACTTGTGTTAAGCATAGTTGTGACAACCTATATATTAGAATAAAGTTTTTAGAATTTTATTTTAATATAAATAATTATTATAAAGATAGTATGGATTTAATGTTTATAGAATATATTAAATAATATATACAAATTAAAGGCTGAATTTGATTTGTTCACTAAGTCTTGGATAGACAGTGATAATGTGCTTATGTTAAGGCACTCCTTGATGTGAAGTCACATGTTCAATTCACCACTGAATAAGGGTAATATATTGGACATTTCACCACTGAATAAAGGTAATATAGTCACATGTTCAATTCACCACTGAATAAGGGTAATATATTGGACATTTCACCACTGAATAAGGGTAATATATTGGACATTAAGAAAATACCACGGAATAAAGGTAATATATTGGACATTAATAAAATAGAGTCTTTCCAAGCTTACAGAAAAAAGACGAATTTAATTGACATTACTATTAATTTATTTTTTAAATAATTTATGAAAAGTTAATTTCTTACCCTACATTAAATATTCTATAAATTTTATTTTAAAATAAACAAATCTATCAACATTAAGTTAATTAATTTTAATATATTAAGTTTTGTAATATATATATATTTATTTTCTTAAGATTCCTTAAATGTCTTATTTTTATTTTGTTGGCTATAACGTGGAAACATGAAAAGATTATAATTAAAAACAAAATACTATTTTGGCTAGTGACACTCCGCGTCAACGGAAGTATGGCGTGCACTGCACAACGAAGAGAGCACGATGAAACTAAATGTAGTTTATTAGAAAATTCATATCGCTACACATCGTAAAAAGTATGGTTGAGTTTTAGAACAGTACAACGTTCACGTAATAATTTTTTTTTGGTAATTTATCGATATCTCAAAAACAATGTTTTTTTCAGCAAGAAAAAAGCAGGATATCATATTATCAGGTAAAATATTATATAACAGTTTATATTCATATTAACATTCACAGAATGTATGTGATTAGAGATCTTTCAAACTCAATATTAAGGGCATGTGGTGTATTCTAAATCACAACTACTAAAAGACATAATATATTTAAAAATTTTGAGCCATCTGTTTAAAAAAAAAACACTAGATTATCAAATCTTGAAGTGGAGGCCATATGTCCCATTTCTTCAATGGACAACAGTATAACTAGATAAAAGACATATACACAAAATTTTACAAAAAGAGTGAGGACAAATCTAGTGATTTAACCAGGAAATAGGAAATCCCCCATATCAAAAACATTTTGTTCCAAGTGATCTCCAAGTACCATTTGGATCCTTTTTTGGACAGTTTATCAACTTCCTTGTTCAGGTTCGTGCCAATACGTGGGTTGTGGAGCCGCCGTGGAGCTGCCATAGAAGTTCAATCCTTTCTAGCCATCCTTGAAGCATGAGATTATTTATGGAGGCCCTCCCCAGTACTTGATCAATGATAATCTTCGAATCTCCATAAATATGTAAATAGGGATTATTAGGAATTTGTTGAACCGTAAGAGTCCCCATAGAGCTAAATCTTCCGCCTTGGTGTTGGTGCCACAACCTCCATTCCAATAGACCCTGTAAGACAAATCAACACACATAGCAATCCAAAAACCACATGCACAGGAATTCCTTTGCGCTGCCCCATCAAAAAACCCCATCGGATACAGGAACTGTATATTGATTTGCTTGTGTGGTCTGTTATTAGTGCATGGGGATTGAGTAGAATATATAGAGAGATTAGTGATGATTCTTTCAACAACCGAATAGAAATCATCTGGAGAGTTCTGGAAAATGTACCTATTTCGCCAGTTCCAGATTGCCCAAAAGAGGAAAAGTGGGATGGCTCTCCAGGAAGATTTTTGAGCACTCCACCATTTTAGAGAGTCCCTGATGCAATTATGGTGAATGTACAGGAAACCAATGAGGGAAGATATCTTTTTCCATACCTGGCAATGAAGAAAAATGTGGTTGTTGTTTTCGGCATCACTTTTGCAAATAGTGCACATCCCTGGACCATGCCATTGCCTTTTCTGCAGATTCTCCCATACAAGATTTCTGTTGTGGTAGACCAACCATGTGAAGATGATAATTTTAATTGGAACTTTTGTTTTCCAAAATGCATATAAAATTTGGTGCTCCCCATGTCTAGCAACCAAATTGGAAAGGGTAGAGTATGTGTCATCTACAATGATGTTATGAGATGCCATCTTTCTCGACCATATGATTCTATCCCGAGTTCCTATACGGCAGATGCCGAGGTGTTTCATCACATAAATTGATTGATGCCCCTGTCTAGCAACCAAATTGGAAAGGGTAGAGTATGTGTCAGCTATAATGATGTTATCAGATGCCATCTTTCCCAGCCATATGATTCTATCCTGAGTTCTTGTACAACAGATGCCGAGGTGTTTCATTGCAAAAATTGATTGATGCCCCTGTTTAGGGACCAAATTGGAAAGGGTAGAGTAAAGGGCAGAGTATGTGTCAGCTACAATGATGTTATCATATGCCATCTTTCCTGACCATATGATTCTATCTTGAGTTCCTGTACGGTAGATGCCGAGGTGTTTCATCGTAGAAATTGATTGATTCCACTCAAGTTCCATTTGTCCAAAAAACCCTAGCTCCTCCGCGTTTTTCAATATAGGAAGTGGTCCTTGCCAACCTTTTATGACTTGTCCCGAAAATATGTGTCGCCTCCATTAAGATGGTGAATAATCCTCTTAGAGATAGAAAACTCAAGTTCCATTTGTCCAAAAAAAACCCGAGCTCCTCTGCTTTTTTCCATATAGGAAGCGGTCCTTGCCAACCTTTTATGACTTGTCCCCAGAAATATATGTCACCTCCATTAAGATGGTGAATAATCCTCTTAGAGATAGAGAATTCATTTCCAGGACCCAAGATTGGGTCAATGCCAATAAGGATGTGATTGACCAATTAAAACTTTCATGCAAGATAGTGGATAAATATTTTTTCAATTTTCAGAAAACTAAGCCAGATAACAAATCCCTCAAAACAATGTTAAAATCATAAACCTAACTCTGAAATATTACATAGCCAAAGTGTGACTGAATCCTAAATAATCTGTTGGTTTGGTTTCTTTTTAGCATTTGACCATCTAAAATTAAATTTGGCAATGTAAAGGATTTTTATTTGCTTTATTTTATGCTTTAGTAAAAATTTAAACGTTGTTGCAGTAGGAGGTGAAATAGGGTCATCTTCATTATATGTTATCGAGATTACAGTTTTTTGAACTATTTTTAAATTTAATAATTTTAAGTCATTTCTATAATATGCAATTGAGATCTAAATCTTATCTTATTATTTTTATAAATTACTATCACAACTACATTATTAACGGAAATGATATACAGTGTTCAGCATCATTTTCATTTTCTTTTCATATACAAATTAAAATATAAAAAATGAAATCAGCAGACTCATAGGCCTTTCGTATTAAAAAAAAATGGTAAGTGGAAGCTTGAAATACATTTGAGCTCCAAACAAATGATAAGTCGGAGATTCGCAATTATTTATTGATTTATTTGCTCAAAGAAAATAAGACAGCGCGGCCTGTAACTATTGTACAGAAGTCAGTGATTGCTGGTTTCCATCAGAGTCGTTTGTCTTCATAATCCTCACGTCGCGATGGTATCTCGCTTATCGTCATTTATTCCATGACTGAGAAGCTGCACCACCAAAATCCGCAATTAATCGTTAATGACACAGTCGGCAAGATAATAAATAAATAAAATGATATTAATTAAAATGTTTTATTCAGATGCAATGGAGCAATTGATTTACCTTGAGTGGAAAGCATCCAGTTGCTGTCTTGACTGAGAGCCCAGAAGAAATAACCCAACAGATGCTTCTTTTTAGCGAACGAAACCTTTGCTGCCACCGACTGTTTGTTGTCGTAACCAACCCACATCCGGTCTGATGAGTATGCGTAGGCCGACACGCTTTTCTTGTCAAAGACCTCTGTTGCATTTTTCTGACTTATGAAGTCTCTGATCTCCGAGAAGAACATCACTCCCGTTTCGCTGCTCAGGGTTTGCTTGGGACCGGCAGCTATGGCGGGCGCTCCAATCCCTGTCGCGTTTAGGCTTTTCAGTATCCAGGAACGCCCGTAGAGAGGCATTCCCATGACAATTTTGTTGGGAGGAACCCCAGCGTGGAGCCACGATCCAATTCCGAAGCTAGTGCTGATGTTGGACGACGGATCATAGAGCGCCGCATGAGCTCCGGTGGCGGTAATGTCCCAGGATCCGTGATAGTCGAAGCACATGGCGTTCACCCAGTCCAAATTTCGGGCAATAGAGGTCGCCGGGTACGCCCTCTGGTCGGCGGCTAGCAAGAAATACTGCGCAAAATAGACGGCCGCGGTGAGAAGGAGCCGAGGGCGACACGAAGCCTTGGCTTCCAATTCAATGGCGTGCCTCCATTCAGTGAAGAGCGTGCCTAAGTTTTTCATCTCCGTCGCATTTTGGGGAAACTCCCAGTCGAGGTCGAGGCCGTGAAAACCGTATTTCCTGGCCACGGCGATGGCTGAATTTATGAACACCTTGCGGTGGGAAGCGTTACTAGCCATTAAAGCAAAGGCAGTGACATTCGATCCTCCGCCGCCGATAGAAATGAGTGTCTTGATAGAGGGGTTTTTCTTGCGCAGAGTTGGGGTGAATTCGGCGGGGTCAGCAGCGGGGTCAGTTGTGACAGGCAATTCTACCTTGAACGACTGGTCATTTAAGTCTGCAAAAGCATAGAAGATATGCGTGAAGAGGGCCGCATTAATGGAGGATGGAGGCGAGAAAGAGACTGTGTAAGATGGCCAGTAAGCGGCATTAACTCGGCCATGTTTCTTATGCGGATGATGACCCCGGTGATATGCAGGTTGAGATGAGGAGCAATAAACTAAAGAGGTAGTCATGGAGAGCAGAATAATTAGCAAATATTTCAGAGGTTGAGCCATGGAGAGCAGAAATAAAAATCACAGATAGGAATTACTAGAGATGCGATTCTCCAAAAGAAGAAGAATAGATGGAAATACGGAGTCTATTTGCTTGTATTTATGGTGGGAACAATTGATATAAAATGATGAGATAAGATTGGCGAGAGGCAGATTTGATTTGGAAACGTGTTCCAGCTGTTTTGGTTTCTGGAGGTTGACCAAAACATTTCGTGAAACGGGCCGAGTCAAGCGGCGCCAAGTGTCCGGGTAGATAATGGGGTTGTTCATAAGAAAGTGCGTTGAGCGAATATCTTAATGTGAACTCCGCTTTTGCAGTATATCCTTTGAATGGTTTGGACTTTGACCATTTCTACTCAGACAGAGTGGAACATTTTAGAGTCTGACAAAAGTAAATATATGCAGCTTCCTGGCTTAGGAGCCTCTTTTATAAGCATCTTTGGACAGTGTCAATAGTAAAAATCAACTGAACATTTCTATTTGTATTATATTGTAATTGGAACTTGGAACTCATTTATTATCTATGGAAAGTTTTCATTATCTTTTGGTTCAATTTTTTTTGGTTTTAAAATAATTATTTTTTCATATATAATTTTTGAAAATTTCAGAAACACTTAGATTGTGAAAAAGTTCACAACAACCCATCTTTACAAAATTATCAGCCAATTAAACTAAAAAAATAAACCGAAAAACCTTCCTAAAAGTCTTAAAATACGACCTTTATCTATATAAAATGATACCATCGTGGATGGATTAAGAATCTTGTTTACTTCCACTTAACTAGAGAAATACATCTGTATATATTTACAGGTAGTATAATTCTTTTTCCTAAAGTTGTGGAAGATTATGTCTAATTCTATTGTATATCTATAGGTAGTACAAATCATTTTCATAAAGTTGTGGAAGATTATGTATAATTTATAGAATTATCTATACAAAAAATGAGGAAGGTGAATGGCCGGCAATCAACTATAGGATTTATGGACTCTTTCAACTTTTAGAATTTAATAACTACGAAAGGTTGCGTCCAAGTTACTTCGGGCATTTTTACTTTTATCTTGTATAGATCACAAATTGTAAAATTTTGTTGTTGTAATGAATTTTATTTCACAAGTAATGTTTCCACTATGATTCGCATGTAGATAAGATTTGAATTATTAAATTTCTCTCAGTGATGTGCAGTAATATGCCTCAATGAATGAGAACGGCTCTCTGACATTCAGATGAATGATCTTGATTCGACAGGGTTGACGCTTTAGTTACATATTATATTTATTAAACTAAGTAAGGCTGATGTAAGTTTATATCATTATTACATTTATTATATAAGTACGTGCTTTATGCTGTTTGATACAATTCAGACCACATAAAACATTTGCTAACGTTATTATACTTATTAAAGAAAGTTTATGATGGAGATGGATTACTTTGTCAAATTTACTAACGTTATTAGCCGTTGTTTTATGGAGTCTATAAATTTGTTTATGAGTTATTTTTCAAAAATTCTGATTATATGAGTGTTTAAATTGAAATTATGATTATATGAGTGTTTAAATTGTTTTTTATGGTGAGAATATTATCAAAAATCTCTGAATCTCTAAATCTTAATATGATTGGTAGTTGCATTTAAATTTTCTAAAAATGAAAACAATCATAAAACATTAATAATACATAATTGTTATTTGTAATCATGATATAATAATAACAAGGGAAATAGTTCCAACACAACTATTTTAGCTAATGAAATTATAAATATATAGTCACCTCGATATTATAGCTTTCTCTCAAATTCGATGATGATTATAGATTTTTTATACATTTTTATAATTTTTTAAGAAAAGATCCAAGACCCCATGGCCAACTAGTATTTGTGGGCAACGAGTATGAACTTTCTTTTGCACACATGAAATGATTTTAACTTTATTTCTCTTTTAAGTTTGGTAGGACTACATCTTCATCATGTCCAATATATCACCCGACGGGGCGGGGAATTGAACCAGTGACTTCACATCAAGGAGTGCCTTAATAGAGCACCCGAACTATTGACTTCACATCGGGGGAATTGAACCGATGACTTCACATCAAGGAGTGTCTTAATAGAGCACCCAAACCAGTGACTTCACATCAAGGAGTGCCTTAACAGAGCACCCGATCACCGTTTATCCAAGACCCCATGGATTTTTTTTTGTAAGCTTGGAAGGACTACATCTTCATCATGTCCAATATATCACCAGGTCCATAATTGAACTCATGGCTTCACATTAAGGAGTACATTAAGAGAGCACCAAATCAACTGATGACTTCACATTAAAAAGTGCATTAAGAGAGCATCAAATCACTGTCTATCCAAAACATTGTAGAAATTATTTTCACTTTAAAAACAATATTAAAGTTGAAATATTCAAATTATTTTACAATTTAATAGATTAAAATTATATAAATTTATGAAATATCAGGCTATAAAATTATATATGAAAACATTTTTATAAAATAATTTATTAATTTAAAAAGTTAAATGAGTTGATTTAATAAAGTTAGTTTGGAAAAATTTAGAAGCTTATTTCTTTGAATATTTTAACTTATTATTTTCATCTAACAATTTTTTTTTTTTTTAAGATCTAATTGCAAAAGTAGTTATGCTAGAGATGTGTTCAAAAATAAAAGATGTGTGGTAGAGAGGGCATGTGTGTGGAAAGAATATGTATGTGGAGCATAGAACATACATTTTCTTCCACCCACATGAGATTATTTTAATTTTAAAATAATATTAAAGTTAAAATATTAAAATTATTGTATTATTTAACATATTAAAATTATACAATGTTGTCCACTAGTCTTCTATAGATGGTGATAGAATGTTCTATTACGTCACTTCTTGATGTAAAGTTATTGGTTTAATTCCCCACACCTAATTATGTTAAGTCACTTCTTGATGTAAAGTCATTAGTTCAATTCCCCATCCCAATTAGATGATATATTGGACATGATGAAGAATCTTACCAAACTTAAAAAAATAAAAATTATAAAATTTTACATACATAAAGTTATAAAATTATATATAAAAAGATTTATATAAAAGATTACATTTTTATAAAATAATTTATAAATGGTAAAACTCAAATAAATTTATATAATAAATTAATATAAAAAATTTAAATTAAAAACTTTATTAATTTTTTTTAATCTAAATTAACTTATCCATTTGTCCATTATATATTTTTTTAATCTAAATTAACTTATCCATTATAAATTTTAATAGGAAAAAGAGTATCACACAATTTGACCAAATAAACATTTAAAATAACCAAATTTTAGATGTAAATTTTAAATCAAATAAATGTTTTTACAATAAAATAAACTAAAAACCCATAATAAAAAAAATTAACTCAATTATAAAAAATTTAGATTCAAAATTTTATAATAAGAAAACTTACATAACTCGATTAAAAAAAAATTAGATTCAAAATTTTAAAATCGACTAAAAGTGATTGATATTTACTTACAAAGTTTTACCGATTAATAAGATATTTAATATATGTTTACATAAAAATGTTAATACATTTAAATTGTTTAAAGAAATAATAAATATTTTTAAAATTGAAAAAGTTATTTAAGGTTTAAAAAATATAACATTTAAAAATATTGATGACGACGACTATTAATATTTATTAAGATTAATATGATTCATTAGACCTTAAAAAAATAAGAGATTATTTGAGATTCTGTGATATTTTATTTCTATGATATAAAGAAGGGAAATAAGCATTTCTAGATCACTACAATTTTGCTGACTTAACAAGTGAAGAAGGTTGGTAGTATGACAAATGTTTTGGAAATGAGAATGGATGTGAGGGAAAGCTCGACGATCTAAGAAAAAATAGTGTTCTTCTTCAACCCTCTTAGTATTGCAAAGATGATAGGTTCTTTCAACCCAAGGTGTTTTGTGTATGGATCAATGCCTAGTTTCACTTTAAAGCTCATGCAAGTTAGTTCTTATCTTTGCAATATTCATTTTCTTCTTAGCATTGGTCAAGATAGAAAGATAATTCTGGTTACTAAGAGTGGGGTTGATCACTTCCTTATAATACCTTAGCTTCCTTTTCCCCTCTAGCTCTTTATCATCCCATAACTTATCCTTAAATTTGGAAGAGTAGTATTTTTTAATATTGTCTTTCTTCTCAAGATGATCTCCTTCTTTATCCCCCAGTGGTTGAGCCAAGGCTATGCATCATTGTGCCATCCCACTTGAGTCAGAGGTGGGGGTTTTGATTAGAGTTAAAAGCGATTTTGGTGAACTTCTTGGCTTCTATGTTGTAAAGTTTCTTCTTATACAACGGATACCTAAAAATAGCCATGCTCTCAATGGGGGAAGGCTAGCTTCAATCAAGAGGATATGATAGGGAGTATTTCCTTAATCTTAAGGTTGTAGGTTTCTTTTGGATCCACTCGATCTTCCTCCACGATTATCTAGATATACTGCAACCTGAAACCTCACAGCGATATAATATAACAGAGGCGACAAGAGTCTCAAAGAAGGACCCTTTTTTTACTCCAAACCCAAAGATTAGTGGACTTACAACTATTTTAAAGCTCATAATAAGATTTCCAATCTCTAATAATCCTTTTCTCAATTATATAAATCTAGTTGAGCTAATGATGAATGTCAGTATCTAAATATGTGTATGAAGAAACCTTCTCCAAGTAGCTTTTATCCTTGATAAAAATATCATGGTTGATCTTTTTGGATTTAATTATCACGACTTTAGTCTTGTCGGTATTAATAGTCATACCCATATTAGAGTAGTAATCACGGAGGATTTCAAGCTTCTCATAGAGATCATCATGTCTTTTGGCTAGAAGAACAATATCATTAAAATAAAATAGAAGAGTAATGACTATACTAGTGAGCTTTGGGCCATCACATCCTATAGCTTCCAAACAAACTTCTAGCTTAACAATGAAAATGCCAAAAAGGGTAGGGGAAAGCGGACACCCTTGCTTAACACCAATATTGCATTTAATTTATTTAAACCAACCCTCGGTGGTCTTAAGCTTGGTGAAAAAATTCTCATATAGTTGAATTACAACAACCCTCAACTCGAGAGGAACCATTGTCTCTTTGAGCCTTTACCATAGCTTATCCTAAGGGACTGTGTTAGCCTTTATAAAGTCAACAAAACAACAGAAGAGATCAATTTTACTATTGTGAAATTCATCAATGATGATCCTAAGAGTGACAAGATGGTCAATAGTTGAGTGATGTCTCCTAAATCCAGCTTGCCTTTTAGCTATTTTACGATGGATTTCAAGCCAAAGGCTAATCTTCGTTTCCAAAATGAGAACATATAGTTTTCCCATATTTTGGCTAATCATAATGGTCCTATAGTTAGAGGGAACATTTTTATCTCCACTTTTAAAGATAGGCAGAATAATTATTTGTGTCCAAGGCTCAGGGAAACTATGTTATAATATCACATTGAGAAGTTTTTTAATATGAGGGATGAGGTTAAACCTTCTCATTTTGAAAATTTTAGCTTAGTAGCCTTCAATATCCCTAGCTTTCCCATTAGCGAGTTTCTTAGTTTTGAACTCCATTTCCTCCAAAGAGAATATATCCTCCTCTATAGGAGTATTTAAGATGTTTCCCATGGTGTCAGGAGAGTCATAAAGATTCTTAAGATGCATATTCTAATTCTTTAATGGGATCAAATTATTTTCTTTCGTCTTATGAACAAGAATATTCCTCCAAAACATTATAGGCTCAACTTTAGAAAGGTGAAGAAGATGCTCTTGCTTCTTATTAATATAGGACATTTTCTTCCTTTTGATACAAGCTTTGTATACACTTATTTTCTCAAGCTTTACAGTTTCCTTAAGAGCATCTTGTAGAGTCTAAAGATTGTCCTACCATGACATCCTTTTGCCCAATAATCCTCTCTTTTTCATATATATTTACCACTTAATAAAGCCATATCTACCAGGTTTTGATGAAGGTATGCATTTGTATGTTTTCTTGTTCATATTCAGTTGTATACCCTATTGTTTTAATTAAAGTTGTAATTAGCTACCGAATTAGTCTGCTTCCGCAGCTAGTCCAGGATTCTGTAGCTGTCTTCATTGTTCGTGAGGTTCCAGAGTTCCAGGTCAACAACGAAAGGTGCAGATGGATAGAGGATGACTCCCTCATGGATACCTTCCTATCCACTCGAAACTGTTTTCTAAAAGAGGCACAAGAGATCACGGTCAAACTCCAAGTCAACTGCCGGATTAACGCAGAACAGAACCCGAGATCAGTTGAAACCTTATCGTTTTGCTTTCGAAATAGCAAAATGATGGTTTCACGATATAAGTTTAGATAGGATTAAGAGATATTAGGCTTATGATTTTCATATAATTATGCAAAGAGACCTGCTATAAAGCTAATGGTCATACAATTATTTGGGTGTGCACTGAATGATATGTTTTCTGAACAATTTGTGAAATTTGTGTGAATGAATTTGGTTTTTGTGTGCAAGCATTGTATTGATTTGAAGCTCTGAACTGCTATGTGGAGGGCCCCTACAAACAATGGCAGGTTTTAATCAAATACAATATGATTTCCTTTAATTATTCAATTGCTCTGTTTTGTGTGATAATGTTGTATAATGATCTCGAATTATTATCTTCATAAGAACTTTAATTTGCTTTATACCTAGATTATACTGTTATTTACTTTGCTTTATACTTGGTACTGCATAGTTATTTCCTTTGCTTATTATCTAGCATAATTGAATTGTGTTCAATTCATAGATGTTGCTTGGATTACTTTGTTTGAGAAGAAATTGAACAAGTGAGAAGACCACTCCTAAAACAATTGAGTTCCACGGTATTCCTTCATAGCTGCTAGAGTAAGGTTTCATTTTGCACTTGAGAATTAGGAGCTGCAGCAAAGAGATTTAAGATCAAATCCCAATAATCTAACATAAGTAAAATCACCCTCACATCATCCACAAACTGATTGGATAGAGATTAATTCCTAGGAAACTTAATCAACATCCCTAAGAATTACAACACTAATACAATTGACAAACATCGCCCCATCTTAAGTTTAGACCTTGAGAAATACATAACAACCTAGTAAACAACTTCTAAGCACATATTGTGCACCTATGCTTCATCAGTCTACGCATCCTGGTTGACAATTTATGATTGCCAATTCAAGGACATTGAATGGACCAAACATTTTGGCGCCGTTGCCAGGGAAGTATAATTAGAAGTTAAAAAAAAACCATCATTAATTTCAAACATGACATGCATAGGGATAGAGACTCCAGGGGTAGATTTATAGGATGAGGAAGAAGTTTAATTCCCACAAATCCACTCACTCCACCACGATTTCGAGATTCCAAACCACCTACTCAAATCCGAATTCCATTTACAGGTCGACAAAGACTTCTTGAAGTCTCAAGATCAGAAATTCAATCCAAAACTTCACCTACTTCTTCTACTAAAGTTGTAATTGATGAAAATCCTACATCCCCAACCACAGGAGTAATATTTTTGTCCCGCACTGGTGAACAAATCGTGGGAGAAGAATTAGAAATTCCTAGTGAAGAGGAGGAATTGGAAACTTATTCTGAACAACCATTGATAGAGGAACCAGAAAGATTAGAAGAACACTATCTTAGCTCCGAAGAATCTATCATGGCTGAAGAAGAAGGAGAAGTACGCAATGTCCATGGTGAAGAGGATAGGATTGGAGGTAGAACAAGAGGTAGAGGTAGAGGTAGAGGAGGGGGTAGAGGCAGAGGATATCAAGATCCTTCGGGATTCACTATTCTTGATGAATATACAACGCTCACAATGAAAAATATGTCACCCTCGATTCTTCCTCATTTCCATGGGAAAAGAAGCAAAGATCCGGAGACATTTCTCTTCAAATTTGAAGTATTATGCAGATCATATGACTATCTGCAAGATGCTCAAAAGTTGAAATTGTTCCCTACCACATTAAAAGACTCAGCATTAAAATGGTTCATGAGTCTAGGAGTGCATTCCATAACAACATGGGCACATATGAAGGAGGCTTTCTTGGGCAAGTATTATGCCTAGTAACCTTAAAGATGAAGTCTTCAAAATGACACAGAAAGAAGATGAGAATCTTGGAGACTTGGTAGAAAGATTTGTTTATAATGTTAAAAAATCAAAAATGGATAATTTGGATGAAGAAACCTTAAAAGCTCTTTTACTCAAAGCCGTTAAAGATGAATGGATCGATCTACTTAACCTAACAAGAAAAGGAGATATTTCCAAACTACCATTTGCAGATATTTGTGATTTATGTGTACATATCTCAAGGGGCAAAGCAAGAGTTGGAAAGAGTCCTAGAGACCCTCTCTTATCAAGAATAAAAAAGTCTGTAGTTGGGACAATTAGTAGGGCAGAAATAGGAAATTTGCTTGACACCTTTAAAACATATATTTTAGGGAGCTTAAGTGAACACATAGACACCCTTAAAAAACAAAACAAACAAAATTCCAAAAATGCTGCATTATCTATCTTCTATCCCAAATTTCAGAAGAAACATGCTTTGAGAGAGTGTCCCTTAGACTCAAAAGCCATAGAAACCTGTGTCATATGTGCAGCTAATCATGATACAAAGGAATGTCCATCCTTACTAGGTCTTAAGGCTGTATTCAATGATGAAGGAATCTCAGAACTAGTAGACCCTCTCTACTTTATAGCCAAAAGACCATGGAAAATCCCCCAACCAAATCAACCACAAGGATTTAGACCACAACAATTTGCCCAATATTCACAAAGTAATTGGAATTCAGCCTGGCAGCCTTGGGCTCTGCCACAATCACAACCTTGGAATCAAGGATGGAAAAATCCTTATGGAACCTATGCTCAATATCAATAATACTCGCCATCCTACATTCCACCACAATTCTTAACCCCGTCCAATCAAATTCCTCAAACCAATCAATTGCCACAAGTCCTAGTACAGAGTCAAAACCTGCAACTTTCCCTACCATTTCCACAAAAATCAAATCAACTACCCGCTCAACCACTTCCAAATCCTAATAATAAAGTACCACAACAACCAATATACAACATGGAGGGTCAGAATCCCTAGACTTATGTAATAACCCCACTAGACATAACAATGTCCAATTAAGGTATGGAAGGGTATTACCAAAAAAACCTCCCATTGTCATTCAAAAAACAAAATCGGATCTTCAAAAACATAAGAATCAATCAGAAGAAGGGGAGACCTCTCTCCCTCAAAAAGAAACTAGACAAATAGAAGAAATTCCAATAAATGCTCCCATCATAGAACAACCTTCAATATCAGTTAAACCACCTTTCCCAAAAAGGTTGAAAATCGATGAAGGAGTAGAGAAATAAGTTACCTTGCCTGATTACAATATGATGGATAAATTGAGAAATGTTTGTATTAAGATTCCTTTATTGCAAGCCATAAAAGAAATACCAATTTTTGCAAAAACAATTAAGGAATTAAGTACACAATGATCAGGGAGAAGCAGAAAAGATATAAAAAGAATTCAGTTAGTCAAAAAAATTGTAAACATTATGATGGGGAAGACGACAATCCAAAAATATTTAGACCCAGGAAGCTCCATTTTAAAAATTCACAACAACGGAACTGAAATACCAAACACATTGATTGACCTAGGGGTAGCCACAGACATAATGAGCAAACAAGTTATGGACACACTTAGGCTTCCTAACCTTCAATACACACCAACTTTGTTGCAATTAGCAGATAGATCTGTTATTAAACCAGATGGTGTGTTAGAGGATGTTTGTGTATCCTTATATTCTTGGGAATATCCTGTTGATTTCATGGTCTTAGCACACAAGAACAATCTAGGAGGACATCCCTTAATTCTACGAAGGCCTTGGTTGGCTACAGTAGATGCTTTCATTGGTTGTAGGTCAGGTGATATGTTTATCTAAAATGTAAATTCTACAAAGAAATTTACATTGTACCGTCATGCAAGAACAACAATAAATACAAAAACTGAAGAATGGGTAGAAGATGGTGAAGACATACAACCTATTTTTGTCACTGAACAAGTAGAAGAGGAAGACAAACTTTTAAATATGCTAGAAAATAATGAATCTTCCTCACATTATGAGCGTAGTCGAAATGAATATCTCTCCTCCAAACAAGTATCATTTTTGTCCATGGAAAAATTTGGGAATTCCTCGATAGAAATCTTTCCAGGAAAAACCTTAAATGTCAATGAAAACTTGGAAGACATTCAAAAGAAACAATTGATAGAAATTTTACAGAAAAATTCTTCTGCTTTTGCATGGAAATATACTGATATGAGAGGGATTGATTGTAAAACTTGCATACATCATATCTACATTGAAAAAAATCCAAGACCAGTTAGACAACCTCAACGAAGAATGAACCCAAATCTAAAAGAATTTGTTAAGGAAGAATTGCAGAAATTATTAAATGTAAATTTCATTTATCCAATATCTGACAATCAGTGGGTTTCACCCCTAGTAATTGTTCCTAAAAAGAATGGAAAATGGAGAGTATGCATCGATTACAGGGAGTTGAATAAAGCAACATTAAAAGACCACTTTCTGCTACCTTTCATAGACCAGGTCTTAGATACTTTAGCAGGAAAAAAATATTTTTCCTTCTTGGATGGGTTCAGTGGATACAACCAGATTCAGGTGGCCCCTGAAGATCAGGATAAAACCACATTCACTTGTCCATGGGGAACTTATGCTTACCGGGTACTTCCCTTTGGGTTATGTAATGCTCCTGCAACATTCCAAAGGGTAGTCCTTGGCATTTTCTCTGACCTTATCCATGATTGTGTGGAAGTATACATGGATGATTTCACAGTCTATGGGGATTCTTTCAATGAAGCACTAGAAAACCTGGAGAAAGTCTTAATAAGATGTCAAGAAACAAACCTCTCATTAAGCCATGAAAAATGTTTCATGATGTTTAATGAAGGAATTGTTTTAGGTCACCATATTTCCAGAGATGGAATTAAGGTAGACTCATCTAAGGTGGAAGTCATTTCCAAGTTATCAGTGCCAAGTTGTCAAAAGGATGTTAGAAGTTTTCTCGGTTTTACCGGATACTATAGAAGATTTATAGAAAACTTCACAAAAATTGCATCCCCACTCTTTAAATTACTTACAAAAGACTGTGAATTCAGTTGGGATTCTGAATGTCAAGTTTCCTTTGAAACATTGAAAAAGAGAATTTCTGAAGCACCCATCTTAAAAGGACCTAACTGGAAATTGCCTTTCCATATCTCAACAGATGCTTCAGATTCAACCTTAGGAGCTGTTTTAGGACAAAAAGACCTCACTCCTTATGCCATTTATTATACCAGTAAAAATTTAACCCCTACAGAGTTAAATTATACTGTAACAGAGAAGGAGTTCTTAGTTGTGATTCATGCCATTAATAAATTCAGATATAATATAAATGGCTACGAAACTTTTGTCCACACAGACCATTCTGCCATTAGATACCTAATGAATAAACCAGTCACTAATGGAAGAATAACCGGGTGGCTCCTACGTTTACAAGAATTCAACATAACCATTCTAGATAGGCCCGGAAAACAAAACACAATTGCCGATTTTCTATCTAGAATACAAAATGAAAACAATGATCAAACCATAAAATGCCATTTCATTTAACTACTAGAGAAAAAAGAAGAATAGTCCACAATAGCACATCCTACTCATGGATAAATGAAGAATTATATAAGACAGGACCAGACCTCATCATCAGAAGATGTGTTCGAGAGGACGAAATACCAGAGATACTAAAAGCTTGTCACGATGAGCCATGTGGAGGACATTTTTCTAACAAGAGAACTGCTTACAAAATCCTGCTTTTAGGATATTATTGGCCTTCCATTTTCAGGGACACCAAGGAATATGTTAAGAGATGTGACAGTTGTCAGAGAATGGGAAAACCTACTCCTTCAAATGAAATGCCATTGCAACCACAGGTACTTATTGAACCATTTGAAAAATGGGCACTGGATTTTGTTGGACCAATCAGCCCACCTTCAAAGCAAAAGAAGTATATTCTAGTATGTACTGATTATGTCACTAAATGTGTAGAAGCTAAATAACTTCCTTTTGCTACTGAAAATACTGTAGTTTCATTTCTTTTTGAGGATATTTTTACTCTTTTTAGTGTGCAAAGAGAAATTGTAACAGATTAAGGGACACAGTTCACATCCAGACTAGTACAGAAGCTTGTGGACCAATACAAGATAAAACATCGAAAGTCAACTCCATATCATCCACAAGACAATGGACAAGTTGAGTCCACAAATAAAGTGATCGAGGTTATCCTTACAAAGACTGTATATCTACACAGGAAAGATTGGGTGGAGAAACCTCCAGAAGCCTTATAGTAATACATGGAGGAATACTACAGGACATACTCCCTATGAACTTGTTTACGGGAAGCAAGTCTTACTTGCAATAGAGTTCCATATCCAGACCTATAAGACAATAGTCCAATTAGATCTTGACTTGTCAGAAGCCCAGAAGCAAAGGATGACACAATTAAGTGAGTTCGATGAAATCAGACAAGAAGCCTTTCAAAGGACCAGCTTAGTGCAACAACAGAAGTCAAGATGGCATGATAAGTACATTAAAGAAAGGAAGTTTCATCCGGAAGATTGGGCATTGCTCTTTGATTTGAAATTCAAAAAATTTCAATGGAAATTCCAAACCCATTGGCTTGGACCTTATGAGGTTGAGAATGTCTTTGATAATGGTGCAGTTAGAATTAGGACTATTGATGAAGAAAGAACTCCTTTATTAGTAAATGGACATCGACTCAAGCTTTACCAGAAACCATTAACAGGAGAGGAATTTGTCAAAATATTTCAGGATAATTGAAAAGTGAAGATGGTCAAGAAGAATTCTTCTTCTTTTCCACCTTAGAAATTTTCATTCAGTTTTTTCTTCAAAAAAATAAAAAATAAAAAATAAATATCTCTCTCTCTCTTTATATATATATAACAAAGATATAATAAATAAATTATATCTTTGTTATATATATATATAATATGAAAAAAATTATAAATAATAAAATTGTATAAACATGAAAACCAACATGTTGAAGGCATGTTTATACAGAAAATTTAAAGTGAAAACTAATTTATTGGGACTTCAAATTTTCTTTTCAAAAAAATATATAATAAAGCTCATCTACTAAAGATTTCTTTCTCTTAAGCTGCAGAAACAACAACTTTCCACACCTTGGAAAACTTTCCGTAGCTTGGACAAGTTTGCGCAACTAAACAAATTTCTACAGCCCAATAATTTTGAAGTCTACAAGAATGCTTGGTGATTTGGATTAAAGGACAGTTGACAACAATGCACCCGCATAAGATTAAAGGACAACAAATAAGGTTAGCAACAGAAAATTAAAGGTACGTGCTGCTTTAATTTAACAATAGGGAAATATATATAGCATGTATGAGTAAGAAAATATAGTACTAAAGTGCAATCATTATAACCTAAGGGTAGTGGCTGTCTAACGAAATATCATATTCCACCACTATAAAAGTCATGTCACGACCTTGTGCCAAATTTTCCAAATTAATTACAAAATCATAAGTTTGAATGCGCCTAATGGTAGAATCCATTCCCATAATCCTCTTGATAACCCATCCATTCTTCTCTATTCCCACACTCCTCTATTCATTCACAATCACACCATCTTTCTGCCAACTAACAAACCCTACCAGTCCCATTTTCCTATCAAGGTAGCCAATCTTCGAGACAAAGCATCCTTCAGCATGGGGGTAATTGTTCGAACTGAGCTAGTAGGGAAGCAATTCCGAGAGGGGTACCCACAAACTAGGGAGCTATTGTAAAGAAGACAATGGCTACAATTCATTGAGAAATTTAGTGGTTTCCACAAAGAGGTAACCAAGACATTTGCACGTTCCTTTGATAGGATGGAGGCTGAAATTGGGGACATAAAGCTCACAGTAACGGAGTCTATGATTGCTGAGGTCACCGAGTTGCCAAAGCATGGAGAAAAATGGTTTAAAAATAGAGGGATTAATAGCGAGGAATGGAAGGTTTTCCTCAAGAATCCAAACATGGACACAATGGTCTACAAAAAAGGTATTCCAAGCTCTTCTCTTAAAAATAAATGGAGAAACTTATTGCTTGTGCTTCAGAAGTTTATCACTTGTGAGGGTAGGTTTGGACAAATGTACTTTTATCATGTTAGAATGATGATGCACTTCCTTAAGGATCATCAGATGAACCTCCCCTATTTTCTCTTGAATAGCCTCAGGAAAATGGCTACAAATGTTCAGAAGAAAATTCAATGCATAGAAAACACCATGTACCATCATGGTTTGGTGAAAATATTGGTCGAATTTCACCTCCGAAGTATAGGGGATTACTGGAAAAGTTTCTTAATAAGGAACCATTTCGAGGAAAAATCCCCAGAAAAACCAAGTAGAAGCAGGGCCCTCAGAGGGAGAAAAAGAACCATAGAAATGATAAAGGAATAGGTACCTCAAACTCAGACAAATGTAATAGAAGAAGAGCTACCTATAGTAAATATTTTGCAGAGAATGAAGAGGGGAAACCCTAGAAGAAAGAAAGCTAGCCCAGGTAAAGAAGAACTCTCACAAACTAAAACCTCTCCTCTAGAAGAAAAATCAGAGAATAAGAGGAGGAAAGTGCAGAAAACACAAACCCCAGGGTTGAGAAGGAGCACGAGGTTGAGCACGACTCAAAAAATAACCTCAAAAACTACAAGACACATTAACCTTGAGGAAAATGAGCCAAATGGAAAGGAGTCAACTGAAGAGGAGCCAATAGAGAACACTCCAATAGAGATTGAGCCAACAGAGAACACTCCAATAGATATTGAGCCAATAGAGAACACTCCAACAGAGATTGAGCCAATAGAGGATGAGCCAATTGGAAGCCTTGGGAATTCTCCAAAAGGGTCACCAAGATCATCACCATAGCCTTACAACTCACCTCTAGGAAGCCCGATACATAGTCCAAGTATTGACCCCACACAACAGGAAATATATGACTACATAGAGTCACTGGAAAGGAAGGCGACAACAACAAAGGAGACAATACAGAGCCCTGGAGAAGGAAGAAACCAGGTGAATGAACAATCGACCTCAAACATCTTGAAGCAAGAGATCTTTGAACTAGAAACACTGAATCAGTATCTTAAAAATGAAAATCAAGCCCTGAAGACACAGAGTGAGATACAGATCGCCAAGAGCGACAATCTAATCCTACATCTAAGCTTGTGGTATAAGAAAAACAAGAAGCTGAAGAAAGAGAACAGAATTATGCAGAGAGAGATAATCAGTTTAAAGTACAAAATCCTAATGAGGAAGCCTAGAATTCCAATCTCTGCCAAAAAGAAGAAAACAATGAAACAGGGAGATGACAAACAAGAGACACAAGCAGAAGACAAGGAAGAAGTGTATGAGGACATACAACATCTCCAGTCTGGGGGAATGTAGAGTCTGAAGATTGTCCTACCATGACATCCTTTTGCCCAATAATCCTCTCTTTTTCATATATATTTACCACTTAATAAAGCCATATCTACCAGGTTTTGATGAAGGTATGCATTAGTATGTTTTCTTGTTCATATTCAGCTGTATACCCTATTGTTTTAATTAAAGTTGTAATTAGCTATCTAATCAGTCTGTTTCTCTAGCTAGTCCAGGATTCTGTAGTTGTCTTCGTTGTTCGCGAGGTTCTATAGTTCCAAGTCAGAAACGAAAGGTGCAGATGGATAGAGGATGACTCCTTCATGGATACCTTCCTATCCACTTGAAACTGTTTGCTAAAAGAGGCACAGGAGATCGCAGTCAAGCTCAGAGTCAACTGCCGGATTAATGCAAAACAAAACCCGAGATCAGTGGAAACCTTATTGTTTTGCTTTTGAAATAGCAAAACGATGGTTTCATGATATAAGTTTAGATAGGATTAAGAGATATTAGGCTTAGGATATTCATACAGTTATGCAAAGAGACCTGCTATAAAGCTAATGGCCACATTGTTATTTGGGTGCGTACCGAATGATATGTTTTCTGAACAATTTGTGAAATTCGTGTGAATGAATTTGGTTTTTGTGTGCAAGCGTTGCACTGATTTGAAGCTCTGAACTACTATGTGGAGGGCCCCTACAAACAGTGGCAAGTTTTAATCAAATACAATCTAATTTCCTTTAATTATTCAATTTCTATGTTTTATGTGATAATGTTGTATAATGATCTCGAATTATTATCTGCATAAGAACTTTAATTTGATTTATACCTAGATTAGACTATTATTTACTTTTCTTTATACCTGGTATTGCACAGTTATTTCCTTTGCTTATTATCCAACATAATTTAAGTGTGTTCAATTCATAGATGTTGCTTGGATTACTTTGTTTGAGCAGAAATTGAACAAGCGAGAATACCTCTCTTAAAACAATTGAGTTCCACGATATTCCTTCATAGATGCTAGAGTAAGGTTTCATTTTGCACTTAAAGAATTAGGAGCTGCAACAAATAGATTTAAGATCAAATCCCAACAATCTAACATAAGTAAAATCACCCTCACATCATCCACAAATTGATTGGATAGAGATTAATTCCTAGGAAACTTAATCAACATCCCTAAGAATTACAACACTAATACAATTGACAAGCATTGCCCCATCTTAAGTTTAGACCTTGAGAAATACATAACAACCTAGTAAACAACTTCTAAGCACATATTGTGCACCTATACTTCATCAGTCTATGCACCCTGGTTGACAATTTATGATTGCCAATTCAAGGACATTGAATTGACCAAATACATCTCTAATCACTTTTTGGAAGTTTTACAATCATTATCATACCAAGGGTTGGAAGTTCTATTATTCTTTTTATACGACACCTTGGTAGAGAATTTATTAATGGTATTGTAAATGATTATACTAAAATTGTAGGTGTGATCGATGTTATCATTATATTTTAAGAAACCTAGATCCCTCTTTAAATCTTGTAAGGAAAGGATCCATTTTACTATAGTCAAAATGGATGTGCCTTTAACTCTCATAATTCTTTTGCATGTGGTTGGTGTGTATGTCAAGATTTATGGTTAAGAATAAAGGTTTGTGGTCAGAATCATGCCCGTGGTCATTTAGGAGGTCAAATTTTATAATGTTTTTGAGAACATGGGTGTCAAATATTGTATAATCTACAACACTACTGCATAGACGATGAGTTCAAGTCATATTTCCAAAGGTTGGCCACTTATTAATTCCATTGCAAATTATCAAGTCTTGGGAACTATAAATCTTGATAAGCTCAGTACAAAATAGGTTATCGGTTGTGTCTTCAAAATTTCTTTTGAATCTATTACCTAATTCATAGTCCTCATCTACCCATAGGGGGTTAGGGTTAGAGTTATTACTTAGGAGAGTAGCTGAGTAGCATTGAAGTCCCAAAGAAAAAAGGATGTTACCTTCATTCCTTAGACTATTAAAAACTTCTTTGCTTCTACTTGATAATATATTGCAAATGGTTTAACATCTTACCTAAGCAATTGTAATCCAGGTAGTATTTTGCTTTTCTTATTCATCAACTTCATAATCTACTTTGTCTTCATCTATACTAATTCACATTGCCTAAGTAATTGTAATCTGGGTAATATTTTACTTTTCTCATTGAAAAACTTCACAATCTACTTTGTCTTCATCTATACGAATTCACATGCCTTTTGAAATTGATAATCACTGTTACATAAATTGTATGAAAATATGGAATCATTAGTTGTAAATATGGGTAATTAGCGAATTTAAAAAAAATATCATGAAATTTTTTCTAACCTTCAAGTATAAAAATAGTATGAAGATGCAAAACAATAGTAGGATTTGTACCTCTAGATTGGAAAAGTGAGACACTATAGTTTAAATACATTAAAAGCAAAGGAAACCTCCAACAACCAAATAAATCTATGTCAATTTAATGCAAAAAGAAATAAAATTATTCCAGTCCAATGCATCTAATATAAGTTAAATTATATGTTATCACGAATATAAATTTATATGAAAAGCAATAATTTTTTCTAGAAGTTGCAGTGGAATGATATTTTTTGGGAAAGAAAAATGCTTTGAGTTGAAATTCAAATATATCAATAATGATATAATTCTTTTAATTTATATAAAAAATATTTTTTAAAGTGATGATTTTCTTTATCAAATATCCAAGTGCAGAAAGAGATGAGTAGAACAACAAGTCTATGGAGTGGAGGTTATGTTTGGAATAAAGAATGTAAAGAAGAAGGTGTATGGATGGGAGAATGGATGTGCATAGGGATGTAGGTTTTAACCCCGTACAGAAATTACCTGCATAAGAATTCTAAAACACAGAAAATAAACAATGTGAGATCATAACCCATAAAACACATATACACAGAGATTTTCCCATGGATCCCAAAACGGGACTACCAGCTTGATTTTTCATTATGTTCCTTTAAATGTTACAATACATATTTATACATGCCGAAGCATCCAATACCATGGACCGAAAACCATCGTGTCCAAAACCATGGACTGAAAACCATCGCGTCCAAAAACATGTGTGAAAATCATGCACAAAACCATAGGTGGGTCCGCCCAACCAAACATAGGGTCCAAAACCAAAATTTTCCGGGGCGCTTCCCTAGACCCCATAAAGTGGGGTTACGGGTACACCTCAAACCCCCTGTTAACTACGTGGAAAGAATATAACACAAGCCAACATTCTCCCACTTGTTGTTTTCTTTCCACAAGGGCCCACAAGAGAGCTTAGTCATTTTTCCATCCTTGAAACGCCCATTGTTTCTCTACACCAAGAGAACTTCTTAGAGCTCACAGATTTTGTCAATGCATCTGCAGTATTCTTCAAAATGTCCACCTTTACCAGCAACACCTTTTTGTCTTCTATCATATCCCTTACAAAGTGATACTGAACATCAATGTGCTTTGTCTTTGAATGATATGCAAGGTTCTGTTCCAAGAAAATTACACTTTGGCTATCACAGTCTATCCTTATAGCTTCCTGTACTAACCCCATACTTGAACACAACTAACCCCATACTTGAACACAATCTCTGCAACCAAACTGCTTCCTTGCTTGCATGAGTGGCTGCCATGTATTCTGCCTCTGTAGTTGATAGTGACACTACAGATTGTTTCTTACTCATCCAACTGACTACACCTCCAAATAGGTTGAACACATACCCACTTGTAGATCTTCTCTGATCTAGATCTCCAACCCAGTCTGCATCAACAAAGCCATGAATATCCAACACTCTATCCAATCCTGGTCTTCTTTGGTAGCACAAACCATAATCACTAGTGCCACGCAAATACCTGAAAACCTGCTTCACTGCTGTCCAATGCTCCTTTCCTGGTTTTGACATAAACCTACTCAATACTCCCACTGCATGTGCAATGTCTGGTCTATTACAGACCATTGCATACATCAGGCTACCAACTACACTTGCATATGGAACATGGGACATGTCCTCTTCCTCTTCTTGTGCCTTGGGACACTGTTCAACAGATAAACTCACACCTACAGGAATAGGAACCTTCACCGGTTTACTATCCTGGATATTAAACTTTTGCAATATTGTCTCGACATACTTCCTCTGTTTTAGCCAGAGCTTCTTCTTTACCCGATCTCTTTTAATTTCCATGCCAAAAATATAGTTTGCAGCACCAAGATCTTTCATGTTGAATTTGGAGGACAATTTGGTCTTCAAATCCTGGATAATTTCTTTGTCATTTCCAACCAGCAACATATCATCCACATACAAGACCAGATAAATAACACGGTCACCAATTAATTTAAAATACACATAGTGATATGTTTTGCTTCTGGTGAAGCCAAGTCCCCATATAAATGTACCAAATTTCTGATACCACATCCTTAGTGACTGTTTTAATCCATACAGAGACTTCTTTAACTTGCATACTAGTTCTTTCTTACCCTTCACCGCAAAGCCTTCAGGTTGCTTCATGTATATTTCCTCTTCCAGATCCTCGTGAAGAAATGTTGTCTTCACATCCATCTGTTCTACCTCAAAATCAAAAGTGGCAACAATAGATAAAAGTAATCTAATAGAAGCTACCTTGGCAACAAGAGAAAAAATATCACCAAAATCAATTCCCGGCACCTGGGAATAACCTTTTTCTACCAACTGAGCTTTGTATTTCTCCACCTTTCCTTCTGCATTTTTCTTCTTCTTAAACACCCATTTGCTGCTTATGGGTTTCCTTCCAGCCAGCAACTCCACCAGATCCCGAGCCTCATTTTTGTGCAAAGATGCCATTTCATCAACCATGGCCTCTTTCCAGAGTTTTCCATCCTCTAATCCACTGCTTCCTTCACAGTTCTAGGATCATCATCAGTAATAGACAACGAAAAATTTGAACAGAAAGTAGATGGAATATACCTTTCTGGCTTCCTTCTTTCTCGAACTGATCTTCTCACAGCCAGAGTTTGTGGCTCTTCATCTTCTGATTCCTTCTCTGCTGTAAAGTCTGATTCTTCCTCCTTTAGCTCAAACTCTATCTTCTTAGGTTCCTTTGGTTGGACTTCATGTTTAATAACATCTTTTACCTCTCTGAACACCACATCTCGACTGTACACAACCTTCTGTGTGACTGGGTTCCAAAGCTTATAACCTTTTAAACCATCCTTATACCCAATAAAGATGCACTTTTCAGATTTACTATCCAACTTGGTTCGTTTCTCCTTTGGAACATGTACATATGCATCACATCCAAATACCCTCAGATGTGAAAGAGAGGGTTTCTTACCAGTCCATACCTCTTGTGGAGTCTTATCCTCCAATGCTGATGAAGGTGACCTGTTGACCAGGTAACATGCAGTATCCACCGCCTTTGCCCAGAATTCCTATCCTAACCCAGCACCACTGAGCATACTTCTTGCCCTTTCCATCAATGTCTTATTCATTCTTTCTGCAACTCCATTTTGCTGAGGTGTATATGGAGTAGTCTTCTGTTGTGCTATACCACACTTCTTACAGAATTCTTCAAATTCCTTGCTGCAAAACTCTCCACCATTATCTATCCTCAACACCTTTATCTTCTTCTCTGTCTGATTTTCCACAAGAGCCTTAAATTCTTTAAGCTTGTCAAAGGCTTCAGATTTCTTCATAAGGAAATATATCCATGTATTCCTTGAGAAGTCATCTATAAATGATACATAGTACACATACTTACCCAGTGATGGAACCTTTATATGTCCAAACACATCACTGTGCACAAGTTCTAATATTTGTTTCACCCTCTTACTACCAGAGGGGAAACTCACCCGATTCTGCTTCCCATATAAACAATTTTCACAGAAATCAAAATCCAGAGAGCTATTACTCATACCTTCTACCATACCTTTACCATGAAGTATTCGAAGGCCCTTCTCTCCAATATGTCCAAACCTTTGATGCCACAGCATGGTCTTCTCTCCAAAGATGACTAGTTCTTCTGCTCCACTTTCAGGAACCACAAAACTATTGCACCCATAAATAACAATGCTACCTTACAGCTTGTACAGAGTTCCAATCCGAACTCCCCGCATCAATACTAGTGCTCCCCAAACCATCTTGCAAGTATCCTTCTCGAACACTGTTTTTACACCTGCATCATCTAGCTTGCTTACAAAAATAAGATTTCTAGCCAATGCAGGAATATGCAGAACACCTAGAAGTGTTCTAACTCTTCCACCTTGCAATTTCAACTTTACTTTTCCGCGACCAACGATTCTAGCCTTCTTATCATCCCCTAAGAAGACATCACGACCATTTTATTTCTCATACTCGCAGAACCACTCTCTGTGGGGAGTGAAGTGAAAGGATGCACCTGAGTCAATCAACCATGCCTCATGACATACATGTGTACTTGAAGAAGCCAAGTACACATCCCCACCTTCATCTGAGGTGGTTTTCGCCCCTTCAGAAGGAGCATCATCAGATCCCTTTCCTTTGTCAGGAGCTTTAGATTTACAGTCCCTTTTAAAGTGCCCTTCCTTTCCGCATTTCCAGCACACCACCTTTACAGGTTTTCCTAGAGATTTAGATCTCCCTTTAGATTTAGATCTCCCACTCGATGACTTATTTTTGTTTATGTTCTGGGAACGTCCTTGTACAGACAAGGAATCACCATTTTGGCTCTCCATATTTTTCCGTCTCATCTCCTCCGTCAACAAGGCTGAGACTATTTCATCAAACTGCAAGGCAGTTGCATTGCTACCTATTGCAATAACCAGACTATCCCATGAATCTGGTAGAGAACACAACAAACTGATGCACTTATCTTCATCTGAAATTTTAATATCAACAGATGCTAACTAACTTACCACAATATTAAATGCGTTCAGATGCTCTGTCACCGAGTCTCCATCTTTCATCCTCAGGTTATACAACTTTTTTCACAGGAAGAGTTTATTCACCAGAGACTTAGATTGGTACAACGTCCCTAACTTGTCCCACAAAGCCTTCGTCGTAGCTTCCCCAGATACATTCAGCAATACTGAGTCTGAGACACACAATCATATTGTGCTCTTTGCCTTCCGATACAACTTTTTCCATTCTTCATCGCACACTCCCGTTGGTTTAGTACCTTGATCTACTACGATCCATTGATCTTTATCCACCAACAGATCCTCCATCTTGAGTTTCCACAACTCAAAACTCTGACCATTAAATTTCTTGATCTTTATCTTTCCATTGCTCGCCATCTTCTTTCACCACCAGAATCGATCTCGCAGATCTCCCACTGAACAGGGTCTACCATAGGCCCGAGCGAAATCCCTCAGCAACAAAAGCGTCCCCTTGAAGCCAAAACTGCTCTGATACCAAATGTAGCTTTTAACCCCGTACAGAAATTACCTGCATATGAATTTTAAAACACAGAAAATAAACAATGCGAGATCATCACACATAAAACACATATACACAGAGATTTTCCCCTGGATCCCAAAACAGGACTACCAGCTTGATTTTTCATTATGTTTCTTTCAATGTTACAATACATATTTATACATGTCGAAGCATCCAATACTATGGACCAAAAACCATTGCGTCCAAAACCATGGACCGAAAACTATCGTGTCCAAAAACATGTGCAAAAATCATGCATAAAACCATAGGTGGGTCTGCCCAACATAACATAGGGTCCAAAACCAAAATTTTCTGGGGCGATGCCCTAGACCCCATAAAGTGGGGTTATGGGTATACCTCAAACCCCCTGTTAACTACGTGGAAAGAATATAACACAACCCAACAAGGGAATGTATTTATGGAGCAAAGAAACACAAACTTTCTTCTACACAAATAAAATTATTTTATAATATAACATATTAAAATTATAAAATATTACTAGATATAAAGTCATAAAATTATATATAAGAATATTTATATAAATATTACATTTTTATAAAATAATTTATAAATTAAAAACTCAAATAAATTTATAGAATAAATTAATAGGACAAAGTTTAAAAGCTGATGTATTTGGAAACTTTATTAAAAAAAATAAATAATATTTTTATTTTATTTAAAATAAGTTATCCATTTAAACACTCAGTAATTTTTTAATAGGAAAAATACAATACACTTTAACCAAATAAACATTTAAAATAACAGATTTTTAAATGTAAGTTTTAAACCAAATAAAAGAAACTTACATAACGATATTCAAAATTTTAAAATCTAATAAAACAATTGACACACAATTCAAATATTTGCTTGCAAAATTTTACAAACTAATAAAAATATTTAATAGAGATTCACATAAAAACGTTAAGACATTTAAAATGTAAAACTTAAAAATGTGGGTACATTATGGAGATAATCATAGGAGTGAAGGTTTATTAAATTTATTAGCAGTGACTATATAAGGAGTGGGTTTTAATGCAAGTAGATTAGTGAGGGATGAAAATTGTAACATTAGGCCTTTCCATACCAATAATATATACTAGTGCAATGGTTTGAAGGTGGGTTTGGAGAGTGAGTCACACGCTGGGCAATGTGGGTTATGATGACCAACTATGTATAAAGAAGATTCTAGGGAGGCCTCAACTTACCCCTCTGAGTTTTTTTTGGATGTGACATACTACGCTTGCAATAACAGAGGATGAATTAGGGTGTAGCCCTAAGCAACAAAGTTCAAGTGTTCCAATTTGGCACCAACATCAACGTTTGGAGTTGTTGAATGCAAAGTGGAAGGTGACAACAAGTGAACAAGCTTTATTAGGGTATTACTGGATTAACAAAATTAATAACGATCATGGGTAAGTTGTCTCATAGGTTCAAATAGTCGTGTAAGTTGGTTATTGGGTTTGATTTATTAATTAAAGTGTTGACTATTGCTGCAATCATATTGCTAGTGGTTTATATTGGAGGGAATGACACTTTTATAGAACCACGTCTATTGGTGTAGTAACCTAAGAGAAGTTGTTAAATTGAAATTGATGTATTATGAAACTTATTACTTGACTACATTTTTGTATATTATATCTATATGGAATTAAAAGGAGTATTGTGAAAATTAATTTGATTTACGTTATGATGTTTTTTTCCACGGGAAAATTCAGGCAGATCAACCCGAAGGGATCTACCTACTCGCCAAACAAGCAAGGCCTAACCCTAAGGGCATCGAGGAGATTTGACCCAGTGACCTCCCAACTGGCGAGGTACTTATCAACGGGAACTCAACCAACTAAGCTAACCCTTGGGACTATTTATCTTATGATGTTATAACCCTAAGGGAAAAAAATTCTCTGGGGATATTAAAATGGTATTAAAGTTATCCACCCTGTCAACATGAGGGTTAACAATAGAATAAAAATGATTTTAGTGAGGGACCAATGCTTACAAATAAGAACAATGGTATGATGATGGGAAGAGTGATGGAAGAAGATATTTTTAGAGCAGTAGATCAAATTTTATCTCCATCCAAATATGTCCTTTGTTCATTGGAGGAGTTAACAAGGTAACTTCAAATCTTGGGACAACCACCTTCGCAGTTGATTGTAGCAGCTATGGTTCCAATAGTGACTAACTTGGGGGAATACAAGCTATTGAGGCATAAATATGGAAATGTAAGGCTTGTTGTTTCATGTTCTCTAAACGAATTTTTAAGGGCTACAACTCCTAAAATCCCTTATATGCTAATATGAGATAGGGCATGTCCCATATTGGGAAGGAATACAAATTCAAATTATCTTAAATGTAGTAAGAAGTATGTGAACAACGGACATAGGAAATATCTTGTAGTAAATCATAATTATTGTTATGAAAGGGACCATTTAATGGGTATGTTCACAAGTATATAAAATTGCAAAAGATATTTTTACAGAAACAAGAGGAAAAGAAGAGAACTGGGTGAAAAGTGAAAGTAGAAAAAGAAATAAAACTATTAAGAAAGACGAAAATTCAAACACTATCATGTGGAAGAAAAGGTTAATTTTATTCAATTTTCCATATTGGGAGGTATGTACACACATTAACTCTAGTTAATTATTAAATAGGTAATGCTTGAAGGATTTCAATATGTTTATATGTCTTATTTGAATAAACAATTTAATTTTTCTTCCATGTTATCACAAATTCATTCTTATATAATTAGATGTAGAAACTCCTAGTACATCACATTTTGTTTGTAAGGCACATAGAAAAAATATGTTTGTCAAAGTATTTTGGAACCCTTCTAGATATAAAAAGAAAATCAAAGTATGGAAAAATTTTCATGATGACTAACAAGAGTTAGGTATAAGGAGGTCACTATGGTGACAATATTAGGGAAAAAATACTTCTTTCACTTGCACCACACACTCTTTCAGAAAGAGAGAGAGAGAGAGAGACTTTGTGTTGTTTTGTTCATAATAAAATTCCTTAATTGTTATAGCTCAAATCCTAGAAATCATATATCTATGGAAGAGATTAAGTTTTATAATATGAAATCACATGATTTCCATGTTCTAATGCAACAATTCCTTCCAGTAGTAGTGGGCCATGCATTACCAAAAGCTATGGAAAACACCCTTTGTGCAAAAATGATGGATCCAACATATCTTGAAACCTTAGAAGATGATGTGATGGATATGTCGTGCGTACTTGAAAAATATTCCCCCCATCATTCTTTGATACAATGATACATTTGATTGTACACGTGGTAGGAGAACTGAATTGTTGTGCCCCAATGTAAGATCCTAAATAATTAAATTTTCAATAGATCTCGCACATTATAGTGTCCTAAAAATGTTTCAACACAGAAAAAGAAACACAAAGGGATCTGAGAAAGAAAAATGCAGCCACTTATTTATAGTAATAATTATAAAATTGTTACATGCCCCATACAAGTAAAATTGAAGCCCCCACCAATGGAATGTACGACTGCTCATTAATGACTAATCTAAGACATTTTAGCCAACTTGTGAACCTTGGATAGATCCATCACACAAATGTCACCACGGGGTTTTCCTCTCGGGATCAAGCTAGAATTGACCACACAAACTTCTCAACAAACACACAATAAGATAGAAAAACTTTGGATGATCCAAATGCCTAGATTCTAACCCCTTTAATAGGCTTCATGGACTTTCTAGAAACCTTATTTTATTATTTCCCCTCGAAAAATGAAGGCAAATAATATGGGCAGATCCCATGGGCAAATACCATGGTAAACACCACACGTATATTCCTTCCATTTTGACCATATATTAAAAAGGAATATTACAAATCCTCCAACCCAAAGATTGTTTTCCCTCAAGCATGTTGAAAATAGCAACAAGAAATGCTATAAATAGCATCTCAGGTACCAGTGCTGGAAATAGCAACAAGGAATGATAAAATAGAAATGCTAAAAAGAACATAGGTATAAATAGAATTTTGGGATAGATGCCAATTTTAGTTAGTCCCTGAACTAAAATTGAGAATTAAAAGTCGAATTTGATCTTAGTAGTTGTTTGTAAAATAATTAATTAATTCATTTTGAGTTAATTAGTTGTAGAAAATCAAACATGAAGTCTATGTGAAGACATGCAACAGTTTCTCCATTAATTGAGGAAGTTATCCCTTGATTAAGGAGATTAGGATGAGTTGTACTTTGAGTTGTAATTAGTTAGCTCAGCTATTTGAGTTAAGTCTAGTTAGATTAGTTCCAACAGTTTGTGGAACTGATTGTGAGTTCAGTTAGTTAATGAATGCACGCATGTAACTATTGCACTTCAGATAACTGAATATTCTCTCATAAATAACTCATGCATGTTATTTCAGTCAGAGACCCAGTTGAGATCACAGGAAGGGATAATGTACTATCAGTTGGAGGAATTTTCCTATATAGGAAACTCATCCATGCAGAAGGAATCATCTCCTTCAAGACTGCACAATTACTTTTGAGTTTAATGTGTTGTGTGAGAGGTAAATTCACACAGGTGGCATCATTGGACCCCAGGAGAAACTGCGCAAGGAAATAGGAGGCTTGGAGTGTAGAGGAGAAGGGTTGTGAGAAGCCTTTGACTGTCTATGAGCAGTATTGTTTGATGGTGCTGAGAGTTGGATGGCTTTTGAGCTAAAGCTTTATGTAATCTGAACATATTTCCGCTTGTATGATAAGATCGAGGGTTTTTAGCTGAGGCTTTCCCCAGAGTATTCTTCTGTGTTCATGTGTGATTGCTTTCTCATTCTCAGTTATATGTGTTCTATTTGATCTTGCTCATATTCGATTAAGATTCCGCAAGTTTGTTGTAGAAGTAGATTTAGTATTTTTCTTTAGTATATTGCATAATATATTGATCTACAGTGGGAAATTCTACATGGTATCGAAGCAAAGGTGATCAAAGCGAAGAATAGTATAAAAGAAGGGAGAAGTTCGAAGTTTGAAGTTCTTGAATATAGAAATCGAGTTCTTATCACATCTCAATTTCACCAATGGCGTTCAACGGTTTAAGACTCGAGTATGCCCTTGATGGCAGCTCTAATTATATAACCTGGAAGGATCGCATGGAAGCAATATTAGAGGATAATGGTCTAAAGGACTTCATTGATCAAGAAGTCCCCAATCCGGCCACGGCTAATGCTACAGAATTGGTGGAATGGAAGAAATGTGTGGCTAGAGCAAGGAGAATCCTTCTGGAGGGAGTTCGAGACCACATAGTCTCGAGTCTCCATGGGAAGGAGACATCGTTTTCAATGTGGAAAACATTGAAAGATCTATATCAGAACAATAGCGATCAGAGGAAGCTGGTGCTAAAAGACAAGCTTCAGAAAATCAAGTGTGAAAAGGGTGACACGATCTCTACATATCTGAACAAGTTCACCACTTGCAGGGATGAGCTTGGAAGTGTAGGAATAATGACAGTTGATGATGACATGGTGAGTCTTGATCTCCTCAGTCTTCTTAAGAGCTGGCATAGCTACCAAGACTTGGTAAATGGAAGAGAGAAACTGCCAGATTGGGAACAACTTTGGTCAGATCTGATGCAGGAAGAGATAAGAAGAAGCACCAGAGATGGTTCTTCATCCAAGGAGGATGAAGAAATTTGCTCCTTAGCAATTAAGGTGAAGAAAGGGAAGGAGAAGGATTCTCATCCCAAATCGAGTTCTTCCCATGGTGGGAAGAAGTTTGAAAAATCGAAAGTGCGATGCTTTCATTGTCATGAGGTGGGCCATTATGCAACAAATTGTACACAAAATAAATCTAAGAAGGGGTCCTTGGAAGGATCAGAAGGTGAGGCACTGACCTCATAGTTCGAGTTGGATTTCACCCTCATCGCATGCATGGTTTCATAGATGATGGGTTGCGGTTGGTTTCTTGATAGTGGAGCTTCATTCCACATGACCGGCGATAAGAGTTTGTTCAGTACCTTGGAGGAGAAAGACCTCCAGATACTCATAGTGATGGGTAATGATGAAAAGTATAGTGTTTCAAGTGTGGGCACGGTTTCTTTTCAGAGGGAGCATGGAGCTTGCATTACCTTGAAAGAAGTGAAGTATGTGCCAGGACTGAAGAAAAACATGGTATCGATCGCGATGCTGGAAGACAAAGGCTATGATGTAGTCTTCAGTAAGGGAAGGGTTTTCCTTAGACACCTCACCATGAGAAAAGTGAAGCAGATCAGTTCACGAGTCAAGAACCTATATGCTCTTGAGGTTAAAGATGCATGCAAAGCCTTAAGGATCAAGGCAACTATTGGAGACTTGGTGGCTGAGAGGGAGAGTACATTACCTCTCAACATGCAGAGCTAGAAGAAGTCTCAGACAATTGTGGAGGAGCCACAATTGGTGAAGCAACTTTAGGAGGTTGTGGAGCAGCCACAATTAGAGAAGCGAGAGGAGACCGAGTGGAGGCATCCACTCATGCAGAGACCTCCAGTAGGGGGAAATTTCGAGCCAAGTGGGCAAAGGGATCACATGTAGCCTTACCTCTAGGTAGGAGGTGGGGCGATGTGGAGTGACAGTCCCAAGAAGGCTGAAATAGGGGTAGGATCCTTGAGGTACCTAGCCTCTTTGATTAGACCTTGCTACAGGAGCCCTAATGAAGAGTAGTAGGACTGGCTAAGTGGGTAGAGATAGATGCGGATGGAGTGGCAAAGAGAGCTACAATGCAAGAGTCCCAAGACAGCACTGAGCTAGCAGGTTGCAACAATGCAGGAGGCACAGGAGTGTTGCACCAGTGCAGGATGGCACAGAGAGGTGTGTAATGGTGCGAGATTCAGGTAGCACAGAGGTCAGAGAGGGAGCACTTGTTAGCGGTAGAGGGAGCTTCAGCATCAGAGGGTGTTTCTAGCCCAAAAGGGAGGTCAGTTGGGATATCAGTTACTTACTTCGCAGTAACTGAGTTGCAGTGCAGTAGTGGGCAGCACGATGCAACATGATAAGAGGAGGTGCAATGCAGATGCAGTGTTGGGAGATAGGACCAGTAACAGCACAGATGCAGCAACAAGAATAATTGGATTGATGCAGTCAGAGATCAAAGTGACAGAGGTTAGAGTAGTCAGACACTGAAGAGCACAGAGGTGTAGAGTTTTCAATCGACAGAAGCAATAGCAGTCAGAGACTTTGATGACAGAGGCATCATTCTGATTCAAGTGGGATATTTTTTTGTTCCTAGAGTTGCTAGAGAAACAACACTAGGGAGAAGTGTTGTATGCAGAACATTCCAAAGGTTCAGAATCAGGTTCGAGTTGAATGCCTTTCTTGTTGAGAGGGAGTGTTGAAAATAGCAACAAGAAATGATAAAAATAGAAATGCTATAAATAGCATCTTAGGTACTAGTGTTGGAAATAGCAACAAGGAATGATAAAATAGATATGCTAAAAATAGCATTGCTATAAATAGCATTTCAGGATAGATTCAAATTTTAGTTAGTCCCTAAACTAAAATTGAGAAGTAAAATTTGAATTTGATCTTAGCAGCTATTTGTAAAATAATTAATTAATTCATCTTGAGTTAATCAGTTGTAGAAAATCAAACATGAAGTCTATGTGAAGACATGCAGCAATTTCTCCATCGATTGAGGAAGTTATCCCTTGATTAAGGAGATCAGGATGAGTTGTACTTTGAGTTGTAATTAGTTAGCTTAGTTATCTGAGTTAAGTCCAGTTTGATTAGTTCCAACAGTTTGTGGAATTGATTGTGAGTTCAGTTAGTTAATGCATGCATGCATGTAACTACTGCACTTCAGATAACTGAATATTCTCTCATAAATAACTCATGCATGTCAGTTCAGTCAGAGACCCAGTTGAGATAAGAGGAAGGGACAATGTACTATCAATTGGAGGAAGTTTCCTATATAGGAAACTCATCCATGCAAAAGGAATCATCTCCTTCAGGACTGTGCAGTTACTTTTGAGTTTAATGTGTTGTGTGAGAGGTAAATTCACATAGGTGGAAGCATTGGACCCCAGGAGGAACTACGGAAGGAAATAAGAGGCTTGGAGGGCAGAGGAGAAGGGTTGTGAGAAGCCTTTGACTATTTATAAGTAGTATTGTTCGATGGTGCTGAGAGTTGGATGGCTTGTGAGCTAAAGCTTTGTGTAACCTGAACATATTTCCACTTGTATGATAATATAGAGATCAAGGTTTTTTAGCTAAGGCTTTCCCCAGAGTATTCTTATGTGTTCATGTGTGATTTATTTCTCATTCTTAGTTATATGTGTTCTATTTGATCTTGCTCATATTCGATTAAGCTTCTGCAAGTTTGTTGTAGAAGTAGATATGGTATTTTGCTTTAGTATATTGCATAATCTGTTGATCTACAGTGGGAAATTCTATAAAAAAAGGAATATTGCAAATCCTCCCACCCAAATATTGTTTTCCCTCAAGCAATACACTTCTATCCACAACAAAACATATGTATGTTGATATCTGGATCACACACAAACCAATGTGTTGTTCCATGCCTCCATGCTAAATGATCCTAAATGGATCCTTCGATACTAGGATCCCAAACAATCCTTCAACCAATCCAACCCTCAATAGATTCACCTGGATCCCAATGCCACCCAAGTCGTGGGACCTGTAGGTTATGATACCATCTCAGCCCTCCATCACTGCCCATGCCTAAGGGCCAAAGCTACAATATTCCCTTGGCTAAGGGTATACTCCTAGGAATCATCCCATCAGTAGAGTTGCAACTCATAATCTCTTGCCAATCCATCCAATAGGAAGGCTCTAATACATTAGTGCATGCACATGGAATAAGTCTACTATGCCTATGTTGCCTGATGCTCAACTCATGCTTCTCCACTTAGTCACCCAACATGATCCATTTGGATAACTATGTCATGCTCTCCCCAATGTATAAAGGCGGGTTGGTAGTTCTGCAAGCCTTATCTATGTACTCCTATAGAGGGTTGTGATGGAACTCCCAGCTGTACTCACCTTGCTTCCTTGTGAGGGACTTGAGTCGTTCCTCAACACTAGACAACTTGGCCATTGATTCGCTTCTCACCTCTATGAGCTCCTCCATTTTCTTATTCTCCTGTAAGATAGTGTCTTGAACTGTCTAGACTCTCTACTTAAACATCATAAGATTTGTCTTGAAATGCATGGTCCTTTCTTGAAATTCCTCTACTGGAAATTCCAGTGCCATGCTAAATGCCTCTGCATTTTTCTACACCGGATGCTCTACTATCATAGCTCTAGCTTGAACCTTTGACTGAGTCTCCAGAAATGGCTCATCTTGCATACTATATTTGTCATGTTTCCCCTCATGATCATGCTCATTGTTCCTTTTTATTACTACTACCTTCTCACTTGAGTCTCCTTGAGTGTCTTCTCCCTGGCCCTCTCCACATGTGGGGACAGTCTATTGTTCACCCTCTCTAGTTGTCAAACATGGATGTACTGGTAGACTGTTATCTACACCTAATTGCTCATATTCTTCATGGATGTACTCCTAGATATTTATGGACTCAACTGTACAAGAGTCTACCACATCGTTATGAGGAATTATCTCCTTCCTTTCCCCATGTACTTTGTCAAGCTGACTAATTATCAATGGCTTGTCCTGCAAGTATATTTGAAATACAATGTGTTGTTACTCACCATATTTACTTGATTGTTTGGATCCTTCGTGTGTGCGCTCTTGAAAACTGATGAGCCCAACTATAAAAGAATCATCTTGATCTGAAAGATTCTCCAACTATTCTTCCTTTGTTGCCTCCTTATTACTTGGACATGAATGGGTAATTTCCCAAGGTTCCTTAGAGATAAAACATAGGCTTCCCCTTATTAGTTCATTCTTGCTTCTAGTTTTACTACCCTTTTTCTTGCTTCCTCCATCAATCGTTTTAAGCTCCTTCTGTTGGAAATAATACTGAGAGGGGGGGGGGGGTGAATCAGTATTATCAGATCAATAAAACTTTTCAAATTTCATGCTTAGAAACATATACGCTACTTCAGTTAAGTGAACCCGCGTGTACACGCTACTGTGTCTAAAGCAACTAGCGTATATCCAGAAATCTTATGATTCGGTTAGCTTATCTTCAGTAAATGCATCAGAACATTATTAACCACATTGACAGTAAACAGGTGCAGTATAACAGAACAGATCATCACATAAAAGCCACACACATGAACACCATGATATAAGGTGGAAACCCAATGTGGGTGAAAACCACCTGCTGCAATTCGTCTCTTTCTTCTTTAATAAGAAACTTCTTTTACAATGTATTGGTGCAGTCCTTTACCAGTACGCAGGCTACAACCTGCAGAGGGCTACAACCCTCTCTCGTTTTCCAGCTACTTCTGGAAGGGAGCTACAACCCCCTCAGCTCTTGTACTAGCCGATCCATTTACTAGTACATAGGTGCTGACCCTACAAAAGGCTACAACCTTCTTTCCTTCAGGGACCACGTTTCATCAATTTTCAGACTGGATCCATGAGTACAAAACAAACACTGCTTCAATACAATCATCAACTTATACTTGCATCATAATTCTCTAAATCACCCAATACTGAATCACTGAAACCCTGTCATCAAGAAAACAGAACACAAACCAGAGCCCAGAACTCTGCAACAACCACCAGAATCAACAACAACCCGAAATATCAAATCTTATTATGCATACGCTACTTCGCTATACCAAAACCGCGTGTATACGCACTTTCTCCAAAGGCAACCCGCGTGCAGATCTAGAAATAATTACTTATACCTTCGCTGTCAGATCCGACCCTTGCCAAGCGTCCCGAACAGATAACCAGCAATACCAGATCTTCTCACTTCGTCAGACACCCATTGCTTCACCTTTGCCTAATGATCTTCTCCTTATATAGCCTTAGGCCCTTCACAATACCACGGTCCAAAACCATAGTAACACAAAACCATCAACTTCAAAACTAGGGATCGACATGTCTGTCGAGACACCATGGTCAAAAACCATAGGCACAACTTCCAAGGACTAACCGCCACGGACCAAAGTTACGTTTTCACATGTACGCGCTTTTACTGAAGCGAACCTGCGTGTATACGCTGATTTTCCTTAATGAACCTGCGTATATCTCTTTCTTGTCCTGCTGTACTAAGATCTGTCCTCTGATTAAGTTGCCATCACTTGTACCTGCTTTTGAGTGAGTTGCCATCAAGGACAACACTTGTATCATAATGCCAACAATCTCCCCCTTTGGACTTGATGGCAACCACCACACCAAGTCACTCTCCCCCTTTGACATCAAGGGCAAAGGGCGGACCAAGATATTCTCTTCTTTGGTATACCTTCTGCTGTCCATACTCCCCCTGAGTACATGCTGAAGTTTCTGATTTGGCTCCCCTTTGTATATGCCAAGTTGTATCAATCCATCCATGCTCCCCCTGAGCAGATGCAGGTTCTGAGACCAGCAATAATTATCATTTATCATATATGATCTGTACCATACGCATAAGCCTGCAATACCATTCCTTTGATCAAACAACAAGATGTATCATTTAGTTTCATCAGCAACTTCTAACCATAATGCCAACAATGAATTATTTGAAGTATATGCTCCCCCTGAGCGTGAGCCAACCATGACTGAACCATTTCCTGAGTCTGTTCTGCTGCCCTTTATGCTCCCCCTGAGCCTGAGCCAACCATGACTGAACCATTTCCTGGGTCTGTTCTGCTGCCCTTTCTACATATACGCGACTTTGCAGCCTGTAACTCGCGTATATACGTGACTTGTCTTCATTATATCAGCGTATGCAAGATGGAATACTGAAATTCATCACTTTCAGATTCCCCTGTGTCTGTTATGTCAGCTGACTGAGTTATGCCACACCTTTCTGTCTCTGTCTTCTTCAATTCCTGGAACTGTGATGATGTATGGTCCTCTTGTTTTGAATTTTGAAATCTGCTCCTGCATTCCCTTGCTTTATGCCCATATTTGTTGCATGTATAACATCTTACATATTTCATGTTCCTTCTATCGCAATCAATTGCTTTGTGTCCATATGCATTGCAGGCAAAGCAATATCCTCTGAAATACCTGGGATGTGATGATCTTTTGTAATGGTCTTGAACCATTCTACTTCTACATCTGGCTGCAACATGTCCAAGATTATGACATACATAACATTCAACATTATTCAGTGGAGGAAATAATCGTCTATCACGTCCATAGTTAGGAGTAAAGGATCTTCCTTGAGGAATTTCTTTCCTTGGTTGTTCCTTGTTGAGCATTTCATATTTCTCATTAGAGTTTCTTGCCTCACCTTGTGAACTAGATTCACCTTCAACATATTCATGAAAACCAAGACCAGTTTTGATAGCAGGAGACCTTTGACTATTAAGAATATCATCCAAGACTTTAGTACTATCTTGAAATCGTAAAAGCTTATCCTTTTCTTCTAGTTTACCTTTCAAGATATTTACCTCAACTTGATGTTGTTCTTCCTTTTCCAGATACTGATTCCTTAGGTCTTCTTCAGCTTTTCTTCCTTCTTCCACTTGTCGCTTTAGTTTGATCACTTCATGTTCTTGATCTTCAAGAGCTTCGATCTTCTTTTAGAGAGAGGATCTTTGATTCAAGTCTCTGAATTGTTATGCTCTGCTCCTTTACTATATCCTGCAATTGCTCTCTTACCCTGGTTTCTGTCTCCAATTGTTCATTTAATTTGGTAACTTCTTCAGTTTCTGCATTCTTCTTTTCATGTGCCATGAGACTTCTAATATCTTCACTATTATTGGATGAAGCATTCTTCTTTTCATGTGCCATGAGACTTCTAATATCTTCACTATCATTGAATGAACTTTTAATATGGGTATAATAGCTTCTACCATCTTCTTCAGATATCTTTCCTTTGTTATGAGGGCATCTAGCAGCATAGTGACCAACTCTACCACATAGAAAACATTTGAAAGGTAGCTTACCTTTGAACCGTCCAGTTCCCCGTTCAAGATTCTTGACAAAATTTACCTCATCTTCTTCCTCTGACGCTTCGAATGCAGCTTTTGATGGTACCTCTTGTCGCATTTCAAAAGCAGTTAAGATCCTGTGAAGTTGTGACATGGTGATTTTCTGCACATTCTCCTTTTCTTCTATGGCAGATACTTTAGAATCAAATTTAGCAGACAGAGATCTCAAAACCTTTTCAACTAAGACAACTTCCTCAAATTCTTCGCCCAGATCCCTCATACAATTTACAATCTCATCCATGCGCAGGAAATAATTAGCTATGCTTTCATTACTATGCATCTTAAGAGTTTCATACCGGATTCTGAGAGTTCGAAGCTTTGCTCTTTTTCCCTGATCATCTCCTTCGTAGCTTGTAACGATCTTGTCCCATATTTCCTTAGCAGATTTGAAATGCATGATCTTCATAAATTCTAATTGTGTTAAACTACTCAATAGGACAGTAACAGCTTTGGCATTGAGCTCATATTGCTTTTTATCTACTGGATCTGTAGGAGTTGCTGATGGGAATTTGTATCCTCCTTCTACGATTCCCCAAACTTCTGCTCCAAGTGATTGTAGATATGAAGTGGTTCTTATCTTCTAGTGGGTAAAATTGTTCCCGTCAAAGACTGGTGGCCTGATGTGTGCCTCTCTTTCTGGATTAGCCATTCTGATGGATCTTTTCCTTCAAGCGATCAAGCTTCCTCTGAAGGACCTGCTCTGATACCAATTGTTGGAAATAATACTGAGAGGGGGGGGGTGAATCAGTATTATCAGATCAATAAAACTTTTCAAATTTCATGCTCAGAAACATATACGCTACTTCAGTTAAGTGAACCTGCGTGTACACGCTACTGTGTCTAAAGCAACTAGCGTATATCCAGAAATCTTATGATTCAGTTAGCTTATCTTCAGTAAATGCATCAGAACATTATTAACCACATTGACAGTAAACAGGTGCAGTATAACAGAACAGATCATCACATAAAAGCCACACACATGAACACCATGATATAAGGTGGAAACCCAATGTGGGTGAAAACCACCTGCTGCAATTCGTCTCTTTCTTCTTTAATAAGAAACTTCTTTTACAATGTACTGGTGCAGTCCTTTACCAGTACGCAGGCTACAACCTGCAGAGGGCTACAACCCTCTCTCGTTTTCCAGCTACTTCTGGAAGGGAGCTACAACCCCCTCAGCTCTTGTACTAGCCGATCCATTTACTAGTACGTAGGTGCTGACCCTACAGAAGGCTACAACCTTCTTTCCTTTAGGGACCACGTTTCATCAATTTTCAGACTGGATCCATGAGTACAAAATAAACACTGCTTCAATACAATCATCAACTTATACTTGCATCATAATTCTCTAAATCACCCAATACTGAATCACTGAAACCCTGTCATCAAGAAAACAGAACATAAACCAGAGCCCAGAACTCTGCAACAACCACCAGAATCAACAGCAACCTGAAATATCAAATCTTATTATGCATACGCTACTTCGCTATACCAAAACCGCGCGTATACGCACTTTCTCCAAAGGCAACCCGCGTGCAGATCTAGAAATAATTACTTATACCTTCACTGTCAGATCCGACCCTTGCCAAGCGTCTCGAACAGATAACCAGCAATACCAGATCTTCTCACTTCGTCAGACACCCATTGCTTACACCTTTGCCTAATGATCTTCTCCTTATATAGCCTTAGGCCCTTCACAATACCACGGTCCAAAACCATAGTAACACAAAACCATCAACTTCAAAACTAGGGATCGACACGTCTGTCGAGACACCATGGTCAAAAACCATAGGCACAACTTCCAAGGACTAACCGCCACGGACCAAAGTTACGTTTTCACATGTACGCGCTTTTACTGAAGCGAACCTGCGTGTATACGGTGATTTTCCTTAATGAACCTGCGTATATCTCTTTCTTGTCCTGCTGTACTAAGATCTGTCCTCTGATTAAGTTTCCATCACTTGTACCTGCTTCTGAGTGAGTTGCCATCAAGGACAACACTTGTATCATAATGCCAACACCTTCTTAGTCAACACCCTTCTTAGCAATTTTATGTTTTGCATGACCAAATTATTGACTAGATCATAGGCGAATGGTGATACAGTTAGTTCCTTTCTCCAAATGGTCAACATTTTGAGTCTTAGTACCTTGCAGATGTTAGCATCTCCTTATAACAACAAGGACACAATCTTTTGCATGCTTTTTTGACGTAGTCTTGATGAGATGATGTTATAATTTTGTAAAAGTCCTGGAACACCTGAAAGATTAAGTCGTCACATCCCAAATCCAACATGAATGTGCCAAAGTTGAACTTTTCCATGAGTTCTAAGATTTTGCGCCGCTTTTAGAAAGAAGGAAGCATGATGTTGCTTAACCCTTGAAGGGCTTCTACTATCAGCTACAATGTCTCCCCTGTGATACCATTATTGTAAGGTGGTATAGGCGATGTTAAAGCTATGATCCTGCTAAAACAAGAGGAAATCGTGTGTTTGACCTACTTGCAAGGGTGCTCCAAGAATATGGGTCGTATGAGAGGGAGCATGGATGACTTGAGAGCCCAATTAAATTTCTTCCATTCTAGTTGTCCCACCTTAGATAGACATGTGTCTAATTCCTCCAACTTAAGAAGGGAATCTCCTAATCTAATACACTACAACTTGAATCCAAGTACAAAGAGACACTTACTTTTGACATCTTCCTTTCAGTTATCCTTTGATTGTTAAAGGATAACATCGATCTTCAAAGAGAAAGGCCTGTTCTTCTGCTCTTGCTTATGATCTGTAACATGTTGCCACTTTTGATCCACCGAAGTATTGTAGTGTAGAGGACCAGTGGATGTACTACTATGTTGATTCTTGAGGTGTTTCCAAAAGTAAAGTGATGACATTATGACTTGGCATCAATGGATTTCAATGCTTGGTCTTCTTTCTCTCTCTCCTTGGATTTCTTCAATAAAATTGATTTACCTCCTTTGAGTAGAGATAATAAACCCTTGTAGAAATAATAATAAATTGTTCTCCTACAATAATAACCTTGATCTGGATCTCCTATGCGGTGATACCACTCAAATATAATAGGAGTAAATCAATTGGAAACTTGGTCCAACTAGCTCAAGCTATTGGAGATAATAGAACATAACATCCTTTTCAGAAATCGATTTGTACTGAGCTTTAAATAAAACAAAATATAAATCTTTAGCCTCCATAAGGAAATTAAACACCTGCAAATAATAGCAAAGAAAATAATAACCCAACGCGACAATTGCTGGTGTAGAATAATTTTTCTTGCGAATAATTAAAGCCTCAAAATCGACCATCTTAAATCAACTTTGAACAAACCTTTATTATTTTTCTTCCTCCAAATTTTATGGGTATAGGTTTACTCCTAGAACATAGAGCTCCAACACTAGTTCTTGGTCTGCCCATAACATAACAAAGGCATGCCATTTGTCTATTTGATTATGGCCACCCACCACGTAATTACTCGATTCCATGAAAGGTCAACCTTGGCTAAGAGTAATGCTCTAGATTTTCTCGATTTGGCCAAAGAACTATCCTTTTAACTAACCAAATAACTAATGATATAGAGATTCGATGCAAGACATTTTTATTTTAAAGAGACAGAGCATTTACATTAATTTTGGAGCACATATACATAAAAATTTCCAAGGCATAATTCTTTAATTTATGGTTACCCACATTTGTTCAACCATTTCTAGTGAATGGTCTATTTTGTAATGTGCCCAAGCCTTGTTGCATGAGCCATGTATTGTTGTAATCCTTCAGGATTTCTATAAAGTTAGGGATTTAGTTATAAATTAGGTATTTCTAGTTATAATTGTTTCAGTTATTGTTTTCAAGTATAAATGTAACCTTCATTGAATGAATTAATACATAGATCACAACATTTGAATCAATGGAATTCTCCAAACTTCTTATCAGTGGTATCAGAGCCTGGATCGAACTCCGTTGAACCAGAACGCCTAGATCCTCCATTGTTGTAAACCAGTGAAGAAAATGTGCTTGTTGACCTAAATACTTAACTGTCAGCAGCATTGGTAGAGGCATGACCTGGTAGTGTACGCAACAACATTGGTGGAGTCAACAACATTGGTAGAGGTGTGCTTGGTGGAGACTCTGCTCTGGCAATTTTTTAATGTTGGTGGAGACTCTGCTCTGGTTGTTTTTAATATACATCATTTGGGTTATTAATGGTTTTTTTTCTATAAGTTAATACAAAAAATATTTAAAAAAAGAAGGAAATTTATGTTGTAATGATTGAAACATAATTTTTTTAAAGAATTTTGTTCCTGTTATCATACAGTTTTTTTTTTTAGAATTTTGTCATTATCTAGAAAAAAGATGAACTCCTTGGTATCTTAAATTGGGGTTGTTCTGTCTGGAAAGGAAAATTACCAAGAATGGTTCAGGAAGGTTAAAAATACACTTATTTTTAATGATTTGTGGGATGGAATCTGTGAAGGAAAGGAAGGGAATTCACCAGATCAGCCTAACGAGGAGAAACGGTTAGCAATCTGGAAAAGTAAGGATAAAAAGGCCTATGCCTTAATTTCCACTTTAGTCTTAGAATAGGTAAGCAGATACATTGCTCAGAATAAAATAGCATATGATGCCATAACAAAACTAAAAGGTCTTTATGATTCACATTCTGAATTGGAGATAATTCAGTTATTGTTGCAATTATTCAATTTGGAAATGATAGATAATGATCCTCTAAAACTTGCTTCTGAAATTAAAGCCAATCATGAAATTAAATCTACTGGAGTTAAAGTTGATTTGCAACTCACTGCCTTTATAAAATCTCTTTACCCTAGTTATTCACACTACTTGGAATCTCTCCAAGCTAGTGGGAAGTTAAAAGATTTAGATTTTGATAAATTAGTAGGGAAAATTGCAGAAAGAGAGAAGTATTTTGGCAAGAAAGAAACATCACATAATTCTAATATTGAAACCTTATGTCTTGCTAAAAAAGACCAAAAACCTCAAGAAGAATCTGAATGGTCTACCATTTCTAGTTTATGGTAATTTATGGTTACCCACATTTGGTCAACCATTTCTAGTGAATGGTCTATTTTGTAATGTGCCCAAGCCTTGTTGCATGAGCCATGTATTGTTGTAATCCTTCGGGATTTCTATAAAGTTAGGGATTTAGTTATAAATTAGGTATTTCTAGTTATAATTGTTTCAGTTATTGTTTTCAAGTATAAATGTAACCTTCATTGAATGAATTAATACATATATCACAACATTTGAATCAATGGAATTCTCCAAACTTCTTATCAGTGGTATCAGAGCCTGGATCGAACTCCGTTGAACCAGAACGCCTAGATCCTCCATTGTTGTAAACCAGTGAAGAAGATGTGCTTGCTGACCTGAATACTTAACTGTCAGTAGCGTTGGTAGAGGCATGACCTGGTAGTGTACGCAACAACATTGGTGGAGTCAACAACATTGGTAGAGGTGTGCTTGGTGGAGACTCTGCTCTGGCAATTTTTTAATGTTGGTGGAGACTCTGCTCTGGTTGTTTTTAATATACATCATTTGGGTTGTTAATGGTTTTTTTTTCTATAAGTTAATACAAAAAATATTTAAAAAAAGAAGGAAATTTATGTTGTAATGATTGAAACATAATTTTTTTAAAGAATTTTGTTCCTGTAATCATACAGTTTTTTTTTTTAGAATTCTGTCATTATCTAGAAAAAAGATGAACTCCTTGGTATCTTAAATTGGGGTTGTTCTGTCTGGAAAGGAAAATTACCAAGAATGGTTCAGGAAGGTTAAAAATACACTTATTTTTAATGATTTGTGGGATGGAATCTGTGAAGGAAAGGAAGGGAATTCACCAGATCAGCCTAACGAGGAGAAACGGTTAGCAATCTGGAAAAGTAAGGATAAAAAGGCCTATGCCTTAATTTCCACTTTAGTCTCAGAATAGGTAAGCAGATACATTGCTCAGAATAAAATAGCATATGATGCCATAACAAAACTAAAAGGTCTTTATGATTCACATTCTGAATTGGAGATAATTCAGTTATTGTTGCAATTATTCAATTTGGAAATGATAGATAATGATCCTCTAAAAATTGCTTCTGAAATTAAAGCCAATCATGAAATTAAATCTACTGGAGTTAAAGTTGATTTGCAACTCACTGCCTTTATAAAATCTCTTTACCCTAGTTATTCACACTACTTGGAATCTCTCCAAGCTAGTGGGAAGTTAAAAGATTTAGATTTTGATAAATTAGTAGGGAAAATTGCAGAAAGAGAGAAGGATTTTGGCAAGAAAGAAACATCACATAATTCTAATATTGAAACCTTATGTCTTGCTCAAAAAGACCAAAAACCTCAAGAAGAATCTGAAAGAAATACTAAGGGTAATAGAGGTCGAGGTAGGAAGAATTATAGAGGCAAGGGGGCAGAAATATTCAGGGAGATAGACAACAGAATGATAAACAAAGAATTTTTCCTGATAAAACAACTGTAAAATGCTTTAGATGTGGTAAAATTGGACATACAGCTACAAATTGTAGAATTCCCTGGGAGAAAATTAATGAAAGAAGAGAACATTCTTGAAAAAAAGATCATCTAATTCCAAAAAAAGGACAGTCTTCTAAGAATGCACATTATGTTGTTGCTCATTGTAATTTTCATATGGAAGATATATTTAGTACCTCTTTTTCTTCATGGCATGACAGTTGGATTTTAGACACAGGTGCCACTTGTCATATGACCTTTAGAAGAGATTTGTTTGAACAATTTAGTGATAATATTGATGGAGTAGTGTATTTTGTTGATAAGTCTCAAATCAAACCATCGGGGATTGGTTCTATTCAGTTAAAAATTCCTGGACTTTCTAATTATACTTTGAATGATGTTCTTTACATTCCTCAGTTCCAAAGAAATTTATTATCTCTTGTACAAATAAGACAATAGGGACATTCCATCCACATATTTGATGGTAAAGTGGAAATTCAAAGAGTAGCCGACAATAAAACTGTAATGACTGGTGTAGAAGAAGATAAATTGTTGAAATTGAAAGGTGTGTCGTCTGTTACATTGAACACAAATTATTTGGTTCAACAAAATGATACTTTGTCATCTTCTTTATTGTGGCATGCACGCTTTGGTCATATTAATTATGAAAGTATTAGAATTATGAGACAACAGGAGATTAAAGGACTTCCAACAGTTCCCAGAAAATTGACCACGTGTAATGATTGTATATTGGGCAAGCAACACAAACAATCTCTTCAGAATTCTACTTCTCGAGCTACAAGAAAATTAAGTCTCATACACTCTGATTTGTGTGGACCTATGCCTATACCAACTACGAATGGCAATAAATACATACTGACTTTTATTGATGATTATTCGAGGATGTGTTGGGTTTATCTGCTTAAGGAAAAATCACAAGTTTTTGATGTGTTTAAAAAATTCATCTCTTGATTACAAATGAAGCTCAACTAAATATTGGTACTATAAGAACTGATAATGGAGGAGAATATACTTCACATGTCTTTGAAAAATATTTGCAAGAGAATGGCATCAAACACCAGACCACAATACCATATAATCCACAACAAAACGGTGTTGTAGAACAAATGAACAGAACATTGCTTAATATGGTAAGGTCAATGATGTTTTTTAAGAATGTAAAATTGATGTTTTGGGGAGAAGCAGCTCTCTATGCAACATATATTAGAAATCGGTGCCCATCCTTTGTCATTAACAACAAAACTCCATATGAAATGTGGTATAATCGTCTTCCCGATGTTAAACATTTCAGAGTTTTCGGTTCTCAAAGATATGCTTTGATTCCTAAACAATAGAGGACTAAGTTGAGTGAAAAAAGAAGAAAATGTATTTTTTTAAGGTATTCTATGACTTCTAAGGCATACCGATTATATGATGAAGAGAACAAGAAATTTATTTTGTCAAGAGATGTAATTTTTCTTGAATCTGATAAAGATTCCCTCATTGTTGATAGACAACTTAATCAAATAGAAAAGTTTGTGCCTCAAAATTTTTATTATGAATCAGATAATATACTTCCACATCCTAAAGGGGGGATACCTATATTAGATTAGTCTATGGAGTTTCCTTCTCTCAATGATGATAATTCTTCTATTGATGAAAAATTGGTTGATGCAAGTGTTTCTACAGACATGACAGGGACAGAAACGGAAACAGAGTTGACAGGGATAGAAATGGAAAGAACTGAGACAAATGAAGAAGATGAGAAACTTCCTACACAACCTTTGCGAAGATCATCTCATATTTGAACATTTCTGAAGAAATATGATGAGTTTAAGACTGGAAGTTCCTTAGGTAACTATTCTCATTGTGAATTTAACTTTTCTATGGATTGTGAACCTACTTGTTTTGAAGAAGCTACTAGTTATGATCAGTGGAAAGATGCAATGCAAAAGGAATATGATGCTCTCATAAAAAATGGCACATGGAGATTGCTGGATCCACCTGTTGGCATCAATCCTATTGGTTGCAAGTGGATTTATAAAACCAAGTATAAAGCTGATGGTTCACTAGACAAACACAAGGCAAGACTTGTAGCGAAGGGATATTCACAAAAAGAGGGTATTGACTATACAGATACATTTGCTCCTACAGGTAAATGGGGCACTATTAGATCTTTGTTTGCTATTGCAGCTTAGAAAGAATGGAAAATTCATCATATCGATGTCAAAACTACTTTTTTAAATGGAGATTTGAAAGAAGATGCTTACATGTTTCAGCCAGAAGGTTTTTCCGTTAAAGGGAAAGAACAAAAGCTTCGCAAAATAATGAAGTATTTTTATGGCTTGAAACAAGTGCCACGAACATGGTATGAGAAACTAACTGAACATCTTCTAAAGTTAAATTATAAACATTTTGACCTAGATGATGCAACTCTTTTCATTAAGAAAGTTAGAAGATCAGTTGTATATCTAGTTGTATATGTTGATGATTTGATGATCACAGGAAACAATGATGAATATATATCATCTATTAAAAAGGAATTGAAAAAGGTTTTTGATATGACATATTTAGGTTTACTTCATTATTATCTTGGAATTGAAGTTGATAAAAAAACACAACATATTTTCATCTCTCAGAAGAAGTACATTGGTAAGTTATTGAACATATATAATATGATGGATTGTAATCTTGTTGCTACACCAATGGAGCATAATTTGAAACTTACTTCAGAAGAAGCAAAATCATTTGAATATCCAACAAAGTATAGGCAACTTGTTGGAAGTTTGATTTATATATCTATTACTAGTCTTGATATAACATTTGTTGTAGGAATACTTTCCAGATTTATGCATCATCCTTGTGAGGGGCATTGGGTAGCAACAAAAAGAGTACTGAAATATTTAAATGGAACCCAAACTTACGACATCAAATATACCAAAGTTTTAGACTTCCATCTTGTTGGTTATTCAGATTCCAATTTTGATGGAGATAAAGAGAATGGAGTCTCTACTTCTGGCTATTTGATGAATCTTGGATTAGCAGCCATCAATTGGAGATCATGCAAGCAATCTATTCCTGTTGATTCTACCACCGAAGCCAAATATGTTGCAGCAGCTCAAGCCACTAAGGAAATCATTTGGCTTTGAAAAATACTTGAATATTTACAGGAGAAGCAAAAAGCTTCAACTCCTTTATTTGTTGACAACTCTTCTGCAATTCAATTGGCCAAGATTCCAAAGTTTCATGATCTAACCAAACATATCAACGCCAAGTATCATTTGATTCGACATCATGTAGAGGCCAACACAATTCATCTGACACATTGTCCAACATCATAATGAATTGCAAATATCTTTACTAAAGCATTGGGATGTGAAAAGTTCAAAAAATTTAGATCTTTACTTGGTATGTCAGATGTCCCTTCAGATTAAAGGGGGGAAGTTGTAATCCTTCAGGATTTCTATATAGTTAGGGATTTAGTTATAAAGTAGGTATTTCTAGTTATAATTGTTTCAGTTATTGTTTTCAAGTATAAATGTAACCTTCATTGAATGAATTAAAACATAGATCACAACATTTGAATCAATGGAATTCTCCAGACTTCTTATTATTTATGAGGATAATTAGAATGGCCTTTCGGCCCCTACCTACAACATTCCATGACTATGTGGATTCACGCCCCCATGTAATCTACTAAAGCTACCTCTAAGGTAATTGGAACTCTCAGTAATGTTCCACAACCCCTCTGCATTGTCAATAGGTGGAGCGACCCAATGTACTTTTGCAATTGACCACCGAATCTTGCAAGTGATTCCCACAACCTCAGAGTTTTGATATTTCTGACAAATCCTCTCGATATTTTGACCTTCATTCACAATAATACAACAGATATTGGTTTCCCTACTTGGCGTCAATGGCTTCTTGGCCTCACATCCTTCCACACAATGGCTCTCCTAATTCTTATTCCTTAATATGATGCTTATATGGTCGCTTGACTCTAGAAGTTCCTATGCACTGGTCATGAGAACATGTGCGATTTTTCATTGAAGGTATGCCCACGCCTTGATTCTCCTACGATTGTTCCTTCTACAATATAGCCCAGGATCTGATAAAATTTTAGGATTCAGTTTTTCTTTACATAAATAATTCGACCCAACACTCAATGAAAATTCTGTAGTGCTCGAGATCTCTCGTTAGTTTCCCAGTGCTCAATAGAAGATCTAGAAGGTTCAAAATGGTCTCCGACAACCGTTGTGCAATCTGTGGCATGTGTTAGAACAAAAAAATCACCTCGATTTATTGGTGCTCACGACGTTAGAATCTTAGTCACAGGAGAAGTGTGAGCTTCCTTGCCGCATATGAATCACTGGTTGTCGTGCTGGAGGCTGATCCGGTCCAGCATGGGTTCGATATTGGTTATGTCATTGGACCTTATGCAGAGGGATATCACCTATATATCTTTTCGCTCAACCTTATAGCTCTTGACCCTCACAATCATTGCTTTGATCCACATAATTAACACACTATCCCTCGACCTCTCTGATGAAACCTGGCATATGAAAGGCTCTGAATTTAATGCTTTTATGCAATGACTGTATAAGAAATGGCGTGATTAATTTACCACTAATGGAGTCTTTACAATAATACTCGCTTCTACGAACCCTTCCTTCTGCAATAAAATAATAACCTTCGAACAATGCAGAAAGCTCCCTTTTTAATCAACTAATAAAACCAATTAGGGTGATACAAACTACTACCCAAGATAGAAATGTCAATTAGGGTGATAGTAAATCCCACCAAAGTTTTGTGCCTGAAACCCTCAGGTTGGCAGGATGCATAACTATTCTACCATTGTAAGATCCCAAACAATTAAATTTTAAATAGATTTGACACATTATAGTGTCCTAAAAATGCTTCAACACAGAACATGGAACACAAAGGGATTTGAGAAAGAAAAATGTAACTACTTAAATAGGAATAATTGTAAAATTGTTACATGCCCCGTACAAGTAAAACCGAAGACTACTCATCAATGACTGATCTAAGACATTGAAGCCCACTTGTGAATCTTGGATAGATCCGGGACACAAATGTCACCGCGGGTTTTTTCTCCCGGGATCAAGCTCGAACCTGGACACACGAGGTTCTCAACAAACACATAATAAGATAGACAAACTCTGAAAGATCTAAATGCCTAGCTTCTATCCCTTTAATAGGCTTGATGGACTTTCTAGAAACCTTACTTTATTATTTCCCCTCAAAAAATGAAGGCATACGGGCAGATCCCATGGGAAAATATCATGGTAAATACCATAGGCAGATTCCATCCATTTTGACCATATATAAAAAAAAGGAATATTACACCCAATTGCATATTGATGGATGTACCCTTTTAAAAGGTTAGTGAAATTTTAATGTGTACATAATTTCCAACATATTATTTGCATCTAATATATCACTAAAAAATATTTATTCATACTTTTAACTTGATTTGCAACTTTTGTGTTTTTTTTCAAGGAACATGAAAATTTTCAAAGGTTATGTGAAAAACAAGAATAGGCCGAAAGGGTGCATAACCGAAACCTACAATGAGGAGGAATCCATCAAATTTTGTGTAGATATGTACACAATATGGAATATGTTCGAGTATGACTAGTAGAAGTGAAGCTTGGGATGATAGAGGGGAGATGTTGGTCATTATCGAAATGCCTTATCTAGTGGGACTTCTATTGAAATGTATAATACCAATTTGTTACAAGGGATCTTGCACAATATAGATGAAGTTCAACCATGGATAGAGTAACTAATAAATACAACTTTATAAAAATATTTATTAAATATATTTAAAAAACTTGAATTTTCTTTTTTGACATTATTAAAAATTAGGATGCACTTGAGTGAAACTGTCAACAAAAACATCCAATCCAAAAAAGATGAGCCTTGTTACAAAAGTTCCACAACCAACAATTTATTGATTGGTTTAGCAAGTAGTTAATGCTATGTTTTTTTATTTTTTAATATTATACTATAATTATTTAAAATTCATTGAATAAGGCTATTATGATGTATGAAACTAAGATTATTTTTATATAGTTTTAAATTTCATGGTTTTATAAAGACATTTCATAAGTTCCAAAACCAACAATTTATTGATTGGTTTAGGAAGGGGTTAATGCTATGTTTTTTTTTTTTTTTTTAATATTATATTATAATTATGTAAAATTCATTGAATAAGGCTATTATGATGTATGAAACTAGGATTATTTTTATATAGTTTGAAATTTCATGGTTTTCTAAAGACATTTCATAATTTATAAGTGGAAGGAAAATAAATGATCTTTGATAACCTTAAATGGGTAGCACATGACACAAGGAAATATGCAACTAAGTATGAGGGTGACCAAATAAATGGGTGTAGGTTTCATATTAAAAGCTTGTAGAATATTAGGGTCACCCAAAATAGTGGTGTGTGCATAGATTCAAAAGCACTAATGAGATGAAGTGCAAAAGACAACAATCATGTATGTCTAATGACAACATATTATGGAGTGATGCAAGAAATAATCATGTTGGACTACCATTTTATGAAGTATCCCTTATTCAAATGTGATTGGTAGATGTACACAAGAAGAATGGAATGGAAGTTGATGAAATTGGTTTCACGATGGTAAATCTAAAGAGATGCTTAAGTAAGGACAAAGTGCAGGATGACCCATTTATTCTAACATTATAAGTGAAATAATTATTCTATGTACAAGCTCATATAGAGAATGATTGGTATGTAGTTCTCACATGTCATCCAAATGTATTGAGAAATAGCAACACGTATGAATTGGAGTATGAAAATATATCAAGCGTTGTAGACATTGAAGGGAGAAAATGCAAAGATGATGAAGTTATAGGTGATGGTGACATGGATTATTTTTGACAAGATTGTGAAGGCACATAGTTCGATTTTGATAGATAAGTACTATTCATGATTTATTTATCCATTGTTATATGTAATGAAACTGAAAATTACATTTTCATACTCTTAATTGTTTTGAATGTGCATGTATCAATTAATTGACTATATTTTTTTTGCCAATTTGCCTTAGTTTGACTTCAAGGTTGACATGTGGTTTGAGAAATCGTGACCCAGGGGTATCTAGGCCATCAAAATCACCCAAGTATTGCACACGAACTAGGCCACACTAACCCTTAACATCACTGGATTTTTTCCCACAGAGCTTCGAACCGATGACCTTCACATCATAGAGTGATTTAATAGTAAACCCCATCACCACCTATTCTACGCCCCATGGGAAATTGACTATATTTTTTACTTGAATGCCATTGTTAAATTTTATGGAAATGCACATATTGAATTTTTTTGGGACAAATTTTGAATATTTTCAAATTCCACCACCATTTCCTTCAAATTTTAATGTATATGAAGACAATCACTGTTGTAGTTTAGTTTTTTTCTCATTATGGTAATGATGGCTTACGATATGTTGTTGTTTTATTTTTTTAATAAGGCTATTTTAGATGTAATTTTATTTTCAGAGAACTATCACTATTTTGACTTTTATCCTTTTGTGATACATGGTGGTGGGATTTATAGAGATCTAAAATGATATTTTTTGTGTGTTGATAGCTATTTTTGAAGCGATGACATTTTCCATCTTCATTATTTCTTTATAAATGCATAATCTCATTATGAATGTGATTTTTGACGTCCTTGAATAGAATGCTTTATTTTTAATTCGAAAAAAACTTTCAAATATTTACAGTACATTAAATTTCTCTTATTGATATGTTATGAAATAAAACTTATTTGAGGGCAGGGCGTGGGGGTATTAACCAAAAGATAGTATGAGGGAGTCTCCTAATGCCCCAAAAATTAGGTATGAGGGATGTTCTAAATGATGAGCCCTAGTATTGGAACAAGAGTGTCACAAATCCCAAGGCTACCAACTTTTAATTATCAACTCAGGGTTTGTACAAACTTAAGAGGTGATAGTGTTATATGCACAATAGGTTAAGTTCTACCCATGCCACCTTCAAGCAATGGACTAGACTAAGACATGTAGATACCACTTTGAAAGGTCACTCAAGGAAATTGCATAAATAGAGGGTTCTATCCTAATTGCAAAAAAAGAAATATTATTCTACTTGCAAAATGGAATGAGAATGCTACTTGTTTGATTGCAAATGAAAACCCTAGTTGCATGAATGTAAAAGATATATTACTTGTAGAAATGGAAATATTAATCTAGTTGCATAATGTAAACTCTATGCTACTTGAAAGAATGTAAACACTAGTCTAATTGCAGAATATGAAAAGTTGCATTGAAAAGGAAATTAACCTATGCAATAACAATGCTTGTAATTGAAACCCTAAAAAAATATTAATTCAAGAAAATAGGTCTAATCTACTTTGCATTGATAAATCACCCTTTAATCATTGTGTTCAAAGAGACTTAGCTTTAGTGACAGAGTTCATTAGGCATTTCATAAGAAAGTCATCATTGTATTTCAAATTTGGAAATCTGTCCTCTAACCCTAATTGCATAATTTTGTTGCAGTGAAGAAAAGGTAGGTCTAAAGTGGTCTTTGGTCCTCCTCAATCATGGTTTTAGAGCCTAAGGGTCATTATTCAAGCCCAAGATATAAAACATAAAATTTTGGAGAAAATATGGTCGATTTTACACGGTGATATAGGATGTTATAGGATTGCTACATGATTGCTACAAGATTGCCCTGTTTTGCTACAGGATTAGATCTGTGAGCATCCTGAGGGAGGAAAAGGTGTTCTAAAGGTGGGAAATGGTATATGAAGGTGTATGAAGGTTTTATGAAGCCTATTCCAAACCTAGCACCTCTCAGAGACCATCTTGCACAAAAAAAATGCACAAGGTGTCCTTCAATGACCCTTAGATGTACTTTTAGTGGCAGAGTTTTGAGGGTGTTGTGAGATGAGGAGGAAGAGGTTGATTATGATAGGAGGAATGTAGGATGAATGTGACAACCCTGCAAGATACTAGTAGTACCTACAAACCAAACAAAAAATCCTCTTTGCAACTCGAAAATAATGCTAAACTAATGATCAACTTGAAGCAAAATGAACTAAACCAAAAAGGATAAGTTGAATTTTATGAAACTAAGTGAATGAAGGATGAATTGAATTTTATTACATCAAAATACAATCTAAATGACAACATGCATCTGACCTACATTCATGAAAGATTAACAAAGAATGTGATTTAACTCCTAAATATGCAAAAACAAAGTATGTAAAAGAACACTAATCCAAGGTCCAACATCTACAAAAGAAAGTAACCACATATTTTTGGTGTTCTAACACATATTCCTCAACCACACTTCCCATAAGAGAGGTGGTAGAGAGGCCTACACTGGTAACTTTTATGAGTGAATTTCTATCAAGTAAGAAAAGAGATGCTGCTAATAAGAGGCAATGCATGGATAACTTACACAAAGAGAGGCTAGAGCCTCTAGGTTGAGACCTAACCCAAGGGGACTCATCCCTTCACATGAAAGATAATGGTAAGATTTTCACTGACATAAAACAAAGTTCAAACATATCATGGAATGAAAATGACAAACTTAAGCTCCCAAACTCTCAATAGCTTCTTTTTGCTCTAAAATTTTGAATCCTATTAATCCATTTGACATATTTACTTATAAAAAAATGGCTGAGGGGTAGCCTCCTTGGAAAGAGGACTTCTTCCCTCCAAAATATTGAAAAAAGTGGATCTAGCTCCCTTAGATCCTCGCAATTCCTTGAGTGCATCAACTTCTAGTAGATCCTCGAGTTGTAAGTGAGTGATTTTAGGGATCAAGTCAAGTTGTAGGTGAGTAAATGTAGGGGACAAGCCTCCTACATCTCCTCTAGCTGCCTCCAACGTGCCTCTACATAGTAAATGCACTAAAAAAGAACTTGTTTCCTGAATATTAACCACATTAGGCCACGAGGTATGAAAAATACCTTTTAGTCTCCCTATTAAGCACATTATAGTCAAAAGATGTTAATAAATGCAAGGAAGAAGAATTTATAGGTTAGAGGATGGAAAAATGGGCCTTACAATATACCTCTTGATGGGGCCCATCACTAAAACCCCCTTGTAAGCTGCTATGAGGGGGCTCTTAATGCCCCCAAATGTTTCTACAAGGGTGTTCTAAAGCCCCCTCATAATTTACTACAAGTGACTCTCTTAACACCCCCGAAATATGCTACAAGTGGAGCTGCTAATCCCCCTAAAAATTCCTATGAGGGGGTTCTAAATGCCCCTCGTAAGTTGCTACAAGGAGGGTTCTTAATTATCCCCAAAAGTGACTATGAGGGGGTTTCTAAACTGCTCTTGTAAGTTGCTACGAGGGGGGTTCTAAATCTCCCTTGTATGTTGCTAAATGGAGTGTTTTAAACCACCCCAAAAAGTCACTTTTCGAGGGGGCTTTAGATCGCCCCAAAAGTGACTTTTTAGGGGCAATAAATACAACCAACCATGAAAGATGAATTTTGAGGGTTGTTGGAACCACCCCTAAAAGTCACTTTTGGGGGCAGTTCATAACTCTTCAAAATCTGCCCCTAAATGGATTGCCTTTTAGAGGCGATGCCTTTGGGGGGTTTCTTTAAAAACTACCCCCAAAAGTCACTTTTCAAAGGGGGTTCCGAACCACCCCCAAAACGTGACTTTTGGGGGCGGTCCATAACTCTTAACAACTACCCCTAAAAGGCTTGAATTTTAGAGGCAATGATTTTGGGGGGGTTAAAAAATTATCCCTAATGAAACGACCTCCAATTCCCACTTTAGAGGCAGATAAGGCACCCTCGCCCCCCCAAAAGTATTTTTTGTAGTGGTGAGAGGGTCTAAGCTATTAACTCTAATTGGGAGTTGGGGCATTCAAAAACCTTAACCATAATCCTAGATGACTACTATGACATAGTATAGTTGGAACAAGTTTTCTTGTTATTCTAATAGTTACTTATTCCATATATAATTAGAGGAAAGGAGAGATTCTTTATTAAAGAAATGAAGATGAAGACTACGTAGCAACTAATCATAGGCCATAAGTTCTTTTGCAACTCCATATTGATTCCATCTTTCTTTGTATCTTACATTACATATTTGTGAAGAAATTTGTAAGGCATACTCCACATTTTCATGATAAGCTTTCCCACATCAAGTTTCCTATGGTACATCTTGTTGTCATCATGTTGAGGATGGTGTACTTCTTTCACTACAATAGCATGTAACTCTTGATATTTGTTGTTAAAAACTATCCAATAGAACATCCAAGATAGTATATAAATAAGTAAAAATCGGAAAAAAAAAATTACTTGCTAATATTATGCATTCATCATTAGTTGTGTAAGTGACATGTTAGAACTTGAGGTTTGATGTCTATTATTCTAAACTAACTAAAAACAACTAAAATTTCAATTATAAATAAAAGATTTTTTAATAAATAAAAGATAGTAGCGGACTAAAGACAATGAAAAATCATTCACATACTTTCTACACTATCTATTACTTTCTATACTATCCATTAGATTATGCATTAAATGAAGAATATTATGAGATTATCAAATTTTTGCCATTCATAATTTAAAATTTTGAAATTCTTCAAATCCAATGCATTAAATGAATAATATTATGAGATTATCAAATTTTGGCCATTCATAATTTAAAATTTTGAAATTCTTCAAATCCAATTTCAATATAGTAAATTTTGTCAATAAATAGAATTCATTTTTATTTTATTTTTTTTCAATATGTGACGTTAACTTATTGCATTAAAAAAAAAAAAACATGAATTTAATTTGTTTTTTAACTAGCACAACTACATTTACCAATGTGATTGATAAATACTGATAGGCGTATATGAAACATATATACAACTACGTTTTCCATGTAGTTGGTATATGAAACATATATACAACTACATTTTCCATGTAGTTGATATACGCTGATAGGCTTATATCAACCACATTAATAATTATTAACGATATTTAAGATTATTAATAACTATATAAATATTATCAACCAAATTTAGGATTATTAATAACTATACAAATATTAACAACCAAATTATATATATATATATATATATATATAATATTAATATTATATTAATAATTTAAACTTCTAATATATATTAATTAATAATAATAATAATAATAATAATAATAACAATAAAGACCAATTATTTATTATTTATGATAATTAATAACTATACAATGGCAACTATATTCTTATATATTTATGATTATTATATTAATGCTATTATAATAACATAAACTCATAATAATAATAATATTAGTATTATTATTCTTAGGCTTTAGTATTTTTAATATTTACTTTAGGGTTTGAATACATTGGGTTAATTATTATCGATATTTAGGATTATTAATAACTATATAAATAACTATATAGGATTATTAATAACTATATAAATATTAACAACTAGATTATTCATATATTTTATCATATTAATATTATAATAATAATATAAACTCCTAGTATATATTGATTAATAATAAGAATAGCTCATAATAATATTAGATTATCATTATATTATTAAAATTATAAAAAAAATAACAATAATAATAATAATAATAATAATAATAATAATAATAATATCTGATTATAATATTATAATAATATTATATTATTATTATATTATTATAATAATATACAAATATAATTATAATAATAATAATAATATAATCAATATTGTAATAATATTCTATTATAATAATACCAATTATTTATGATAATCAATAACTATACAAATAATAGCAACTATATTCTTATATATTTATGATTATTATATGAATTTTATTATAATAATATAAACTCATATTATTATTATTATTATTATTCTTAGGCTTTAGTATTTTTAATATTTATCTTAGGGTTTGTATACATTGGGTTTATAATATTAGTCCCTTTTGTTTATTATTATCTAAGGGTTTAATACTAAAATCCCAAGGGATTATGAACCAACGGGAATAATATTAAACAAAAAGGACTAATATTATAAACCCAAGGAACTAATAAACACAACTCTTTAATATTATAAACCTAAGGAATTAGTGAACCCAACAGATAAATATTAAAAACCTAAGGGATCAAGAAGCACAAGGAATTGATATTACAAACACAAGAGAAACATAAAGATGACGATGATTGATATTATAAACCCAAGTTAATAATAAACCCAAAGGATTAATACTAAAACCCCAAGGGATTATGAACCGAAGGAAATAATGTTAAACCCAAGGGACTAATATTATAAACCCAACATTGGTAAACCCTAATATAAATATTAGAAAGACTAAAATAAACATGGTTTATTTTCATGGTGAGAGAATCCTTGTCACAATGTGACATTCAACCATGGTTGGCCATGGTTGTCTATGATTGACAATGGTTGACCATGATCGATATTATAAACCTAAGGGAATAATAAACCCAAGGCATTGATATTATAAACCCCAAAGAATAATAAAACTAAGTGATTAATATGAAAACCCCAAGGGATTATGAACCCAAGGGAATAATATTAAACCCGTGGGACTAATATTATAAACCCAACATTGTTAAACCCAAATGTAAACACTACAAACACTGAAATAAACATGGTTTATTTTCATGGTGATTCAATCTTTGTCAAAATGCGACATTCAACCAAAGGACTAATAATATAAAACCAACATTGGTAAACCCAAATATAAATACTACAAATACTAAAATAAACATGGTTTATTTTGACGGTGAGACAATTCTTGTCACAATGCGACATTCAACCATGGTTGACAATGTTTGGCTATGATTGACAATGGTTTACCATGATTTATATTATCAACCAAAGGGAATAATAAACCCAAGGGATTGATATTATAAACCCAAATGAATAATAAACCCAAGGGATTATGAACCCAAGGGAATAATATTAAACCCATGGGACTAATATTATAAACTTCACATCGAGTAAAGGCAAATATCAATACTACAAACACTAAAATAAACATAGTTTATTTTGATGGTGAGACAATCCTTGTCACAATGCGACATTCAAACATGGTTCACCATGTTTGGCTACGATTTATATTATAAACCTAAGGGAATAAAATAACCCAAATTTTGATATTATAAACCCAAATGAAAAATAAACCGAAGGGAGCAGTACTAAAACCCCAAGGGATTATGAACCCAATGGAACAATATTAAGCCCAAGGGACTAATATTATAAACCCAATGTGCATAAACCCAAATATAAATATTACAAACACTAAAATAAACATGTTTTATTTTCATGGTGAGACAATCTTTGTCAAAATGTAACATTCAAGCATTGGACTAATATTGTAAACCCAAATATAAATACTACAAACACTAAAATAAACATGGTTTATTTTGTAATATAAACCCAAGGGAATAATGAACCCAAGGGATTGATATAATAAACCCAAAGGAATAATAAACCCAAGGGATTAACACTAAAACCTCAAGGGATTATGAACCCAAGGAATTATTAATATTAAAAAGTTGAAGAACGAAGAAAACCAATAATTTGATATTATAAACCATTGGGAATTAATAAACCCAAGGGAAAAATACTTTATTAAAGCCTTGCTTTCAAATCCTTCCTATCAGGACTAAAACCCTCTCATTAACCTTTATAAAACCTTCGCTAACCCTTTAGCCGCACATATATAACCTTTTCCTCTTTAAACCTTGGTTACATATATATTTAGCGCATAAACCTTCTATTTGTGCTATTTTCTTAATAAACCAATCAAAAAGGAAATATATGCTTGCCACACCTTTTCCGCCTTGGTACGGCCTTGGCACGCTTTTTGAGATCCAAAATCCGAACTTGAAATGTTATCGATGGGAACCTATACCCTTATCGGGTCCGTAGGACTGATTGGATCAGTGCATTGAAGTGGCAGGGAACGGACCTTTGAATCAGTGCAATCACGATCACGCGATTAAGTGTGGACTGTCAGATCGAGATTCGGATCGACGGTCGCGATCTAATCGCTGATCGCTAATCACAGAGGTCAAGCGCAGAGACAGTGGATATGCGATATGTCGATACGCCGATAGCGATAAAGCGCCAATCGGCGATCGAAGATCGGAGCGATCGCTTATCAGGGGTTGGAGAAGTGGCGCAGCGGACTTGCGATGGACCGAGAGCAGACCCAACAATAATTATAGGTGCCGGTGTATTATTTTTGAAGTCCGGCCATGGGTTCGGAGCGGGGTTTTTTCCCGTATTCCTGTGTATTTCGATAAATGTTGATGTCCCGGGGTTTTAACGTAAAGGAGCAATGTAATGCTCCCGATAGTGTAAAAGGCTCCGATAATAATATCTGATTATAATATTATAATAATATACAAATATAATTATTATAATAATAATAATATAATCAATATTATGATAATATATTATTATAATAATAACAATAAAGACCAATTATTTATGATAATTAATAACTATACAAATAATAGCAACTATATTCTTATATATTTATATATTTATGATTATTATATGAATTTTATTATAATAATATAAACTCATAATAATAATAATAATAATATTATTATTATTATTATTCTTAGGCTTTAGTATTTTTAATATTTATCTTAGGGTTTGTATACATTGAGTTTATAATATTAGTCCCTTTTGTTTATTATTACCTAAGGGTTTAATACTAAAATCCCAAGGGATTATGAACCAACGGGAATAATATTAAACAAAAAGGACTAATATTATAAACCCAAGGAACTAATAAACCCAACTCTTTAATATTATAAACCTAAGGAATTAGTGAACCCAACAGATAAATATTAAAAACCTAAGGGATCAAGAAGCACAAGGAATTGATATTACAAACACAAGAGAAACATAAAGATGACGATGATTGATATTATAAACCCAAGTTAATAATAAACCCAAAGGATTAATACTAAAACCCCAAGGGATTATGAACCAAAGGAAATAATGTTAAACCCAAGGGACTAATATTATAAACCCAACATTGGTAAACCCTAATATAAATATTAGAAAGACTAAAATAAACATGGTTTATTTTCATGGTGAGAGAATCCTTGTCACAATGTGACATTCAACCATGGTTGGCCATGGTTGTCTATGATTGACAATGGTTGACCATGATCGATATTATAAACCTAAGGGAATAATAAACCCAAGGCATTGATATTATAAACCCCAAGGAATAATAAAACTAAGTGATTAATACAAAAACCCCAAGGGATTATGAACCCAAGGGAATAATATTAAACCCATGGGACTAATATTATAAACCCAACATTGTTAAACCCAAATATAAACACTACAAACACTGAAATAAACATGGTTTATTTTCATGGTGAGTCAATCTTTGTCAAAATGCGACATTCAACCAAGGGACTAATATTATAAAACCAACATTGGTAAACCCAAATATAAATACTACAAATACTAAAATAAACATGGTTTATTTTGACAGTGAGACAATTCTTGTCACAATGTGACATTTGACCACGGTTGACGATGTTTGGCTATGATTGACAATGATTTACCATGATTTATACTATCAACGAAAGGGAATAATAAACCCAAGGGATTGATATTATAAACCCAAATGAATAACAAACCCAAAGGAATAATATTAAACCCATGGGACTAATATTATAAACTTCACATCAAGTAAAGACAAATATCAATACTACAAACACTAAAATAAACGTAGTTTATTTTGATGGTGAGACAATCCTTGTCACAATGTGACATTCAAACATGGTTCACCATGTTTGGCTATGATTTATATTATAAACCTAAGGGAATAAAATAACCCAAATTTTGATATTATAAACCCAAATGAATAACAAACCAAAGGGAGCAATACTAAAACCCCAACGGATTACGAACCCAAGGGAACAATATTAAGCCCAAGGGACTAATATTATAAACCCAATATTCATAAACCCAAATATAAATATTACAAACACTAAAATAAACATGTTTTATTTTCATGGCGAGACAATCTTTGTCAAAATGTGACACTCAAGCATGGGACTAATATTATAAACCCAACATTGGTAAACCCAAATATATATACTACAAACACTAAAATAAATATGGTTTATTTTATAATATAAACCCAAGGGAATAATGAACCCAAGAGATTGATATAATAAACCCAAAGGAATAATAAACCCAAGGGATTAACACTAAAACCTCAAGGGATTATGAACCCAATGAACTATTAATACTAAAAAGATGAAGAAAAAGAAAACCAATAATTTGATATTATAAACCATTGGGAATTAATAAACCCAAGGGAAAAATACTTTATTAAAGCCTTGCTTTCAAATCCTTCCTATCAAGACTAAAACCCTCTCATTAACCTTTATAAAACCTTCGCTAACCCTTTAGCCGCACATATATAACCTTTTCCTCTTTAAACCTTGGTTACATATATATTTAGTGCATAAACCTTCTATCGGTGCTATTTTCTTAATAAACCATTTACAAAGGAAATATACGCTTACCACACCTTTTCCGCCTTAGTACAGCCCTGGCATGCTTTTCGAGATCTGAAATCTGGACTTGAAATGTTATCGACAACAACCTATACCCTTATCGTGTTTGTAGGATTGGTTGGATTGGCGCATTGAAGTGGCAGGGAACCTAAGGGAATAATAAACCCAAGGCATTGATATTATAAACCCCAAGGAATAATAAAACTAAGTGATTAATACGAAAATCCCAAGGGATTATGAACCCAAGGGAATAATATTAAACCCATGGGACTAATATTATAAACCCAACATTGTTAAACCCAAATATAAACACTACAAACACTGAAATAAACATGGTTTATTTTCATGGTGAGTCAATCTTTGTCAAAATGCGACATTCAACCAAGGGACTAATATTATAAAACCAACATTGGTAAACCCAAATATAAATACTACAAATACTAAAATAAACATGTTTTATTTTGATGGTGAGACAATTCTTGTCACAATTCAACATTCAACCATGGTTGACAATGTTTGGCTATGATTGACAATGGTTTACCATGATTTATATTATCAACCAAAGGGAATAATAAACCCAAGGGATTGATATTATAAACCCAAATGAATAATAAACCCAAGGGATTAATACTAAAACCCAAGGGATTATGAACCCAAGGGAATAATATTAAACCCATGGGACTAATATTATAAACTTCACATCGAGTAAAGGCAAATATCAATACTACAAACACTAAAATAAACATAGTTTATTTTGATGGTGAGACAATCCTTGTCACAATGCGACATTCAAACATGGTTCACCATGTTTGGCTACGATTTATATTATAAACCTAAGGGAATAAAATAACCCAAATTTTGATATTATAAACCCAAATGAATAATAAACCGAAGGGAGTAGTACTAAAACCCCAAGGGATTATGAACCCAAGGGAACAATATTAAGCCCAAGGGACTAATATTATAAACCCAATATTTGTAAACCCAAATATAAATATTACAAACACTAAAATAAACATGTTTTATTTTCATGGTGAGACAATCTTTGTCAAAATGTGACATTCAAGCATGGGACTAATATTATAAACCCAACATTGGTAAACCCAAATATAAATACTACAAACACTAAAATAAACATGGTTTATTTTATAATATAAACCCAAGGGAATAATGAACCCAAGGGATTGATATAATAAACCCAAAGGAATAATAAACCCAAGAGATTAACACTAAAACCTCAAGGGATTATGAACCCAAGGAATTATTAATATTAAAAAGTTGAAGAACGAAGAAAACCAATAATTTGATATTATAAACCATTGGGAATTAATAAACCCAAGGGAAAAATACTTTATTAAAGCCTTGCTTTCAAATCCTTCCTATTGGGACTAAAACCCTCTCATTAACCTTTATAAAACCTTCGTTAAACCTTTAGCCGCACATGTATAACATTTTCCTCTTTAAACCTTGGTTACATATATATTTAGCGCATAAACCTTCTATTGGTGTTATTTTATTAATAAACCATTTACAAAGGAAATATACACTTACCACACCTTTTCTGCCTTGGTATGGCCTTGGCACACTTTTCGAGATTTACCTTTTCGCTTATTGCAATCACGATTCTTTGCGGGTTTTGTTAACAAAGACCTCTATCGCATCTGATATGCAATAATGCGATTTCGGATCTCAACATTTATTAACTGTGCCACATAACATCATCGGGTCCGCTCCTTTGTATGTCGCATTACTTCTCTGTCGTTGATATTCTCCCGAAAGATCCAAAGATTCACATTGGTTTCGGGTTGACCACACACACGGGGGTTAACTGCCCGATAAAGTGGTTTCCCCACTCCAACTCTTTGCCACACATCGTGATATGTGTGGAATCGGTTGATCAATGCTTAAACCACTTACCATCTACTCCTTGCCCAAAATACCGCCTAAGGTTATAAAACCACCTTTTCTCTGCGTTAACACCTGCACTCCTTCACCGTGCGATGACTATCTATCTATGAGATCGACAGTTCTCGCTCTTTTTCGTCACGCCGTTGATCTATAAGATCCAACAGTTCCCGTATACTAAAACCACACTTCTTCGTTCATCCCTTTAAATTGACTTTAATTCATTCTTCAATGTTTTCTCTATGTTTTCGGTTTTTCTTCAGGGTTTCTTTCTTCAACTATTCTGCTACTCAATTCTCTTTGAGCCTCAATCCTTTGCGAATTCCCACTTCGCTTCCTCTCTAGAGCTTCGTCTGATTCTTCAGCTAGATTCCAAGATCCCTAATGACTCCTCTGAATCATTCTCTCCTCTGCTAGGACTTTAGCGTTGGAACCAGGGGCACTAAAGGGTAAAGCTCACACTGTAAACATTTTTAAAAAGCACAAAACTCCATGTATAAGTGTTGGGACTTGAGGGCTGGAACCAGGGGCACTAAAGGGTAAAACTCACACTGTAAGTGTCTCGAGATGAGTGGTTCGGGCTTACAAAAACTTTAAGTTTTTTTAACAGGTTTAAGATCATCAATAGAAATATGTTGTATTGTTCAAACTAAACAATGATTAATAAAATTAATAAATTTAAAAAAATTAACAATGATTAATAAAATTATAATTTTATAACATTTTTAAAATAACGATAAAATAACCTAAAAAGGTCTTTTATTTATTAAATCATTTTACAATAACAATATTTTCATGTGTCCTGCCTATGTTGTATAACTCAAACATGAAACCTTGAAAGAAAAAATCGTGTTAATGATAGTTATTAAGTAGGCATTAATATGCATGCATTGACTAGTCAATAAGTATTTCTTTAAGCGATGACAATGATTTTTACTTTTACTATGAGCATGAATAGAGAAATTGTCATCGTATTTTATTAAAAATAATAATAAATGAAAACGATTATTATACATGTTTAGATTGATAATAAAAAAAGGAGAAAATTCATAAACACAAGAAGGTTCAGAGAAAGAGATGATCTCACATAAACATTTGAATTTTACATACAATGTTTATTTCATAGACTCCCACTCTGTATAGCTATATGTTCCTTGGTTTATCAAGATACCTCATCTCATTCAATAAATTAACAGAGACTTGAGTGCTTTCTAAACCGAAGTCAATTAATAAAAAATATACTGAAACCCTAAATGTTTCATAAAGTGAACCTTTAGAGAAAACCTAAAATGTTTGACAAAGAGACGATGTCCACCATTGCTAAACAATGACTATGAGTAAAGAAACTCTGATCAATACCCGACAATTCATTGCTGGAAAGAGCTGCGTAAAAACATAGACCCAGATTTTGCCAAAGTCAAGTGGCTACTATTGTCAACTGCTAAAACTCTTTCACAGGAGGGGCACATGGTAACGGTTGACGTAGGCCTGAGAGGTGGCAACATTTTTAAAGCTTTCAGTTTTTCCAGCTCTATGCGAAGTTTTCTGTTCTCGTCTGTAAGTGCCTCATTATATCTCTTCAGAAGCTCGCAGTCCATTTCCATTTTCTTAAGCTTCGTCCTGAAAAAAATTCATAACATTTAATTAACCTATAACAGAAATGAGTCAATAAAATTGTCAACACAATAGGATCTCCATCGGATCAAAAGTTTTTCGAACTATAAATTTGCACAACAATTGATTTCCAAGTCATTCTTCATAGTTACAGGCCAAATTATGTAGCTGTTGATTCCAAAATGGAACTTTCCATATGAATTTTGACATGCAAAATACAATGAATCAATAAAGTACTAGAGCTAACCTTGCTTGTCTATTCTGGAACCACACCTCAACTTGTCGATGGAAAATATTCAACTGTAAGGCCAACACATGCTTTCTTTTTGCGAAACAAAAAGAAGTTACATAAGCCAAAAGCATGACGAAACACAAACGATAGAGCAATAACCTGTAAGTGAATACTGTGTATAGAAACTTACAGGTTCGGCACCCTGTTCTTTCTGAAGCTTTCTTCCAAAACAACACATTGTTCTCTGGACAGTCTAAGCTTCTTCCTGGAACAACCCTCCTCTTCTACATCGCTGAGCACCCTCGACCAAACTCGGTCATTCTCCAACTCCTCGCCATCATCCCATCTTCGCTTGATCTCCGCATAGCCATTCCCGAGGTTAATCGCCTTGGAATCCATGGTGTTGTTGGGCAACGACACATCAATGCCGCCTGCATCTTTGTTGGATAAACAGGACGATGCTAATTTGTTGGCATCGGTTTGCCATGACACAACTACCTGATGGTGTCGGGATGAATGGGAACTTTTACTCTCACACAGGAAGTGCATTTGCAGCATTTCAACCTGCAATCAGGTGGTGAAGATCAAATCAAGGCGCTTCTGCTTGATGTCGCTGGACTTCCTTGTTCTCTTGCGGCTTTTATCACAAAATCACAGTTTGCAGTTCCTAAACTCTTGCATTCCTTCTTTCCTTCATGTAATGAAATTTAACATTAGAATTTAGGAAATAATTCAATCAGACACCAACTACACCAAATTATCAGAGACAGCTGGGAGAGGATGGAAATAATTAAAAACGCAATCACTAAGAAAGGGTTTCTCCAATGCTGAAACCTAAAAAAATAGTAGGTAGAGAAAAGGAAGGCTATCAAAGATTTGTCACCTTTTTTACCAGATAGAAGCCGAGAGGGGATCATGCATTCATCCGTCAAATCTCTGCAACTGTATCAATTTGCATTACACGCATAGTTCTCGACATACACTATCTTACATTTTCGGGACATACACTATGTTACATCCCTCGAGTGAAGCTTCATCTAATGTGTCGCTCCATCTAATGTGTGGTTATCTACATGGAGGAGGCCAATTGAAACAGTAAGTGATGGCTATATGAAATTGAAACTATTAGTGATTGCCACGCTAAATCAATGTCTTACATCCCTCTGGCCACGTTTCGTATAGGAGAATTGAAACGGTGAGTGATGTGTAGGCGGAATTGAAACTGTTGGTGTTCCTAAGGTAATTGAAACGGATGGTGATGGCGATTCATACATTTCACAACCATTTTTAATCTTTCCACTTCGTCTTAATCATAATAGGTGGCGATTAACAAATGGTATGGTAAATTTTTAATCATGGTATGGTAAAAAATTAATTTAAGTATGCTTTAAACATGTGATTTAGACATGCAAGTAAGTTAGTGGTGTGAATTCTATCCATTGATATAGTGGCAACCACGAGAATATATTGACATCTTTCAATTTAGGCCATCCAATCAAAAAGATTAATTAAGAAAATGATTAAAGTGCCCAACTCCAATAGGAGGGACGCCTATCAGCATAAATATTCCATTTAAAAGTGTGTATTTGAGATTAAAGTGTTTTTTTTAAACGTAAATATATATTTAGTGACCTATTTTTAAATAAGGATTTCAATATTTTAAATTTAATATCAATAATTATTAGATTAATATTAGAGATTTAATCTCCATAAAATATTCTAAAATATATTTAATAATATATAAATTAAAAATTGAACTTAACTTAATATTATTATTAAAAATCTTTTAAAATATTCTTAAAAAATAAATAAATAGATAGTTTAAATAAACGATTTTTAAAATAATTACATTATTAAAATTTGGTAGATGTTTTGAACTAACTAATATATATATATAGATGTAGATATAGATATATAAGTAAATATTGATAAATATTTTAAGTTTTTTAAATATTCTTTTACTATTTCATTATAAATAAATTAAATTAAATTACACAGCAGTTGCGTTAAATACATGAATAGCATATATACTTGGTTCAGTTCATGCATAAATATCATATATACTTGGTTCAACTAATTACATAAAAAGATTTACGTGAACAATAAAAAAAAAAAAATAGAATCAGAAGAAAAAGGAAAATTCAGACTTTTAACCTAGAAAGTTGAAAAAACATTAATAAAAAAATAATATTTTACGATGTGACGCTCCGCATTGAGGTAAGAATGGCGTGCACAACTAAGAAAGAACGACGCAATTTATTGTAGTTTATTTGAAAATTCATATCGCTACGGATAGTAAGTTCACCTACGTATATTTATGGCATATCCATATTTATTGTTGAGTTTTAGAAGAAGATGACGTTCCATGATATTTTACGTAATGTGTCGAACCCTAAAAGCAATGTTCAAAGCGTAAATCTGATATTAATGGAGGATGGTGGTGAGAAAGAGACTGTGTAAGATGGCCAGTAGGCGGCATTAACTCCGCCATGTTTCTTATGCGGATGATGACCCCGGTGATATGCAGGTTGAGATGAGGAGCAATAAACTAAAGATGTAGCCATGGAGAGCAGAATAATCAGCAAATATTTCTGGGGTTGAGCCGTGGCTCGCAGAAATAAAAATCACAGATAGGAATTACTAGAGCTGCGATTCTCCAAAAGAAGAAGAATAGATGGAAATACGGAGTCTATTTGCTTGTATTTATGGTGGGAACAATTGATATAAAATGATGAGATAAGATTGGCGAGAGGCAGATTTGATTTGGAAACGTGCTCCAGCTGTTTGGTTTTCTGGAAGGTTGACAAATACATTTCATGAAGCAGCGCTGAGTCTCCGGGTAGATAATGGGGTTGTTTATAAGAAAGTGCGTCGAGCAAATATCTTAATGTGAACTCCACTTGTGCAGTATATCCTTTGAATGGTTTGGACTTTGACCATTTCTACTCAGACAGAGTGGAACATTTCACAGTCTGATAAAAGTAAATATATGCGGCTTCCTGGCTCAGGAGCCTCTTTTATAAGCATCTTTGGACAGTGGCAATAGTAAAAATCAACTGAACATTTCTATATGTATTATATTGTAATTGGAACTTGGAACTCATTTATTATTAAATGTTGTGGAAATTTTGGTTGGAATCCCTGAAGTTTTTTTATATTTTTAGTGAAAATTTTTGCTAAAATTAAATTAAATTTTATTTTATTTTTTCATTAAAATTTAATATGTATGGTTTAAAGAGAGTTAAAAAAAAAAACTCTAAAAACATGTTCTAAAGGTTCTAAATTATAGAGAGTTCACAACAACCAACCTTTACTGAATTATCAACCAATTAAACTAAAAAAAGCAAAAAATCCTCCTAAAAGTCTAAGGGATAAAATACGACTTTTATCTATATAAAATGATACCATTGTGGATGGATTAAGAATCTTATGTTTACTTACTTAACTATAGAAAGCATGTGTCCTTCCATTAAATATATTGAAGTCACATGCATGAAATGTAATGAGACACGCGGTTAAGGGATTTTTTTTTTCTCATCAGTTGACAAATCGTAGAGAGTGATTGATATTTGCCTAATTCATTCAGGCACAGGTAGTACAACTCTTTTTCATAAAGTCATGGAAGATTATGTATAATTTATTGAATATCTACGGGTCGTACAAATCTTTTTCATAAAGTTGTGGAAGATTATGTATAATTTATTGAATTATCTATACAAAAAAAATGGGGAGGCTCAATCGCCGGCAATCAACTACAGGATTTATAGACTCTTTCAACTTGTAGAATTTAATAACTACGAAAGGTTGCGTCCAAGTTACTTATGGCATTTTCACCTTTATATTGTATGGATCACAAATTGTAAAATTTTGTTGTTGCAATGAATTTTATTTCACAAATAATGTGATTCGCACGTAGATTACTTTTGAATGGTCAAATTTAGCCCAGTGATGTGCAGTAATGAATGAGAACGGCTCACATTCAGATGAATGATCTTGATTTGACAGGGTTGACTAAACTAAGTAAGGCTGATGTAGGTTTATAACATTATTACATTTATTATATAAGTACGTGCTTTCTGTTGTTTGTTACAATTCAGACCACATAAAATATTTGCTAACGTTATTATACTTATTAAAGAAAGTTTGTGATGTATTGATTACTTTGTCAAATTTGCTAACGTTATTAGGCGTTGTTCTATGGAGTTAATAAATTGGCTCATAAAGTTATTTTTTTAATGGAATTTAGTTATTTTTTTTTTTTTTTTCAAAAAAATCTAATTATATTAGTGTTTGAATTGTTTTTTATGGTGGAAATAGTTTCAGCATCATCAAAAATCTCTTCACATTCAAAATCTTGAAGTTTGACAATTGTAATTTAAATTTCTCAAAATTTTGAATTTTGACAAAAATCATACCAAAATTTCCACTATTTTCTAGATTAATTTGTGGTCTTAATAGACCTCTCTACATTATTATACTTACGAAATAAAGTTTATAGAATACATTGTTAGTTACAATGTACATTGATTACTTTGTCATCGTTATACAATTTATATGTTAATTTATTTATTTATTATTATTATTTATTTATATTATGATTTGTAGCTGCATTTAAATTTTCTAAAGATAAAAACATCATCATGAGACATTAATAATAAATAATTGTTATTTGTAATCATGATACACTAATACAAAGGGAAATAACTCCAATACTAACTAATGAAATAATAAAAATATAGTCACCTCAACTTCACCTTGTTAGCACTCTTCCACATGGAAAAATATTATAGCCCTCTCTGTAGTTAGATGATGATTATAGATTTTCTATACATTTCTATAATTATTTTTAAGAAGAGATCCAAGCGGGGAAGTACATGTGGCCTATGCATTTCTATATATATTTTTAGGAAAATATCCAAGCGGGGAAGTACATGTGGGGAACAAAACATTATGTAGTGAGGGTGTGTGGAATAAAAGAATGTAAGAACATTTATGTAGTCAGGATGTGTGTGGAATATAACTTTTTTTTTGTAAGTTTAGTATGATTATATCTTCATTATGTCTAATAATTTATTTTTTGTAGGCTTGGTAGGACTATATCTTCATCATGTCTAAAATATCACCCCGATTGGGGCAAAGATGAGCACTCAATCACCATCTATCCAAGACCTCTTGACCTTTTTTTGTAAGCTTGGAAGGACTACATCTTCATTGTCTATCCAAGACCCCGTGAACTTTTTTTTGTAAACTTGGAAGAACTACATCTTCATCATGTCCAATATATCAACCCGATCATGACGAGAAATTAAACCGGTGACTTCACATTAAAGAGCGCCTTAAAAAAATACTAGATCACCATCTATCCAAGACCCCTTAACTTTAAAAACAATATAAAAGTTAAAATATTCAAAATATTTTATAATTTAATATATTAAAATTATAGAAATCTATCATATATAAGTTATAGAGTTTTATAAAAATATTTATATAAAATATTACATTTTTAAAAATAATTTATTAATTTAAATATATATATAAAATATTACATTTTTTTTATTAATTTAAATAGTTAAATAAATTTATGTAATAAAGTTAGTATGAAATTTTCTTAAAGCTTATGTCTTTCAATATTTTAACTTATGTTTTTTAAAGTGACAATTTTCTTTTAAAAAAATCTAATTGGAAAAGTATGCTAGAGATGTGGGAAAAATAAAGTGACAATTTTCTTTTAAAAAAATCTAATTGGAAAAGTATGCTAGAGATGTGGGAAAAATAAAATTTGTGTGGTAGGGAGAGTATGTATGAGAGAACATGTTTGGAAGGAATGCTTTTGTGGAATATAAAACAAAATTTTTCTTCTACCTCAAATAATTTTAATTTTAAAATAACATTAAAATTATTGTATTATTTGAGATATTAAAATTATAAAATTATATATATTTTAATTTTAAAATAACATTAAAATTATTGTATTATTTGACATATTAAAATTATAAAATTATTTATATATATATATGAGATTACATTTTTATAAAATAATTTAAAATTTTTAAAACTCAAATAAATTTATATAATAAAATTAATACGAAAAAAAATAAAAACTTATTTATTTAAAGACTTCATTAAAAATTTAAATAGTAATTTTTTTTTAATCTAAATCAATTTATCCGTTTAAAAATTATAAAATTTCTAACCAACAAAAAAAAATTCTTTAACCTAGTTTAACTAAATAAACATTTAAAATAACTATTTTTAAATGTAAGTTTTAAATCATATAAATTTTTTTAGAGTAAAATAAATTGAAAACTTATAATAAGAAAACTTACCTAATTCAATTAAAAAAGTTTTAGATTCAAAATTTTAAACTCTACTAAAAGTGATTGATATTTGCTTACAAAGTTTTACAAATTAATAAAATATTTAATAGATATTTACATAAAAATGTTAGTAAATTTAAAATGTAAAACTTTCAAATGTTTAAAGAAATAATAAATATTTATAAATTTTATAACTATTTTTAAACTTAAAATTTTTATTTAAGATTAAAAAAATATAACATTTAAAAATACTGATGATGATGACTATTAATGTTCATTAAGACTAATGTGATCTATGAAACCTTAAGAAAGTAAAAGATTATTTGAGATTTTGTAATCTTTTATTTCTATGATCAAAAGAAGGGAAATAAGCGTTTCTAGATCACTACAATTTTGTTGACTTAACAAGTTAAGAAGGTTGGTAGTGATCAGGTGCTCAAAATTATGCTCAAAAATCAAAGTGTCAAAATCTTGTTAGACTTAGCTTCATATTAAAGAGCTCGTCATTCTGATTCCAACAGTGTGAACGACACTCAAATCCAAGCTCGTATGCAGAAGTTAGAGCAAGTCAAAGTTCAAGTTTGACTTGCTCACATGGCAGGATTGGATGATGTGACAAGGTCCTTCAGAAAATGAGGAGGCGCCAAGTGGAAAGCTACCATTGGCCCCTGCATGTCGCAAATTGCAATCGCAAGCAGCTCACTGTTAGAAATTGGCCCCCAAGCATGGAAGGGTACGATGCGATAAGGCAAGCAGAAAGGTTTTCAAACAAATGGTCGGAGGCACGATACGATGGATCGCAACCGCAAATCGACAAAGGGTTGGCGTTACAAAATCATCCCCGGTAGGTACCGGGTTGCGATGTGATCTTGCAATCGCATATCGAAACACGCTACAAAGTCCTGCATATACAAGACCCCAGGTTATCCTCCAATTGCGAAATGCGAAAGGATCTCGGATATGAAGCAACCTTAGGTTGTGGTTAATACTTCCGCCAGGTCCGCCACATTGCAATCGCACATTACCCGCCTTATTCACAGATCATAAGTTCGCAGAGCTCTACCGATTGTGATTTGTGATAAGACAGTAGGTGTCAACAGATTGTGGCCTTCCGCGTGGCAAAATTCTCACTCGGTTAGTGGATTTTTAGAGTGAAATTGTGGGTTCCTATCGAATTTGGATCAATATGTGGAACGAATAGTGGGAAAACTAGGAGAAGTCATAACTTCTTCAATTTTCCACCAAATTGGATGCAAAAAGAGGCTAGATAGCCATTTTTTAGTATTCTGGACTCATTGGAGTAGGTTTCAGAAGCATTTGAGCATTATAAATATAGTTTTTTACACTTTTGAGCATAATAGAGAGACCTAAGACATTGGAAGCTAGACCAAGGAGATGTAGCCCAAGAGGGGTGAATTCCTTTATCATGTCCTTGTTGTAATGTGTTTTTGATGATGTTCTGTATATGTTTATGTTGTTGTTCAGTTTCTGGTTTATGTTAAATTGCTCATAAAATTAGCATAAAAACTCTTCATTTCACTTGCAAAAAATCATGATTCCTTAATCAAAATGAAAGAATTTTGTTTATAATCCGAGGAAGATCTTATTACTGCAAACTAATATTCTAAATCATATCAATTTGGTATCAGAGTGGTAGGTTTTCTTTGTGAAAGAAGGATCTAATTGTTTGCAAGTTTATGTCATGCTTACAAGGTTAAAACTCAAAAGAAGTGAAGGAAAACTGGTTGGAAGCCCTGACGTTGGGTCAAGGGGAAGAAGAGCAAGGTTGCAACAATCTCCAACACCAGTTCAGCCTCAAGTTGCAGTTGAGACTCCAGAGATCATGTCTCATGAAGGAGAACCTACAAACATGACAAAATATGAGAAGACCTTCAGAAAGCCTTTCTTTGATATGACAAAGATGGTGAAGATCCTCTATGAAGAGAGGAATAGCAGGTTGCAAAGAGAAAGTTCCAAACCTCCCAAAGGAGAAGGATCTTCAGGAGGAGGTAATGGAAAAGGAGGTAATGGGAATGGAGACAAACCTCCACCCTATCCACCATCTTCTTCATCATCTTCTTCACAAGCATCTTCACACTCTTCCACTAATACAACCCTTACTCATACTCATCATCATTCTTCAAAAAGGAACCGATAAATCACCTTTTTTAAATCTTGATGTTAAATTCAAGTTGCCTATGTATATTGGTGAAGTGAATGCAAAGTAGCTTGATAATTGGATTCTTCAATTGGAGGTCTATTGCAGGATTCAAAAAATTCAAGAGGATGACATAAAGATTCAATTAGCTTCCTTGAGAATGGAGGGTGCAACACTAGTATGGTTGGAATCAAAGACCCAAGAGGAGATTAAAAAACACAGTAAGATCTCAATTTCTTGGAATGATTTCATTGCTACAATTAAAAGAAAATTCTACCCTTTAGCTTATATGTAGAAATTCATCATGAATTGGAATAACTTTAGACAACTTAAAGGTCAAAATGTGCAAGATTACACCGAAGAATTCAGAAAAAGGTCTCTAATGTTAGGTGTAGATTTGCAATCACAGGACACTCTGCTGAAGTACATAGGGGGTTTACACAGTTACCTTAGGCATATTGTCATAATGTGTAATCCCAATAATTTAGATGATGTGTGTGTGCAAGCCACTCATCTTGAGGCAAGAGGGAAAAACATCTCAGAAGAAGGTAGTAAAAAGTTGTTTAAGGGTAAAGGAAAAGAAAAGGATTTCAAAGGGAAGGCAAAGAAAAATGCATCCATTAAAAAAGGAGAGAAAATTACATGCAAACATTTTTCCAGAGAGGGTCACGATGAAGCTCACTATTGGAAGCTTCATCCTAAAACGAAACAAAAAAAAAACAACAACAAGGGAAAACAAAAGACAACTGCAACCACTCAACAGGATTTGGGATAAGATGCAGGCGATGAAACTAAAATCACAACAATGGGGTTAAAAGGAAAAGAATCCATTGCCAGCACTGGTTCTTCAAACTTGCAAAATGAAACTCCAAATGAAAAGAAGAGAATAGAACTATTTCACATAAGGGTGATCTCAGAACATAACAAGATTGATACGTTGTTCAATAGTGGCTCTCAAGCCAATCTTATCTTTGAAAACATTGTCAAGAGTTTAAATCTGGAAATTTTTCCACCTCATAAACTGTATCCACTTGGATGGGTATGTGAAAATGCACAATTTAAGGCTAGGAGAAAGTGTAAATTGAAATTCGCTATCACTGCAAAATTCATAGATGAAGTGGAGCTTGACGTTGTGCTGTTAGATATCTGTGGCATCATTTTGGGCAGCCCATACCTTTATGATAGAAAAGTTATCTTCCATCGAAATGAAAATAAATATCATTTATTAAAAAATGGAGTAGAATATATTGTGAGAGCTCACAGCATGAAAACAAATCTTTCGCTTGTTAATGCAAGGCAGATGAAAAGACCGGTGAATTCGAGCAAGAATTTTGTGCTTCTAATTATCAAACCTAGGAATGATGTTGATAATGAAGCTTTTAAAGGTTGTGATTTGAATTTGAAATATGAATTGGTTGATGTAGTTCACCAATATGATGAAATGTTTCAGGAACCAAAGGGATTACCTCCGAAGAGAGGAATCCAGCACAAGATACAGTTGCAGCAAGATTGTCCTCTTCCTAACATTGACATGTACTTGATGCTAGTAATGGAAAGCGTAGAAATTAAGATGCAAATCCAAGGGTTGTTGAATAAAGGGATCATCAAACGATCTTCCTCGCCTTTTGGTTCACCTATTGTCTTGGTGCCAAAGAAGGATTGAGCATGGCGCATGTGTGTGGACTTCCATGCATTGAACAAAATTATAGTAAAGAACCGTTACCCATTGCCTAGAATAGATGATTTAGTGGATCAATTGAAAGATGAAAAGTATTTTACTAAGCTAGACTTAAGAAGTGGCTACCATCAAATTAGAATAGTTGAAGGAGACATTTGGAAGACAACATTCAAAACAAAATAGGGTTTGTTTGAATGGCTAGTTATGTTGTTTGGTTTATGTAATGCTCCTACTACATTCATGTGTGTGATGAATGATGTGTTGAGGCCATTTATTGATGAATTTGTCATAGTCTACTTAGATGACATCTTAATTTTCAGTAAATCCCATGTTGAACATGCCATGCATGTAAGAAAAGTATTTGATGTCTTAAAAAAAGAATAGTTGTATCTGAAGATGTCAAAATGCGAGTTTGGAAAGACTTCTTTAGTTTACTTGGGTCATATTATTGGAGGAGGTGAGTTGAAAATAGATCCCTCCAAGGTTGATGTAATTGTGAATTGGCCAAGGCCCAAGATAGTTACAGAGGTAAGAAGTTTTCTAGGAGAAGCCTAATATTGGAGGAAATTCATTGCTATTTTTTCTCTTATAGCAGCTCCTTTGCATGCGTTGACTAGCGTGAAAAATGTTTTTCAGTGGGGAGGAAAACAACAAAAGGCCTTTGATGCGTTGAAGGAAAAGATCAATACATCTCCCGTACTCACACTTCCAGACTTGAGACATTCATTTGAGATTTAGATGGATGCTAGTGACTACACTATGGGTGCAGTCCTCATGCAGCATGGTAAACCTATCTATTTTCATTTGGAAACTTTTAATGGTGCAGTGATTAACTATCCTACATATGACAAGGAATTGTAGGCGTTGGTGCAAAGTGTGAAAAAATGGAAGCACTACTTGATGGGTAAGGAAATAGTCATTCACACTGATCATCAACCATTTCAATACTTGCAATCACAATCAAAATTGCAGCAGTCACGGCACTTCCGATGGATGGGTTTCCTTCAACAATTCCACTTGGTAATCAGGTATAAGAAAGGTATCTACAATAAAGTTTCTAATATGCTTTCTAGGCCGATTGTTAGTGCAACTAATTTACTCAAGCATAATTTTGTTTTAAATGAAAGTTATATTGAGCAATATGCATTAGGTAATGACTTTCAAGATGTTTATGAAAGCTTGAGTCAAGGTAACCAAGTAGAGGAAGTGGATTATCATTTGCATGATAACTTGTTGTACCATCTTGGCAAGCTTTGTATTCTGCAGGGAGAAAGAGTTAACATCATAAGAGAGGCACATACTTCTCTTATTGTTGGTCATTTCGGTGTAAGTAAGACGGTGGCACATCTACAGAGGTATTGTTATTGGCATCATATACTTGAAAGTGTGTCTCGTTTTATTAAAGTATGTTCATTATGTGCAATCAGTAAGCGTAGCAATAGGAATTTAGGATTGTACACACCACTTCTGATTCCTTCACGACTGTGGGAGAGTGTTTCTATGGATTTTGTAGGAGGTCTTCCATTGTCAAAAAGAGGTCATGATTATTTGTATGTAGTTGCGGATAGGTTCAGCAAAATGTGTATTTTGATGCCATGTAAAAAGAAAGCTAAAACTGAAAAAATTGCTCAGTTATTCTTTCAGAATGTTTGGGTGCATTTTGGATTGACTACATCCATTATTAGTGATCGAGATTCTCGCTTTGTGGGGAATTTTTGGTCAAATTTGTGAGGATTCATGGACACCAAACTGAAAAAGAGTACCACTTTTCATCCACAAATAGATAGTCAAACAGAAGTGGTGAACAAAACAATGATACATCTTGTTCGTGGATATTGCAGCAAGCATCCTAACTTGTAGGATGAACAATTGCACTATATTCAACATGCTTACAACTGATCCAAGCACTCTTCCACTCAAACTTCACCATTTGAGGAATGCATGGGATACTTACCTAAATCTCCTTTGGATTTTATTTTTGGAAAAGATGTTGCTATTGAAAGTCATAGCAACATAGACAAAGCAAGAAATTTCATTGAACAAATATAATTAGTACACCAAAAGGTTCAAGAACAGCTTGAGAAAAGCCAAGGCAAGTACAAAGCAAGGCACGACAAGCATCATCGAGATCACAAGTTCCAAGTTGGAGATGAAGTTTCACTCCACATCAACAAAGAGAGGCTCCAAGGAGAAGGTAAAAAGCCCAAACCAATTAGATATGGTCCATTCAAAATTTTGGAAAAGATTGGTAACAATGCCTTCAGGTTGGATTTGCCTTCATATATGAAAATTTATGATGTTAATGTTGAGAATTTAAGGTTGTATGAGCCTCCTTTAATTGAAGATCAATGAGAGAATATTCTAATTCCATCTATTGAAGACTTCTCTCCAGAATTTGTGGATGTGCTTCAGCAAGACACTATACTTGACAGAAGAACAAGGACAACAAAAAGGGGAAGTATCGATTATCTTCGAGTGGGGCTCAAAGGTACAATTCCTTCAAAAACCAAATGGATGGAGGTTGGAATGGTGAGGGAAATGTACCCTCACCTACTAAACAATTGAAAGTGATCCTTTTGGGGTCCAAAAGGCTTCCAGTGAGGAGGAGTGATAAAAGTGTCAGAATCGTGTTAAACTTAGCTTCAGATCGAAGAGCTTGTCATTCTGATTCCAATGGTGTGAACAACACTCAAAACTGAGATTGCATGTAGAAGTTAGAGCAAGTCAAAGTTCAGCTTTGACTTACTCACATGGCAGGATTAGATGATGTGGCAAGGTCCTTCAGCAAATGAGGAGGCACCAAGTGGAAAGCTTCCATTAGCCCCCGCATGTCGTAAATCACAATCGCAGGTAGGTCGGCATTAGAAATCGGGCCTCAAGCAGGGAAGGGTGTGATGCGATAAGGCAGGCGGGAAGGGTTTCAAAAAAATGGTCCGAGGCACGATGCGATGGATCCCAATCGCAGATCGTAGAAGGGTTGGCGTTACATAATCGACCTCGACAAGTACCGGGTTGCAATGAGATCTTGCAATCGCAAATCACAGCATGTTGCAAAGTCCTGCATATACAAGACCCTAGGTTATTTGTTGATTGCGAAATGTGAAAGGATCGCAGATGCAAAGCGACCTTAGGTTCCGGTTAATACTCTCATCGAGTCCGCCACATCACAATCACACATTATGTGCATGACCAAGGCCCACCACTTCACTTGTGGGCTGATGCATGCAACACATTGGTCTATTTGCAGAATAGAAGCCCACATCGCATACTTGGGATGAAGACACTAGAGGAAGCTTTCTCCGGTAAGAGACCAGATGTGGGTCACTTCAGGATCTTTGGCTCATCTGTATATTGCCATGTGACAAAGGATGCACGGAAGAAGCTTGAGCCAACAATAGTGTTGGAGATATTTGTGGGGTACATTGATATACCTCACAACTATCGAGTGTACTTTCCTACCAGTCAGAGGACAGTGGTTCGCAGAAATCTCAAGTTTGATGAGTAGAAGGCCATGCGAGTTTCCCTTGAGAGGGAGCTCCAACTACAGGCTGTGGAGGAACTGTTGGTTCCTAAGGAGGAGGAGCCTTAGACTGATGCGGAGCAGCTGCATGCAGAGGTTCCAGGAGTGGAGACATCCACTCAAGCAGAGTCTTCCAGAGATGGACGGAAGCGCACAAGAGAAGCTAACAAATTGTTGGAGGATGCGAGAGAGAATGTGGGAGCACCATTTTCTCAGCGCAGACAGAGGAGGTCACCTGAGAGGTACACTGGATACATGGCCCTTGCTGGGGAATGTGTTAAGACTGAGCCATCTTCCTTTGAGGAAGCAGTGCAACAGCCGATTTGGGTTGATGCTATGGTGGAGTATGACTCCATAGTTCGTAACAGTGTTTGGGACGTGGTTCCGAGACCAGAGAACAAGTCAGTTGTGAGTTCCCGTTGGCTTTACAAGGTAAAGAAAGTTGTTGATGGTAGTGTGGAGAAGCATAAGGCAATATTTTTTGCCCGTGGCTTTTCACAGATCATGTTGCTGCATCATATTTTGACAAAGGAGCAAGATGCTGACATTTTGAAAAAGGCATTATCAAAGTGTAAATTCGAGTTCCATAGAGACAGGATCGGGGTGGAAGATAATCCCTTTCTTGTTGAGAGGGAGTGTTGAAATATGGCAACAAGAATATTCCAATTTTATTTGTTCTTAATTTAAATTGTGAATTAAAATCGAATTTAGTCTTAACAGCTACTTGGAAATAATTAATTAATTAATTTTAAATTAATTAATTGGAGAAATTCAAGTTAGAAGTCTTTCTGAAGTCATGCAAGAGTTATCCCTTAGATTAAGGAGATAAGATTGAGTTATATTTGAGTTGTAATTAGTTAACTTAGTTTACTGAGTTAAGTCCAGTTAAATTAGTTCCAAATTGTTTGAGGAACTAATAGTGAGTTAACAGTCAGTTGATGCATTAATGCACTCAACTACTGCTACTCCAGTTAACTAAATATTCCCTCATCAGAAACTCATGCATGTCTATTCTGAGAAAGACCCAGTTGAGATTAATGTTCAAGGACAGTGTGCTATCAGTCACATGTGTTTTCTCATGGAGAGAACTCATGCATGCAGTCAAGGATTCATCCTTGAGGATTGTGCAGTTTTGAAGGCTAATCATCCACAAGGAACAACGCAAGGAAATAGGAGCTTGGAGGGCAGAGAGGAAGGCTGGAGAGAAGCCAAGATTGCCTGTGAGCATCTGTGAGGATTGTACTGAGAGCTGGATAGCTGTGAGAGCTAAGGCTTTGTATAATTCCTATGTATTTCCACCATGTATGATAATACAATAGTGTGGGGTTTTTAGTCGAGGCTTTCCCCAAAGTATTTTCATGTGTATTGTGCCATTGATTCTTCTTCTTCTGGTTATATTGTTCAGCTCGATCTTTAAGCTTCCGCAAATTGATAATAGAAGTAGGTTATAGTATTCTGCTTTGATTTATATTGCATTATCGGGTTAACCTATCACAAATTTTCTACATGGTATCGGAGCTGTGAACAGTATACTGAGAAGAGAATTTGAAGTTTGAAGTTCGGGGTTGCAGGTGCAAATTGAGTTCATATCATACTTCAAGATTGGCCAATGGCGTTCTATGGCTTGAGACTCGAGTATGCCTTGGAAGGTAGCTCGAATTACATAGCATGGAAAGATAGAATGGAGGTTGTATTAGAAGACAATGGCTTGAAGGAATTCATTGATCAAGAAATCCCAAAGCGAGCTTCAACTAATGGAATTTTCCAAAGGTATAGGCTTTCCCCAAAGGCCATTGAAAGATGCTACCAGAAAATTCCAATATAGAAAAAACTTGAATGCAAGGTTAAAATTGAGTAAGTTGGAACTTGACAAGTGGATATGAAAAAATATCTATACAAGAGCGTTCGGGGTTGGACAAATAGTGCCATACCCAATAGCCGCAATAACCCTGCATAAAAAGTATAAATTTTAAGTTAGGGTTTGCACGATAGAGTGGGGTTTAACATAAAAGCCCTCAATTTTTCTTAAAGACTCTAAAAATACCAATTTTCTCACTCTTCCATTGAGGATTAAGTTCCCTTGGTCCAATGGGAGCCCTCCTCGAGAATATCCTTAAAGCATTCAATGGCGACATAAAGAAGCTTGTAAGCCAGCAGAACCTAGGTTCGGCCATCGACAAGCTGGTTCATAATTTTACTGAGGGCGAACATGGCTTTCAAATCATAGAGAAGGTCAAACATCAAAATGAAGTCCATTGTCAGTGAAAGAGGCGAGCAATCATCTCCACTTCAAGGCCTTCATTGTGGCTCGTTGTTGTATCCAGCTTCATCGCTATTTCTTGCAACACCTATTTGCCATCGAGCTGCAGGGTCTAGTGGCTGTTAATCTTGTTAATCTCAAAATAAGTGGCGCGTTGGGCCTGATAACAAGGGCCATGCATCAAATTCCATTCTATCACATGGATGCTACAGTGCCCTTCAAAGGCTTCAACAATGGCTTGCTTTGTAGTAAAATGAGCGCGATAAGGGAAACCCTCGTAGAAAATCTTGTTAGGAATTGTAACGGACTAACTATTTTCAATGCGACAACAAATGCTCTTTCAATCGTCTAACACTAAAATCAATGGCTCATAATGTATAGATGGTTTGGGAGGGGATTTCTTTTGAGAGGGAAACGCCTTACGACGTAATAAGATAGACCAACTCCGGATGATCCAAATGCCTAGCTTCGATCCCCTTTAATAGGCTTGATGGACTTTCTAGAAACCTTATTTTATTATTTCCCCTTGAAAAATGAAGGGAAATAATATGGGTAGATCCCATGGGAAAATACCATGGGTAGATTTCGTCCATTTTGACCATATAAAAAAAAAGAATATTACACCCAATGACATGATGGATGTACCCTTTGGAAAGGTTAGTGAAATTTTAATGTGTACATAAATTCCAACATATTATCTACATCTACTATATCACTAAAAAATATTTATTCATACTTTTAATTTGATTGCAACTTTTGTGTTTTTTTTGCCAAAGAACATGCAATTTTTCAAAATTTATGTGAAGAACAAGAGTAGACCCAAAGGGTGCATAACCAAAATTACAATGTGGAGGAATCCATCAAATGTGTGCTAGATATGTGCACAATATGGAATATGTTGGAAGCATTACTAGTAGAATTAAAGTTTGTGATGATGGAGAGGAGATGTTGGTCACTATGGGAATGCCTTATCTAGTGGGACTTCTATTGAAATGGACAATACCAATTTGTTACAAGCTTACAGGTGGATCTTGCACAATATAAATAAAGTTCAACCATAGATAAAGTAAGTAATAAACACAATCTTATAAAACCATATTTTTAAATATATTTAAAAATATTGAAAAATAATTTTATTGACATTAGGATGCACTTGAGTGAAATTGTCAACAGAAACATCCAAGCCCAAAAAGATAAGCCTTGTTACAAAAGTTCCACAACCAACAATTTATTGATTATTTAGGAAGCGGTTAATGCTATGTTTTTTCTTTTTTAATATTATATTATAATTATTTAAAATTCATTGAATAAGGCTATTATGATATATGAAACTAAGATTATTTTTATATAGTTTGAAATTTCATGGTTTTCTAACAACATTTCATAATATATAGGTGGAAGGAAAATAAAATCTCTCATAACTTTAAAATGATTAGCACATGGCACAAGGAAATATAAGACTAAGTATGAGGGCTAACATCATACTTAATTTATTTTTATTAATTTTTTACATTTATCTATTTAATTATAAAATTATTTTATAAATTATTAAACATTAAATAACATATCAATAATTGAATATTTTTCTTTGTACAAAAACCATATAAATATTTAAAATTTATCAAATTACAAATCTATATATACCACAATGAAACATAATGTCATTTTGAAACATTCTCGTGTAATGAATGAATATCTCAGATTGTCATTTTGAAACTCTCTTGTGAAATGAATAAATGAATATCTCAAAATTGTAATAGATATAAATGAACAATTTGTGATATATGTATTAGATATTCATAATGTAATATATTCCAGTGTTTTTTTCCTAAAAAAAAGTTATACCATATTTACTCATATAATTATGCTAATGTTATTTTTATGTATGCATAATATCATGAATTTTAAGCAAACTTTGCAGTGAATTCTTCCGGTCATCCTTAGCATGTAATAATGGTTTGTTAGGCTAAAGAATACAGTCCTAATATTGGTGCTTGGACGTTAATTACTCAACCTGAAGAATCGGTGCTCGAAGATTCACAATCGATAAGAATGTGCCACAATATTTTTATTAACATATTCTTGAATTGGGTTCGATACTTCACTTTAGTGAACGAGTAAATTTTTGTGGCAGATGGAAAGGTTTGGTTTTTACAAGTCTTAAGGTTTGGTTTTTATCGGTTTTTGTTTTTTAAAACAGAAAAAACGCTTTTCATGGATTATAATGTAAGTATAATATTTTAGAGAAAACATAAATCAGTACATACATAATCAGAGTTTATAGATTTTAGGTTCTACGTAGCATGAGCAAGTAAAATATCGGCTCAATTTTTGTGTTTGTTCTTTATCTCAGCCTAAACAGTAGAGTGAAACACAAAGGATGTAGAGGATGCACATATGTGCAATCCAAGATCTAAATTCAAAGCTTGTAGATTGACCATGTCAGTCATATTCATCATATCAAATAAAAAGTTGGGAGCACAAATTTGACAACAAAATAGAGTGGGAGATGGAACTTGCTAAGAGAAATAGACTCGATCTCAATGATAGTGCTCCATATCCAATACAGTCCTAACAAAGACAGTCCTATAAAAGTAACAGAGGAGGTAGATACAAAAAGAAAACGTATTTTTGTAGATGGCGTCTTTGGTCAGCATTTAGATCATAAAATGTTCAATCCTCCGCAGTGAGCTAGAGTCAAAAAACTGGAAAAAAATTCTTGCGGACTCTAAGTTGCAACCTTCCTTGGATAGACGATCTGCCTCTCCAGTTTGGATCCAGTAGATATGTGAAATGGTGATAGAGTGAAACTCATTGATCAAACACTGAATTTTGCATTTTCAGGCATGAAGATTTGGAGAGTTAAGGGAGCCTTTGTCGTTTTCCCAGTCGATGACAGATTTGGAGTCTCCAAAAATTGAAATATCTGTGAGGCCGAGCTAAAAATAATAGTACAAAACTCCCCAGAGTGCAAGTAATTCAACTCTAGTGTTGGATCCCTTTCCATAGTGCCAGTGGAATTTGTAAAAAGTCCCAGGCCCAAGATGGATGGCCATTCCACAACCACATAGTCTAAAGGAGGAGGCCCCATCAAAAAATCCTACCGGAAAGTTAGACAAGATGTTACGAGGAGGTGGCAAACATTTAGGAAAAGGGGTGGGTTGGTAGAGTGTTCTAGATAGAAGGAGATAATTTTGCAGCTGGAGAGCTAGATGTTAGGCAACACATGGTAAAAAATGAGGGCATTGCTTGTTCTCCAAATGCCCCAGATGATGAAGAAGGCCAGAGTGCAATGAGATTGGTGTTTCACAGTCCAACTACTAAGACAAGAGACAATATTAGAACGGTCCCAATCAGTAGGTGAGTTAATCAGATGTAGCACACAAGTCCAAACAGAAAAGGAAAAGGGACAGTGTAGTAAGAGGTGGTTGGCATCCTCTCCGACAGATGAGCAAAGACAACACCAACCCGAGCCCTAATAGCCTCTCTTGATAAGGACTTCCCATGTCAAGATCCTGTTGTGCACCACCAACCAGGAGAAGCATTTGAGTTTGAGTAGAAAATTTCATTTCCAGGCTCGAGCCAACCAAGAGAAAAAAGGGATTTGTTTTGAGGGTTGGTGGATGATCCAATAGGCCTCATGTACAATGACCTTTCCATGTTGTGGGCCACCAAACCAAATGAACTTGTCTGCTTTTGCTGATAGGAAAATTCCAACAAGCTTGAGGTTTGTTATGTATGTTTGCCATTCCAGAGTGTGGGCCTCAAGAATTTCAAGCTCAATGACATCTTTCCAATGAGTGAAAGATGAAGAGGAGAGATGTGCTGAAGAAATGTCTTTAATCACATAATAACCATGAAAGTGCAGGAATGTAATGAGAGGCAGAGAAAGTAAATGTGGACCTGTCAGGCCAGAGAGGGAGTCCAAACCAATCTAAGGAGAAGATCCTGAGACAACCTCCCATCAAATATTCCTAAAAAACTAATGTTTTGTGAGAAGAAGGTTGCACCAAGAGGCATAGATCTTGGGAGGATCCAGGGCACCAACACGTATCCAACCAATAAAATCTTTGTTCTGAAGATATTTGGCCTTGATAATTTGACTCCACAGACCATTATTGCTAACAACTCTCTAAAGGTTTTTTAGGAGCAATGCTAAATTGAAGGAGGAGGTGCCTTTTATACCCCATCTATTTTGATTAAACGAAAGGTTAAGAGTCTCCATACTGGTGAGGTGAAATTTGCGCTTTGATTGTGTTCCAGCCCACAAGAAACCAGAAATGATTGAGTTTATCTTATGAATAACTCCTTTTGGAAGTCTAAAAATATACATCCAGTAAATAGGAATGTTGTGGAGGACAACATTGATTAAAATTAGACGCCCACCCAATGAGATCCATGAATGTGACCATCGAGTTATTTGATTACTTAGCTTGAGAAGAAGCCAATCCCAATCCTTGTTTTTGTATCCATTTGGCTTTATAAAGAACCCCAAATATTGGAAACCATCATCGAAATAGGAGACTTTAACCCCAAAGTAACTGGCAATCTCCACGGACCATTCCATCTCAGGGTCACAAGAGATCAATAAAGACTTTTTCTAGTTCATGAAAAGTCCTGAGGTGGATCCAAAATCAGCAAGGATGTTGTGCAACACCTTCCATTCGTTAGGATCCGATTTCCTAATTGCCAGCAAGTTGTCCACAAACATTAAATGGGTTAGGGGGACCCTGTCAGCAATTTTTCATCCAACAATGAGGCCACACTCATGAGCATCTGTAATTTTTCTAGACAGAATAACCATGATGATGAGGAACATGAGGGGGCACAGTGCATAGCCTTGTCGAAGTCCTCTTGAAACCAATAAAAAGTTTGTTGGGAAGCCATTAATCAATATTGCAAATGTTGCACTCTTGACACAGGCTTTTATCTTGTTTATCATTTTGAGCACTGTTGTGGCCAGCAACAACCCCCCCCTTTTTTATTTAGCATTAGTCATAAAACTAAATAAATGGGGACCCTTCTAAAAAATAAAAAACTAGCACTTATATTTTCCTTTGAATAAAACACACTATCATAAACTTAGGAAAAACATCCGCAAAACCCAAAAAACTTAAGTTTTATGATAAGTTTCGAATAAAATTGTTCTCTTAACAATAAAACATCGCATCGCAAAAGGTAATGGAGGACATCATATAAGCAAACTTTCGAAATTGCGAAAACGCGATGATGCAAGATCGCACGCCTTAAAGACTCATCGCACATCACAGATTTCATATGCCGCAAGTACCACCTAATGTAAAGCATCCTGATCCTGTGATATGCGATAAAGCATCTCGCAATTGCATAAGGAATAAATGATTGTTAACGAAAAGGATTAACAATATTGCGATTTGCGATATTGCGAAGCAAATCGCAAAATCACTTTATCGCAGATTGGCAGGGCTCATTCTTCAATGAAATATTTCTCGTAATCCGATATCAAGTTATGGGCATTAATGTCAACTTAGTGGTTTATTGATGGTCATTTATAAGATAAGATTTAGATCTGATCGAAAGGTTGTTTCACATAGGGTGATATATTTGATATGATTTCGGAATTAAGAGCTTTCCTATCACCTTATCTCTTACCATTGTTCTTTCTTTACTTGAAAACTTGTAGAAGTGGCAAGCAGAATAATATACACAGTAGTGTGCAGAATGTAATGGGAAAGAAGGGAAAAGCTCTGGTTGCTGAGGAAAAAGAGATGACGCCCTTACTCACAGACACCACCTGTACTAGAGATGCTGGCATATCCACTTGGGAAGGCATGTACGTCTATCATAAGGAATTGTGGGATTCCAAGTTTACCCCATATTTTTATAGAATTTGCCACAGAGTTATGTTACCTCTTCATAGAATGTTGTATAATAAGGATGCCCCAAGATTTTCCCCCGAAGCGGAAGTTGATATTCTCCCTGTCGGAAGATGGTTTGGAGAAGAGTTTTTCACTTATGTTAGAGTATTTGGAAGCATTGCTTCCCCTCATGTGCTACCCTTGTATGTCCCTGATAAGTTATTGGCTCGAGAAATTGCCTACCAGACCTGCGGGGTGGGAGGAATGAGCAAAGAATTGAAAGACAAGAAGAAGGCCATCTGGCCGCAATTTCCTGTGGCCTGTGGGGCCTTTTCACTGTTTGATTTAGGTCATGCATTCAAAGAAGTAGACAACATGCTGATTCTACGACTGTTTAAATTTCCAGGGAGACAATTTGATCCCTTTGATGTCATTAAAAATTTTACCACAACTGTCAAGATAAAGGTATTTTCAAAAGAAGATGATCTCTTTCATGACATCTTCTAGTAGAAGAGCATGTTGAAAGACATTTTGCATATGGTTCAAATTCAATTCCCCCCAGCGGAATTCCAAGAATTTAAACTATACAAAGAGAGAAGATTATCAAATATCCCCTTGGATAATTTTCGTTTAGAACCAATAAGGGAGCCAACTCCCAACATCAGTTTAAGTGGAAGCTCAGGTACAGACAAGTCCAAGTCTAAGTGTGGGAATGAATCACTAGAATGCTCTAAACAGTCTGAGAGCGACCATAATAAAGGTGAAGGGTCGGTTAAAGATACTGCCCAATCTAAAGAGCACCTAGAGCAACAGGTTTTGACGACACCACAGGTGAAGGTTCCCCCTCCCCTCATCCAGGCACCAAAGCCAGTGAGAACTGAGCTGGATAAAGAGTGGGAAACATTTAATGAATTGATTAATACTAAGGATTAGAATACGAAGACACCTGAGAGTGCAGTGCAGACAAGGACAGATATGGTCATTGAAACAGTCAGGAATTCTCCGGAAACAGAGCATATTCCCATGGCCCCATCATCTGAAATCATGCTGAAAATAGAGGAGATTCCTCCTCTAGATGTATTTTATAGTCCGCAACACAAGGCAATGGTAAGAAGACAAAGAAAGAAATGGAAATTCGACAGCATGCTCTCACCTAAGGCAGAGCAGCTAGATGTCCTTTGGCAAGACCCTACCACTGACCCTACTGAAAATTTGACTAAGTTATCCCAGATCGTAGGAGCCTATGCTTCTGCTACCATTGATAAAGTGTCCGAGGTACAGCTATTAAAGGATAGAGAGGAACAAATCCAAGTTTTGCAACAACAGCTACAGCAGGCCAATGCCAATCGAGAAGCAGAGGAGAAATTAGAAAGATTACAACAGGAATTTCAACAGATGCAGCTGGGGTATCAGAGTAATTTGGCCGAAAAGGAAAATCAATTACAGACCATGCTAGAAATGCATAAAGATGACCCCAAAATTACAGAATTTTTCTCAGAAACCCTTGCATTGAACGACCAACTCTTGCAACAGAAAGAGGCACTCTGCCAAAGAATATCACAATGGAGCTCCCATTGCGAGATGAGCGATAAAATTACAAGTCAAGTCGTGGAATTGCGACTCAATTATGATTTAATTGATAAGAACATTTCTGATTATTTGAAATGGCAGGAATTAGAGGAAGGCAAGAAAGCAGGTTTACTCAAAATCAATGAAGCCCACAAAGAAATGTTGTTCAATAAGTGGGATGCACAGATTAAAAAGGTAGAACAGGTAGCAGAAGAAGCAGCGACAACAGCAAACAATGTCATTGATTGTGTTAATGAAAACCTGCATAGGGAAAACCAGATATCAGAAACCATTCCGGGATTTCTCACAAAGGTAGAGCAACTGTAGACAAACTGGAGACAGAAAGCTAAGGAGAAGGCAGAGTCCATTACAAAATTAACCAAGTTGAATTGGGACACTTACTGGCAGTACTTGGTTAAACCACACAGTCAATGCATGACTCTCAAGTGCCTTACAAATTCTGCTGAGAAGATAGCACCAGCACTTGCCGATTCTGTTTTCGCAGGACAACTAAAATCGGAGGTCGGCCAACCAATTCTCCTAAAGCTGATGCTGAATGCTTGTGATCTCAGAGAACAGATACATAGATAGTTAATTTCCAGATACAATTTTAGTTTTATTTTTGCCTTAAATGAGGATGGTCATTTAAAACGCCTCCTATATTTTTGTAATAAACTATTTTTAGTCTTTAGTTAGTAGTATTTTAACCCCTCTCATGCATTTGGAGAGGGGTCCTGAAATTTGTCAAAAACGTTTCCTCAGAACATGCACTTCTGCACCCTCGGAGGAGGTTTTGATGAATGAATGGAACGAGATTTATTGATATCTGTGTTTAATGTCTGCTACTAAAATGCATTTCTGTACTCTTAGTAGATATTGAATTAGGAAGAGATAAATCTATATTGCTAAAGCTCATGAGTAGGACTTGTTATCAATGGTACTTTTATCTCTTAATGATTTCTGCTTATGTGTCAAAGTAATATTTTATATTCAGTTGTTTATATATGAAAACTTGAATGTTTGAGTTATCATTTGGCACTTTTGTATGGTGGTGACTATTATGTTTATGCTTTAATGTATGAATGACTTATTATGCAATATGATTCTCACAATTGTTTCAGCTAATTTCTTATACGAAACAGTTCATTTTCAATGAATTCTTTTCTCGTAGCAATTGAATGATCTTTATTACCAATTGCTGTTAGAAACTATTTTAGATCGCATAAGTGAAAAGTTAAATCTCAGGTTAGTTTTAGAATTAGATGTTTCTGTTCATTAGAATATAATTGCATGTTTTAAATTAGACTTAGATTAAAAGCATTTTATCTATAAATCTTTAAAAAATGGAAACATCAACTCTTATCATCACACACAAATTGGGAAACTGGTCCCATTATCCCCAGTCGGACCCACCATCCCAAACGGAAAAGGAGCTACTTTCAAGGTCCGGACCGGGTGGGTATCCCCCTTGTTGTAGACCTGATTTTCAGGGCTTCAACAAGCCCAATACCCATTTTATGTAGGACTATCCAAAGTAGCTCCTAGTCCACAGAATCGAAGGCCTTGTTGAGGTCGATTTTCATTATGTAGGCATCCAGTTTAGAGGTCTTAATGGAGTGAAGACTCTCCTGAGCAGTTGCAACAACATCATGAATCTGTCGATGCTATAAAAAACCAAATTGTTCAACAGAAATATGTTTGGATAGGAATGTTTTGAGCCAGTTAGAAATGGTTTTTGGGATGAGCTTGTAGATGGTGTTGCACAATGAAATAGGACGAAAATCTGAGAAGATGACAAGGGATGGAACCTTCGAGATCAGGGTAATGAAAGAAGCATTTTGTTGCACCGGAGACCCAACCTAGACAACGAGATTCTTACACCATTTTAGTTAGCTCTACGATCATGATATCCTAAAAGTATGTGAAAAGCTCAATGGTCCATCTGTCCGGGCTAGGGATTTTCCCTCTGGCCATTTCTTTTATGACTAAGATGACTTCCTCTTTTGTGATAGGGAAATCCAATTGCAAGTTATCCTCCCTGCTAGTTGACAAGGGCAATAGATCACATAATGCCAACTGTTTCTTGAGTGGTACCTGCTCCCTTGATCTGTAAATATTTTGAAAATATCACTTTGCCTCCCTTTCAATGTCCTTTTACATGGTGACTTTCTCTCTCGCTTCAGTTTCGATGCTCCAGATAGAGTTTCTTTGCTTCCTCTTATTTACCTATTTGTGGAAAAATTTGTTATTCTTATATCCTACATCGATCCACATGATACGACTCTTTTGCTGCATTTCCTCAGACTGGCGAAGTAGTATTTGGGATATGCATAGCTACAATTTTAGTATCTCATGTTTGCGAGATTCAGATCATTAGATGGATCCTCCAATACTTTGACCTTTGATTTATCCAGATTAACTCACTAACCAAATCTCTCTTCTTTTTTCGAGCCCATTTTCTCACCAGTGTTTTCAGAGCTCTCAATTTGTGGTTAAGCTTATCCATCTTCCAGATGTCAGGGTCCCCCAATGGGGAAAGCCAAAAAGAATGGACGAGTTCGATGAAATCTAGCTCCTTCAGCCAAAAGTGGTTGAATTTGAAGGGAGGGGCCTTTTGTTGATGAGTCTCAGACCATTTAAACGGGATGGGAAATTGGTAGGAAACTTTATTTGGGAGGATCAATGACTTCAGATCTGTTAGTTTGTTAACAATTTTTTCTTGGGCATAGAAATGGTTAAGACGTTTTTCTATTCCTTGAGAACCTCATCGTCCATCTCTCCATGTTGGTCCGAAAGGATCAGCTTTAATATCCCAAAGGAATTTCTTCTTGAATAGCTCCTTGAAATATGACCCCATCAGATCTAGTCTGCAGAGGGACCCCAAATTTCAGATGAGTCACTGGAGAAATTGAAATCCCCTGCTAGAATCAAGGCTTCCAGATCAAGAAAGCCACTCTGTTCTACCCTCATCTAGAATATCTTATTGTTTGAGTAGGGTGCATAAATGTTGATAATTCGTAGACGAATATTTGTACCTCTTCACCCCCCCATGATAAGTAATCCCATAAGTGAGGTGTAAGCCTTAAATTTATAAATATCTGGATTCCACATTGCAGCCGTTCCCTAAGATAATCCAGTTGCACTGATTGCACATATATTCCAATTTGGGCAAACTCGAAATAGATATCGACATGCATTTTCCTTGCAAGTCATTTTTTCTTGTAGAAGTACTATTTCTGGGTGGTGAATGCCAATAAGGCTTTCTAGGGATCTTCTCCCAAGCCCCTGATATTAAGAGATGTAATAGGCATTATGCAAGATCAAATTCAGGGGCCTCTGCTCTAAGGACCTGAGATTTGGGAGGGATTTTTACCAGTTTGTCAACCTTGTTATATGATGTGGAGTTGGATGGGGTCAAGTTGATAGGGGAATCTTGAAACTGCTTCGGAAGATTGGATGGGGCTATGATGCAGTTGGGGATTTTTTTGAGTTTCTGCACTTTTTTCCTATGGATGGTCACATTTTTATATGTAGTAGGGCAAGGATCATTCTTCTCAAAAAATGATTTTTTAATGGTCAAAGGATCCAAAGTAATTTGAGCTTCGCGGGTTAGTGTCTCTAGCTCCACATCTTCTGAAAATGGAGAGAATGTTCGCCCTGAAGGAACCCCGAATTTAATTTGGGAGGAAAAGAATGGGTCATCAGTTGAAAGGGGAGTCATCACAGGACCCAGGTCATCTGTATGTTTCAGCTGAGGGGATGTAGTGAGATTTTTTAGGATACCAGACAAGGGTTTGTGTTTGGAGAGAAATGAAGATTTAATAACCAGGTTTAGGTAGATGTTAGATGATGTAGATCGTGGAGGTGATGGAGAATTTTGTAGTGTAGCAGTGTGAGAGAGGTGATTCAGTGATGGAGAGGTCGGTAGAGTAAGAGCTTTCAACGACTTGCTTCGTAGAGATGAGTGGTGTAGAGGGGCGATCATGATATGATTTGGGGAGTGTGGAGGAGGATTATTTGGCCTAGCGTGATGGGTAGTGGAGTGTACATGTATATCTTACCGTCTCCTCGTTGTAAAGAAGAAATCTAGATGTCTGGAAGTCCTGGAAAGCCTCTGAGGGAAGTCAGTCATCAAGTGGCCTGTCTCGTGGCAGCAAAGGCATCGAAATTGAATTGTCCAGTAGTCTATGATTTTTTTCTTGAGCACAGGCCCAATATAAATTGATTTCAGTGAGAAGTCCAACAGTGAGCGATCTTTCTATCAAGACCCACACTATGTTTTTAGCCATTCCGCCAAGGCTGCCTTCTTTGATTTAGTAGAATTTGCCTAAGGATTTTGCAATATCTGTTATTTCTTTCCTAGTCCATAATTCGAGAGGAAGACCTGAGAGTTTTACCCAAAGGATGTTCCTTCATGGCAAATCATTGGCAGGATCAAAGCCAAAATTCCATCATTGTAATGATAAATAACCATGCCCTTTGACCCAAGGCCGCTAAAAAATGAGATCAACGTCCTCCGATGAGAGAAAATGAAAGGCAAACCATCCATTTTGAAGGGTGTTGATACAAGGTTGGTATTTAAGAAGGGGCAGCCACCAGGATTTTGTCCACCTTTTCATTTGGGAGTCATTAAAATGACTGTAAACCCATCTTCCAACCAGAGCCTGATTTTTAAGCTTGACAGATTCCTCCCAGTAATCCTCAGCCTTAATGACCAAACCTTGTGTCTGTGCATCCACTTTGATAGCCTTGCTTTTATGTGGAATAGAAGTCTTTCGAGGAGGAGGGTCTGCAGATTTGAGAGTATCTGCTATTTTAGGGACAGGATGGCACTTCTTCGCAATTTCTTCCTCTAGCGGAATGGTCCAGGAGTAAGTTTCCTCTTCTTGAACAGTGATATTGACCAACGTCGCCTCATCTAGGGAAGAGGGGAGGGTCAAATAGTCCATTGACCGATAACAGCATGATCTGCCTGATAGTTGTTGAGGAAGGTGGGCAATACCCAGTTGTGCTAATGTCACTATGTCCAATCCAACATCAGTGACTTCCCAAGACAGGTCCTGCTAGTAGATTTGGCGGCCAATGTCGACTCTGAGTGAGTCAGCCCGATAGAGGAATCAAACATGTATTTTCCCTTGAAAAACCAATCCTCGTAATTTTTTGGAGATTAGTGAGTTGTTCGATGCAGGATTCAGTGTCGGCAGACCGATGTGGATTCCCAAATTTATTTTCTAATCCCAGGAAATTTTTGATCCATAATTAAACTATCATATGGTCCACTCCACTTTAATTTTCAGTAGTTTGCAAAGGACTGTTGATCAGTCTGCATGAAGAGTCAACATTAAAACTGCTCCTATTTCTGACTGTGGCAAAGAGAGAAATAGTGGTCAGCAGTTGCAACAGGATCCCCAAGATTATTTGGGAGATGGAATGTCTGTCTTATCACATCTCATTCCTTATTTCATCAGGGGTAGGTAGGTGTGGTCCACCTCCAATTGCACCAACCACCAAAATATCATTTAATCACTGTTATTTTGAAATTGGATGCCGATGAGCTTTGGCTCCAAGTCAGGGATCGAAACTCGTGGCGGGTAACGTGATCACTACAAAAAAATGAAGAAATCAAAGAGAGGACATAGTGCTTGCAATCAAATCTAGGGGAGAGATGTCTAATGTTGTGCAAGGACTAGTAATTGATATAGTACTGGTCCCACCAAAACACCAGAAATTGAAACTTTTGCAACCAATATTTAAACAAAGGTAAATAACATTAAGTATAAATAAGTATTAATTTATGTCCAAAATTTCTCAATACATTGACTGGGCCCACAACTGTTCATAAATAGTATCTTAATACTTAAGAGTGCAAACCATATTGACCCAACTAGAAAACAGATAAAACCATAAATGCTTCCAAAATGGTCTATTCCAGAAGTACAAAGTAGCAGTCACTTCAACTCCCACTCATCAGAACTGAAGCTTTGTATCCCAAATAAATATCCATACCTGCACATAATGAAAGTGAATGTATGTCATCCATAACTCCTGTGTTGTTCAATAACTAAACCCCCTATGTTCAATAAATGACACCCAATCCAATAACATTTAAACCCACTTTGTTTGATAAATGACACCCAACCCAATAACTGCAACAAATGACACCCAACTCATTCTATTTCTCATTAAAACAAATCAAAGCACATGGATCAACAAATAAGAAATTCCCAACCATTAGATCACATCAAATTAAATCCAGAACACACATTCAAAATGAAGCCATTGCAATCCATTTCCACCAATTAAATTCAAGTGCCAAAAACTATAAAAGAAGCTCAACCACTGTTGAAGTTGCATGTTATGCTTTCAAACTATTCAACAACCTTGAAGACAAAACATCACAAAACAGTTTTCAGTATATCCAAGTTAGTTATATCAATTACAACACATTTTTCTTACAGTTTTGTTTTCATTTATCAGAGTTCTTGCAGTTTTAGTTCTTACAGATTCTGTTTCACTTACAGTTTCAGTTTCATGAAAATCAACACACAACATACAGTTCTATTTCACAATTCACCAATTCACTTATTTCTATGTTCAAACTTCGAAAATCCTTCCAATAATTGTAGAAAACGTCTACACAAGGTTTGTCTTTATAGATGGTCAATAGAGCCTGTTCTTGAAAAATCCACCACAAGGATGGAATTTGAATTTGACTGGCATTTTTGCCTGTTATGGGGCATTTTGTACATATTTGATGACTACAAGGTTTTTTATACAAATTTTTCGAGATGTGCCTGAAACTGGGAAATTTTTTTGACAGGCAACAATTATCTGAAAAAAGTTAATAATTCTAGTTTCTTTCACTTTATTTTCTAACTACCTTGTCCATTACCCATGAAGCTCGCCACTATCCAATTCAGTTTGACTTAGCAGAGTTTCTCCGAAGTATATATTCACTAGCTTTAAATTCTAGATAATAAGTGTGTAACTTAGTTAAATGTGTAGATGGTGCTCCTTTAATGGAGTTATGACATATTTCTCATCACTGAACCGCTTGCCACCAGAGTACAATAGGTTCCTTTAAAAATTATGGCATACTTCTCATAACTGAACAATGTACTAGCCGAGTACAATAGGTTGCAACCTCTAGGTTCTTGTCCGGCACACAACAAGAAGAAAGAAAAAAAAAAACAACAATACTTGAACCAATAGAGTGCAACAATGACACCCTGAAAATAAATGCAACAATGACACCCTGAAAATAAATGCAGAATGACAATTTAAATACTAGAACATGGAAATTACAATGAGATATACATATTTGATATGTTTTTAGAAAACTAGCATTTAATAGAGAATGAATACATCAATGAAATTAGTAATTTAAATCAATTTACACTTTTACAAGAGAGAAGGCCAATATATGTGGTCTAATAGCTGGCTATTTTCATATGCTAATAATTTGGAATGCAAATCCAAATTCTCAATTCATGCTTGATTCATATGCATCAATGACATATTGTATCTCTTACATGATAAAACTCAATAAAACAATGACAAATACATTTAAGAATGCATGAGAAGAGCAACAAAAAAAATTTCCAATTTTGTGCAAACCACAGGTAGTCTTCGAAAATCCTTCCAATACTTGTATAAAATGTCTACACAAATATAGACATCATGCAAAAAATATGTAGGAACATGATGATCAACTCAATTGAAATTTGTTTAACCATAATTTCACAAGGCAATTTCTTTCTGAGAATCATTTTTAACAAAAGCTTAATGAAATTTAATAATAAGAAACAAAAACTATGGCCCAATCGGAAGATAAGCATAGATTTATTGTCCTTGTGTTGGTTGTAATATAGATTAGAAGCTTCAAATGAATTGCTTAATTATTGGTCAAGTATTGCAATACAACTTTCGGTGTTGAAACCAAAAACCTTGTATGAGGCCAGCAATAAACATCATCAAGACTAATGGTAGCATAAACAAGGCCTGCAAAATAAATTGAAGAAAAAGTTGAAAGGAGAACAGGAAAAGGGGGTTTAGATCATTCTTGAAATATGATCAGAAAGTAAACAAAACAATGTAAAAGGAAGAAAATAACATAAACAAATGAACAAGAAGTAGTGGAAGGGCCTTATTGGAAGGTTGTTGTACACAAGGGGAAACCTATCAGAATGAAGGACCACAAAGAAGGCACAACTAGCCTCAAACTATTGCGAATATGGCAAACTGCACCCTCATTTTAATTTGATATATGAGGTCAATAATTACTCAAAACTTTACAAATTGATAATATGCTTTCCTGATTTAAGAAAAAGGCATGGGCTCTCTTATATATGTAGACAAGATGCAAATAAGAGTTGTAGTTGAAATGAATGTTTACATGACTAGAAACTTCAAACGTAAGTGACATGAGGAAATTTTTTTTTATGGTGGCAAAGTTGTGATCAAGAGTGCTTCAGGGGGTCTCAAATTGGAGCCTTGGTCAAATTAAATACCATGCTTGGTTTGGCCAATGATAACTCCTTGATAGCCAGATATCCGTTTCTGGAGAAGTGCATCCTTACAGAAAACAACAAAACAACAAAACAATATTTTAAGTAGTCAAACCGAACAAGAGCTCTCTTGGGAAATGCATAACAAAACCAATCAATACAGTCATGGTGTTTTAAGTGTAAAGACAAGTTATCAAACAACAATCATTGATAATTTTGAAGACATACAACAAAATGATTTTGTATATTTGATTTTTCAAGGATACTAACATACATGTTGATAATTTCCTGTAATAAAGCAGAAGTATTTTTGCCTTGTATGAAAGAATAATTTACAAATATTCTAATGTCTAAATGCATGCAATAATTTTACAGGTTGTTGCATCTATGGCAAAAGGTAGTTATGCTGCTCGTACAAGGAGAAGTGGCAGGAGAGTGACAAGGGGTACGCAGCTGCGATGCACATCGTCTGAGGAGGACAGGACAGTTGATGTCAATGTCAACAATGCCCCAGGGAACATTTTTGAGGATGACCATGTGACAGCAGCTGATGTTAACACACCATTAGCCACAGAACCACCGTCAACAACAATCCAAGGGGCAAGTTCAACTAAAAAGATTAGTGCTATAAGAGGATGGACAAAAGAACAAATGTTAGTTGCAATTGACGACATAGAGTTTAATGGATACTCAGTTCGGGCATCTGCAAAAAAACATGGTATTCCTCCCTCATCAATACATTATTGGATAAATGGACTGACTCATACAAAAAGTAGAGGGCCTCTTACAATTATGGCTATGGAGGAGGAGGCCGAGGTGGTTGAGTGGTGTAAAGAGATGGCCCAATTGGGACATGGGCTAGAGTTGATACAATTCAAACCCACAGTTGCTCAAATCTGTCAAGGGAGGCCAAACCCATTCAAAGATGGGTTTCCTGGTAAATCATGGAGGTTTGGGTTTAAAAATAGGCATCCAGAACTTGTATTGCATACTGCTGAGGGCCTTGACAGAGACAGAGCATTAAATTTTCACCCTGCAGTTGTGCAAAAGTTCTATAACACACTTTCTAGTGCTTATGGTAAACATTCTTATGGAGCAAACAATATATGGAACTGTGATGAAATAGGCTTACAGGCAGGGAAGAATTGTGGCATGCGGGTAATTGCCAAGAGAGAGAGCCGAAATGTGCCAAAGATTTTTCCTAAGAGTAGGGAGTGGATAACTATTTTATGTTGTGTCAATGCAATTGGTACTTCAATCCCAGGATTTTATTTATTCAAAGGTAAAAATCAACTGAAAAACAATATACAGAACTGTGAACTAGGTGCATGCATGGCTGCACATCCCCATGCATGGATGACTAAAGAACTGTTTTTAAGTTGGCTTTTTCACTTTGCTGCATTGGTACCAGGTGGCGTCTCGTCTAATAACAGACACCTATTGATATTAGATGGCCATGGGAGCCACATGGCCGTACAAACAATTGAGGAATCAAAAAATTTAGGCATCGACCTATTGACATTTCCTGCTCATACCACTCACAGACTGCAACCCCTTGATGTTAGTGTGTTTGGCCCTTTCAAGAACTATTTCAGGTTGGAGCGCGCTGCATGGATCGCAAAGAATCCAAGGGTCGAGGTGAAAAGGTTCGAGCTAGCAGAGCTTGCAAGTAAAGCTTTTAAAAAGGCTTTGACACCATCAAATATCAAGGCTGGCTTTAGGAGGACAAGAATCTGGCCACTGAACTATGATGCTCTTATGCATGATATTGGTTGTAGCTAAGCGTTTCATGTGGATGGTCAGGAAGAAGGGAATGCCCAAACAGGTGTTGAAGTGCAAGAAGTAGATGACCAAGATGATGTTGTTGCAGCTGGTAATATGATTTCCCTCTCTCAAGGACACTTATATGATGAAGATGATGAAACTGTATGTGAAACACAATATAACCATGAACAAATTCGCAGTAACATGGAGATCGTTCCACCAACTCAAGAACATGAAACTCTTGTTGTTGATATTGTTAATGACATTGTTAAACATGAAGTTGGCAATGACCAATTGACATTGCCAAGCCAAGTAACCCCACCTTCATGGCTAGCAGAAGCAATGATTTTTATGAATGCATATAGTGTCTCAGCGACCAATGAACAAAGCATGAACATGCCCTCACAACCAGTAGAATTGAACAATGAAATTGTTCATTTTTTTGTGGACAATAGATCAATGGAAGAAGATGAAGCACATAATGAGGCATCAAATGAAGATAATGATATATTTCAATCGGTTCCATCAGATATTGAAAGGGAAGTACCAAGCAATGACATGCAGGTGGGAGGGGTGGAGAAGACACTTGGCCGGTTCCTAAAGCTACCAATAGAGAGAGTATCAATGAAAAAAAGAAAGGTGCACCGGGTAGTCTTTGTCTGGGCCGAAGCTCACAGTTACTCACCTCAGAGGACTATATAAACCTGTTAGTTGAGTCTGAAAAAAAGAAATTTGAAATGCAAGAATTAAAACAGAAAAAGAAGGATCTAGTCAAGGAGAAGAAGGTAGCAAGGATTGTTGTAGCACAACGTCGAGCAAATGAAAAGGATTGAAAGAGATAAAGCAAGGCAAGTTAAGGACCAACAAAAACAAATGGCAAGATAAGAAAAGGAAAAAAGAAAGGCACAACAAATGCTTGAAAAGGAACAAGGGATGATCAATATGGTTGACAATGATACAAGAATAGCTGATGAAACCAGGATTATTTCAAACTCATTGGACTCCATTGCAGATAATACACCATTATTCCAAGATCTCATAAACATTCAAGTGCCTCACTATCAAACTGAGGGTTTACCCACTTGCCTTATTCCTACCAGAGTTGGTGTCAATTCTATGTATGCTCATTACACACCTCCACTTAATGCAGGGGTCAGTAGTGCAAATGTGAGGTATGGGTACTCAATACCTCCATGGTTGGAAGCTGCAAATTGGACTCAATCATATGGCAGCAATCAACCATTTCCTACTCGACCCTTGACAGGTAGGCCAACCTACCTTGCTCAAGAAGGTAACTCGGGGAGTTTTGGCACTCAAGATTCTCAGGGCCATAAAGAATAGGGGTGTCATATGTTTTCGGTTTTAACCACATTACGATGTGGATTTTGGATGGATTGTATCTTTTTCTTGTCACAGAAACATTCTGGCTTACAACCTAGGTTGTTTTATTTCATAATGTGTGCGACATTGTAGCCAAAATCCATTTTACAAGGAACATCTATAGTCTATTATAATGTATAAATCTTACAAGATTCTGAGGGTCATAAAGAATAGGGGTGTCATATGTTTTTGGTTGTAACCACATTATGATGTGGATTTTGGATGGATTGTGTCTTTTTCTTGTCACAGAAACATTTTGGCTTACAACCTAGGTTGTTTTATTGCTTTGAAGCACTAACAACATTATGGTTCTATGCATTCACTACATTGAAAAGCCAACAACAACTTGGTTGGTTGTAAAGCAGTTTTGTTTGCGAGCTAAGCACAAATGTTTATAAAAAAATGATTAATAACATTGAAAGACTATTTATTACAATGGAAGAAATGCTTTAACCTAGGTTGTTTTATTGCTTTGAAATGCTAACAATATTATGGTTCTATGTATTCACTACATTGAAAAGCCAACAACAACTTGGTTAGTTGTAAAGCAGTTTTGTTTGTGAGCTAAGCAAATATGTTTATAAAAAATTGATTGATAACATTGAAAGACTATTTATTACAGTGGAAGAAATGCTTTAACCTAGGTTGTTTTATTTCTTTGAAACACTAACAACATTATGGTTCTACGCATTCACTACATTGAAAAGCGAACAACAGCTTGGTTGGTTGTAAAGCAGTTTTGTTTGCGAGCTAAGCACAAATGTTTATAAAAAATTGATTAATAACATTGAAAGACTTTTTATTACAGTGGAAGAAATGCTTTAACCTAGGTTGTTTTATTGCTTTGAAATGCTAACAACATTATGGTTCTATGCATTCACTACATTGAAAATCCAACAACACCCTGGTTGGTTGCACAGTAGTTTTGTTTGCAAGCTGAGCACAAATTTTTATAAAAAATTGATTAATAGCATTGAAAGACTATTTATTACAGTGGAAGAAATGCTTTAACTTGGGTTGTTTTATTGCTTTGAAACGCTAACAACATTATGGTTCTCTGCATTCACTACATTGAAAAGCCAACAACAACTTGGTTGGTTGTAAAGAATTTTTGTTTGCAAGCTAAGCACCAATGTTTATAAAAAACTGATTAATAACATTGAAAGACTATTTATTACAGTGGAAGAAATATAGTTTTTCCTGGTTAAAAATCTAAACAAGGATCAAGTCTTGACCTGCCTATCTATTGCACTGGTGAGAGAAAAAGGGAAAATAGTAGGGACTGAATGAGAGGAAAGTTTTGCAGATAAGGAAGAGGAGGTTTCTTTGCATAATACACCAAAAGCCATAGGATAACTAATAGAGCTATGACTAAAATAAATGCAAGCATCGATTGAAAATGAATTTGAAAAGGAAGAGGAAGGACATGGCATAATAAATTCACCATCTAGAGCTAAGAGAATGAGAGGGAGGATATATGGATGTGATCCTTCATACTCTTGGATAGTGTCATGGTCCATTACAACAACATCAAGGGAAACTGAAAAGGAAGCTAGGGGTGACGATGCTTGAGAGTAGGACGATGCCTGAAATGCTTCGGATCTAGTAGTTCTTTTAGATGATGAGGAAGTAATCATCAACAAGAAGAAACCATCCAGTTAGGTTCCATGTCTCATATCCTGCTAGGTCCCTTACTATAATTTGACCTCTGCCCTGACAAAAGACAGATTAAAGAGGACAAATACCTACTGAACTGCTTGGGATCTATCAATTTTTTCAAATGATGAGGAAAGCTGAAGCAATCATCCACATCCACACAATCTCAAAATCACTAATCGACATGCTTACTAAGTTCATTCACCTCCACAAGCCTCTCTTCAAGACGATGGTGTGGAAGGAAAAGTAAATGTGAGCAACCCTCAATTAAAAGTGAAACAATAAATGTTAGCAACCTTTAAACTTCTGCATGTTTTCTGGGCTAGGATAAACTTTATTCAAATATTCATTATGAAACAAATGAGCTTTGATCCTAGCATATGAGCCATTATATAATTTGTTCCACTCTTTACAAAATCTTTTACAGATCACCCCCAGGGAAAAGCCTTCCTCTCACAACAATATTTTGCATAGTGGAGATCTTGGATCAAAAAGCATGTGTTTCCCAGTTTCTCTACTGGTTAGGTCAGAAATACAAAATGAAGCCACAATAGGAACAAAAAATTCAAATATCCACTCAAAATAAGAAGGCAGCGAATCTCCCTTATCTCACAATGTTCAACCCAAAAAGAACAGTAAGGAAATGGTTAAGAGACTAGTACACTTTCCAACAATAAATTTCTTCATTATGCTCAGTCCATTGTTGAGTATAAAATAGGAGCAATAGTAGCAAATTTTTTTTTTGAGAAACCACCTCCTTCAAAATGCTACTAGATGAGGGAAAATTCAGAGAAATGAAGGGAAGAGAGACCCTTGAATAATCCCCAGGTTTTATAAAAACCTCGCAAAAAGATGACCCTCGGAAGATATGACAAGAATGATAGGGAAAATGAAACCCTAGGTTCGGGGGATCATAGGAAACAAAAAGGCATCATTGAAGGAGTATGAAGACTCAAACTCCATGGAAAATGGTGATAACTGTGAAAAAATTGAAAACCTTCGGAGGTAGAAGAAAAAAGACTAGAGGTCAAAACCCTAACTGTATAAAATACTCTGTTTCCACCTGTCGGGCTAGGGTTTGAGAAATGATGCAAAGGGGAAACCATATGAGTAGAAGGTGATAAATTAGTCTAAGTACTGATAGGTGCACTATGATAAATGAAGAAAACCTGAGATTGATGGGTCTGAACTTCAAAGACATTCTAACCATTATAAACAAATTTGCAATTCAAATCACCAGCTCTGATAATTACATTGGAATTAGCTTCAATAATAGACAGATGACCGAACCCAGTCTTCAGCTCGGCTCTTTGGTTTGCAAACTCTACAAGAGATCCAATAGGAATTGCAGGAGGCAGAGGAGGAAATCATCATAGACCAGGATTTCTGTTCCAATTTAGAGGTTATTGCAACCATAGCTGACTGTGTTATAGACATTTTTGGGCACTGCAACCCCAATCATAAATTTCCATAAACCAAGGGCTCTTAAGTCCCTAAAAGTGTTATTCCAACCTCTCAAAGAACAAGGTCAACTGATTACATCTTCTCCCAGAAGTTCTCCATGAAAAACTACTCAGAACTGGTCAAAATTGGACCATCTCACCTGCTCCATGGTCAAAGTGCGCTGCATCCCACCTAAATACACACGGGAGGTGCGATGCATACTGAAAAGCCCTTATATGGGGTGAGATGGGCGAGAGTGGACAAATGGCAGGGTCAATTTGCGAGGTGGAGGACCATGGAATCTTCCAGAAACTTCTCCTCTGACACTTGCCTCTCTGCATTCGCCCAGGGATGAGTAAGAGATCATCAATCTCCAAGTGGAATCAAGAACTATCAGAGAGAGGACACTAATGAAATCTCAAAAGCTGACTCACCCCCCTTGCAAACATCTATATATGGATCCCTCATCCCAGAGATCCAGAGGCCGAAATTTTGTATCTTGTAAGGAAGTGCTGCTGGTTTCTTGGTGTAACATCATAGTGTTGGGTGATCTAAGCTTTTCATGAGGTGAAGAAGGGATTTCATGCTGAGAGGATGATGTTGGGTTAGAACAATTAGTTGTAATCCTCTTTGCTATTCTTGATTATTAATAAAGCTATTCAAGTTTTCCTCCACATTCTTGTATGATTGATGATATATGCATTTGTGCGGTAAATATATATTTGGTCCTATATTGTTTATGATAGTAGATCTATGTTCTTGGATAGTGTTATGCCGCTTTGATTCTACAGGTGCTCTTTGAAGCTAGGTAGATGAGGAAGCGAGTGGAAAAGATCTATAAGAAGGGAGAGCAATCAAGTAAGGAACCAAGCGCAAGACAAAGGTTGGTCTCCTTCTTTCCCCTCTTATCTACTTCTCATAAAGGAAAACAAAAGTGGTTTTAGTTTGTTTGTTTCTAAGGTAGCTACCAGCCTTAGTGGGACTAGTAGCTCTACATAGACACTAGATTTCCCGATAACAAAATGGTGACTCCACTGGGGAGCGAATAGATTGTTTGTTTGTCTATATTTTTTTACTTTATAAACTTACAGACGGAGCCTGAAGTCAAGCCAGCTAGCCTTTGAACTACATTTGTTATGCAAGTGCAAAGTAGATCAATGCTGCTTCAGTCTATCTCTGGGTTTTGTTTATAAACTGAACAATCAATTTACAAGCTCTCTAATTGCCCTTGTGGTGGCTGTAGTAACCTCCTTAGATCTACCCCTATGATTTATTTACTGATTACCACTTGCTCGGCCTAAATCCCTGAACTGCGCTACAAACTGTGACCCAAAACCTAGTTGAAGTCTCGTCCCTGGACCATCGCACTATCTCTTCTTTGGAATCTAGATGCATCACACTTCCCGAGTGTAGTAGGTGTGCGACATCTCACTTTCCTTGTGTTACAGGTGTGCTGATCAGACTAGACCTCTTCTGCTCCTAGATTTTGGTTTCTGTGTTCACTCTTTTCAGCTCTATTCAAGAGTTTTTCTGTCTGTAGTCAGTATACCTCTATTGAAACCCCCTTCCTTTCCATTATTCTGCCTCCATTGTGCAAAGAACTGTAAATGTTTTTATGTATTTTGAGCCATTTTCAGTTCTCTTTTACAAAGAAGTAGCGTAATTGAACTGTCGTTTCTTGATTTGAAAGTGTCGCAAGTGTCGTTTTTAGTCATAGAAGAGAATCTGATTGTTCTTGATAGTCGATTACACTGTTACTCTTGTATTTGATTTGAATTAGTAGTTTTTCAAGTGTCGAAAGCAAGTTTTCAATTCCAAATCACAAAGTGTCGTCATTGCCTTCATTTTGTCTTGAAAAGAAACTTGTTAGTAATGTCGCTTTGAAAAAATAATTCAGATTTGCACTTAGCTTTCTTTTTATCATTCACACATTAAGAAGGCTGAAAACAAATACATGCATGTGCATTTGCATTTAGACTGTTTGTTGGTTTGATTTAGGATAGTGCATATAGTGTGTGCTCCCTGCTCTATGTTGAAAGAATATCATCTCTCTTTCCTTAGTAGCTAGGATTTTCATTGCAAAAAGAATATTAAACGATTGTTTATCATCTTAGATTGCATTTTAGGAATTGTACATCTACATCACGCGGTGAACCTGAAAGGCAAATTTCTTAAGCAAGATCAACTGTAAAATAAATTTATGAATCTAAAAATGCTTTGGAACCTAACGCACAACATTTAGAAGTCTAGGCTAGAGACGTATTCCGGCGTCGTAAAGCCTAGTAACTGTTGTTTTCATTGCTGGTGGGGTGATTCCTCCACTTTGAGACGACAAGTGGCAGTGTGGACTTGTGCTCCCATGTACCGTCGAGTATATATTGGGAGACCACAATAGGCTTTATCCTTTATCCATAGGAAGCCGTGTCTGCCACCCTATCGATCGCAATGCACTGAACACAACATTTGGGAAGATTGACTACCGTACCGTAAAAAGTATTCTGCAGTTTTGTGATTGGTTTGGTAATCCCTCTGTCTAGATTTCCAGAGCAGTCTCTTTCGTTCCTTTTCAGACTCCTTAAAGAAAAAGGTCCATTTGAGCACTTTTCACTTCAGGCTCATTAAAAATCGAAGGTGACTAGAGTCATCTTTTGTTTTTTTCTCGACTCTTAAAAATTGAAAAAAACAAGTTGTGTCAAAGCGTCTAAAATTCATTTTAATCGGAATAAACATCACCTTTCCTACGTTGGTCTTGGGTTGAGAAAAATGGAGTCCACCAACCAAGGAGTTCCCCTTGGAGGAAATCCTAGTCCTTTCTCCTCTTGGGGAGATGTTGGTGCGCCCCATATGGCCACATTGTCGCTTCCAGGATTGACAATCGGATTTCCCGTATGGCTCTTCTCAACCTCTATCGTTCAGAACACCGTGATTCCTGAACAATCAAGTCAGCAACTAAACGATACCAGAGTTACCCCCCAACCCTCTACTTCATCCAGTTCTTCCTCTCCTCCTTCCTCTTCGCTTGATGAATCTGGTAAAGCCAAAAATCAAGTAACTGAGAAGAAGAAGGAGAAGAAGAAGAAGAAGGAGCCAAAGGTGAAAAGGGGTGAGTAGGCATCGTCTAGCGAAAATCCACACACTGCACCATCCAGGCCTAAATCGCCATGTGTCATTTGCAAAGGAGACCACTATCATCGAGATTGTCCTTGCATCCCTCGGATCTTAAGGGACTGGTCTCCTCATTTGCACAATCCGGTGTCATCAACCTCTGATGATCATGTTGAAGGTACACCGTCAACTAGTGAAAGTGAAGCCCCTGGACAAAAGGGAAGATGTAAATTTCCTTGTAAACTGTGTGAAGGCGATCACGCCGTCCACCATTGTCCCTTCTTAGACGAGGCTAAAAGAGTTTTGGACGACCATCCGGTTTCACCGTTACGGCTTCCTCCTGGATATAAGAAGCTCTTGCCGAGTCCGTCACTAGTTGAAAATCTGGCTGACACGCCCTTGTGGTCGGCCGAAATGTCTATCATTGAAGATAAACCATCTGAATCCACACCAGACGAAAGTCAAAAGGTCGAGGCGGCAGTTGACTCGGTCTTACCTTCAGAGGATCCATCTTCAGATGATACAGTCACCGAAGAGAACAAGAACGACACCGTCCAAATTCTCTTCGTAAGCACAGACTCCGATGAACATGGGGGCAGTCTACCCGTTCCTTTACCACAGGAAGGAAGTTCGTCAGAGTCATATCTGGCCGTCTATTTGGTCCCACCTCCAAGCAACCTAGTTGTTTCCTTCGATTGGAATCTAATAGGCAGACCCCGCTTACCGGCTAGTGTGCCATTTCAAATCATTGCTCAAATATATAGAATGGTCATGGCCGGTACCATCATAGATGAAGGGGCTTCTGTGAGTATCCTTTCCTCAACTACTTGGAAAGCGCTTGGTTCGCCATCGCTTCTGCTTGAAATGAGAAATCTAATAGGCTTTGACAAAGGAACCAGTCGACCGTTAGGGATCCTTCCCAGTGTGCCGATAACATTGAGAAAGAAAACCGTTCACATGAACGTAATGGTAGTCCAAGGACCCCTGGATTATAATCTACTCCTTAGACATGACTATATTTATTGCATGGGAGCCATTGTCTCCTCACTCTTTAGATTACTGTGTTTTCCGCATGAAAGAAGAGTGGTCAAGCTCGTAGACCAGCTTTCATTCCTCGGTTCACACATAGCAAATAGTCATATACCATCCCTGAATGGTCTCTTCACGCAAGGAATGTCTCATCAATCCCCAGTCCGTCCTCCTGATGAGCGCGAGTGATTCGGAGGATATGACTGAAACCCAGGGGGCATGCACCCTGGCCTGTTTCGATAGGAAAACCTTGGGTATAGGGTAGGTTTCCGCGAAGGATATATGACTGGTTGACACACCCGTCCATTTAGGAAAATGGGGTTAGACCGGAATAAGATACCTCTGTTAAAGGTAGGCCTTTCCCGATAAAACAAATGTTTTGTCTGCAAATTGAGGGGTAACCTGGAAACTCTACTTCACTATACTTGGGGGCATGCAAACCTTTTGGCGTGCAAGCGAAGAGTGACCATTTATTTTTTTAAATTTGTAGGTCCTCTAACCGTTTAAACTCGTAGGATTGGTCATTTCCTAACTTGCATAAAGAAAGGATGTGGGGCAATGCTTTGAAAAAAATGCCATTTTTAAATGAGACATCCTTATTATACGACTGGATCGAGTAGTTTTAACGCGGAATTCAAGCTCGTTAAAAAATAAACATAAGAAATGAGCAAATGTTCCTCCGAAGTTTAAGATCATTAAAAAATGAACCAATTTCCGGTAAATAACCATCGTGAATGTATTATCATCAGCCTTTGAAGCCTTGGTCGTGTTCTCATCATCACCTCCACTCTGTATTAGCCGATCATTCACCTCTATTTGATTGTTTACCCTTTTTGAGGAACAACTGCGAAGAGTGATCCTGTTAGCCATCCTTGTGACACTACCATGATTGGAAAATTCCAAACCTTACCTGGAATTATCTGCTACCCGAACTTATCACTCGTTCCTCAAAAAACGAGTCTCCTTTAAGCTCTTTTCAACTGACTCGTAAAATATGAAAAGATTGCTGAGAAATTGGCCTCTCTAGCTTGTTAAAGTGACCGGAAGTGCTATCCCTCCTTTAGATTTTAATCTTTTTGGACTTGAGGGATTATTACAAAAAAAGATCGAGCGCTTGTTTTGTTCGGCTCGTTAAAAGTACCGAAAATTCATCCCTTTTGTATTGTTTTATACCTTTTCGGACTCAAGGGATTATATGACGAAAAAGGATTATTGGAGTTTTGTTTACGTCCCTTTTTCAGACTCTCTAAAATTGAAAAGGACCGAGTTATCCTTGTCGTTAAACTCATTAAAACCGAATAGCGACAAACTTGTCCATACAGACAAGAACGAGTTTCACTATCGCTAGGCTCGTTAAAACATAGTGATGGGTTTGCCCGAAGGGAAAATTATAGAACAAGCATATGTTATCCTCCTCAAGCTTGACAAAAATAAAGAGGTACTGGTCAGCAATGACTGGGGAAAAATTGGGAAGAAAACTTGAAGAAACTTTATTGGTAGCAAGTCGCTCTTGAACATGACACTTTCACTCCGCATCCGAGCCGGGTTGGGTTGTTTCGTTCATTGGGCATATCACCATGGGTCCATCACACCATCCATATTTTGGGTTAATGCTACCAATCCATCATGTCAGTGTCATTGATATGTTCAAGAGAAGTCGCTCAGAGAATTCACCTGTGTCTCACCCACTGCAATACATTTACGCTCCATTCTTTCATGACCGCCACCCTGAACCTTATATCACCATATCGTTTTCACCTCCATTAAAATCATTTGCTCCGTTCCGTGTCATTGATGTGGGATTCACTAAGGCTTTCCTATGACGGATCGCTTCTTGTCGACATTAGCTCATTATCCAAGAAGTTGATCTAGGAACAACCCTTTCAGTACTTTGAAGCTTGTATGCCTCAATGGCAAGTTTCTCACTTCCGGCGACAGGTTTACATCAATGGCCTTCGACCAAAAGATTTTGCGTGGTTTTCGATGCCAAGTCCGTTTATTCACACCATGTGAATTGTACTGTAGTACCTTGAGGGTCATCATCATTATCGGTGATTCCTCTCGTGCCTGTTAACAACTTACATCATTGGCTGGTAATTAGGCAATGTCTTTCCATGTTCGACTCTAGAACATCTCTCACATGGATCGACTTGTACTTTGAGTGAAGATCAAACGAGATTGAAGACCCCAGATCTAGTTTCATCCATCCGGGATGCGATATATATTCAGGAAAATAAAGACATCAAATATACATCATTACTGCATAGATAATCATCCAACCTAAGGGATGATGGCTCTACCAGAATCATCAGTCTACACTCAGATGATTGTCTGTCTTATGTACATGAAAATGAATTTATAAAGCTGAGCATGGGAATGCCCACCTCAGCTAGATCATGAAAATATTATGAAGATAATGTATTGTATTGTATCTTATTACAGGTCGCCTTCCAGCTCGAAAAAACTTCAGATCCTCATGATAAAGCATTTCACCCGACATCAACAGATTAACGACCTCATGCTTTAGGGGGCAACTGTTATAGACATTTTTGGGCACTACAACCCCAATCATAAATGTCCATAAACCAAGGGCTCTTAAGTCCCTAAAAGTGTTGTTCCAACCTCTAAAAGAACAAGGTCAACTGATTACATCTTCTCCCAGAAGTTCTCCATGAAAAACTACTCAGAACTGGTCAAAACTGGACCATATCACCTGCTCCATGGTCAAAGTGCGTTGCATCCCACCTAAATACACACGGGAGGTGCGATGCATACTGAAAATCCCTTCTATGGGGTGCGATGGGCGAGAGTGGACAAATGGCAGGGTCAATCTGCGAGGTGGAGGATCATGGAATCTTCCAGAAACTTCTCCTCTGACACTCGCCTCTCTGCATTCGCCCAGGGATGAGTAAGAGATCATCAATCTCCAAGTGGAATCAAGAACTATCAGAGAGAGGACACTAATGAAATCTCAAAAGCTGACTCACCCCCCTTGCAAACATCTATATATGGATCCCTCATCCCAGAGATCCAGAGGCTGGAATTTTGTATCTTGTAAGGAAGTGCTGCTGGTTTCTTGGTGTAACATCATAGTGTTGGGTGATCTAAGATTTTCAGGAGGTGAAGAAGGGCTTTCTTGCTGAGAGGAAGATGCTGGGTCAGAACAATTGGTTGTAATCCTCTTTGTTATTCTTGATTATTAATAAAGCTATTCAAGTTTTCCTCCACATTCTTGTATGATTGATGATATATGCATTTGTGTGGTCAATATATATATGGTCCTATATTTTTTATGATAGTAGATCTATGTTCTTGGATAGTGTTATGTTGCTTTGATTCTACAAGTGCTCTTTGAAGTTGGGTAGACGAGGAAGCGAGTGGCAAAGATCTATCAGAAGGGAGAGGAATCAAGTAAGGAACCAAGCGCAAGATAGAGGTTGGTCTCCTTCTTTCCCCTCTTATCTACTTCTCATAAAGGAAAACAAAAGTGGTTTTAGTTTGTTTGTTTCTAAGGTAGCTACCAGCCTTAGTGGGACTAGTAGCTCTGCCCTATACAGACCATATGAGGGGGGCATCAAAATTAGTGTTTGAACACTATGGAGATCTATCGGTGATCAAAGTTGCTTTTAGGTAAGGTTGTCCTGGAAAGAGATGATGCGACAGACGAAATCCTATTAATGTTGGAAGTGATCCAACTGCAATTCAAGGCTGCTATGGGATACCGCATGGCAAGATCCAAGGAGTCCTGATTAATAAAAACCACTAAACTGCAAAAACCCACTAACCTACAAGGAGCCAGAGTAAAAACCACTAACCTGCAAAACCCTAAACCCCTAACTTGCAAAACCCTAAACCCTCAAAACAAAACCCCTAACCTACAAAACCCAAAACCTGCATGAAACTCCAAATGAAAATTTAACAAAAATTCCAATAAACAAGGTGAGGTGTTGAAAACACAAGGTGAGGTGTTGAAAACACAAGGTGAGGTGTTGAAAAACACATCAGAAATGGCTGGTAGGATTAAAATCCTACCAGATAGAAGCCATGTCCAAGTCCAGAGCTCGCCACACCTTCACCAGACCTTCTCCAGAGCTCGCCACACCTACAACAAGTTGGAAATTAGCAAATGGAGAAACAAAAAAACCAAAAAAAAAAACAAAAACCAAAAAAACCTGCAATTACCTGTAAATGCAACCTTCGACCTCGAACTGGCTGAAATTGGTACTGGCTCCTCCCCAAACAATAGGTAGCGCGAATGAAACAACCACCAAGGAAACCCTAAACCACCGGCGGTCCAGAATGAACAACAATTGTAGGCAGAAAACCATAAGAACAACAGAAACCCTGTTCCAACCATGGATGCGTGTAAGCAAACAATGGCGAACATCAGCTCAATAATGGCGGATGAAGCGTGCAGGTAATGGAGCCGTCTGCACCATCGTCGGTGGAGGGCTTCGTCCAAACACCGGACCCAAATAGAAAAACAAGAGGCAAACCACACATCACGGGAAACAGGCGGAAACAACCGGGTGGAAGGTCGACAAACAAGTTTTGAAGGGCTGACACGTTGCACAACATGTGGCAGTCCACGTCGGAAACATGTCATACAAGGTAATGTGTTGTTCACGTGGGTGTAGGTGAGGTGGAGGGGAGGACACATAGGTAATGGCGTCCCTCCCCTAATATCCCTCAATTAGGTTTCACCCTCGAAGGTTGATCCAAGACCAGCAGTGTCAACAATTCTAGCCAATACTTTCCTTGGTATTTTTTCATGATTCTCTGGCAACTCCTCCCCCTGATTCAGAACATTTAGTCGATACCACCACAAAAACACTTCAACTGGAAGTCTTGCAAACTAGCTTCTTGTGATCTTTGTGTGTTTCCACCATAGTTAAAAAAGTCTGTCGTACTGGTCAAAAAAATTCATAAATTCGTCGATACAGTTTGGTTCGAATGATAATACATTATTTTTAATACGATACAGAATGTTTGGTTTATGAAATCAATTTAGGTTGAGAGCGCTTTCCCATTTTTATTTTTGCAAGCGCCATTGCTATAGGAGCAATCAGGTTTAGCAGAGGGCACAACGCTTCGGAGAAATTTCTAAGTTTCCTATGATACATTCACAAGTAGTTAGGGTTAAATAGATACACGAAATTTCAAAATGGGTTTAAGAGTTTTGGTTTATTAATAAATAAAAAATTCTATATTAGAGATTATGAAAAAACAATAATTTATATATTAGAATTAGAAATTTTATATTTAATAATATGTAGTTATAAAAATTAGTATGTTTAATTAATCCGTAGTTGCAAAAATTAGTATGTCTAGTATTAAATGTTATAGAGAGAGGTAAGTTATATATTTAAAATTTGTAAAAATTTTAAAATATTTTTTCTAATTTTCAGAATAGCCAATAACAAGTAGGATGATAATTGTTGAAGCAATTGTTGGTCTGGATTTAAATTAAAGGGGAAGGGGTTCATTTTCTATGATCTACCATAAAGATTAATCTCCACATTTATTGTTGAATAAATTTGGATCTTAAAGGGATAGTGACTGAGATATAATTTTCTTGGTATATGCTAATTACTTGAAGTCTACTTTTAATATCTAATATCTCATTCTCTACATTGAACTTTAAGTTTGAGATTTTATTACTCATTATTAAATTTGACTTACATGTTTTTTTAATTTGGAATACCAATAAATTTGATGCATTTTGTCTTTCACTCTTTCTGGATCATAGATAGAAAAATTTAATGTTGGAAATAAATAAATAAGGTATCCAAGTGACCAAAGATTCATTTAATTTTTAAAACTTTGAAAAAAAATGAATATGTTAATCTTTATAAGATGTATATTCTCGAATTTTTCCACTATTGAATTTTATATAGTCAAATTTTAGTGAAATTTTTTCCATATCAAATTGAATTGGTATTCGATTTTGAATTCGAATTTGGTATCTATGGTTTCCATGATACAAGGATCTAATCCTGCCCTGTATATTCTATTACTATGATTTTGTCCGTGTACCACCCTCACCTAATGAAAGCATGAATGTTGTCTACATAATAACCCCGGCAAGTCACTTGTACCATGAATCTAGCAATGTTATATGTATATCAATCCCACTCTGTAAGTTCTAGTTTTGCAGTGTATATCAATCCCACGCCTTTCAAAACCATGGGAACTGTCTACAAAACATCTCAGACAAATCACTTGTGTCAGGTTGCTTGCGAGGTTGTATGGATAGCCTTACATTTGTCGCCCAAAGAACATAGTCTACATATATTCTTATGCTGGGTTGCTATGGCAGTATATCCTAGGAATTCAGGGGAAAAACAACTCACCACTCCAATGTAGATTTTGTTTCAGACAAAAACATGTTAACCTCTAGCTCTAGCGTGCAGCTATAGAGATATCCATGTAGTCCATGGTAAAAAACCTCGCTTCACAACAAGACCTGCATGTTTTATCCAATATGTTCCCACCGGGACTCACAAAAGTCCTCCTTGTATCCCAACTTATCCTTGGAGGCTGTAAACACCGGGATTCTGAAAATATCGAGATCGACTGCTCCACTGAATGCTCCTGCTTGTGTACTAAGGATGTTATGTGGTTTCTGCAGAGACTTTCCTGAGTTGAACTTTCAACATTCCAATAGTGCCCTCTCCCATCTCCAGTGTATGCTCAGAACCAAGGCTTAACTCTCATCTCTAGCTTTTACCAGTTTGTGGTCCAAACTTAAACAAAGTATTAAAAAAAAATAGTTGATAGAAGCTATACAAAAACTCCTATGAGAACAGAAAACCCAAAAATGCCTACTACAAGGAGTAGGCTGAAAGTATGCTATGTCGACCATAACAGGAAAGAAAAACACCAACTCTGAACTTTAGAACCTGGAACAACCGAACCACATGGAACCTTAGCAAGATCCGTCAATGTAGGAAAAGAAGTGGACTTTATATAGCAGAACAAATATTCCCATTAGACGGACATGGACCAAATGGAGGATTATAGTCAAGAGTACAAAACCTAAAGACCCCCCACAGGCCAAAATATCTAGTTCAAAGTGAAACGTATTTCAAACAAACACAGGAAATTAAAACTTCAAACCAAATATGAGTACTTCAATTATTGCCACACAAGTTTACAATTGCAGATAGATGTGGGAATTAGTTGTTTCAGGTTAAATAATTTATTAGAGTATGTAACACTTTTCATCTCATTTTAAGAAATTATAACTAGAACAAATGTGGTTGACATACATGCAATTAGAAAATGTTAAACATATAAAATCCCATTTTTTTCTAAAAAATTCTCAAATTGAGTTTAACAATTTTTTAATCATAAATGTTATAAACTAATGGATGTGCACTTAATTTTTGCTTTAAAATTTGGAAGACGAGAAGTTCCAAAGCAATAAGAAATATTTGATAAATATTTTTGTCAGAAAAAAATAGAATTTACGGGGAGAGACAAAGGGAAGTTGTTTCATGAATCTCAATTTCGCGCAGCTATACAAAGGCTTAATAAAACACAGAATTCAGTTACGGAAAAAACACAGGGTAAAATAGAGTAAAGCTTGGAGCAACAAAATAAAACTTAGGATTAAATTCTAATTCACCAAAATACATTCATATGAGACTCTGGCTCATTCAACAAGTAAAAAACAAAGGTTTACAGTGATTTACACTTCACCAGGGGTTGCGGAATAACACACAGTAAAACACAATAACTGTTGTTTTCACGCACCCACCAAAATTTGCTCCACGATTTTCTCCTCACAGACTCTAGCTGTCTAACTTACCCAACCTCTCTTGCTCTCTAACACAAAATAAAATTTACATCCATATTTATCTCAACATACAATTTTACATTAATACATGACAGAGCAAATAATTAATACGCTGTTTTTGTTGAGTGTGGACAGTAATCACGCAAATGTTTGTGGAGTATGGGTAATAGTCATGCAATAAATGCTTGCCCATATTTACTAAACTTCATTAAATTCCTTAACTTCTGTGATGTGCGGCGGAATGGTTCACGGTACTTCTGTTTTGGCTTCAGTCCTTCCATCTTCAAACAAAGACGCAACCTGCAAAAATACTTCTAACAAGTATGGTTGCTGTCAGGGTGTTTAACGTGGTGGTTGGGATTAATATTTCCAACACTCCCCCTTAATCACAATTGCCGCCATTGACAATTCCCAAACAGTTTCTGAGATAAACAAAACTTTCACGTGCCAATGGCTTTGTGAAGATATCAACAAATTGTTCCTATGACCTGTAGTGCTACAACACAATTTCATCATTGTTAATCAATTCTCTAATAAAATGATATTTAGCATCAATATTCTTGGTACTCTTATGAAAGACAGAATTATTTGACAATGCAATTGCTGAGGCATTGTCACAAAAAATAGTTTTTGTTCCCTCTTGGTCATGACGAAGATCCCTCAACATCCTTCTCATCCAAACTGCCTAACACCCTGTTGCTATTGCTGTGACATATTCAGCTTCTGTTGTTAACAGTGACACTATTGGATGCTTCTTGGAGGCCCATGAAATGGCTCCAAAACCCAAATGGAAAACATATCCTGACGTGGTCTTTCTGTCATCGACACTTCCTGCCCAATCACTGTCAGTGTAACCAAACAACTTGAAATCACTTGTTCTTGTGTACATGTTGGGAACGGGATCCCCCAAGGACAATTTTGGGGCTAAAAGCCCATGTTTTGGGTCAGATTTTGTAATAAAATTGTAAAGTCTCTGCATTTTGTGGTCATGGAGCACGAAGGTGTCATGAGTCATAAAGGTTTGTCTGCCCTTATTTTGTAAAGTTTATGTCAGTTGTAAAGATATACCCATGGTCTGTGGACCATGGGATTGTATAAAAAGAGCTAAGTAAGTAAGCTCTAAGTAATAAGTCATGGAAGAAATAAGTCTTGAGCAATAAGGAGGTAGTCTTTAGAAGTCTAAGTTTCAAGTCTAGCATAGGTAGAAGCTCTGCAGTTGAGTGTGTAGAGGCCTAGAGTGGAAGTCTGTAGCTGAGTGTGCGGACCCCTGCAGATGTGTGCGTAGGGAAAATATTGTCTGTAATCATCTGAAGATATCAATAAAGAGAAGCATTCTACAAATTCTATGTCTTTGTTTCTTGTTAATGCATCTTGTCATGTTGTGTATGAATTTCATTTAAAGTTCTTATGTAATGCACAAATGTATGTAATTACATTGGTTAATTGAACACAAGTAAGAATATCTGTTTACACGGTGCTAATTGTGATTTTTTAGTAAGATAATTAAACACTTAATGATAACTTGGAAACCTGTTCTATATGCTGCTTTAGTAGCGTGAAAGTATCTGAACCAAAGGTTAGGGCTGTGCGAAGGTCAATTGTACCCTTTCATGGAGGTATCGAAGGGCGGAATAAGGGGCTATGGGGATTGTTTCCAGAAGGGCGAATGTGGATTGGTTCCATAAAGCTTAATGAGTATTGTTTCCTGAAAGCATAAATAAGGTAATGTAGGATGGGTAACTGAAAGCGTAAAGGGGTGGTTCCTGAAGGCGGAATGATGATTGTTGATTGTTTCCTGATAGGGTCATTATATAGGTTTCTGAGGAGGGTAATTTGGAGTAGCTCAGCTCTGCAGTAACTGTGTTCTGTCAGGGTAAGCTTTCAATCGTGGGTATCGTAAACTGCCTGCCAGCCAATACAGTCAGACGCGAAAGCCATACAGTGTGGGGACTATGCATAGACAGATAGAGCCCTAGAACTTAACGACCTGCACGAAAGAAGGAACGAAAGGAATAAACGGACATCATGACTATCTCAGGGTGCGGGAACTTGGTTCCAGCATCCCCTCATACTGCTTCGGGTAAGACTTCAGTCCGTGCTCCGCGGGCTGATGCCGAAAGGGCCAGTAGTGTAGGGATTTGTTTAGCTAACTAACATTGAACCTAGGTCAAGCCCAACGTAGCCAATAAATGGTTCCATTGCGGGGACTGGAATCTACATAAGAGATGTGTGATGTTGTATCACTGGAATCCAACTAAGAAAGAGATCGAAGACTAGTTGGATAGGAAGATCCACAATTTCACGGCGCAGAAGAACAGAAATCCATGATTGACAAAGGAACATTGGCTGGACAGGTACCTATATACAGAGATCCACGAGATCTTTTTCTGTTCCTTTCTAGTTGAGCTATACGAGTGGATCGCGAAGCTAGCGGATAGCCAATGATGGTGGAGACTTGACGGTCCTATTGTCTGTACCTGGAGTTAGTATAGAGATTGGAATCCTCTGAGGATAAGATTGCCCGCACTGTCAATCGTTGGCTCCATCGCGTCATAGGAGGATTTGTGATTGAATTCGCAGTCGATACCTCAATAAACTATATCGAGGCAGAGAAATGATTTTTCAAAGGTCCACGAGGTAAGTAGTTGAAGTCTTTGAATACCTGGATTAAGATGTTATTGTGCAAAAAATGAGTTATGCAGCTACCTTGATTTTCGAAGCTACACGGAGTGGAAAGGCTTACAGGAACAAAGGAAGAAATGGTCCTGAATATAGTCCATTAATTTCACATCCATTGGGTGACAAAGAGGGAGTAGCGCAGGCTTCTTTGCGAAGTGCTATTTAGTTAATAAGACAAGGATTCCTGCATTTGCCACCTCCACCCACACCACCTCCAACTTCACCACCATCACCTACGAGTTCACCCATAACACCACCACCTCCACCATAGTTTAGCATGGAAAATTCAGTGAAGCTGCGTTTATTTAAAGGCTTGGGAAATGAGGACCCGGACTAGTTCTGGTTCGTTGTGAAAGTTGTATGGGAAGCTCAGGGCGTTATGGATGATCACATGAAGAAGGCAACATTGGTTAGTGCCTTGCAGGATCGCGTGCTAACCTGGTACATCAAGTACTCTAATGATAACCCAAACGCTGGGGTAGCGGACATCCAGACCACACTGAATAAAGAATTTAGTAGGCCTAAATCCGAGACACAGTCGATTGCGGGGTTCAAGGAGATCGCGATGAAACCAGGCGAGACACCTTGGGAATTAGATAAAAGGTTGAAGTGTAAAATCCGCGAAGCTAATCTGAACTTAACAGATGGACAACACTGCGAGTGGTTCGTGGCTTCGCTCCTGCCACACCTGAGGGTTGCGTTGTCATAATAGAAGATAATGACTTAGGCAGAGGCCTTGGAGATTACAATGAGACTGCACAAAACACGGATGAAGGTTTCAAATCTGGGGGTTCAACAGATCCATGCGTAGTTGCAAAGTCTTTGCCTTGAAATGAAAAGTCTGAAGCAAGATAGAACAGTTCGACCGGAGGTGCGCAAAGAGGTATGGTGCCTGAAATGTAAAGGTCAGGGACGTGAAAAAGACCATTGGCCGGTCTTTGCGAACTATATTGCAGGAGGGGGACCGATGCCTTTGAAGCCGGAGGCCCTAGTAGGACCAGGCATGGGGCCTGCATTGTTGTGCGCTATATGTCAGGTAGCAGGAAAACATACCACATATAACTGTCATTTGCTACAGAAGTTTGTACAAACACTGCAAAAACTATTCTGCAACTTCTAAAGTTCGGTAGGGCATGATGAGTGCAACTGTAGAAGCTATGAATTGATGATGGATAGAACACCCACCTATAGGGTTCAGGCAGAAATGCGACCGCCGAACCAGAGCACAAGGATGGTGTGAACAAGCTTTCAGGGGCACGGATGAGGCAAAGGTGAAGGAGTACCTCATAGAGGTCAGGGACAGTTAATCTACTACAGTTGCAGAGGGCTAGGACAATACTCCCATTATTTCACTAACCCAATGCGTCTGTCGTGCAAATATTGCACTCTTTTTTATCATGAAATAGAGGACTATCCCACGCTGATAGTGAGGATACGCAACAAAGGGGTGCTACCACCTTAGACAACTTAGATGGGGTTCGATGAGATATTGCAACGATATGTACCAGAGTTTGAAAGGAGCAGTATCCTCATGTACGCTCATGGGGGTGTCGCGGGAGGACATTATGCAGGGAGAGTGACCGCGCAAAATATTCTACGCGCAGGGTTGTGGTGGCCAACCCTCCATCAGGATTCAAAAGCTTACTGCAAAGCGTGTGATGTATGTCAAAGGACTGATAGGCCATCGTGGAGGGATGAGCTGCCTTTGAATCCATAGATGATGTTACAACCCTTTGAGAAATGGGTGATAGTTTTTGTGGGACCCATTCAGCCCCAAGGGAAGAAGACAGGAGCGAGGTACATTATCACCGTGACGAAGTATTTGACTCGATGGGTGGAGGCACAACATGTAAAGGATTGTACAGGTGCGACTACTGCAAAGTTCCTCTTTGAGTATAAACTGGCGCGATCTGGGTGTCCAAATATTTTGATGAGTGATCACGTTACACAGTTTCTGAATGAGATGATTAGCGCGCTAACGGAGGAATTTCAGGTATATCACCAGAAGAGCACGCCTTATCACCCACAGTCTAACTAGATATTGGAAGCATTTAATAAAGTGCTAGAAAATGTGTTGACCAAGTTTTGCAATGCTCAGCGAAGTGATTGGGACCTATGCATATCCACAGTACTATGGGCCTATCGGACGACATGCAAGAAGTTGACTGGACAAACACCCTTTAGGCTTGTATATGGCATTGAAGTGGTGATGCCCATGGATTACATTATGCCTAGTCTATGCATAGTGGCACTCACAAGTATGAAGGATCACGGAGCCCTAGAAGAGAGGCTTGTGCAACTGGCTGAGCTTGAGGAACAAAGATTTCTAGCTAGATTTCACCAACAGGTCCAAAAGTAGCTCAAAAAAGCATGGCATGATTGGCACATTAAGCTGCACACCTTAAGGTAAATGACCTAGTTTTGTTATATGACAGTAAGTTTGATAAATTTCCAGGGAAATTCAGAATGCATTGGCTAGGGCCTTATGACATTAAGGAAATTACCAATGGAGGAGCAACTCAATTGGTCAAATTGAATGGAGATCCCTTCCCAGGAAAGGTGAATGGCAGTTGATTGAAGCCATAAACTGGTGGTCCAACCATGTGACTATATGAAGGCAGCTAAAAGGAGGTGTGGGACTATAAACTACATTGCTCGGGTTGGGGAGCTACACGATTGAAGGATTGTGCCAAGCAAGGAAGTGTCACAAGGTTCGCGGCATCGCGAAGGGAGCTGCGCTACCCAGGGAGAAGTTTTGCAGGTTGGCTGGAAAGTGACTGTTAAAGTCACTATTCATGATTTGATAAAATGCGGTCAAATGGAGCTAGTGGCCAACATTTAAGATGAAATTTATGGGTTAGATCCTTGAAAATCTATCGCCAATCCGGCATTAATGAATCGAATGTGGGGGGAACGATTGGATTTGAATTCAAAATTCCCTATAAATTACAGGTGGTTGTCTAGCAAAAAACACTTGGCATCTTGAGAATTGAGTTGTTGAGCTCTCAGGCACACATGAACCGAGAATTCTTCGAGGCTCTAATAGCAAGTCCAGCGTTTGAGAACTTACCAGAGATGTCACGAGCATTGTTTAGTAGCGTTATGTTGACACTTGCAACAACTATGGACACTGAAGCAGTGACAGCCGAGGAGGATATGTCGGAAGTGGTTAGCGAGGCAGAAGTAACTTCTCCAGAGGTTGCCGAAGTGTTAGCGGAAGTTCCCAAATCACCAAGGATGCCGAGACCAAAGCTGACCCAACCAAGGAGAGCATGAAGGATAAGAAGGGCAAGCAGCCTGCAATATCGGTGCGTGCATCGCCAAGAAGAAACCCACTGAAGGACAAGTGCACCACACAAGAAAAGGGCAAAGCCATTAATCTGGAGCCAGAGGAGGAAGAAATGGAAGACATCCCGATGGATGATGAGGACATGGGGATAAACATAGAGGAAGTTGAAGCCAAGGGTGCTGACCCTATCACTAAGTTTCTTGAGTATGTCCCTCCATGTAAGGGAAAGAGCAAGGTACCGAAAGATATCAATGAGAGCAAGGTCCCCTTGCAAACCCCTTTGCTACTGGATGAGATTGTTTTTGAAGGACCACACTTGGCATGGGTCCCTCTATTAAAACTCGAAGACTGGGACTTGGCTAACTGTGAGAAGTTCCCACACTTGGCGACTGAGCAGCTGATGCGCTGCATTATTGACGTAACCACTGGGATGAATGCATTAGAGCCATGGTGGTGGCTCAGAGGAGTGAACAAGGGAGGTCTTCTCAACATTCTATGGGTGTCGCACTACAACCGCACCCTAATTACAGTCTTGGTCATCAAGCAGCTGCTATGCTTAGTGCATGATGGGTGTTTGTGGCTAGAGGAGCCAATACCCATCACTGACAGATTGATCTACCGAATCACGTGGCTACCCTACAAAGGAGAAAATCCAGCCATGATGTTTGGTAGAAAAGGTGGCGAGCAGGCCCTCGTAGAGGCCATGAAGGAGAAGTTTAAGCTGGTGAAGTAGTCACGCGGATATGCCATATCAAGCATCGGTGACCCTGCTGTAAAAGTGGCTATGCAGATTTTGGAAGGGAAGGTGATAAGGAAGTGTCGTGTTGATGAGGTGCCGAAGTCGGTCATCGCATTAGCAACCCGAAGGTGTCTAGTTCAATTGGTTGAACTATCTCCGTGGAGAGTTCCTAGCGAATTGCCGCGAGGCATAGGAGCTCAGCAAGACATTCCACTATGCGTAGCTCTTGCTGTTTATTTTGCTGGTAGCATGGGAGACACCAAAGGACAGTCAATTCCCTTTGGTTGCACCAGACCTACCAGAAGAAGTGAAGTATGCTTTGTTGTGGGCAACCAAGGATGCACAACTCATTAAGGACAACAAGATCTTTTGGATCGTGATGGAGATGAACATCTACATGGCCACCAATCCTAAACCGCAATTGTCGCCTGTGGTGTTTTCCAGCCTGCAGGGCTACGCAGAGTTTAAGGCTGATTTTCACCATGTGTCCATCAAGGCGCAGAAGGATGCTACGCAGACATGGTATGACTTGCCTTACCTAGCAACGGATGATGCCATCAATGCAGTACTTGATCGCTGGCTGACAGAATGGCGCACTACAACAGACTTGGCGGTGGGAGGGAGCAAGTCCACTGTGCAGTGCAAGTAGGAGGAGGCCAAGCTCAAGATCATGCAGCTGGCCAAAAAGAGAAAGAAGGAGGCCGCTGACAAGGCCCAGGCGGAGTGCGATGCCGCTTAGTAGACGATGAAGCAAATAGGTGGAACATAGCGGGGCTCTTACAAGGGCGAGAGGCCGCCTTCACCAGAGATAGAAGAAGAGACGAATGAGCAGACCGAGCAGCATGACCTGGACCCACAGGCGATGTACACCCACATCAAGCGTCTAAGGGAGTAGGAGAAAGGAGGTTCTAGGAAGAAATCTAAGGCCACTAAGACATCGTTGGACCCAATCATGCTCATAGAGGGTGACTTTCACGACATTGGAGACACGGTGCGAGATGCCACAGTGGAGGCCCTACAATAGTTTGAGCAGCAACAGAAACTAATACTGGGGGCTACCAGATAGGTCTATAGGAGCTACAGACCCGCGCATCATAGGCTAGCACGGTGTCCACTATCCTTGCTATCGGCACTTCAGAAGCTACCGAAATGCTACGCACGAAGGCCTCTAGCGCGATAGTGCTACTTGATGGAGCACTGACCACGGAGAATGAAGCTGACAGACCCACTGTCAGCGCCCTCAATGGGGTAGGGTTGAATCTGGCAGTGCTTCCTGGCGAGGCGCTCCACTTATTGCATGATGGAGTGATTATGGAGTTAAGGGCTCGTGAGCACTGCGCTCTACAGGTGATCAACAAACATCGGATTAACAATGAGTAGATGACACTACAACAAGTCTCTTCCATTGGCGCCATGACTGAGGGACCAACCAAAACAAGCGCATAATGTAGGTCATGGAGGAGGCATGCCGAATGGCCCCAGAGTTGGCCATTCTTGAGGAAGAACCAATCGAAGTGTGCGTCTGCAAACTGGTTATAGGGGTGTGCAACGCTCGTACAAAGATGGCAAGGGTTTAGTTGGAGTTGAACCTACAGATCACCGAATTGCAGTTGAAGGCCCAGCCTTCAACTCCGCTAGAAGTGAAGGAGCAACATGCAACCACTATCATAGAGGCAATAGCAGTGGTTGACAGTGCAGTAGCGGACTGCACACAACTCTTTGAAAAATCGTTCGAGGTCCTAACAAGCTTGCAGGAGGACCCTAATGTACATCGACTGGAGAGAGAAGCATGTGAACTACACCGGTGCTATGATGAGGTCAAAGGAATAGTGTGAACCATCGCGCTCACACAGAGACTGGAAAACTTGCAGGAGGCTAAGAAACCGAAAGAGCAGGTGGATGCATCGTAGCATAAGGAAGCAGTGCTGAAGGCATGATTGAAGCCTTGGACGGATGAGGATTACGTAGTCACAACCTCTATTGAAGGAAATCTTGCGGCTCTGCAAGCAACTCAGTAAAAGCTTCAGGCCGACAGTTCAGGAGCAGTGATTGAGCAGATGGTTGAAGAAACAAAGCAGGCAGCCGCACAATGCACTGCTAAGGTTGCAGTCATACAGGTTGAGTTGGGAGGTCTTCGTGTTGAGATCGTTGTGCCTGCAGAGTGGCTCGAGGACGAGTCACTATATTTGTGTTGGGGGCCTGTTGGGAACGGGATCCCCCAAGGATGGTTTTGGGGCTAAAACACCATGTTTTGGGTCAAATTTTGTAATAAAATTATAAAGTCTCGGCATTTTGTGGTCGCAGAGCGCAAAGATGTCATGAGTCATAAATGGTTGTCTACCCTTATTTTGTAAATTGTAAGTCAGCTGTAAAGATCTACCCATGGTCCGCGGACCATGGGATTGTATGAAAAGAGCTAAGTAAGTAAGCTCTAAGTAAGAATTCATGGAAGAAAGAAGTCTTGAGCAATAAGGAGGAAGTCTTTAGAATTCTAAGTTTTGGGTCTAGCATAGGTAGAGGCTCTGCAGCTGAGTGTGCAGAGGCCTAAAGTGGAAGTTCGCACCTGAGTGCACGGACCCCTGCAGCTGTGTGCGCAGGGCAGATAGATTCTATAATCATCTGAAGATATCAATAAAGAGAAGAATTCTACAAATTCTGTGTCTTTGTTTCCTGTTAATGCATCTTGTCATGTTGTGTATGAATTTCATTTATAGTGCTTATGTGATGCGCGAATATATGTAATTACATTGGTTAATTGAATGCAAGTAAGAATATTTGTTTACGCGGTGCTAACTGTGATTGTTTAGTAAGATAATTAAACACTTAAGGATAACTTGGAAACTTGTTCTATATGTTGCTTTAGCAGCACAAAAGTACCAAAACTGAAGGTAAGTGTCAAACGAAGGTCAATCGCACTTTTTCGCGGAGGTATCGAAGGGCGGAATAAGGGGCTAGACTAACAGAGCCCTAGAACTTAACGACCTGCGTGGGATAAGGAACGGATGGAATAAACTGGCATCACGATCATCTCATGGTGTGAAAACTTGGTTCCATCATCCCCCCATACTGCTTCGGGCAAGACTTTGGTCCGTGCTCCGCGGGCTAATGCCGAAAGGGCCAGTAGTGTAGGGATTTGTTTGGCTAACTAACTCTGAACCTGGGTCAGGCCCCACGGAGCCAATAGTACAAAACACCATACTATTTTTTCCCATTGACATACCTTAGAATCCTTTTCGCTGCTTGCCAATGTGTCTCCTTAGGTGTCTCCATGAACCTCGACACCAAACTTACCGCATACATTATATCCGACCTAGTTGCATTCAAATACATCAAGTTGATTAAAATGCTTTTGTATAATGTCAGATTGACATTGATGTTGCAATATTCTTTGCTCAACTTCAACCCCATGAAAGTTGGAGTTGGTGAGGGCTTGTTGTTCTATATTTTAAACCTCTCCAAAATGTCTACCACATACTTCGCTTGAGAGACAAAAATGCCATTTTCTGTTTGCTTCACTTCTATGCCCAAAAAATATATTAACATTCCCAAGTTAGTCATTTCAAATTTGCTCTTCATGACTTGTTTGAAATTAGCGATGAGGAAATCACCAATGCCTATAAAAATCAAATCATTTGCATATAATACAACAATAATAATCTGACTATCTCTCTTTGATGTAAAGAGTAGGCTCACCATCACATTTTTCGAAACCATTGTCCAACAAGTAGGCATCTATCCTATTATACCATGCGTGTGGTGCTTGCTTAAGCCCATAAAGAGCTTTCCTCAACTGATACACTTTGTCTTCTTGGCCTTCTATCTCATAACCAGGCGATTGAGCAACATACACTTCCTCTTTCAGCACTCCATTCAAGAATGCTTATTTTACGTCCATTTCATACACTTTCCATTCATGATGCGCGATAATCACCACAACTACGCGAATTTTCTCCATCCTTGCAACTGGCGCGAACGTCTCCATGTAATCTCTTCCATGTTGCTGCTTGTATCCTTTGATGACTAGCCTTGCTTTGTGCCTTTCAATCTTTCCCTCAATGTTGCTTTTGGTCTTATAGACCCACTTCACTCCAATGACATGTTTTCCTTTCGGAAGGTTCATTAACTCCCATGTGTCATTCCTTTATATTTCTTCTATTTCTTCCTCCATTGCCACAACCCATTTTTCTTCTTTGACTGCATCCTCAAAATGGATTAGATCATCTACAGACAAAACAAGGCAAATAAAGAGCTTAGACCAGAGCTACTATCAATTTCATCTTGCTCATAAATTCATTTAAATTTATGAATTTTTGTCTTTTTGTGCTTGCAGAAGATGGGCTTAACATGTCACTTGGTGTTGCACTTTGTGGCATGCTCAGAGAAGCACTTGCTGGGCTGCGCGAAATTGTCCTATTATTTGTTGATGGTGTTGCTTGCTGCCTGCTTTGTTGCACTTGAATAGGAGTAGAGGGAGTCGTTGTTAAGGAATTACTTGTTGCTGTTAATTCCTCTTTTTCCTCATGTGGTATACATGCTTTGACATTGACTTTCTTTTCTAAACTTCCATCCCATGCTTCCTCTTCTATAATTGCATATCTCTGTTGATTATGACCTTCTTGGTTAATGGATTGTAGAGTTTGTATGCCTTGTATTCATCACTGTATCCAACAAATATACATTTCTCCCCCTTGTTGTCCAACTTCTTTCTCAACTCATCCAGGACATGTTCATACGCCACACATCCAGAAACTCTCATGTGAGTGACATTATGCTCTCTTCCACTCCATGCATCTTTAAGAACTATGTTTTGGACACTTTTGGTTGGACATATATTCAAGATATATGCTGAACAAGCGAAAACTTCAACCCAATAATCATTTGGCAAATGCTTTGCCTTCATCATACTCCTTGCCATTTCCATAATGGTGATATTCTTCCTTTTTGCCACACCATTTTGTTGAGGTGTATACCTTGTTGTAAATTTCTTATGAATTCCATGCTTCCTGCAAAATCGAAGGAAGTCATTTGAGATGTATTCTCCACCTCCGCCAGTCTTGAGGACTTTGATGTAGTGTCCACTTTTCTTCTCAATAAGAGCTTTGTATTGGCGAAAGCTCTCAAACACTTCACTTTTCTGTTTTAAGAAATAGACCCATGTCTTCATTGTGTAGTCATCTATGAAGGTCAATAAATAGTGGCTGCCACCAATTGATGGTGTCTACATTGGTCCACATAAATCTGAGTGGACAATCTCCATAGGTTCCTTTTCCCTTACTGACTTTGCTACTGGAAATGTCTCTCTATGTTGCTTGCCCAACATACATCCTTCACATAGGCTGTCTGATTTTTCTATGAGTGGTAGTACCTTCACCATGCCTTTCTTATGCAGAAAATTCAAACCTCCAAAGTTGAGATGTCCAAATCTCAAATGCCATAACCAATTTTCATCTTTGACATCTGCTTGAAAGTTTACTTGTATGATAGCTACACCTTTTCTTGCATCCTCTTGTGAGTTCATTGAGATTTGTGCTAGTGTACCTTCTCTCTACAAACCTGATCTTATTTTTAGGGGAAACATTCTATTGTTTGTCATCTGAACCTTTGCAATCAACTGTCTACTTGGAGGTCTATCCAAAATTATGCACACATCATTTTTGAAAAAGACATTGTAGCCCTTTTGTATGAGTTGTCCAATGCTCATGAGGTTATGCTTTAGACTGAAGACAAAGTAAACATCTGAGATGTACTTCTTCTCCCCCTTCTTTGTTAGGATATTAACTCTTCCTTTGCCCATGACAGGGACTTTTCTATCAGTCCCTAATGTCACTTCAGATTTCACACTTTCGTCTAGATTGGAAAACATTTCTATATTTCCTAACATGTGGTTGCTACACCCTAAATCTAGATACCATATATCACTTTGTTTTTCTTGTGCTACATTACAAGCTAAAAACATGTTATCATGGTTCTGACTTTCTTTTGTGAAATTTACACTTGGTTTGTTACTGATGTCATATTGCTTTCTTTCTACATTCATTTGCATAATGACCATACTTCTTACAGTAATGACATTGAACTTGAGATTTATCATACCTTTGAACTTGTGCCTGATTTTGGCTTGGGCCTTGACTTGGATTTTGATCGTTGCCTCTTCCATTTGAGCTTTAAGGGCTTCTTCTTCCACCTCTGTGTGGGCTTCTTCCTCTTCCTCTAGCATATGATCTTCCTATGCCTCGACCTTGACCAAATGATACTTGTGTCTTGAAAGCATGCTCCAATGAGGAGCTTGTTGCTCTATTCAATCTATGTTCATGAGAAATTAGTGATGCATTAAGCTCATCCATTGAGAACTGTGAGAGATCCTTTGTCTCTTCTATGGCCACAACAATGACATCAAACCTTGCTGGAAAACTTCTCAAAACTTTCTCAACTATTCTTCTTTCCTCAAGTGTCTCACCATAAGACCTGATTTGAGTAACCAACCCAATTGCATGTGAAAAAAAGGAGCCTACATTCTCAGACTCTTTCATACAAAGTGTTTCAAAGTCCCTTCTCAACAATTGCAGCTTTGTTGTCTTGAATTTTCCCATGCTTTGGTAGGTTGTCTGGAGGGTGTCCCATGCTTTCTTGGACTTCGTTGCTGCTGCAACCCTTGGGAAAACACTTTCATGAACTGCTTGAAAAATGTAGAAGAGGGCTTTTGCATCCTTCTTCCTGTTGTCTCTTAACAAATCTCTTTCTGCTTGAGACAGGACATTGTATGTTGCTGCATTTGCTGGTTCTTGAAAACCATTCTCCACCAAATCCCAAATGTCTTGAGAAGAAAATAGGGTCATCATTGTAATAGCCCAATAGTCATATTTTTTTCCATTAAAGTGAGGTATTTGAGGATTAGTCAAGCTTGTGCTTGATGTTGCCATTTATGAGTGTAAGAAAAAAAATTCTACCTACTAGTAAATATGCTAACAACAATATGTCCTCAAAACAATTTTAATTGCTAGTAAAAACACTTGGTTTTACACTAAAATAGAATTTAGGCCGGGCAAAGACACAAAGGGGAGAGGGAGAATGAAGTTGTCTCAAAACAATTTTAACTCTAAAAACACTTGTTTTTACACTAACAGAGTTTAACCTGCTCACGCCGAGAGGCAGAGTGGAGAGGCATAGGGAAGTTGTTTTGCAAAGCTTCCATGTCAGAAAAAAATAGAATTTAAGCCGAGAGGCAGAGGGGAGAGGTAGAGGGAAGTTGTTTCGTGAAGCTTGATTTCTTGCAGTTAGATTTCGCGCAATACAAAAGCTTAATAAAACATAGAATAGGGAAGTTTTTTGGCTATACAAAGGCTTAATAAAACATAGAATAGGGAAGTTGTTTCGCGAAGCTTGATTTGGGCAGCTAGATTTCGCGCACCTATACAAAGGCTTAATAAAACACATAATTCACAAACACCAAGTAAAACAGAGTAAAGCTTGGAGCAACACAATAAAACTTAGGATTAAATTCTAATTCATGAAAATACATTCATATGAGACTGAGGCTCATTCACCAAGTAAAAGAAAAAGCTTTACAGTGATTTACACTTCACAAGGGGTTGAGGAATAACACACTATAAAACACAGTAATTGTTGTTTTCACGCGCCTACCAAAATTTTCTCCACGATTTTCTCCTCACATACTCTAGTTGTCTAACTTACCCAACCTCTCTTGCTCTCTAACACAAAATGACTTTTACATCCATATTTATCTCAACATATAATTTTACATTAATACATGACAGAGCAAATAATTAATAGTAATCCATATTTACTAAACTTCATTAATTCCTTAAGTTCTATGATGCACTCCGGAATGGTTCTGGGGTACTTCTGTCTGTTCTGGCTTTAGTCCTTCCATCTTCAAACAAAGACGCAACCTGCAAAATACTTCTGACAAGTATGGCTGCTGTTAGGGTGTTTAACTCGGTGGTTGGGATTAATATTTCCAACAATGTTTTTAATAAATTATAACGCAATCACATTTCATTAACTATGTTTTAATAAATTAAAGATAAGAGAAGATAAAAAAGGAAATAAAAAATTATTCATATACTTTCTATACTATCCATTGGATCATGTATTAGAGGAAAAATATTATGAGATAATCAAATCTTGGCTATTCATAAATTAAAAATTTGAAATTCTTCAAACCCAATTCCAATATAGCCCACGCGCTTATGAGATAATCAAATTTTGGCCATTCATAAACTAAAAATTTGAAATTCTTCAAATCCAATTCCAATATAGAGCAAGCTTGAAACCTAATAAATTTTGTCAATAAATAGAAAAAGCAACGTTATTTTTTATTTTTATTTTTAACAAGAAAACTATGTATTGCCCATTGGTACTTTTTGCTAAATTTTGATTGCATTAAAAAAAACAAGATTTTAATTTTTTTTCGAGTATTTTATTTAAAAGTGTGTCTTTGGGATTAAAGTGTTTTTTTAAATGTAAAAATATATTTAATGATATGGATAAATTATTTATAGAGATCTAAAATTTTAATTTAATATCAATAATTATTAAGTTAATGATAAAAGTTTAATCTCTACAAAATATTTTAAAATATACTTAATAATATATACAAATTAAAAATTAAGCTTGATTTAATATTAATATTAGAAATATTTTATAAAAAATAAATTTTTACTATCTACTTACTAATTATTAATAATTAAATTAATATTATAAAAATTTTATTTTGAAATATATACATCTATCAACCTAATTGTTTTTAATATATTTATTTTTTAATATTATATAAGTAAATTTTGATGAATATATATATATTTTAATTATGTTCAATTATAAATAATAATAAAAAAATATAATCTGTTGTTTTCTAAATGCATGAATAGCCTATATATTTAGTTCAGTTCATGCATGAATATCATATACTCACTTTAACTAATTATATAAAAGTTTTTATTTTTATAATATAATCATAATAATAATAATTAAAATTAAAAGTAAATGAGAAAAGAAAATTTAGATTTTTAATTTGAAAAAATATTAATAAAAAATTGAGTTGAGGAATTTAGATTTCTGTGATCCATAATATTGTAAGATAATCTTCGGCAAAATCACATAGCGAATCTTCGGCAAAATCACAAAAAATTGAGTTGTTTTCAATGTGATTTTTTGGACTTTCAAGGGTTGGAATTTGTTGATTTGTGTTTATTTAAATTGGTTTTTTTGACTGTGTATATGAATTCAGCACCTGAAAAACCCCTAAAGCAGTTGAATTGTCAAGAAGTTAACCATCAACTTGTGATTTCAATAATTTCCTACCAAACTTAAGAAAATTTATATCTAAAACCCACCAAAAAAACCTTCCAAAAAATCACACTAACACAAGTCTATAAAAAATATTTTACGTTGTTATTTTAGGGTAAGAATGGCGTGCACTGCACAACTAAGAGAGAACGACGAAATTTAAAGTAGTTTATTCGAAAATTCATATCGCTACGCATAGTAAGTTCACTTACGTATATTTATGGCATATCTATATTTATTGTTGAGTTTTAGAACAAGATGACGTTCCCATGATCTTTTATGTAATGTGTGGAACCCTAAAAGCAATGTTCAAAGCGTAAATCTGATATAAATGGCTGTGAAATGGAGATAGCGTTAACTGAACCCTAAAGAATCTGTTTGGTTGGTTTCTGGTTAGCATTGAACTATCTCAAATTCAATTAGGTAATGTAAAGGATTTTTATTTATTTTATTTTATGTTTTAGTCAAAGTTTCGATGATTTTGTTGCAAGGGGCAAAATAGGAGCATTGTTATTATTTAAATGGTATATTTTGAGAATATTTTAAAATCTATCAATTTTAAATTACACTTATTCTTCAATTTTGACAATGAAATAACCATGTTAGGAAGGTAGGAGCATCTTCAGCTGGGCAGGGTGCACGTTTATCGGCTGCATCTCAATATTCACGAGAAAGAGACAATCAACTTACTATCTTTCTTAAATTATTATCATCTTATTGCTTTCCTAAATGCACTAAAAAATGGCGTTATTACTAGCACGACAATGTTCATATACAGCCATCAACATCATCTTCATATAATATGTGGAATTAGCAAAGTCATACACTCTTTATATAAAAAAAATATTGGTAAGTGGAAGATCGACATACATTTTATTTCAAAAAATGGTAAGTCGGAGATCGCGATTGTTTATTCATTTATTTGCTCAAGGAAAATAAGACAGCGCGGCCTGTAACTATTGTACAGAAGTTAGTGATTGCTGGTTTCCATCAGAGTCGTTTGTCTTCATAATCCTCACGTCGCGATGGTATCTCGGTTATCGTCATTTATTCCATGACTCAGAAGCTGCACCAGCAAAATCCGCAATTAATCATTAATGACACAGTCGGCAAGATAATAAATAAGTAAAATGATATTAATTAAAATGTTTTATTCAGATGCAATGGAGCAATTGATTTACCTTGAGTGGAAAGCATCCAGTTGCTGTCTTGACTGAGAGCCCAGAAGAAATAACCCAACAGATGCTTCTTTTTAGCGAACGAAACCTTTGCTGCCACCGACTGTTTGTTGTCGTAACCAACCCACATCCGGTCTGATGAGTATGCGTAGGCCGACACGCTTTTCTTGTCAAAGACCTCTGTTGCATTTTTCTGACTTATGAAGTCTCTGATCTCCGAGAACAACATCACTCCCGTTTCGCTGCTCAGGGTTTGCTTGGGACCGGCAGCTATGGCGGGCGCTCCAATCCCTGTCGCGTTTAGGCTTTTCAGTATCCAGGAACGCCCATAGAGAGGCATTCCCATGACAACTTTGTTGGGAGGAACCCCAGCGTGGAGCCACGATCCAATTCCGAAGCTGGTGCTGATGTTGGACGACGGATCATAGAGCGCCGCATGAGCTCCGGTGGCGGTAATGTCCCAGGATCCGTGATAGTCGAAGCACATGGCGTTCACCCAGTCCAAATTTCGGGCAATGGAGGTCGCCGGGTACGCCCTCTGGTCGACGGCTAGCAAGAAATACTGCGCAAAATAGACGGCCGCGGTGAGAAGGAGCCGAGGGCGACGGGAAGCCTTGGCTTCCAATTCGATGGCGTGCCTCCATTCAGCGAAGAGTGTGCCTAAGTTTTTCATCTCCGTCACGTTTTGGGGAAACTCCCAGTCGAGGTCAAGGCCGTGAAAACCGTATTTCCTGGCCACGGCGATGGCTGAATTAATGAACACCTTGCGGTGGGAAGCGTTGCTGGCCATTAACGCGAAGGCAGTGGCATTCGATCCTCCCCCGCCAATAGAAATGAGTGTCTTGATAGAGGGGTTTTTCTTGCGCAGAGTTGGGGTGAATTCGGCGGGGTCAGCAGCGGGGTCAGTCGTGGCAGGCAATTCTACCTTGAACGTCTGGTCATTTAAGTCTGCAAAAGCATAGAAGATGTGCGTGAAGAGGGCCGCATTAATGGAGGATGGAGGTGAGAAAGAGACTGTGTAAGATGGCCAGTAGGCGGCATTAACTCCGCCATGTTTCTTATGCGGATGATGACCCCGGTGATATGCAGGTTGAGATGAGGAGCAATAAACTAAAGATGTAGCCATGGAGAGCAGAATAATCAGCAAATATTTCTGGAGTTGAGCCATGGCTCGCAGAAATAAGAATCACAGATAGGAATTACTAGAGCTGCGATTCTCCAGAAGAAGAAGAATAGATGGAAATACCGAGTCTATTTGCTTGTATTTATGGTGGGAACAATTGATATAAAATGATGAGATAAGATTGGTGAGAGGCAGATTTGATTTGGAAAGTTGTTCCAGCTGTTTGGTTTTCTGGATGGTTGACCAATACATTTCATGAAACGGGCCGAGTCAAGCAGCCCTGAGTCTCCTGGTAGATAATGGGGTTGTTTATAAGAAAGTGGTTTGGACTCTGACCATTTCTACAAAGGAACATTTCAAAGTCCGATAGAAGAAAATATATGCAGTTTCCTGGATTAGGAATCAATTTTAGCTTTAGTCTACATTTTGGAGGTGTGTGGCTAATTTTTTCTTCAATTTATTTTAAATTTTAAATAATTTTTAATTATAAATAATAAAAATATTTTTCATATAAAATCCACTAAAAGAATATCTACACTCAATTTTTCTCTTTAAAACTTGTATTTTTTAAATATATATATAAAAAATTAATATTTAAAATTTATTTGATCCAAAATCTTTTCACATAGAAAAATCATTTATATAAAAAAATCATTTTTTTTTTTTAAATCTAAATCAGATTTTTATTGCTTTTTAGATTTTTACCCAAAAGTAAAATTGAAAAAACTGAAATTTCTCAATTCCACATTCACTTCCATTTTCTTCTCTGTGTAGGGGAATTATGCTTCACCAGTTTGTATCATAGAAAAAAAGAATCGATGAGAACGAAAATAAAATGTAGTCTTACCATCACATTAAAATTAAAATCCATCATATCACACATTTTTTCATAGTAACCTAAACACTGTTATTACATATGAATTTTCACCTTTTCTTATGCATGTGTCCCATCTAGCAAATATCTGTTCTTGTTTAGGCACGTAGTTCCATTAGCAATGGCCACTATTACAAATCCATGTGCTTAAATTATGAACTGTGGATTTATGGATTTTGTTAACAGCCTATAATGCGAACTGGATCGATTTTTGAAAACTTATTCATGTAATCGGATCATATGGACAGATTTTCATTTTTTTTCTTTTAATTGGGCGAATTTGGTTACTATGGTTTACAGTGAACTTTTCTAAATAGAGAATTTTAATGTAGCCTCTCTAATGTGGCGGATCCATCATTTTTGGCTAGTTGGGTGAAAGAAAGATAATTGAATTGTAAACTATTCACAATACAAGTATTCTAAGTTTTATAAAATACTAAATTTATATACAATTAAAAACTGATTTTAAATAACACAAAAATCAAAATCAAACCAATTAAAAAATAAAAATCTGACCAAATTTTTAACAACTAACCTATAATATTAATTTAATTTATAAACATAAGAATAATAAAATTCTATTCATTCATACTTATATATATAAATAAGACCATTCATTTCCCCAGGTGGATGGATTAGGAATCTTATCTTTACATCCACGAAATCGAAATCATGTGCCCTTCCATTAAATATATTGAAGTCACATGCATGCAATGTGACACACGGTTAAGGGATTCTTTTTCTTTTTCATTAGTTGACCAATAGTAGAGAGGGATTGATATGTGACCCATTTATGCGCATAGCTGTATATATCTACAGGTAGTAGAAATATTTTTCATAAAGTGATGGAAGAGTACGTATAACTTATTGAATATCTACGGGTAATACAAGTTTTTTTCATAAAGTTGTGGAAGATTATGCATAACTTATTGAATGGTCTATATTAAAGGATAAAATGAGGAAGGTCAATGACCGGCAATCAACTATGGGATTTATGGAATCTTTGAACTTATATAATTTATCTGCTTGATAACTACGAAAGGTTGCGTCAAACTTATATAGTGTATCTGCTTGATAACTACGAAAGGTTGCGTCCAATTTACTTATGGCATTTTTTACTTTTATCATGTGAATTATAAAATTATTTCACGAGTAATGTGATTCGCACGTAGATTACTTTTGAATTGTTAAATATACCCCAGTGACGTGCAGTAATATGCCTTGATTGAATGAGACCTACTCTCATGACATATTCAAATGAATCATCTTGATTTGACAAGGTTGATGTCACGCCCCTACATCTGCGGTAGTCTTTCAACCACTTATAGCGAAGTACGGCACCACCGAACACTTTCTTTTCACCAATACTTATGTTCGTGGACTACGCCTAACATTCCACTTATCCTACTTAGTTTGTGTTTCGCAACCAAGTATTATTATGTGTTCCTTTATACCAATGAATACCCATACACATTCATTATCAACAGCATTATACAAGAGAAATTCACAATAGTATAAAGGGAGGGGCAACTCCCTGCAATATGAGTCTGCCTGAATATCAATATATGTATAATTTTCCGCTTTTACAAAGTATAGGCTAAGTCCTTGGGAAACCCCAAATTTATACTTAGCCAAATTTCCAACTTCGGCAAACTTGGTTGCCCAACTTATCGGCACCTCCACACGGTCGCCGCACGACTCACCAACCCGTCGTTCACCTCGTCGCACGTCTTTGCTGGTTCGCTCTTCGTTTGGTCGCAAACACCCAAACCGTGTTTTCCTACCCACACGCAGTCTCACTTGCCAACCCTTGGCAAATGCCCAAATCATGTGAACAGCACGTAGTACCGCCTGCCCAACTCTACGACATCCAGTTCCAACCTTCGTTCACCTTCGTGCACACTTGCATGATGGGCGGGCGCTCACCTGAGCCACCAAGACACCCACGCCAAGACTTAGCACAAACGGGCGCCACACGTTCACCGTGCACGCCTCACCCGATCACCGGGTGCACCTTCGCCCAACACCAAGTGCGACTTCTTCTACCATGCGACTAGCCCAAGGATGGGCGCATGAGAACTGCGCCTTCTCCTTCCCCTATTGCGCACTAGAACCTGCGCACTACTCTCTTGTGCGAAGTTGCTATGATCGAATGCGATGTTTGAATGCTCCAAACGCGTTTACAATATATAGCCAAGCTTGGGGCCAAGTCTGGCACGAGGCCGACTTGCCCAACGCTTGGTGCACACCCCTTTGAACGCCCAATATACATGTCGGCCACCAACATTATTGCCCAACGCTCCAAGGTGTATAAACTCCCAACACTCTCCTCATATGTGCGCATATGTTCCAAGAGAACGTCGCATCTTTCGTCGCAAGTCTGGCACAAATGTCGCACCACCGTCGTGTGACCCAACTCGCCTCCAACCGCGCGCGCGCCCAGCTCGCCCGTCGCCCAACCGCGTCGCACGCCCGGGTAGAACCGCAGGACGTTACATCCTCCTCCACCTGAAGTCGTTGTCGTCCTCAACAACATATCATCCTGGTAGCCATCCACCAAGATCATCAATATCCATGATGTCAACTCCTCCACATACTGCAACCATCTCTGCAACATATGCAGAACCACCGTCTCCATCATGTCTCGCCCCGGCAACCATCTGTCACCAAGATCACCATACCAAGGTATACACCTCATCGATATGTCATACATCAGAGATCATCTCAATCCATGATCATCGATCACCCTGTCACAATCTCCACATGCTGCTCTCCAACATGGAAGACTAGCCCCTCCATCCAAGCTACATGCTCACTGCAACATATCGTGTCGACCTCCTCATGTGTCATCATGTGAACCTCTGCCATGATACTCCAACACAATGCTAACACATCTCTGCCATGTGTCAACATGTCAACCCAACAGCAACATCATTCTGTACACTGAGCTCCCCCATGCCTGAACTAGTTGGGTAGCTAATCCAAATGTCACGCTCAAACCATGAGAATGCACATCCTCATGCCACCATCAATTGTTTCTCATAACATCTTGTCACATCCTCAACTTGATCAAGAATCCATCTCCATACAAGTGTAAGCCATGCTCAGGTCCATGAAGTAGCCCTCATCTCATCTGCAACATGCTGTCCATGATGTTTAGTGTCAATGTGCTACATGAAATCAGCCACATCTATCCCAACATCATCCATATGTGTATCTCCTCAATATGAAGAGACCATCTCATCAAATTTCGACTTTTGATGTGCCACATCCAGGTCCATGAAGCAACCTCCATCATATCTGCAATGTGTCATCCCTAAAGTCTGCCATAGAAACAAGTATACACCTGTCTCATCTATCCATGTGCTGCCCATGATCATAGATCAATCAGCTCCCACGTGTCAAAAGTAGTTGAGTCTCAGCTCAACCCATGCCCAAGTGTAGTCACCAAGCATCCTCATCATTGTAACTCCATCACTCCAAAGTGTCTCATATCGATCCTCCACATCAAGTCACTCTTCCAAGCCACACCCATGCATGTACTCGGAAGTATGCACCTGCATCAAAGTCTCTGACCTCAGCTAAAAAAAACATTATTTAAGATAACATTTTTGTTTCGTTTGTGAAGTTGTCTCTTATCCTCCAGGTGTTTTGAGGAACCATGAATATCTAATCTGTTAAAGTCACCCGGGATGGCACCCGACTTGGCCGGCCTAGGCCACACCATCCCTAAGCTGACTCGATTTTTTAGCATGTCTCCTCCCCTAGTGCAATGCACAACCACCCCTATGTTATTCGGTTGTGCTAGTAAGACATGACTTATTTAAGATAATTTATTTATTTAAACAGTATATAATTTTTTAACCAGAAAAAAATAACACAATTTAACCACACAAAAATAATAAATTTTTAATTGTTCAAATAATTCTTTTTATAATAAAATGGATTGAAAACTTATGAGAGAAAAATTACATAACACCATTAATAGAATTAAAAAAACAGGATTAAAAAAATTAAAATCTAATAAAAGCAATTGACTTAGATTTGTTTTGATTTCTATTCGAATGTATCTTTATAGGATTTGTTTTGATCTCTCTATTCGAATGTATCTTGATATGAAAGTATTGATTGTTTGATTAATTACGCCGATAGGCGTTCCCCCTATCGAAATTGGCAAGTTAATCATTTTCTTAATTAATTTTTTTGATCGGATGGCCTGAATTGAAAGATGCTAGTATATTCTCGTAGTCGTCACTAAATCAATGGATAGAATTCACAATAATAACTTTTTTGAATGTCTAAATCACATGTTTAAAGCATACTTAAATTAATTTTTTACAAAGCATGATTAAAAATTTATTATGCTTATTATTTATGAACACGTATAAGGATTAGGACAAATAAAATTTAAGAAAATAAATAATGAAACATGCATGATCATTTCATTTTGTTACATTAACCTAACGACGTGTGGATCAAAGATGAACAACCGAGCGACAATTTTTCTCAGGTTTGTGAAACGTGCATCTTATACCTCTTCGTATTCTAAAACGTAAGCCTATTCGCATGATCATTTCATTTCGTTACATTAACCTAACGACGCGTGGATCAAAGATGAACAACCAAGCAATGGTTTTCCTTAGGTTTGTGAAACGTGCATCTTATACCTCTTCGTATTCTGAAATGTAAGCCTATTCAACTGTTTGCCAAGTGTTTTCTCCATTAATTTAACAATTACACGATCCCTCACACTACTCAGAATGCAAATAGAAATTCATGGATACGAACTGAGAGCCAATAGGTCCATTTGGGCATGCAAATATTTGTAATAGGGTAGAATTCACGCATGATCTGTAGTTTAATATGGCTAAATCTCTCCAACATTGCGCTATGCTGTAGATATGCTCTGTTGAATTATAAGGGGCAACGGTTGAATTTGCAGAAAAAAGTCAGGTCTTTGCAGTGCTTGATTTGTAATACTTAGGAGCATGTGATTAATAGGATTTGTGAATTGTTGTGGCTAACTACTGGTGTGGCCATTGCAAATAACTTTTACCAGCCCACTATCACTATAATCGCCATAAAAGTAATGATTGTCGTAACGTAAGAAGCAGCCATCTAATTGAATGAATCCGGAAGTGTTCTGGCATCCGTCAACAAGTCTGGATTTCACCATGGATGTGCACTATTGGCAATCAGAAGAATTTAAATCTCCCCTACTCTAGAGAGGGGCATGCGCATAAGCACACACACTGTAAGTAATATAGCACTGATTAATGTTTTCGTTTTCATTGCCATCGCTATGAATGCTCCTGTTACAATCCACTGGATTCGCAATGTTGAAGCATTTCCATTTTGCCAAATCCTATTTGTTTTGAGCACACGGGCGCCCCAACTAGATCCTAAAACGCACGAATTGACCAATAACAATGAAAATAAAATCTATAAACTTTTTAGAACCACAAGGACTTGAATGAGCCAAACCAAAAGAAAACACTGGAAGCATGAAACTTGTTTTTTCAAACAAAATCAATTTGTTTACTTTGCGAAAGAAGTCCGCTAAAGCACAACTACTCTTTATGTAGCATTGAATAATAGTGTCTGCAGACAATGACTTGAAGTTCTACATTTGTCTGGGCCAAATAGGAAACAACTTCTTTATAATTTATCAAATCTTCACCCGGCTGGCGCAGTCCAATCCAGAGTCAAGCGTAGCTAGGGCCAACAAGAACGCTGGCTCCGGCTACAATTGACGGCATAAAAGAGGCACAGGGTACCCCGCCCGAACTTGAAAACCCTTCTGCAAACCATGGGAGCAGTGTTAATCATTGACGAAATTCATTATATTGTTCCTCTTTGTCAATGTGTTCATTTTCTAGATAATTCATCTTTATTGTGATATCTATCTATAATTTAGATATAAAGTTTTCCTTTTATCAAGATGTTTATTCTCGGAAATGGTATTTTTATAGTACTAGCTATCTGGCAAATCTGTTTATATTTCTTTTGTAAAACTGTAGCTATGAATATACAGCGAAAGATTTGTCCTTCTGTTAATTTCACAACACTGTGTATTCTATAATTTCACAATATTGTGTATTTTGTAATTTCACAATACTTGAATTTTTCTGTGTTTAAATATATACGGTTTCTCTTCTTTTATACATAGATTTTTGCAAGGTTCTCTTTCTTATATATTTCTACATTAACGTAGTTCAAACTGAAGCCATCAGGTCATCTAGATAGCAAATTTAAAGAATATTAATATATAAATTCAAAATTGTTTATCCCCATATTTATGAAATTATAAATGTTGAAAATGTATCTTTATAATAAAATTATCATTTCAGGCCGTAGAATATAAAATTAATTTAAAAAGCTTGTGTATCTATTAAAATATGAAATGCATCTTAAAATTAATTACAAAAAGATGGATGTGCATCAAATTATCCATATTCATTGTGAGGTAACAAATTTTGAAATGTAATTGTAAAGTTTATTTTCATTAAATATAGATATTTTAAAATGTCAGTGGAAAATAACAACAAGGCATCAATTAATAAATGATAAGTATTTATTTTTGAAATATGATAAAGATTGAAACATAATTATAAAATTTATCTTTGTTGGACATTAATTCTTAAAATGTAAAGTAGATTAAATTCAATTTGAAAAATTATAGACATCAATATTGGTGAACCAGTGAACTTTGAAATATATTTATTAAATAATAATATTTGAAATGCAATTCTAAAAAAAACAAAATATGAAATAGATTAAAAAAATAAATTGAAATAGATGATGAATATAATTAGAAGAATACATTATGCATTCAATTATAGATGTCCAATAAACCTTGAAATGTAATTAAAAAAATCATATTTATTAAACACACACACATATATAAATTTAATAGGGAAAAAAAAAGAATATTAATATATAAATACAAAATTGTTTATCCCCATATTTATGAAATTATAAATCTTGAAAATGTATCTTTATAATAGAATTATCATATCAGGCCATAGAATATAAAATTAATTAAAGATCTTGTGTATCTATTAAATTATACATGTCCATATTTGTGAAATAGTAATTTTGAAGCTTACTTTTAAAAATTTATAGTTTCACTAAACATAAATTTAAGAATGTAAAATGGGGAAGAAGAATACAACATTATAAATATAAATGGTTTTGAAAGAGTAGAAAAACATTAAAAGTTTTGACGTAAATTGGAAAATAACAACACATCATAAATATATAGATTCCAAGTTGTAATTCTAAGACATAAAATTTTGAAATATTATATTAATTTTGTCTTTATTAAAGATAGAAATGTTAAAATATGAAACGTATATTAAAATTAATCAGAAAAAAAGGGATATGTATCAAATTATCCATGTTCATTGTGAAACAACAAATTTTGAAATGTAATTGTAAAACTTATTTTTATTAAACATCAAAATTTTAAAATGTCAAGTGGAAAATAACAACAAAACATAGATTTAGTTTTAAAATATGAAGTGCATCTTAAAATTAATTATAAAAAAAAATGGGTGTGCATCAAATTATCCATATTCATTGTGAGGTGACAAATTTTGAAATGTAATTGTAAAGTTTATTTTCATTCAATATAGATATTTTAAAATGTCAAGTGGAAAATAACAACAAGGCATCAATTAATAAATGATATGTATTTATTTTTGAAAAATAATAAAGATTGAAATATAATTCTAAAATTTATCTTTGTTGAACATTAAATTCTTAAAATGTAAAGTAGATTAAATTTAATTTGAAAAATTATAGACGTCAATACTGGTGAACTAGTGAAATTTGAAATATATTTGTTAAATAATAATATTTGAAAGTCAATTCTAAAAAAAAATCAAAATATGAAATAGATTAAAAAAATAAATTAAAAATAATTAGAAGAATAAATTATGCATTCAATTATAGATGTCCAATAAACCTTGAAATGTAATTAAAAAAAAAATCATATTTATTAAAAACACACACACACATTTAATACAGAAAAAAATGCTAATATATAAATACAAAATTGTTTATCCCCATATTTATGAAATTATAAATCTTGAAAATGTATCTTTATAATAAAATTATCATATCAGGCCATAGAATATAAAATTAATTAAAGATCTTGTGTATGTATTAAATTATACATGTCCATATTTGTGAAATAGTAATTTTGAAGCTTACTTTTAAAAATTTATAGTTTCACTAAACATAAATTTTAGAATGTAAAGTGGGAAAGAACAATACAACATTATAAATATACATGGTTTTGAAAGAGTAGAAAAACATTAAAAAAAATTGATGTAAATTGGAAAATAACAACACATCATAAATATATAGATTCCAAGTTGTAATTATAACACATAAAATTTTGAAATATTATATTAATTTTGTCTTTATTAAAGATAGAAATGTTAAAATATGAAGTGTATATTAAAATTAATCAGAAACAAATGGATATGTATCAAATTATCCATGTTCATTGTGAAACAACAAATTTTGAAATGTAATTGTCAAACTTATTTTTATCAAACATAGAAATTTTAAAATGTCAAGTGGAAAAAAACAACAAAAACATCAATTAATCAATGATAAGTATCTATTTCTGAAAAATATTAAATATTGAAATATAATTCTAAAATTTATCTTTGTTAAACATTAAAATCTTAAAATGTAAAGTAGATTAAATTTAAATTGAAAAATTATCGATATCAATGCTAGTGAATGAGTAAGCTTTGAAATATATTTGATAAATAATATTTTTTGAAATTCAATTCTAAAAAAATCAAAATATGAAATAGATTAAAAGAATAAATTGAAATACATGATGAATATAATTAGAAGAATAAATTATGCATTCAATTATAGATCTCCAATATTAATATTCATAACATTTAATTAACAATATTAAAATTATTAATGACATTAACATTATTATTATAAATAATATCATCAACATTTTATATCAAAAATAATATTTTTTTTTTTTTTTTAATTTACAATCTTATCTATTATTGTTATTTTAATTTATTAATATTATTGATATTAATTAATTAATTAATTAATATAATATACCATCGACATTAATAACACTAAATATTAATAAAATTTTAATATTATTTATAAATGTTAGATGTTAGGCTTTTGTGATCCATATTGTAAACGAGAGTGTCTTTCAGATTAATCACATTAAATGTCGACCAAATCCTAATAATGTGATTAATCCGAAAGGTACTCTCATTTATTTATAAATATTAATTATTAATATTATTATTAATTGATATGAATACGAATATTAATATTACTTCTAATTATTATTAATATTACTTTTAATATTATTAATATTTATAAATATTAATTTTAACGTTAATTATTAATATTAATAACATTAAATAATATTATCATGGTCAACCATGGTCCAATGTTGCATTGTGACAAAGATTGTCTCTATATGAAAATCAACCATGGTCCTACATCGCATTGTGACAAATATTGTCTCAATATGAAAATAAATCATGGCCAACCATGGTCCATCGTCGCATTGTGACAAATATTATGGGAATATGAAAATCAATCATGGTCAACGATGGACAACCATGTTTATTTTAGGGTTTATAATATTTATTCAAACGTCGCATTGTCACATAGATTGTATATAAAAATCAATCATGGTCAATTACGCTCAACCATGGTCAACCATTGTCAATATGAAAATCAACCATCATCAATCATGGTCATCCATGGTCCAACATCACATTGTGAAAGAACTGTCTCAACATGAAAATCAACCATGGTCAACCATGTTTCAACGTCGCATTTTGACGAAGATTGTCTCAATGTGAAAATCAACCATGGTCAATCATTGTCAACTATGGTCAACCATGGTCAATAATCATGTTCACATTGTGACGAAGATTGTCTCTTTGTCCAACGTCACATTGTGATAAAGATTTTCTCAATATGAAAATCAATCATGTTCAATCATGGTCCAACATTGCATTGACAAAGATTGTGTCAATATGAAAATCAACCATTGTCAATAATAGTCAACCATGTTTATTTTAGGGTTTTTAATATTTATCTTAGGGTTTAGATACCTTGGGTTTATAATATTAAACCCTTGGGTTTAATATTACACGGTCCAATGTTACATTGTGACAAAGATTATCTCAATATGAAATCAACCGTGTTAAACCACTATCAATCATCGTCAACCATGGTCATTCATGGTGAAACATGGTCCAATGTCACATTATAACAAAGATTATGTCAATATGAAAATAAACCATGGTCAACCATGGTCAAATGTCGAATTGTGACAAAGATTCTCTCAAAATCATGCTTGATCATGGTCAACCATGGTCAACCATGGTCAATCATGTTCAATGACGATCCAACATCACATTGGCACAAATATTGTGTCAATATCAAAATCACCATCGTCAACCATCGTTCATGGCCCAACATCACAAGATTTGAGGAAGCTCTAGAGAGGAAGCAAAGTGAGAACTCATAGAGGATTGAGGCTCAGAGAGAATTGAACAACAGAATAGTTGAAGAAAGAAACCCTGAAGAAAAACCGAAAACACAGAGAAAACACTGAAGAAAGAATTAAATTCAATTTAAAGGGACGAACGAAGAAGTGTGGTTTTAGTACACAGGAACCGTTGGATCTTATAGATCAACTGCGTGATGGCAAAGAGCAAGAACCATCGATCTCATAGATCGACGGTCATTGCACGATGAAGGAGTGCAGGAGTTAACGCAAACAAAAGGCGGGTTTATAACCTTACGCGGTATTTCGGGCGAGGACTAGATAGTAAGTGGTTTGAGCATTGATCAACCGATTCCATACATATCACGACGCGTGGTAGAGAGTTGAAGTGGGTAAATTGCTTTATCGGGACGTTAACCCTCGTGTGTGTGGTCAACCCGAAACCAATGTGAATCGTTGGATCTTTCAGGAGAAGATCAACGACAAAGAAGTAATGTGACATACAAAGGAGCGGACCTGATGGTGTTATGTGGCACAGTTAATAAGTTTTGAGATCCGAAATCACATTATCGCATGTTAGATGTGATAGAGGTCTTTGTTAACAAAACCCGCGGAGAATCGCGATTGCAATAAGCAAAAAGGTAAATCTTGAAAAGCGTGCAAAGGCCGTACCAACGCAAAAAAGGTGTGGTAAGCATATATTTCCTTTGTAAATGGTTTATTAAGAAAATAGCGCCGATAGAAGGTTTATGCGCTAAATATATATGTAACCAAGGTTTAAAGAGGAAAAGGTTATATATGTGCGGCTAAAGGGTTAGCGAAGGTTTTATAAAGGTTAATGAGAGGGTTTTAGTCCCGGTAGGAAGGGTTTCAAAGCAAGGCTTTAATAAAGTAATTTTCCCTTGGGTTTATTAATTCCCAATGGTTTATAATATCAAGTTATTGGTTTTCTTCGTTCTTCAACTTTTTAATATAAATAATTCCTTGGGTTCATAATCCCTTGAGGTTTTAGTGTTAATCCCTTGGTTTTATTATTCCTTTGGGTTTATTAATTCCCAATGGTTTATAATATCAAGTTATTGGTTTTCTTCGTTCTTCAACTTTTTAATATAAATAATTCCTTGGGTTCATAATCCCTTGAGGTTTTAGTGTTAATCCCTTGGTTTTATTATTCCTTTGGGTTTATTATATCAATCCCTTGGGTTCATTATTCCCTTGGGTTTATATTATTAGTCCCTTTTGTTTAATAATATTGCCTTAGGTTCATAATCCCTTGGGGTTTTAGTATTAATCCCTTGGGTTTATAATATCTATCGCTTGGCTTTATTATTCATGAGTCAAACATGGTATATTATAATGTCGACCATGGTCCAACATGGAATTGTGATAGGAATTGTCTTAATATGTAAATCAATGATGGTCGATCATGTTTATTTTAATTTTTATAATATTTTTCTTAGGGTTTATATACGTTGGGTTTATAATATTAGTCCCTTGGATTTAATATTGTTCCCTTGGGTTCATAATCCCTTGGGGTCTTAGTATTAATCCCTTCGTTTTATTATTCCTTTGGGTTTCTCATATTAATCCCTTGGGTTTATTATTCCCTTAGGTTTATAATATCGATCATGGTAAACCATTATCAATCATAGCCAACCATGCTTGAATGTCACATGGTGACAAGGATTGTCTCACCATGAAAATAAATAATAATCCCTTGGGTTTATTAAATCAATCCCTTGGGTTTATATTATTAGTTCCCTTTGTTTAATAGTATTCACTTTGGTTGATAATCCCTTGGGGTTTTAGTATTAATCCCTTGGGTTTATAATATCAATCGCTTGGGTTTATTATTCTTGAGTCAAACATGGTTTATTATGATGTTGACCATGGTCCAACATGGAATTGTGATAAGGATTGTCTCAATATGAACATCAATGATGGTTGATCATGTTTATATCAATGTTTATAATATTTGTCTTAGGGTTTATATACATTGGGTTTATAATATTAGTCCCTTGGGTTTAATATTATTCCCTTGGGTTCATAATACCTTGGGTTTACTATTCTCTTAGGTTTATAATATAAATCATGGTCAACCATTGTCAATCATAGCCAACCATGGTCAACCATGTTTGCATGTTGCATTGTGACAAGGATTGTCTCACGATCAAAATAAACCATGTTTATTTTTGTGTTTGTAGTATTTATATTTGGGTTTATCAATATTGGGTTTATAATATTAGTCCCTTGGGCTTAATATTATTCCCTTGGGTTCATAGTCCCTTGGGGTTTTAGTATTAATCCCTTGGGATTTTAGTATTAATGTAAATAAGTTGGGTTTACTATTCCCTTAGGTTTATAATATGAAAATCAATGATGGTCAATCATGTTTATTTTAATGTTTATAATATTTTTCTTGGGGTTTATATACATTGGGTTTATAATATTAGTCCCTTGGATTTAATATTATTCCCTTAGGTTCATAATCCCTTGGGGTATTAGTATTAATCCCTTCATTTTATTATTCCTTTGGGTTTCTCATATTAATCCCTTGGGTTTATTATTCCCTTAGGTTTATAATATCCATCATGGTAAACCATTGTCAATCATAGCCAACCATGGTCAACCATGCTTGAATGTCACATTGTGACAAGGATTGTCTCACCATGAAAATAAATAATAATCCCTTGGGTTTATTATTCCTTTGGGTTTATTATATCAATCCCTTGGGTTTTTTATTCCCTTCGTTTTATATTATTAGTCCCTTTTGTTTAATAGTATTCCCTTTGGTTCATAATCCCTTGGGGTTTAGTATTAATCCATTGCGTTTATAATATCAATCGCTTGGGTTTATTATTCTTGAGTCAAACACGGTTTATTATGACGTCAACCATGGTCTGACATGGAATTGTGATAAGGATTGTCTCAATATGAAAATCAATGATGGTACATCATGTTTATTTCAATGTTTATAATATTTGTGTCAGAGTTTATAGTATTTATATTTGGGTTTACCAATTTTGGGTTTATAATATTAGTCCCATGCTTGAATGTCACATTTTGACAAAGATTGTCTCACCATGAAAATAAAACATGTTTATTTTAGTGTTTGTAATATTTATATTTGGGTTTACGAATATTGGGTTTATAATATTAGTCCCTTGGGCTTAATATTGTTTCCTTAGGTTCATATTCCCTTGGGGTTTTAGTATTACTCCCTTTGGTTTATTATTTATTTGGGTTTATAATATCAAAATTTGGGTTTTTTTATTCCCTTAGGTTTATAATATAAATCGTAGCCAAACATGGTGAACCATGTTTGAATGTCACATTATGACAAGGATTGTCTCACCATCAAAATAAACTATGTTTATTTTAGTGTTTGTAGTATTGATATTTGCCTTTACTCGATGTGAAGTTTATAATATTAGGTCCATGGGTTTAATATTATTCCCTTAGCTTCATAATCCCTTGGGTTTTAGTATTTATCCCTTAGGTTTATTATTCGTTTGGGTTTATAATATCAATCCCTTGGGTTTATTATTCCCTTTGGTTGATAATATAAATCATAATAAACCATTGTCAATCATAGCCAAACATTGTCATCCATGGTTGAATGTCGCATTGTGATAATAATTGTCTCACCATCAAAATAAACCATGTTTATTTTAGTATTTGTAGTATTTATAGTTGGGTTTACCAATGTTGGTTTTATTATATTAGTCACTTGGTTGAATGTTGCATTTTGACAAAGATTGACTCACCATCAAAATAAACCATGTTTATTTTAGTGTTTGTAGTGTTTATATTTGGGTTTAACAATGTTGGGTTTATAATATTAGTCCCATGGGTTTAATATTATTCCCTTGGGTTCATAATCCCTTGGGGTTTTCATATTAATCCATTGTAAACCATTGTCAATCATAGCCAAACATGGTCAACCATGGTTGAATGTCACATTGTGACAAGAATTGTCTCACCATCAAAATAAACCATGTTTATTTTAGTGTTTGTAGTATTTATATTTGGGTTTACCAATGTTGGGTTTATAATATTAGTCCCATGCTTGAATGTCACATTTTGACAAAGATTGTCTCACCATGAAAATAAAACATGTTTATTTTAGTGTTTGTAATATTTATATTTGGGTTTACGAATATTGGGTTTATAATATTAGTCCCTTGGGCTTAATATTGTTCCCTTGGGTTCATATTGTTCCCTTGGGTTCATATTCCCTTGGGGTTTTAGTATTGCTCCCTTCGGTTTATTATTCATTTGGGTTTATAATATCAAAATTTGGGTTTTTTTATTCCCTTAGGTTTATAATATAAATCATAGCCAAACATGGTGAACCATGTTTGAATGTCGCATTGTGACAAGGATTGTCTCACCATCAAAATAAACTATGTTTATTTTAGTGTTTGTAGTATTGATATTTGTCTTTACTCAATGTGAAGTTTATAATATTAGTCCCATGGGTTTAATATTATTTCCTTGGTTTCATAATCCCTTGTGTTTTAGTATTTATCCCTTGGGTTTATTATTCGTTTGGGTTTATAATATTAATCCCTTGGGTTTATTATTCCCTTTGGTTGATAATATAAATCATGATAAACCATTTTCAATCATAGCCAAACATTGTCAACCATGGTTGAATGTCGCATTGTAACAAGAATTATCTCACCGTCAAAATAAACCATGTTTATTTTAGTATTTGTAGTATTTATATTCGGGTTTACCAATGTTGGTTTTATTATATTAGTCCATTGGTTGAATGTCACATTTTGACAAAGATTGACTCACCATGAAAATAAACCATGTTTATTTTATTGTTTGTAGTGTTTATATTTGGGTTTAACAATGTTGGGTTTATAATATTAGTCCCATGGGTTTAATATTATTCCCTTGGGTTCATAATCCCTTGGGGTTTTCGTATTAATCCATTGTAAACCATTGTCAATCATAGCCAAACATGGTCAACCATGGTTGAATGTCGCATTGTGAAAAGAATTGTCTCACCATCAAAATAAACCATGTTTATTTTAGTGTTTGTAGTATTTATATTTGGGTTTACCAATGTTGGGTTTATAATATTAGTCCCATGCTTGAATGACACATTTTGACTAATATTGTCTCACCATGAAAATAAAACATGTTTATTTTAGTGTTTGTAATATTTATATTTTGGTTTACGAATATTAGGTTTATAATATTAGTCCCTTGGGCTTAATATTGTTCCCTTGGGTTCATATTCCCTTGGTCTTTTAGTATTACTCCCTTCGGTTTATTATTCATTTGGGTTTATAATATCAAAATTTGGGTTTTTTTATTTCCTTAGGTTTATAATATAAATCGTAGCCAAACATGGTGAACCATGTTTGAATGTTGCATTGTGACAAGGATTGTCTCACCATCAAAATAAACTATGTTTATTTTAGTGTTTGTAGTATTGATATTTGCCTTTACTCAATGTGAAGTTTATAATATTAGTCACATGGGTTTAATATTATTCCCTTGGCTTCGTAATCCCTTGGGTTTTAGTATTTATCACTTGGGTTTATTATTCATTTGGGTTTATAATATCAATCCCTTGGGTTTATTATTCCCTTTGGTTGATAATATAAATCATGGTAAACCATTGTCAATCATAGCCAAACATCGTCAACCATGGTTGAATGTCGCATTGTGACAAGAATTGTCTCACCCTCAAAATAAACCATGTTTATTTTAGTATTTGTAGTATTTATATTTGGGTTTACCATTGTCAATCATAGCCAACCATACTTGAATGTCACATTGTGACAAGGATTGTCTCACCATGAAAATAAATAATAATCCCTTAGGTTTATTATTCCTTTGGGTTTATTATATCAATTCCTTGGGTTTATTATTCCCTTGGGTTTATATTATTAGTCCCTTTGGTTTAATAGTATTCTCTTTGGTTCATAATCCCTTGGGGTTTTAGTATTAATCTCTTGGGTTTATAATATCAATCACTTGGGTTTATTATTCCTGAGTCAAACATGGTTTATTATGATTTCGACCATGATCCAACATGGAATTTTGATAAGGATTGTCTTAATATGAATATCAATGATGGTCGATCATGTTTATTTCAATGTTTATAATATTTGTCTTAGGGTCTATATACATTGGATTTATAATATTAGTCCCTTAGGTTTAATATTATTCCCTTGGGTTCATAATCGCTTGGGGTTTTAGCATTGATCCCTTGTGTTTACTATTCGCTTAGGTTGATAATATCAATCATGGTCAACCATTTTCAATCATAGCCAACCATGGTCAACCATGTTTGAATGTTGCATTGTGACAAGGTTTGTCTCACGATCAAAATAAACCATGTTTATTTTTGTGTTTATATTATTTATATTTGGGTGTATCAATATTGGATTTATAATATTAGTCCCTTGGGCTTAATATTATTCCCTTGGATTCATAATCCCTTGGGGTTTTAGTATTAATCGCTTGGGCTTAATAGTATTCCCTTGGGTTCATAGTCCCTAGGGGTTTAGTTATTAATCCCTTGGGTTTTTGTATTAATGTAAATAAGTTGGGTTTACTATTCCCTTAGGTTTATAATATGAAAATCAATGATGGTCGATCATGTTTATTTTAATGTTTATAATATTTGTCTTCTGGTTTATATACGTTGGGCTTATAATATTAGTCCTTTGGATTTAATATTATTCCCTTGGGTTCATAATCCCTTGGGGTCTTAGTATTAATCCCTTCGATTTATTATTCCTTCGGGTTTCTCATATTAATCCCTTGGGTTTATTATTCCCTTAGGTTTATAATATCCATCATGGTAAACCATTGTCAATCATAGCCAACTATGGCCAACCATGCTTGAATGTCACATTGTGACGAGGATTGTCTCACCATGAAAATAAATAATAATCCCTTGGGTTTATTATTCCTTTGGGTTTATTATATCAATCCCTTGGGTTTTTTATTCCCTTCATTTTATATTATTAGTCCCTTTTGTTTAATAGTATTCCCTTTGGTTCATAATCCCTTGGGGTTTAGTATTAATCCCTTGGGTTTATAATATCAATCGCTTGGGTTTATTATTCCTAAGTCAAACACGGTTTATTATGATGTTGACCATGGTCCGACATGGAATTGTGATAAGGATTTTCTCAATATGAAAATCAATGATGGTACATCATGTTCATTTCAATGTTTATAATATTTGTCTTAGAGTTTGTAGTATTTATTATATTATTTTAATAATATAATGATAATCTAATATTATTATGAACTATTCTTATTATTAATTAATATATATTAGGAGGTTATATTATTAATATAATATTTATATAGTAATATATATAAATAATCTAGTTGTTAATATTTATATAGTTATTAATAATCTTATATAGTTATTAATAATCCTAAATACCAATAATAATTAAGCCAATGTATACAAACTCTACGATAAATATTAAGAATATTAAAACCTAATAACAATATTATTATTATTATTATTATTATTATGAGTTTATATTATTATAATATTAATATAATAATCATAAATATGTAAATATATAAGAATATAGTCACTATTATTTGTATAATTATCAATTATTATAAATAATTGGTCTTTATTGTTATTATTATAATAATATTGATTATATTATTATTATAATATTATTTATATTGTATATTATTATAATAATATAATAAAAATATAATATTACTATAATCAGATATTATTATTATTATTATTATTTTTATAATTTTATATTATTATATTATTTTAATAGTATAATGATAATCTAATATTATTATGAAGAATAACACTGTTGAGCAGATTCAGGGGCTCCATACTTGAGTGTTGCTGGCTTAATTCATCAATTTGTCTTCCATTTTGCCTGTTTTATTGTTGTACCTTCAGTAATATACGAGTGTGAAGTTTGATTGCACAGAGGCTGAATCGAGTTTGTGTTTTTCCCCCTGGAATTGTTTGTGAAAGGGCACAGACGTGATTGCTGAGCCACGTTGGTCTAGTGAGCCTAGATGGCTAAGGTGTGGCAGCGATCAGAGTTTGTGGTGGCGCTGCCTCCAGATAGGATTGGAGTCTTGGTCTATTATTAGAGGCGGATCGACAGGCGCGTGGGATACAAGCCATCGACGTGAAGATCGTGAATCGTGTGTTTAGATGAGGCTGAGAGCACGTGGTTGATGGTGTTGTCACCAAGTTGGTGCCTATGTTGAATGCGGGTGATTATATTCTAAGGATAAAGAGTGGGCCGAGTATTGTGCTTGGTGAGGTTGTGATTCTGCTGTGATCGCGGACTTCGTTGTATGAGAGTGAAAATATGAAAGCTCTGGCAACAACGTGTACAGTCAAAGCTCAATTGGGCTAAGTAAGTGGAGGTGTTTATTTACTTGAATATTTCATTCGAGGGTTATTTTTAAGTTGATTGTAGATTCTTCGAATATTTGGGAATTTGATGGGCATGGGCGTGGTCAATTTTTTGACGGAGCCCAAGCGTGAGAGGCTACTCGAAGGAGTTTGTGAAACCATTAAGAATTTGGAGACTAAATGTACAGATCGGAAAAGAGCCTGTATTGTTTTTTTTATAGAGTACCTGTGTGGAGCTTTAAGTGGAGTGTAGTGGGTGGGTAAGAGTGCCTATTGTGAGAGAATTTCTAGTTATGCGTAGGGGTGAGAGAGCCCATTGTGCGTAGTATTGGGTCTTGTGGTACCATCCAATCGTGCGTAGTGCATAGCGCCGAGATCTGCTGGAGTGAAACTCGTGGATTTTAGTGGTAGTGTTGTGGAATTACAAATTAACTATGTTGTAGATCTGCATTTTGGCTTGTGAAGTTTGTGCCGAGTTGCAGTTGAGGAGATCGAGCCAATTTGTAGCGTAGTGGAAGTGTTGAGTGACCTGTAGAGCCATTGTTTATATAGGGTAGACTGGCCCAAATTACTCATGGGAAAAAGTGCGCTGACAGTGATAAACTTCTGAAATTGCAGCGTTTTGAAATGCAGGGCCCCCAACTAGTATCGAGAAGTGCCTTGACAGTGGAGCATTGACCATATTTCTTTTCCAAACAAGCTCCCACCGCAGTTTATTTTTTTTAGGACTCTTTAGTACATATGGGGATATTTGTGCAATTCAAAATTTAATTTTTTTTTTTGAGCTATTAAAAAAAGTGAGTCTTACCGCCTCTATTTACATTTGCTTTGAAAATATATATTTGGAGCTATTAGTGGTGCTTGGGAAGGCTAAGACACGGTTGAAGATTAGGATTTTTCAGTCAAAATGACGAATTCCTTTGCAGGAACATATTTGAACGAAGCCATAAATTGGATCCAACTATGTTAATTGGAAATTCACACTGCAAATACCACTGTAAGGCTATGGTATTTGGACCATCACAAAGGGCGCTGTGGGCATGACAGTTGCATAGATTCAAGAGTCGGAGAAGCAAGAAAGGAAAGCAAAGGTATTGTTAAGGATGTATGTTAAAGATAACATAATCCCTCATATTCATGATTGGAACGCATATAGTGAAACGTGGACTACACTTAAGGATTTGTATGAAACCAAAAATACAAATCGAGTCATTTTCCTGAGAAGTAAGTTCTTTTATATTAAAATGGAAGAAAACGAATCTGTTAGTGTATTTGTTTCAAGAATTAAATATTTGAAAGATAAGATGGGAGATATAGGATAATCAGTACCTAGTATTGATTTTTTGACAATCACGTTAAATGGAATGACATAGAACTATCAGGTGTTTATCACAAGTCTTACAGCAAGGGAGAAAGCTCCCACTTTTGAGGAATTGACATGTATATTGATGCAAGAAGAAGAGAGGCGCAATAATTTGAAGTCTCAGAATCCACACTTAGTACTTATGGCAAAGAAGAAATTCTTCAAAGGAAAATAGAGAGAAGGAAGTAAAGGTGGAGGTCCATTTCAAAGAAGGCCATCTCCAGAGCCAAATCAAGATATGACACCTGCTAGAAATGATTCTTTTTTTTTTTTTTTGGTAGAAGTGCGCATCTTTCCAGAGATTGCTACGAGAAGAAAAGTGATGAAGCGATGCATAAACACGTAAGACATTTAGGACATTTTAAAAGAGAAATCTTGAATTTTGATCTTAAGAATCTTAATTTTTTTGTGTCTAATGCTGCATTCTCTGTTGAAACTAATGATGTCGATGCATGGTTTGTGGACTCTGGAGCTTTAATCCAGATGACATGCAATAGGGAATGGTGTGAAAACTTCAAGGAAATAAGAAATGGTGGTGAAATTTATCTTAGAGATGGTCATGCACATTAGATCAAGGGATATGGAGATATTCCAGTGACTTTACCATATGACAGTGTCAGGCACATTCATAATGTTATGTATGTGCTCAAGATCAAGAAAAATATGATCTCTGTGTTTACAATCACATATTATAAACTTAAGTTTGAACTCTTCCAAATGCACTACATAGTAAATGACTTGTTGGATCGTTGCAAGCATGTTGCTTCAGGAGTTAGAGTTGGAGGTCTCTACAAATATGATGTCACCAACGAGAGTCATCAAGAACTGACTTCTACAAGTGTGTCAATAGAAAGCCTTTGGCACCATAGGTATGGTCATATCAATTTTCATGATTTGTTATTGTTGCATAAACAAAGAATGGTTGGAGGACTCCCTAGGTTAAAAAATAAGTATGCTACTTGTGACGGTTGTGCATTTGGGAAAATACACAAAGATGAATTCCCCTCTAATTCTGATAGGAGAAGAAGAGATATATTATAACTTGTGCATTCTGATTTTTGTGGACCCATACAGACAAGATCCCTAGGAGGTGCTTATTATTTTCTGTTGTTTATTGATGATTGCACAAGGTACACTTGGGCATACTTCCTTAGGAAAATTAGTGATGTCTTTGAGTATTTCAAAGAATTCAAAAACATGGCAGAGAAGTAAACAGGAAATGTCATAAAGATCTTCTATTTAGATCAAGTGGGAGAATAAAAGTTGGGAAACTTTATCTAGTCTGTAAGGATTATGGATTAGTGCAGCAATCTAGAGTATCCTACACTCCATAGTAGAACGGTGTTGAGGAAAGGAAAAATAGAACATTAGTGGAGTGTGCTCGGAGTATGACTAAAACTAAGAATCTCTCAAATGCTTTCTGGGCAGAGGCCATTAGTACTACAGTTTATTTAAAGAACATAAGTCCAACAATGTATCTTGATCTCAAGACTCCATTCAAATCCTTGCATGGTTTTAAACTAACAGTTCATGATTTGAGGGTATTTGGGTGTAAGGCCTTTGCACATATTCCAAAGGAGAACAAAAAGAAACTTGGTGTTAAATGTATTTTTGTAGGATACTGTTTAAAATTTAAAGCATATAAAATGTTTGCTCCATCTACTCACAAAGTATTTGCGAGTAGAGATGTAATTTTCCATGAACATGCAGATGAAGGAAACATGAAAAACAACTATGAAAGGTGGCACATACTTCTACAAATTGAAGGCAATAAAGAAGAAGCATAAAACGGTGAACTTGAGGAAGAATCCAGTGATATGGATGTCACTAGTAGTCAGAGTTCGCCTAGAGGTGGAGAAGTATATTTAGAGAATAGGGGTGCAGACAGTGAAGTGCTAAGGAGATCTACTCGGTATATTCACCTACCTAAAAGGTATAAAGACTAGGCCCTGATGAGTAGTGTTTTAAATGTCATAGAACCCATGAGTTCCAAAGAAGCTAATGAACGCAGCGAGTGGAGAAAAGCAATGAAGGAATACCATGAATCTATAACTAAAAACAAAACCTAGGAATTCACTGAATTTACTAAAGGTAAAGAGCCCAAAGGATGTAAATGGTTGTACAAACCCAAGTTTAAAGTAGATGGTGGTATAGATAAATGTAAATCTAGATTTGTGGAAAAAGGGTACTCACAAAAATAGGGTATTGACTATGCAGAAAAAATTGCACCTGTAGTTAAACTATATACATTTTGAAACTGTTAATTACATTAGCTACAAAGTACCGTTGGAACTTGTGCAAATTAGATTTAAAATATGCTTTTTTGAATCGTGATTTAAAAGAGGAAGTGTCGACACAACCTGAAGGGTTTGTGAAAAATGGGAAAGAACATTTAGTTTGTAGATTAAAGAAAACTTTGTATGGGCTAAAGCAGACACCTGGGTCATGGTATGAGAAGATAAATTCCTTCTTTCTTCAGTAGTGTTTTATGAGGAGCCAAAGTGACCCAAATCTGTATACCAAATTTGATGCAAAGGGGCACGTAGTATTGATTTCTTTGTATGTTTATGATCTAATTATTATATGAAATTGAGATAAACTAATAGATGGAATTAAGTTGCAAATGTCACAAGTATTTGAGATGAAATATCTTGGTGAGTTAGATTACTGTCTAGGTCTTGAAGTTTGGAGAGATGTTGGTCAAACTTTTGTTTCTCAGGGTAAGTATGCTAGAGATTTGCTTAAAGAGTTTAAGATGGATTGGTGCAAATCTTCTTTTGTTCCAATACAACAGAATGTGAAAATTCAGTTTTGTTCCAATACAATGTACAGAAAACTAGTTGGAAGCATGAATTATTTTACTACAACTAGACCTAACATAACATATGTTGTTAGTGTGTGAAGTCAGTTTTTGGAAAGACCTCTAGAAATTCATTGGTGAGAAGTGAAATATGTACTCAGGTATCTTAAAGGAACAATTTATTTTGGTCTTAAGTATACCGATTCATTAGATGTTGAGTTGATAGGTTACTCAGATTCAGATTGGGATGGTAATCCAGATGATAGGAGATCTAGTATAGGTTATGCTTTTAGCATTGGATTCGAGATTGTTTCATGGAGTAGAAAGAAGCATCCAATTGTATCATTGTCATCTACTGAGGAAGAATATAAATTTGTATGTGAAACAACTTGTGAAGTTGTTTGGTTCAGAAGAGTTCTTCAAGATGTTGGAGAAGAGTAAAAGAATGTTATAATGATCAAATTTGACAACCATATCTCGATCAAGTTGGAAAAAAATCCAATTTATTACGCAAGAACAAAGCATGTTGATGCTCAATTTAATTTTGTTATAGAGAAGATACAATCCAAAGAAATTTTGATTGAATATTGTAATACTTGTGAAAATGTTGTTGATATTTTCACTAAGCTTCTTGGGAGGATAAAATTTGAGTTGTTTAGGGAGATATTAGGGGTGGAAACAAATATTTTCTCCATTAAGGGGAGAACTTGAAAATACTATAGAATGGATTTGTTAGGTAGTTTTTTATATTGTTTGTATTTAGGACTTATTTCTTATTTTTTCTAGGATTTATTTTGATCTCCATATTTGAATGTATCTTTATATGGATGTATTGATTGTTTGATTAATTTAATGAAGAGTAGCCTTGCTGGGAAACCTCGGGGGCTCCATACCTGAGTGTTGTTAGATTCATTCATCATTTTGTCTTCCATTTTTTAAGTATTTAAAATGTAAAACTTAATTTCTCTTACATATTTAGAATCTCTCTCCAAATAATAACTATTTATAAATTTTACAATTATTTTTAAAATTTTAAAATTTATTTATTTATTTATTTTCCGTAGAAAAACACACGTAATTTTATTCATCTTGAAAGAATGGAACAAAATTACATTTTGCATATGCTAAAAAGAATTATGAAATATAAGCTTCATGACTATTGAGCAAAAAGGAAAATCGAAAACAAAATACATAATGAAACATTGAAGTTAAGTGTGATAATAGTCACTTAACTTCTCTTTCTTACCTTTCTTTTTCTGCACTTTCTGCAACCCCCCTGTATTTGGAACAACTAGAACCATCGCTAGTTCACAACTTGTAGTCTTCTAAGGGGAATCTTTATCTAAGCTCGAGCTTATAGAAACATGGGGTCTCTTTGTACCCCCGGTCTCATCTTCTATTAGGACCTCATTTTCCTTATGTTCTGGAGCATGGATCTCTAGTGTTTCAATACCATTTTTCATGTGGGATACAGAACTAAGATGAGCTTGTACACCCACTTTTTCTTGGTTTGTTTGGTTCTCCATGGTATTTTCTTCATATTCCTCATATAGGTGGGGATCAGAAGCTTGTCATCCTTTTGGTTTATGGGTTTGACTCTTTTTCTTTTTTGGTATCTTTTTTGCCTATGGGCATGTGTTTTATAGGTGCCCTATTTGAAAGAATGTTCCAGATCCAAATGTCATGTTCTCATATTCTAATACTTGGGTCCGATGGAATTTTTTGTGTTTAAGTTGAATGCAAACATGTAGACCTTTTCTCATGTCTATCTCAACGAAAATTCTTGTGAAAGTGAAAATACCTTTCTTTGTTCTTTCTAGATCCATTTTTTAAAAATTTTCCAAGGTGTTTCGAATTTTCTCTATAACCTTGTGGTGCAAGAAGGAGAGGGGGAGAATTGGTAGTCTCACTCATAATGACATAGATGAGACCACCATTTTTGCGGCATCAAAGTATGGGAACCATAGGATTATAAGGAGCCCAACTCTACTCCAAAACCAAAGCCCATAATTGAGGACAAATTCTAGATCTTTATGTGTATCAAATTGAACAATAAAAAAACAATTTGGAACATAAATAGATATCACACTTTGTGGTCCAAGAATAAAAGAGCCATTGGTATATTGCATCAACTTTGGGCCAAAACCCATTAAACTACATATTATAGCCTTTGATTAGAGGGCAAAGAATAGAGAATTTAGCTCTCAAAGATTAACCTCCATAACTAGTGCTTGTTCCATTTGTTCTATAATGTAGGGTCTCATGTTGAATTGGAGATAATGACCTATTTTATGAGACTTCCCTTGCATTGCATCCTTGAAATAAACAAAACCATAAGGATTTCTAAATCTTGAAGCTCCACCATGCAACCTCAAGTTCAAAATAATGGTAGAATTACATGCTATGCAATAGTCTTTTATTTGGTAGGAGTCTTAAGGCACCTTCACTTTGCATAATAGATCTAGAATGTGCAGAGATACCTAACATGTTCTCTATTTCATATTTTCTGACAAATCCAAGTCCTCAATCTAGAAAAATTTGGACTTCACATCTATGTTTTTTTTTAATTAAAATTTGGGTTCTTTTGTTTTTCTTCTTTGAAAATATTTCAAATAGAAGAGAGAAAGGAAAATGAATGGAAACCCATGAGAAAGAGGGTCCCCCAAGGATGTAAGGTACTTCATCTCCATGGGTGCCATAGCCAGAAAGACTCGGTAAGGAGTTTCATAATCTCCATGAGCAGCGAAGCCGCTAGGGGAGGTCACATATATGAAACTCAAACCAAAATAGTCAGGTGTTCAGGCCACCTCCCAAAAGGTCTTACCCGCCATAAAAACCCCAGAGTTGTCCAAAAACAACCACTAATAAAGATTGTGACTTATTTCCAAACTGGAATTTTTGACAATGGTCTTGTAAATAACATAGACAAGAGAAAAGAATTCAAGACTTAGCCCAATGACATCCATGACGTCCATGACCAATCGAAATCTGGGGAAAGGCCATTTCTCACCGAAAGGTACCATCCTTTTCCATCGTCCTTTTCCTTGGAAGGTGTATATAATCACATCTTTGATGTGTTGCATGCCCTCACAGAAAGTACCAAGCTCACAATGATGGGAGAGTAAAAAAAGTGTAGGTGAGAAAACCTTAAAGCTCCATATGCAATCCATCTTTTCCAATGATTTAAAATTCCCGTAGTCTAACTAGCCGAAGGAATTGCCCAAAAAGTTATGGAAATTCCAGTCATATTTAGAGAAAATCTCGCAAGGATTTTTGTAAATCCAAGTTCTAGTTGTTAAACTTCAAAATTTTAGGTGTCCTAGACATTTTTGATGGTGTTGAATCCATTTCCACCATCAAAAACACAATTCAAATATTTTCTTTACAAGATTTTTTGAATTTTTTTACCCGGATTCCGGTCACTTTTCGCCGTACAGGCAATTCCTCCGCCGTCGACTCCTTTAATGGAAAATTATCTAAAAAATAATTTTTATTTATTTATTTAAGATTCAACAAATTAACATTTAAAAATATTATTAAAAACATAGCACTCTTGAATTTTCAAAAAGAAATATATTAGCATGTTTAATTTTCTATGCTTTTATTTAATAATATACTACAAACGAAGTAACATCTTACCTAAGTAATTGTAAACTAAATAATATTTTTTTTATTGAACAAATTCAAAGTTTATTTTGTCTTTATTTATTCAAATTCACTTAACTTTTGAAATTGATAACCACTACAATTTGAATTCTACATAAATATAGAATCAATAGTTGTAAATAAAGGTAATTTGCGAAATTATAAAGATATTATGAAAATCTTACTGGAATTGAACTCTAAAAATAACCTGAAGATGAAAAAAGGTAGTAGGATTTTTATTACCAGATTAGAAAAGTAAGACACTATATTTTAAATAAATTAAAAGGAAAAAAAATCCAACAACCAAATAAATCTATATAAAATTAATGTACAAAGAAATACAATTATTTTAATTTAAAGGATGGTTGGAAAAATCCAATAACCCAATAAACTTATGTCAATTTAATGCACAAATAAATACAATTATTTTAATTTAATTGATGATCCAATGTATCTAATATAACTTAAATTTTAAGTTATTACTGCATCAATTTATATGAAAAACAATAGCTTTTTTAACAAGTTGTAGTGAAATGATAATTATTTTGAGAAAAGAAAACTTTGAGTTGAAATTAAAATATATCAATAATGATATAGTTTTTAAAACCTATATACAAAATGTTTTTAAATGACACTTATTAGAAAAGATGTAAGTGTGGAAATGGTTTTGCAGAACATTAGATGTACAAAGTTATGGATGTGCAAAGTAAAGAATGTGGGGGCAGAAGACGTATGAGTGGGAGAATGATTACGGGGATCAACGAACAAAATTTTTCTTATGAGCTCATAAAAATGCTTTTCACTTTTGAATAATATTAAATTTAAAATATTGAAATTATAGTAAATGTCTATAGAAATAAGATTATGTATAAAATTATTTATATAAAAGATAACATTTTTATAAAATAATTTATAAATTAAAAAACTCACATATATATATAAAAAATGAAAATAGAAAAATAAAAATATAAAAGAATAAATTGAAATACAAAAATTATTTATATTTGGATTTTTCATTTTGCTAATTTTATTGAGTGTGTCTTTTATGCATCTTATTAAAAAAGTTTATGTATGTGGGAAATAAGTGTTGTACCAGATGGATAAGTGTGGAAGAAGTGTGCAAAGGGAAGAATGTATGTGTGGAAGTGCTGAAGTAGGGATGTGTGTAGTAGGAGATGAACTATATTATAAAAATTAATATAAATAAAATAAATTATGTAGTTTATATCTTGTCACATTTGAATTTAGAAATATAATTTTTTATTCTTTAATCTGGCTTAAATTAAAATTTGAATTCAAACCCATTAACTATGATCAATATAACACTGGATTCCAATGCTTTAATATTGGGAAGTTTATCGTGTAAAATTAAAGTTGATATATTATGAAAAAAAATGATATATATGAATGCAATTAATATAAATAAAATAAAAATTAATAATAATAAAATAAATTATATAATTTTATTTTTTATATGATTTTTTTTAAAGTAATAGTTATTACACTAAATTCAATATTGATTAATTATATATATATATATATATATATATATATATATATATATATATATATATTTTCTTATTTTGTAATTGAAATGAAAATAGAATATAATAAATTGAAATACAAAATATAATAAAAAAAATTATACTTAAACTTTTTTTTAGCTCTATTTGTTTTATTGAGTGTGTTATTTTATTAATCATATTAAAAAGAGTTCATGGGTGTGCAGAAAAAGTGTTGTGAGGGATGTAAGTGTGTGGAAGAGGTGTGTGGAGAGGGGAATGTGTGTGGAAGTATGGACATGGAAATATGTGGCGAAGGAGGAACATGTGGAAGGGGAAGTACTTTCAACTTTAAATTGTGTATGCTATTAAAAATATTTTAGCATATCTTGTGAAAAAGGAATATTTATCAATCACATCCCAAGAAACTTATTCCAAAATAGACATGTTTATCAATATAATTATTCATAAAAGTGAATCTAAAAAAATTATTGTAAATTAAATTTGATATATGTAAAGATAATTTAATTTTAAGTAGGACAAGAATTGTCTTATAAAAATTTATATAAAGAAAACAATATGAAAAAATTTAAAAGCTTATACATTTGAAAACTTTAACTAAACTTATATATAGTTTCTTTTGTAAAGTGTCAATTTAAAAAAAAGAAATCGTGAGGAAGTAGCTATGCAAAACAATACATGTATGGAGTAGAGGATCTGTGCTAAAAAAATATGTGCAGAAGGAGTATGTACAAGAGAACAAATGCTCGGAAAAATACTTACGAAGAGCAATGAACATAAACTTTCTTGTGCACACATAAAACTATTTTAACTATAAAATAATATTAAAATTACTTTATGATTTAACATATTAAAATTGTAAAAGATTATAATAATTTATATAGCAAAATTAATAAAGAAAAATTTTAAAAATTTATGCATTTCAAAATTTTATTAGAAAATTAAATAATAATAAACTTTATTTAAAATAACTTATCTATTTTAACACGATGTAATTTTGATAATAATAAAAAAAAACAAAAAAACCTAACATAATTTAACTAAATAAATATTTAAAATAACCAAATTTAAATGTAAATTTTAAACCAAAAAATAATTTTTACCTCAAAATAAATTGAAAACTTATAATAAAAAACTTAGATAATTAGATTAACAAAAACTTAAAACTCAAAAATTTAAAATTTGATAAAAATAATTATGCTCTACTAAAATATTTGTTACAAATTTTACAAATTAATTAAACAACTTACTATTGTAAAAATATTAATATATTTAAATTATAAAAATTAAAAATTTCTGAGAAATAATAAATATTTATAAATTTATAATTATTTTTAAAAGTTTAAAATTAAAAACATATTAAAAACATTATGGTGATGTAACGGTGAGAGAAAATACATCAGCTTGCTTATCAATCTTTTGATGATATATTGCAAATGTTGATGATATATTGCAAATGGCATAACATCTTATCTAAATAATTACAAACCGAGTAATAGTTTAATTAACAACTTCACAGTCTACTACATTATGAATTAACATGGATTCCCAATTCACATAAATTGGAATTGATGCAATGCTCCACTTCAGCCGATGACTATAAATTTTTAGAAATTCGTCCTTCCACCGAATCGGCAAATATCTCGAACGATGTGTGAGTTCTTCGATTAGCAATTGCAAGATAGATGTGGGAATTAGTTGTTTCAGCTTAAATAACTTATCACCCTATGTAACACTTTAATGTTAAGTATTATTATTATTTTATTTTTAGTTATTATAAAGTGTTTTATATAGATGAGAAAATCTACTATAAATTAGTTGTCAAATTAGTAGAGAGATAATCATTTTTAGTTGACAATCAAGAATGTAGGTTGATTCATCATTGGTATTCAAGGAAAATCACTCCATTTGGAATAATCTGCTGGTGGTCCTTAAAGGGCAGAGTTTCACTCCTGCCAGATATCTCTAGGTTTTGGGCCATTACCCTGTTTCCTTAAGTCCAAAGAAGACAAGCTCTTAACCAAACATAAACAGTTGTAAAACATAGTCCAAATTTTTAGTTATCGAAAAATTATAATAAATTTTGTTTTAATTAAAAATTAAATTTTTTATTAAAATTGTTTCAAAATAAATAATAATAGATCTCAATAAAATGAAAAGATAATGTTCTTTTAAAAAATATTCACTTACAGTGAAAATTAGCAAACATTCGTATGTACTGAAAACATCAACTCAAAATATAACATTTAAAAAAAATAACATGAATATAAAATATTTACAAATATGTTTTTAAAATATTTTATTTAAAAATGATAGAATTTGAAATTAAAAATTGGAAAAAAAAAATAGATGTAAATATATATTTAATTATGTTGATAGGTTTGTTTATTTTGAAATAAAATTTTTTGAATATAATTTAATATCAATAATTATTAAGTTAATGATAGAGATTTCACTTTCTCCTGAAATCTCAATTTGGAAATTAGTTCTATTATCATATGATTGCAAAAATGAGAACCATGATGAAGCATGATTGCTTTGGGTTGATGCAGGAGCATCTGGTCGACAGGGCGCAGACCGAGAAGGGGCAGACAAAGTTTCTGAAGAAGATTAGGAGAAGTGAATATTTCGACAAATGGACAGCAAGACTGTCAGAGTTTTTATTTTTTTTTATTTTGTTCTTCAAAGGTCAACTACAGCATTTGGTTTATTAGCTTAAATTTCCTTTTTTAACTTGTTCTGTTTTAATTGTAATAACAGGTCCTAACTAGAGTTGTTAAGGGCCTGTAGTTATAGGTCTTAAACTAGAGTTGTTAAGAAATTAGGTAAAATGTCCATAAATCAATGTAAGCATTAAACCCTTATGGGACAGAAGAAACAGGCAAACTAACAAATAGCCAAGTCACGTAACTGGAAGCAACTGTCAAGAAACTGTAATATGGAACTAACAAGCAGTTGTCTAACTGCTGAGCTATTGTATAAAAAGACAGCGAAGATAAACCAGAGGGGTTCTGGAGTGTAACATTGAAAAGAGTAATAGCAGAATTACATTTCATTTTGTCCTTCATATATTGTTCAGTGCACAATTAAATTTCCAGATTGTGAAATTTATGTCCTCTAAGATAGAATATGCATGCATAGTAAATCCTGTTCATTCCATTAAATACAAACAAGAACCGTGACAGAGTTTCACGAACCCACGCATACACATCCATATACATTTCTGTTTAGTCCACACATTGCAAGTAGCTATAGCAACCAAGTCTCGTTACTCCGAGAGGCAAACATACATTTACATATACTTCTGTTCATTTAAATACATTGCAGGTCAACACAGTAACAGAGCAATCCAACTCCAAATATTTCACGACCAGCCGAGGCCGAGATCAAGTGGAAAACGAATAGAGTCAAGCAAACAAAGCAAGAAACAACGGTCCACAAACAACTGGTAAGCAACAGCACCGAGTTCCAAAGTTATTACATATACTGTGTAAACATATTGCAGGGTATAAAATTACCAACGGCCAAGTAAACGAATACCCAGAAACCTTCCTACCCACTGCTACAGATTGACCGAACAACGAATGTACAAAGGACCGAGTCATTAAACGAAAGCAACCACAGAAACCCTCTAAATTGCAGATGCGGGTTGATACATTACGCAGGCCTGACTTGTTATCAATTATAGACCACCATAGCAAACAAATACAGTGAAGGCTAAGAGCCACAGAAGAGGGTAGGTTAAGAACAGAGCTACCCGGAGGATAGACAGTCGAAGTTCCTGCAAGGCCACGGGACCGGTCACCTGCAACCACCACAACAGAATACCGTTAGGGTCATGGTCATATCCAAGATCACGCAACAGAAGCAGTTCAGTGAAATCGTATAGGAGAAACAGAGAGTAGAGACCCGTGTATGGCCGACGGGGTGAAGCCATACCTGTTGTAACCAGACCCATAAGTCGCAGAAGCACAGGGACAACCTGACCACAGAGGAGCTGTGAGGGGTTAGCAGTAATTCGAGCCGAGAGCAAGAACATATAGCACAGAACAAAACCCTCACCTGGACAAACGGAGCCGAATGTTGGACTGGAACCAGAGACGGAGTTGAACCCCTGAGTACACCACCGAGGCGGAGCCGAACACCTGAACAAACCCCAGATACAGTGCCGAACACCAGAGAGAGCCACAGAGAGCAAAACAACACAGTGAAAATGACCAAATGAGCGCGAACTGGCCGAGGAAAAGGGCAAAGAATAGAGTTAGGGTTTGACAGATCCCGAGACGGACAGGTGTAGCGTGGAGAGGCAGAGTAGTACCGTGGGTTGATTAATAATCACCTACTTCATAAAATCGCAATCAAACCATATTCATTAACCAAATAATAGTGCAGGTCCACATAGGACTTGGAAGTGTGGGACACGTGGGCTGGGTCCCCATCAATTGGTATCGGAGCAGTTTTCTTTATTTAGAAGAAGATGGCAGAAGGACAAGTGCCAAGACGAGGACGTGGAAGAGGTGCACGTAGAGGAGCAGATGAAGGATTGAGGGAACAAATTAGAGTTCTTACAGCTCGCTTGGAAGCAGTAGAAGAGGGTAGACGAAGAGACCCAGAACTGGGAGACACCAGTGAAGAGGAGGTGATGATTGCTGCAGAAGGGTCTGATGAGGAAGCTCCAGAATTGAGGTTGCTGCGACAGGTTTTAATGGCCAGCAGCAAACCAAAAACAGAAATCTCTAATTATGATGGCAGTCTGTCTGCGGAAGTCCTATTGGACTGGATAAGCGAACTGGACAAATATTTTGAAAATGAAGAAATCGGTGAGGATAAAAGGGTTAAGTTCGCTGCCACTAAGCTGAAGGGACACGCACTACTATGGTGGGATAGTGTCCAAGCAGACAGAAAGAAAATGAACAAGTCGCCGATACGACTATGGTCCAGAATGATAGCGAAGTTGAAAGGCAGATTTCTGCCAAAAGATTACCAGGTGGAATTATATCGGCGAGTGCAGAGTTTGAGGCAAAAAGGAATGACAGTTAGGGAGTATACAGAAGAATTTTACAGAGTAAATTTACGTGCTGGTTATACTGATGATAACCCAGAAAAGACAGCAAGGTACGTAAATGGATTGAGGATGGAGATATTAGATGAAATCAGTATTCTTTCTCCCCGGAATATTGAAGAAGCCTTTCACAGCGCTGTAAAGGCTGAGGAAAAGATTAACAGAAAACAGAACAGCAGAAGAGGGAGAGGAAGTAGCAGAGGACGGGGACAGTCCTATGGAAGAGGCAAGAGTGCTGCGAACAACGAAGAAGGCAGCAGTTCAAAAACTTCAGGGACAGCCGAAAAAGGAGATAGCACCAGAGGAGGTCGGTCATACCAAAGAGGACGAGGGAATGGCCGCGGAAGAGGGGCTAATGTCCAGTGCTACAGGTGCCACAAATGGGGGCACAGAGCCTTTGAGTGTCCAGAAGTTGAACAGGCCGGTCAGAGGGGAACGCTGATGGCACAGCCTGAAGAAGCTGAAGCACAACCCCGGGAAGTGGAAGACATGGCGGAGACGGGGGAAGCTTTGATTTTGAACAAAGTATTGTTAAAGCCAACCAAGGAAGTGGCTGAAACAACACAGCGGAAAGCACTGTTCCGGACAGTCTGTAAATCGCATGGAAAGTGCTGTAAGGTCATCATAGACAGCGGGAGTACAGATAACTTGGTTGCCACAGAGATGGTGGAAAAGCTGGGGTTGAAGCGGCTGAAGCACCCCACACCTTACAAGGTGTCGTGGCTGCAGAAAGGCCACCAGTTGTTGGTCGATGAACAATGTGAGGTGGAGTTCCGCATTGGCAAGTACCACGATACAGTGGTCTGTGATATCATGCCAATGGACGTGTGCCACATACTGCTCGGAAGACCATGGCAGTATGACAGGAAGGTGACGCATGATGGAAAAACAAATTGTTATAAATTTACGAATGATGGGGTCAAACATACACTTGTACCCATCAAGGAGGAAGATACAGCAGAATCAAGCGGGACAAAAGCGCTACTGCTTGGAGGAAAATAGTACATAAAGCAGATTGAAGAAAATGAGATTAATTTTGCAGTGGTGAGGAGGATGAAGCCAGTGTTACTGAGCTTGGAGAGATCAGAATTGCCCAAGGAGATCCAAGAGCTGTTAGAAGAATTTCAAGATATTGCGGCTGAGGAATTACCTGATAAGTTGCCTCCCAAGAGGAGCATCAGCCACCATATTGACTTTATACCAGGATCAAGTTTACCGAACAAGGCAGCGTACAGAATGAGTCCCAAGGACAATGAGGAAGTACGCAAACAAGTGCAGGAATTGTTAGATAAGGGACTGATCAGAGAGAGTTTAAGCCCCTGTGCGGTACCTACAGTCCTTGCACCCAAGAAAGGTGGAGAATGGCGAATGTGCACAGATTCGCGGGCTATAAACAAGATCACCATTCGATACAGGTTTCCCTTGCCTAGAATGGATGATATGATGGACTGTCTTAGTGGGGCAACATATTTTACAAAGATAGATCTGAAAAGTGGGTACCATCAGATCAGGATTAGAGAGGGAGATGAGTGGAAGACAACCTTCAAGACCAACGAAGGACTGTACGAATGGCTGGTCATGCCATTTGGATTGAGTAATGCTCCAAGCACTTTTATGAGATTAATGAACGAGATGTTAAAGGAGTTTATTGGAAAGTTTGTAATAGTCTATCTGGATGATATTTTAATTTTCAGCAGGACGAAAGGAGAACACCTTCAGCATATCCGAAGGGTATTCGAGAAGCTGCAGCAGAACAAACTGCTGATAAATTTAAAAAAATGCACTTTCTTGCAGAAGGAGTTGATTTATCTGGGATTTGTAGTAGCAGAGAATGAGTTGAAGATGGACCCAGAGAAGATTGAAGCGATCATGAGTTGGCCGTCACCTAAGAGTTTATTCGAGGTACGTAGTTTTCATGGTTTAGCAAGTTTTTATCGGAAGTTTATCAGGAACTTTAGTGAAATCTGCGCACCCATGTTAGAAACCATCAAGAAGGCCAGCCAACCTTTTTGCTGGACTAAGGCGGCAGAAAACAGTTTCCAACTCCTGAAGCGTAAAATAACAGAAAGGCCAATCTTGAGACTGCCCGATTTCAGCAAACCTTTTCAGGTTCGATGTGATGCCAGCGGGACAGCTATTGGCGCTGTACTCAGTCAAGAGGACAGACCAGTAGCATTCTTTAGTGAGAAGCTGAATGAAAGTCGGCAGAAATACTCGTCATATGATAAAGAATTTTATGCAGTGGTTCAAGCCTTGAAACATTGGAGGCACTACTTACTGGGAAATGAGTTCGTTTTGTTCTCTGATAATTCTGCATTGCAGTACATAACTCAGCAGCACAAACTGAACCATAAACATGCCAAGTGGGTGGAGTACCTGCAAAGTTTCACTTTTGTGTTGAAACACATAAGTGGGCAAGCCAACAAAGTGGCAGACGCTTTAAGCAGAAGAGCCCTGCTCTTACAAGAAAGTGGCATACAGGTGATGGGATTTGAGTATTTGAAAGACTTAGACCAGATGGACGCGGATTTCAAAGAAGCTTTTGAAGCATGCCAGAATCCCGTATTGAGGAATACAAGCCCATGGCTAGATTACAATCTACAGGAAGGATTGTTGTTTCGAGGGGGACAGCTGTGTATTCCGGATTGTTCGATGAGGGAAAATCTAGTGAGAGAGAAACACAGTGGCGGACTAGCGGGACATTTTGGAGTCAATAAGACAGTGGAGCAGCTCGGGCATTTTTATTACTGGCCAAGGATGAATCGGGACGTACAGAGGTATATAACCAGGTGTAAAATCTGCCAACTGGCGAAAGGACATAGCCAGAACACGGGGCTGTACACACCCCTACCTGTTCCAAGCAGGCCGTGGGATTCAGTCAGCATTGATTTTGTCCTAGGATTGCCTAGAACGCAGCGGGGGTATGATTCAGTGATGGTGGTGGTGGATAGGTTCTCAAAGATGGCTCATTTCATTCCTTGCCGGAAGACAAGTGACGCCACGAACGTGGCACATCTTTTTTTTACGGAAGTAGTTCGACTACATGGCTTACCAAAAACTATCGTCTCAGACAGGGATGTGAAATTTACATGACATTTTTGGCGCACCCTGTGGAAAAAGCTGGGCACACAATTAAATTTCAGCTCTGCGTATCATCCGCAGACTGACGGACAGACAGAGGTGGTAAACAGGAGTTTGGGCAACTTATTACGCAGCTTGACGGGAGAGAACTCGCGATTGTGGGACCGAGCTCTTGCCCAGGCAGAATTCGCTTATAACGATTCGCCAAATAGGAGCACCGGTCTTAGCCCATTTCGAATCTTGTATGGTATGCATCCGCGAGGAGTACATGAATTATGAGATTTGGGACAGCTAGAAAGGAGAAGCGCAGACGGAGAAGATTTTGCAGAAGCGATGAGTGAGCTGCATGAAAAGGTCAAGTCAAGATTACAGGACAGCATGCAGAAATATAAACAACATGCAGACACAAGACGACGAGAGGTAAACTTTGAGATTGGGGACGAAGTCCTTGCACATTTGCGCCGGGAACGGTTTCCTAAGGGTACGTATAACAAACTGAAGTTCAAAAAAATCGGCCCATGCAAAATTCTGCGAAAATTCTCAGCAAATGCGTATGAAATTCAGCTGCCACGTGATATAGGCATATCACCCATATTCAACGTGGCAGACCTGTTTCCATATCATGCCCAGGCAGAAGATGAACGAGTGGTACAGCCACAACAGGACACCCAGTTCGAGGACAGTCTTTGGAAGAAACAGTTACCATCGGTCAAGACCCATGAGATAGAAGGAATCATCAGCACACAGGTGGCCAAGAAGACACGCAGAAAGGAGTATCTGCGTTATCTCGTTAAATGGAAGGACCGTCCAATGGAGGACAGTTCCTGGCTTGACGAGATACAGATTCGGAAGGCAGGCTACTCGGTGGAAGAACTCATGGAACGACGAGATACAGATTCGGAAGGCAGGCTACTCGGTGGAAGAACTCATGGAACGGAGCCATGAGATTTCTCTTTTACCCCGGCAGCCTGATGCAGGAGCATCTGGTCGACAGGGCGCAGACCGAGAAGGGGCAGACAAAGTTTCTGAAGAAGATTAGAAGAAGTGAATATTTCGACAAATGGACCGCAAGACTGTCAGAGTTTTTATTTTTTTTTATTTTGTTCTTCAAAGGTCAACTACAGCATTTGGTTTATTAGCTTAAATTTCCTTTTTTAACTTGTTCTGTTTTAATTGTAATAACATGTCCTAACTAGAGTTGTTAAGGGCCTGTAGTTATAGGTCTTAAACTAGAGTTGTTAAGAAATTAGGTAAAATGTCCATAAATCAATGTAAGCATTAAACCCTTATGGGACAAAAGAAACAGGCAAACTAACAAATAGCCAAGTCACGTAACTGGAAGCAACTGTCAAGAAACTGTAATATGGAACTAACAAGCAGTTGTCTAACTGCTGAGCTATTGTATAAAAAGACAGCGAAGATAAACCAGAGGGGTTCTGGAGTGTAACATTGAAAAGAGTAATAGCAGAATTACATTTCATTTTGTCCTTCATATATTGTTCAGTGCACAATTAAATTTCCAGATTGTGAAATTTATGTCCTCTAAGATAGAATATGCATGCATAGTAAATCCTGTTCATTCCATTAAATACAAACAAGAACCGTGACAGAGTTTCATGAACCCACGCATACACATCCATATACATTTCTGTTTAGTCCACACATTGCAAGTAGCTATAGCAACCAAGTCTCGTTACTCCGAGAGGCAAACATACATTTACATATACTTCTGTTCATTTAAATACATTGCAGGTCGACACAGTAACAGAGCAATCCAACTCCAAATATTTCACGACCAGCCAAGGCCGAGATCAAGTGGAAAACGAATAGAGTCAAGCAAACAAAGCAAGAAACAACGGTCCACAAACAACTGGTAAGCAACAGCACCGAGTTCCAAAGTTATTACATATACTGTGTAAACATATTGCAGGGTATAAAATTACCAACGGCCAAGTAAACGAATACCCAGAAACCTTCCTACCCACTGCTACAGATTGACCGAACAACGAATGTATAAAGGACCGAGTCATTAAACGAAAGCAACCACAGAAACCCTCTAAATTGCAGATGCGGGTTGATACATTACGCAGGCCTGACTCGTTATCAATTACAGACCACCATAGCAAACAAATACAGTGAAGGCTAAGAGCCACAGAAGAGGGTAGGTTAAGAACAGAGCTACCCGGAGGATAGACAGTCGAAGTTCCTGCAAGGCCACGGGACCGGTCACCTGCAACCACCACAACAGAATACCATTAGGGTCATGGTCATATCCAAGATCACGCAACAAAAGCAGTTCAGTGAAATCGTATAGGAGAAACAGAGAGTAGAGACCCGTGTATGGCCGACGGGGTGAAGCCATACCTGTTGTAACCAGACCCATAAGTCGCAGAAGCACAGGGACAACCTGACCACAGAGGAGCTGTGAGGGGTTAGCAGTAATTCGAGCCGAGAGCAAGAACATATAGCACAGAACAAAACCCTCACCTGGACAAACGGAGCCGAATGTTGGACTGGAACCAGAGACGGAGTTGAACCCCTGAGTACACCACCGAGGCGGAGCCGAACACCTGAACAAACCCCAGATACAGTGCCGAACACCAGAGAGAGCCACAGAGAGCAAAACAACACAGTGAAAATGACCAAATGAGCGCGAACTGGCCGAGGAAAAGGGCAAAGAATAGAGTTAGGGTTTGACAGATCCCGAGACGGACAGGTGTAGCGTGGAGAGGCAGAGTAGTACCGTGGGTTGATTAATAATCACCTACTTCATAAAATCGCAATCAAACCATATTCATTAACCAAATAATAGTGCAGGTCCACATAGGACTTGGAAGTGTGGGACACGTGGGCTGGGTCCCCATCATGGGTACTCAAAAACCTAGTTATAATGTGGGAAAATAAGATTAGTGCCACAATGTCACCCTCATTAAAGAAGGAAGGCATGGCCTCAACCCACTTAGTAAAGTAGTCTATTTTTATGTAAATATCTTCCTATTTTTAGACTAAACTATTTTTAGATGTGATGGCTAGAAAACCATGATGGATTTGAATTAAGGTGAACAATAAAGTATGATGATATAATAAATGAATTTTATGAATAAAAAGAAAATTTGGAAAATACTTGGGAAACAAACAATAAAGTTAAGAGATTCTTGCCAAGATCTGGAAACTAGTGTTGGTTGATGACATCAAAAAAACTTCTTTTAAATAGCACCTAAAAATCCCTAGGAGTTGATCAACAAGATTTAATATGATGAGAAGGAAAATCTATTAATAAGTAAAAATAGAATAAAAATGAGGAAATACTTTTTCCTGGAAAAAAAAAGAAAAGAAAGAGAAGCTTAGGCAAGTAAAGTATGACGCCGCCAAAGGGAAAAAAACTCTGCTAAAATACATTATTTGAGACCGCAAAAAGTTATTGATTCTCTGACAAGTACACCTCAGCTAAGGAGACAACTTGAAAATACACTTCAAGGTTGAAGAACAAGTATCAAGTCCCAAAGTTTTTCCAACCGTGGTTCTTTTATGAAAATGCGCTACAATAAATGTTTTGTTGGTTTGACAACGAACTTCAGTTTTGTAACCAATTTTTTAGTTATGTAACGGGTAGTTTAGCATAACGGTAGATGTTCACGTAATAAATCGAATACCTTGTAATGAAAATGATCATCGAATAGAACAGATTCATATTCAGTTTATTTGTCTTGGTCCTCTCTCTCTCATTTTGTTGCTGTGTTCTTTCTTTCTCTGCCATTAAATCAAGAAGTGGTATCAGAGCCTGGACGAAATTATTCCTGAGGACGGCTGGAGCTAGAACCTGTGCCTGTGCCCTGTGGAGCGTTGGGAGGCCTGAAGCGTTGAAGGCGGATTGTGCAGCGTGTAAACCAGAATCGGCTGGAGCTACGGCGGTAATTCTTCTGTGGTTAGTAGCAGATCTGAGGACGGCAGAATCACTGTGGACGGCGATCCCTGAGGACGGCAGTTGGCCTGGCGGCGTTGCCCAGATAGGACGGCCCAAACGTTGAGGCCTGTGCATTTGCAATCCGGGTACTTTTTTAAGAAGAATTTTTTTGTTTTAAAAGAAAAGGGGTTTGCAGAATTTTGGGTTTGCAGGTTTTTTGGGTTTTAGCAGAATTTTCTGTGGACGGGTGTTTTTTTTGGGGCAGAATTTTTTTTTTTTAAAAAAAAAAAGGAGAAGGGTCTGCAGAAATTAAACAAAAATAGATAGCAGCCAGCAAAGTTTGTCCAGAAATTTTTTTTCCAGAAATTAAAAAAAAATAGCAGGCAGCAAAGTTTGTTCAGAAATTTATTTTTTTTTTAAGACAGCAGAGAAAGAAAAGGTGGTTGTTTTTTTTTCACATATTGTAGAACAGCAGAAGGGTTTGAAATTTTTTTTAAAAAAAAAAAAAAAAAACAGCAGAGGTTGCAAAGGATTGTTGTTTTTTTTTAACTATTGGAAGAACAGCAGATTGAAAAGGTTGTTTGCACGAATGTTGTGAAACTAGAAAAACAAAAGGGTTTGCAAGAAATCAAAGGATTTGAAACCTGACTTTCTGTTTTTGAATTGGGAAAGTTATTTGTTTTTTTTAAAGACTGAAACCCTAGGAAGGAGGAAAAATGGCCAAGATGTCGAATGCAAGATTCGAGGTGGAGAAATTCACCGGAAAGAGCAATTTTGCTCTTTGGAAACTGAAGGTCAAGGATCTGCTTGTGCAACAAGGGTTGCACAAGGCATTGGATGGGGTTACTAAGAAACCCACAACCATGACTACTACAGAGTGGGAGGACTTGGATGCCCGTGCTCTCAGTACCATCCGGCTATGTCTAGCGGATGAAGTTCTCTTCAACATCGTTGAAGAGACCACGGCGTCAGGTTTGTGGGGAAAACTTGAAACCCTTTATATGACAAAATCATTAACTAACAGAATTTATCTGAAACGACAATTATACAGTCTTCGAATGAAAGAAGGTTCAAGCGTTGCAGAACATTTGAATGTCTTTAATACACTAATTTGTCAATTAACAGATATGGAAGTAAAAATACAGGAAGAAGATAAAGCCATAACCTTGCTGTGTTCTCTACCTGAATCATGGGATCACTTCGTAACCTCGATCAGCTTCAGCTCTGCTGATTCTTTGAAGTTTGAATCAGTCGTGGGAGCTCTTCTGTCTGAAGAGGTACGAAGGAAATCCAGCACTGATACAACAACATCAGAAGCCATGGTCGCTAGAGGACGCTCAAAGGAAAGAGGAGACAAACCAAGAGGGTCTTCCAGGTCGAAATCGAAGGGCAAAAAGTGTAAGGTAAAATGTTGGAACTGCGGTAAAGTTGGACACTTGAGGAAGGACTGTTGGAAACGGAAGGAATCCGAAAACCTGAAGAATGAAGCGAATCAGGCTGATTCAGGTATTGTAGATGAAGTTTTATCTGCTGAAGATTTGTGTATGATAGATGAAACTTCACCTGAATGTAATGTCTCTCATAGTTTTGATAGCTGGCTGTTAGACTCTGGTGCTTCGCATCATATGTGCCCACATAGAAACTGGTTTACTTCGTATGAAAGTGTAAACGGTAGTTCTGTGTTTATGGGTAACAATATGTCATGTCAGACTGTTGGGATGGGAGATATTAGGATTAAGATGTATGATAACACAGTTAGGACATTAACTAGTGTTAGACATGTGCCTGATTTGAAGAAAAATTTAATATCTTTGGGAGTGTTGGATTCAGATGGTTATAAGTTTACAGGTCAGAATGGCGTTTTGAAAGTCTTCAAAGGTGCCCTTGTGGTTATGAAGGCAGAGAAGGTCGGGAATCTTTACAGGTTAAAAGGAAGTACTCAGGTCGGTGAAGCAGCGGTTGCGTCGGAAAAGGAAGAAGCAGGTACTCGTCTGTGGCATCAGCGTTTGGGTCATATGAGCGAGAAAGGTCTTCACATACTGATGAAACGTAAATCTCTTCCCGGTCTGAAATCCTTGAATTTAGATTTCTGTAAACATTGTGTGTATGGGAAGCAGTGTAAACAGAGATTTAAAGTTGGTAATCATAATAGTAAAGATGTTTTAGACTACATTCATTCTGATGTGTGGGGGCCTTCCCCTGTTATGTCATATGGAGGTGCTTTGTATTTTGTAACGTTCATTGATGATTATTCTCGTAAAGTTTGGGTCTATCTGCTAAAAAGGAAAGCTGATGTATTCAATGTGTTTAAACAATTTAAAGTAATGGTAGAGAAAAGAACAGGCAAATCTATTAAATGTCTAAGAACTGACAATGGCGGTGAGTTCACTTCTGTTGAATTTGAACAATACTGTAAGGATGAGGGCATTGTTAGACACAAAACTGCTGTTTATACTCCTCAGCAAAATGGTGTTGCTGAGCGTATGAATCGGACTCTTATGGAAAGAGCCAGAAGCATGATCAGCAATGCTAACTTGCAAAAGGAGTTGTGGGCAGAAGCAGTATCTACTGCTTGTTATTTGGTTAACAGATCACCTTCAGTAGCAATTGAGTGTAAAATTCCTGAAGAAGTCTGGACAGGTCAGTCTTGTGACTATTCTCATTTGAGGATATTTGGCTGTGATGCTTATTCTCTTATTCCTAAAAATCAGCGTTCAAAGTTAGATCCAAAGTCGAAATGTTATGTCTTTGTTGGGTATGACTATGCAGTGAAAGGATATAGGTTGTGGGATCCTACATTGCGGAAGATAGTTATCAGTAGAGATGTAACATTTGATGAATCCTCTTTGTTAAAATCAAATGTTGAAAGAATTGAACAGGAACAGGTATCGCCGAGTCAACGAGTTCAGTTGGAGGCTAGATCTTTCGATGACAGTCGAAAGGAAGGAGAGACTTTTGGAGACAAAGGTGTTGAAGACACAAAGGAAGCCGTTGAAGCTTCTGAACCAGAGCAAGTTTCTGAAGCAGTTCAGCAACCAGTCGCTCTGAGAAGGTCTACAAGGGCGAAGAAAACTCCCAAAAGGTATGAAGATTCTGCTGCTTCATCTTTTGCTTTGGTTACTGAAGATGGGGAACCGTCTTGTTATCAGGAAGCGATAGATGATACAGATAGCGAGAAATGGAAAAAGGCTATGGAAGAAGAAATGGACTCCTTAGCCAAGAACAATACCTGGGATCTTGTAGAGCTTCCTGAAGGGAGAAGTGTTGTTGGGTGTAAATGGGTCTTCAAGCTGAAACGGAAAGTTGATGGTAGTATCGAGAGGTATAAGGCGAGACTGGTAGCAAAAGGGTATTCTCAGGTTGAAGGTATAGACTTTCATGAGATTTTTTCTCCAGTTGTAAAACTTGTTTCTATACGTACTGTGTTGGCACTAACTGCGTTGCTTAATCTTGAGTTAGAACAGTTAGATGTTAAAACATCTTTTCTACATGGTGATTTGAACGAAGAGATATATATGGAACAACCAGAAGGTTTTGTGCGAGGTCGCAGCAGAAGATTAGTTTGCAAGCTCAGGAAATCATTGTATGGTCTGAGGCAGTCTCCCAGACAATGGTACAAGAAGTTTGATTCCTTCATGGTGAGCCAGAACTTTATAAGAAGTGAGTATGATCATTGTGTGTACTTCAGAAGTTTCAATGGCATATTCATTATCTTAGCTTTGTATGTTGACGATATGCTTATTGCAAGCAAAAGCATGGAAGAGATCAACAGGTTAAAGGCTCAACTCTCTAGGGCGTTTGATATGAAGGATCTTGGAGCAGCAAAACATATCTTGGGCATGGAGATACACAGAGACAGGAAAAATGGTAAGCTTTGGTTGTCACAGCAGAAGTATGTGGAGAAGGTACTTGAAAAGTTCTCTATGAATAATGTGAAACCTGTTAATGTTCCTTTAGCTTCCCATTTTAAGCTTTCTTCGGTTTTGAGTCCTAGAGATGATGAAGAAAAGCAGTATATGTCTCATGTACCATATGCAAATGCAGTAGGCAACTTAATGTATGCGATGGTATCTACAAGACCTGACATTTCACATGCAGTTGGAGTTGTCAGCAGATTCATGGCAAATCCAGGTAAAGAACATTGGCAAGCAGTGAAATGGGTGCTTCGATATCTAAGAGGCACAAGAGATCATTGCATCGTCTTTGATGGTAGTGAAGGATCAGTCTGCGGATATGTAGATGCTGACTATGCAGGTGATTTGGACAAAAGAAGATCTACTACAGGTTACGTCTTTACTCTTGCAGGTGGAGCCATTAGTTGGATGTCAAAGCTTCAAGATACGGTTGCTTTGTCCACTACCGAAGCTGAATATATAGCTGCTTCAGATGCCAGTAAAGAAGCAATCTGGTTAAAGGGTTTGCTCGATGAAATTGGAAGGGCGCAGGAGAAAGTGAGTGTACTTTGTGACAGTCAAAGTGCTATTCACTTGGCCACAAATCCTGCCTATCACAGCAGAACCAAGCACATTGATGTGAGATATCATTTTCTGAGACATGTGATCGATGGTGGAAAAGTAGCTCTTAAAAAGGTCCACACACGAGAAAATTGTGCAGACATATTCACAAAGCCAGTTACAGTAGAGAAGTTGCGATGGTGTTTAGCTTCTCTTGGCTTGCAGGAAAGATGATGAATGGGAAAGTTGTTGTCAAGGTGGAGTTTGTTGGTTTGACAACGAACTTCAGTTTTGTAACCAATTTTTTAGTTATGTAACGGGTAGTTTAGCATAACGGTAGATGTTCACGTAATAAATCGAATACCTTGTAATGAAAATGATCATCGAATAGAACAGATTCATATTCAGTTTATTTGTCTTGGTCCTCTCTCTCTCATTTTGTTGCTGTGTTCTTTCTTTCTCTGCCATTAAATCAAGATGTTTACCTAAGAATGCGTAGGAAAATATTGTTGTTATTCTTTTACCTTTTATTTGAACTGAAAACTATATTTACTAGTCTGACATGAATGGAAGCTAGATGATGCTAGAAATTAATGCTTTCATTGATGGGAAAATGAGTTAATATTGTGGATGAATTTTATCGAACTCATGGCAGGTTAGATTTCTCACCTACACATATTTTATTTTATGATATAACTTATTAATTCTAAAAGCACTGTTATTATTTTTCTATGGATGCATAACCTAAATATGAAAGCACTGCCTATTACATTGTTATCGACATACAATTTATAATTTGTTGAAATATTGTAAAAGGATACGTGAGTTCTAGGATGGATGGGAAAGAAACTGCCTAGGTTAAGAAAAAATATAATTTCTTGTAGCCGCATGATGAATGACATACTCTTTCTTCATTAATTAAGTGACAAAGCAACAAAGTATTTCTGTTCATAACTCTTAGTAACATAAAAAGGGCATAATACAACTGTAGTATATTTCTTCTTCACATGCTAAATGTTAGATCCTTCGTGCTAAATTGTCAAAACAGAAACTTTATCATTAATTATTTTACATTTTATAAATTAACATTTTAAACGCATTGTTTCTTTATATTTTAGATTTATTATACTTTAAAAATAAATGAATATTCATTACAAAAATATAAAATGGTGTCTTAGAAAATAATAAAACAATATTATAAAGTTATGAATTTAGGAAAGGAAATTATTTTTTTTAATTATATTTTTAGGTTATTGAAATTTCAACTATAAGTATTTTTAGATTAAAAAATAAAGAATTAAATTGTATTTAATGTGTATCCACTCTTCTCGCTACCTATATTGAAAAAATTAAAAATACAAATGTATTTTCTATTCTTTTCAATATATATTTACTTAGAACAAATATATAATAATTATTTGTTGAACGCAAAACTATGTGTCCCTATGATGTCTACATTTAACATATAAGTAAAATTATGAGAAAAGAATTTGAAAATATAATTAAAAATCTGTTTTCTTTATTTTCCTTCCAAAAATGTTTACAAAAACATATTTTTTTTGTTGGTCAAAAGGTTTGCATTATATTATCAAAAAGTTTGCATTATATTATCATAGCAAATTTGAGTACAAAATTATTCTCTGGTGGCCTTGTCCTCATATGCCAGCCATGCTTTGGCTCCTCAGAGCTAGAGAGAACCTGATTACAATCACTATTTGCATTTATTTCCGTTAGGCTTGAAAGCCATACCATTCTAACATCAAAACTGAAATACATAAGCAAGAAAAGACACCTCTCAAGGAGGTTGGGTTCGTGGAAGAGCAGGGGATGGAACAAAGATGGTAGCTCATTCATGCATATGGAAGTTGATGTGCTCGACTCGCGCCTTGAGGGAGCGGAGATGCTTGTTGGTGCAACATTGGTGGCGATGCATACTTTCTAGATTATAAAAGATTTCAGTTTGAACATGCTGCACATCGATGATGTAGGCCAGTAGCTCATTTCGGTCCTTGTAGTGTTGGTCCCTCATAATGTCAATATTTAGTTGTATATGGTGCAGCTGATTAGCGATTGAGTCCAAGGTTGTCACGCCCCTACACTTGCAGTAGTCTTTCAACCGCTTATAGAGAGGTGCGGCACTACCAACCATTTTCTTTTCACCAATACTTACGATTGTAGACTACGCCTAACATTCCATACTTAGTTTATTTTTCGTTACCAAGTATTATTATGTTTCCTTTATACAAGTGAAAGCCCATAACATTCACATAAATAGCATTATACAAGAGAAATGCACAACAGTATAAAGGGAGGGGAAACTCCCTGCAATATGAGTTTGCCCAAATCAATATATATAATCTTATTTTACAAGTACAAGTTAAATCTTGGGAAATGCCAAATTTATACTTAGCCAATTTTCAACTTCGGCAAACTCGGTTGCCTAGCTTGTCGGCGCCTCTGCACGGTCGCCGCACCACTCACCAACCCTTCGTTCACCTTGTCGCACGATCGTGTTGTTTGCCCAACTTGGTCGCACCTCCAAGTCGCCACACACGGGCGCCTCTGCATGAGTCGCACCTCCGTTCACAATCTCAACACTTCACCAAAAGTCACACCGTGCACACTTGCATGATAGGCGGGTGCTCACCCAAGTCACCCAAGAACCCATGCCAAGTCGTCGCACAAACCAGGCGCCCACCCTTCGTTTCACTGTCGGGCGCTCCTTCGTACAATCTAGGCACCACACACCCGTGCACGCCCTTCTCTTCATTCTGCGGGCGACTCCTGCCCATGCCCCCATCCAAAACCAAGACAGCGCGTTTCCTTCGTGTAGCCTCGCCCAAGGTTGGGCACATCACCATATGCGACTTCCCATTATTGCTGCGGCTCCCCTTATCCATGCACTTCTTCCTTTTGGATGAGCGAAGATGCTTGAGCAATGTCTTCAAATGCCTCCAACGCAATGTTAACTTATACCAACGGTAGGGCGAGTCGAGCTGCCCAGCCGACTCGTCCAACGCTCCTACTCCATCGCAAACTCATTCATAATACATGTCGGCTTGCCTATGTTTGTAGGTCGGCCCGTGGGTTGAGCCAACCGCTCCCCACGCCATATAAACAGCTCGCCCTCTTCTATTATGCGCATAACTCCACGCGCATGTGAATCTGAGCTTCGCACTTCTTCTAAACCGCGCGTCCGAGGGATAACCAGCTCATCGTACGAACGGAAGGACGCTCCAAGGACTGCAGGTCCTTACATCCTCCTCCACCTGAAATCGTTGTCGTCCTCAACAACATGCCATCTTGGTAGCCATCCACCAAGATCATCAATATCTATCTTATCCATGATGTCAACTCCTCCACATACTGGAACCATCCCTGCAACATATGTAGAACCACCGTCTCCATCATGTCTCGTCCCGATAACCATCTGTCACCAAGATCACCATACCAAGGTATACACCCCATCGGTATGTCACATATCGGAAATCATCTCAATCCATGATCATCAACCACCCTGTCACAATCTCCACATACTGCTCCCCATCGTGGAAGGCTGGTCCCCCCATCCCAAGCTACATGCTTCCTGCAACATATCGTGTGGACCTCATCATGTATCGTCCTCCTGTGAACTGCTGCCATGATACTCCAACACAATGCTAACACATCTCTATACACTGAATCCCCTCATGACTCGAACTAGTTGGGTAGCTAATCCAACTGTCATGCTCAAACCATGAGAATGCACATCCTCATGCCATCATCAGTCGTTTCTCAGAACACCCCATCACATCCTCAACTCAATCAAGAATCCATCTCCATACAAGTGTAAGCCATGCTCAGGTCCATGAAGTAGCCTCCATCTCATCTGCAACATGTTGTCCATGATGTTTGGTACTAATGTGCTGCATGAAATTAGCCACATCTACCCCAACATCATCATCCATATGTGTACCTCCTCAATATGAAGAGACCATCTCATCAATCTCCGACTCTCGATGTGCCAAATCCAGGTCCATGAAGCAACCCCCATCATATCTGCAATGTGCCATCCCTCAAGTCTGCCATAGAAACAAGTATATACCTGTCTCATCTATCCATGTGCTGCCTATGATCATAGATCAATCAACTCTCATGTGTCAAAAGTGGTTGAGTCTCGGCTCAACCCATGCCCAAGTGTTGCCACCAAGGCATCATCATCGTTGTAACTCCATCACTCCAAAGTGTCTCATATCGATCCTCCACATCAAGTCACTCTTCCAAGCCATTCCCATACATGTACTTGAAAGTATGCATCCCATTCTGCATGAAATTCTCTGACCTCAGCTCCTCAATGCATTAGATCCTCCAAGTCCACCATATATGAAGTCCCTAAAAGTCACAACCACATGTCATCATGAGCTCCATGATTCATCTCCAACCAACATCTCAGCAAGCATACAAGTCTTGACCCAAAGGTCTTTGCAAGATGCCTCAGCTCTCCATGTACTAGGAATGCTCCATAGTTTGCTCACAACTCCATCTAAGTCCATGGCCTTGTTGTACATAAGTGCACAACCTCTCCATTGGCTCATAAGTAAACCATCTCCATGTCACATCAGCAAATCCACCTGCACAACATCCCTGCCTTGGCACTCCTCATTGGATGCCCATAAGTGACACCTCTACAAGTGCTCTTGCATAATGTCCCTGCATAAGACTGCCATGCTCCATGTCTCCAACCTGATGTCCATGACTAAGTTGCCCATGTAGTCCAACCAAGTAGACTCATCACAACAATTGGTCATCCTCATCCAAGTCTGCAATCTTCGTTCTAGTGAACGCGGTCACCCAACCATATCATCATCATCACAAGTCCCTTCCATCATAGCTCCCCCACTAAAGGTTCCACCAAGACTTGCTCTTGGTCTCGGCCATGAGAAGTCCACCCAAGTAACATCATACCTCAAGTGTGTGCCCTACTCCAATGTGTCCACGAGTCATGCCGGGCACTTAGCCAATCTTCCATATGGCTAAAGCATGACCCATTCCTCCGCAATGATCATCATGTTCCTCCCTTGTCACGGGCCTTTGTACCTTCTACCATAAGGTAACAAACAACCCCAACAAGTCCTGCAACAATCAACAATCCTTGCTTCTCCATACAAGGTCTCATCATAGACATCCATGGTAAGATCCTCCCTAGCATCGGCAAATTGATTTTGCCCTTCCCTGCATACAGTCCATCCACCAAATGCTCAGATGAAACACAAGTATCAATAATTACTTCATCATCATCATCATCATGAGGCTCCTCCATGTGAGTATCCTCATTCATCCATGTCTGCAAACTGCACGATCGTGGTCCAACTTGATCGATCTCAAGTTCATCCTCCATCGTTGTCACATCTGCAACTTCATCTTGCTCCATTGTCCAACCAAGTTGAAGAAGTTTGTCTTCAACATTCTTTTCCAAGACTTCAAGTTCCTTTCGAATCCGGGGATTCTCTTCTTTCATCCGCTTCAACCTGTATAAGGTAAGCAAGAGCTTCCCTTCGCATTCTTCCAAACCTTCCATGCCTTGTCGTTCAGCTTGGTCCAAGCACTAAGCTTCACCTCTGCTAAACTTGTTTCACCATTCACCTGAATCACCCTGATATTCCACCTGTCACTTGCAAAACTTGAGCTTCCTGCCAAGTCTTTGGTCTTCGTAGAATCAGCTCCTTGATTCAGTTCACCAAGTTTCCTGCAAAACTTGGACCAGCTCTGATACCACCTGTCATGCCCCTACACCTGCGGTAGTCTTTCAACCGCTTATAGCGAGGTGCGGCACTACCAACCATTTTCTTTTCACCAATACTTACGATTGTAGACTACGCCTAACATTCCATACTTAGTTTATTTTTCGTTACCAAGTATTATTATGTTTCCTTTATACAAGTGAAATCCCATAACATTCACATAAATAACATTATACAAGAGAAATGCACAACAGTATAAAGGGAGGGGCAACTCCCTGCAATATGAGTCCGCCCGAATCAATATATATAATCTTCTTTTACAAGTACAAGTTAAATATTGGGAAACGCCAAATTTACACTTAGCCAATTTTCAACTTCGACAAACTCGGTTGCCCAGCTCGTCGGCGCCTTTGCACGGTCGCCGCACGACTCACCAACCCTTCGTTCACCTTGTCGCACAATTGTGTTGTTTTCCCAACTTGGGCGTGCCTCCAAGTTGCCACACACGGGCGCCTCTGCACGAGTCGAACCTCTGTTCACAATCTCAACACTTCACCAAAAGTCACACCGTGCACACTTGCACGACAGGCGGGAGCTCACCCAAGTCACCCAAGAACCCGTGCCAAGTCGTCGCACAAACTAGGTGCCCACCCTTTGTTTCACTGTCGGGCGCTCCTTCGTACAATCCGGGCACCACACACCCGTGCACGCCCTTCTCTTCCTTCTGCAGGCAACTCCTGCCCACGCCCTCATCCAAAACCAAGACAGTGTGTTTCCTTCGTGTAGCCTCGCCCAAGGTTGGGCGCATCACCATATGCGACTTCCCCTTATTGCTGCGGCTCCCCTTATCCACGCTCTTCTTCCTTTTGGATGAGTGAAGATGCTTGAGCAATGTCTTCAAATGCCTCCAATGCAATGTTAACTTATACCAACAGTAGGGCGAGTCGAGCTACCCAGTCGACTCGTCCAACACTCCTATTCCATCGCAAATTCGTTCATAATACATGTCGGCTTGCCTATGTTTGTAGGTCAGCTCATGGGTTGAGCCAACTGCTCCCCACGCCATATAAACAGCTCGCCCTCTTCTATTATGCACATAACTCCACGCATGTGTGAATTTGAGCTTCGCACTTCTTCTAAACCGCGCGTCCGAGGGATAACCAGCTCATCGCACGAACGGAAGGATGCTCCAAGGACTGCAGGTCCTTACAAAGGTGGTCGGAGAAACAATTCGTCCTAGGGAGCGGGCCGACGAACTATTCACTGCTGCTACAAAGTCTCGACTTGTATTTGAAGAGGACTAGTTGTCAGAATCATTGGCTTGACGTCCTTCAGGGTGAGGAGCCCCTCCCCCATGCCGCAAACGACCCTTCTGACGGGGCATACAATCAAACCAAAAATGGATAACCTAAACCATATGCATAGGCCTAAGCCCCCAAGACTGCTTGTTGAACTTGCAGAGGGCATTTAAAGGCAAGAAAAACCAAAAAGGAATAGGCAGGGAAGAGGAAAAATTGATACTATAAATTACCACCGTGAACCCAAGGACGCGGGCTATCAAGCGCCTACTGTCTTTTATGTCGCCTCCCAACCTCTGCACACAGACCTTGCTCTAGAGGAGAGCAATAAGCGCTGCTCAAAACTTCGACCTTGGGGGGCAATCAAAGACCAAGAGACTGAGCACCAGAACGTCAACACCCAGAGGGTTATTCCGAGGTTGCCCCTCTCCCAATTCCTGGCAGAAAGAGAGCTACGACCGAGCCAATTCCTCCCGCCAAGACAAAAAACCAGATATGAGGAGACAAGCACTTTGGTCATAAAGCTTATCCTCGATTGTCAGCAACGTACCAGGATCTCACAGGCCGCCCCAGAGAGGAGGCACGCCGCATGCCAACTCAAACCATACCTCCTCCCCCTCGTCAAGCCCAGAGCCATGCATGTTGCTGGGCGCTCCAAATCTCGACCCTCCAATACACAATACACCAAACCTTCATTGGCCATTGAAACTCACTGTGCGAAACTTCAAGGGATACAAGGTTTATAATACTGACACTCGCAAATGAAGATCCCACATGTTAGGCATTAACACCCATGCCTACCACCATAATGAAACTTAAACATTCGACCTTAAGTGCGTGGATATCAGGCATGCATTGTACACCGACCAATCCACCTATCTATCCATTACCTTATAGGAAATACTAGAAAATAATATTATTATTATAAATCTTATTACTTTATATATATATATAACTTTATTAAACTTTAAAATTCCTTTAATTTATATATATATATTTTTATCGAAACTAAATTTTATGTTTGAATACATTTTATCATAACTAAATTTTATATGTTTAAAATTATACAGAATACACTGAACTGAAATAAACTATAGTTACCAAATTCGCAGAACTGGAGAAAATATATAGAAATTCACCAATTCTGTTTGATTATCAAACATTTCGATGAAATTCGATCTGGTTCGTATGATAGAGGGTGGTGAGCTTATTCTAGGTTATTTATCCGCCCTAGAATGCCTTTCGAACACAAGGGGTTAGTGGATCATATGAACTGAAAATCTATGCTTTATATTCATATTGATTGTTTGTTAGTTTGTATAGGATGTTTTCTAAACGGAAATATAGAGAGGTGGTTCTCATATATACATAATAAAATAAAATGGAAAATAAAAATGAAATTAGAATTGGTTTTTTTTTTTTTTAATTTCACTCTGGTTTTCAAAGACTTAGGAAACCAGAAAAGAGGGAATATTATGAGTTTTTTTTGGGAAGGGATTATAGATAAACAAGTTTTGAATAGAATATTACGAGTGTTTGTTTTTTTCATTTTGGAAAGATTATAGATAAATAAGTTTTGAAAATCTATTTTATAAATATATTTATGGTAGGAAGGATTTTACATAAATAAAATTTGAAATTAAAAAGAGATATTAGGTTTAGGTTTCGGAAAAAAATAAGTTTTGAAGATACAAGGTGAGGGGTAGATTTTTCAGATGAATTTTATTTTTAAGATTGTTATATTAGTCAAAGTTAATAAAAATGATTCAAAATTCAAAATAAATTAAGAATAAAATGAGCAAAGGGATAAGTCTTTTGAGATATCTATCATCGAATTTTTTTTCATTAATTTTGAAAAAAATTCATTGCAAAATTTTTATTCTAATTTTTATTGTATTTAATATTTGTATTCAACCCCCTATCTAGCTGTTATTAATATTTAAAATAGGAGCATTGTTATTATTTACCTGGTATATTTTGAGAATATTTTAAAATCTATCAATTTTAGATTACACTTTGACAATGAAATAACCATGTTAGGACGGAAAGAGCATCTTCAGCTGGGCAGGGTGCAGGTTTATCGGCTGCATCTCAATATTCACGAGAAAGAGACAATCAACTTACTATCTTTCTTAAATTATTATCTTATCGCTTTCATAAATGCACTAAAAAATGGCATTATTACTAGCACGACAACGTTCATATACAGCCATCAACATCATGTTCATATACTATGTGGAATTAGCAAAGTCATACACTTTTTATATAAAAAATATTGGTAAGTGGAAGATCGAAATACATTTTATTTCAAAAAATGGTAAGTCGGAGATCGCGATTGTTTATTCATTTATTTGCTCAAAGAAAATAAGACAGCGCGGCCTGTAACTATTGTACAGAAGTTAGTGATAGCTGGTTTCCATCAGAGTCGATTGTCTTCATAATCCTAACGTCGCGATGGTATCTCGCTTATCGTCATTTATTCCATGACTCCGAAGCTGCACCACCAAAATCCCCAACTTAATTATTAATGACACAGTCGGCAAGATAATAAATAAATAAAATGATATTAATTAAAATGTTTTATTCAGATGCAATGGAGCAATTGATTTACCTTGAGTGGAAAGCATCCAGTTGCTGTCTTGACTGAGAGCCCAGAAGAAATAACCCAACAGATGCTTCTTTTTAGCGAACGAAACCTTTGCTGCCACCGACTGTTTGTTGTCGTAACCAACCCACATCCGGTCTGATGAGTATGCGTAGGCCGACACGCTTTTCTTGTCAAAGACCTCTGTTGCATTTTTCTGACTTATGAAGTCTCTGATCTCCGAGAAGAACATCACTCCCGTTTCGCTGCTCAGGGTTTGCTTGGGACCGGCAGCTATGGCGGGCGCTCCAATCCCTGTCGCGTTTAGGCTTTTCAGTATCCAGGAACGCCCATAGAGAGGCATTCCCATGACAACTTTGTTGGGAGGAACCCCAGCGTGGAGCCACGATCCAATTCCGAAGCTGGTGCTGATGTTGGACGACGGATCATAGAGCGCCGCATGAGCTCCGGTGGCGGTAATGTCCCAGGATCCGTGATAGTCGAAGCACATGACGTTCACCCAGTCCAAATTTCGGGCAATGGAGGTCGCCGGGTACGCCCTCTGGTCGGCGGCTAGCAAGAAATACTGCGCAAAATAGACGGCCGCGGTGAGAAGGAGCCGAGGGCGACGCGAAGCCTTGGCTTCCAATTCAATGGCGTGCCTCCATTCAGTGAAGAGCGTGCCTAAGTTTTTCATCTCCGTCGCGTTTTGGGGAAACTCCCAGTCGAGGTTGTGACGCCCTAGCGTCTTGGGCAGGGCGTGCACGATGGTTGACACGGAGGTGGAAAGACGCGCGGGTGAACCGGGCGGTAATCGTGCACGGTGACCGGGTGGATGGACAAACATAACACAGTCGGGTGGCGAGCCGGGCAGAGGCGCGCCCACCCTTCGAGCGGACGCACACGGGAGTCGGGTGACAGGCGCGCTGGGCAGGAGCGCGCCCACCCGCCGGGCGAACGCACACGGGTTAAAAAGGCGAGCTGGGCAGAAGCGCGCCGTAATGGTTGGGCGACGGCCGGGCAGAGGCGCACCCACCGGGTGAACGAAACGCACAGAGGTCGGGCGGCGAGCCGGGTAAAGGCGCGCCCACCGGGTGAACGAAACGCACGGAGGTCGGGCGGCGAGCCGGGCGAAGGCGCGCCCGCCCGCCGGGCAAACACAAACGAAAGTGAAACGACGAGTTGGGCAAGAAAGCGCCCACCCGCCGGGCGAACTGACACGGGCACGAGATGAGGACGACGTGCGAAGGGAATGACGAGCCGGTTGGGGAATCGGCGGGTCGACCCGAGGGCGCCCCGCACCAAACGGGCGGGCGACCCAAGGGCGAACCCTGCCAAGGCGCAAGTGACGAGATAACCGCGGGCGAGCAGTTACGAGTTGGCAGCGGGCCGACGAAGTAAGGATGGGCGAGCTGGGCGGAGATCGGCACAGGGGCGCGGGCAGCAAGACGAAGGCACAGAAGTTAAGAAGTGAATGGACCGAAGTTTTATAAGGCGTGGTCGGCCTTGCCTTAAAGCAAGGGCCGACCCGCCCATCAAGGAAATTCGGGGTTTCGTAAAACAAAAGGATGGGCATCGGCCAAACTTATGGAAGCCCCTAGAGGAGCGAGGGGAAACTATAAAAGCGAGCTCATTGTGACGATGAAGGACAACGAAGAGTCTGAGCGTTCTCTCTATACGCAGAAGACAGAAAGGTGATGTGCACTCTCTTGTAGTGCGAGATCTAGGTAGAACGCAGGTTGGGTTGTCAAAGGAGGCCGAGCAGTATTGAAACGTGAGGACTGTTTTAGCCCCAGAGCAAACGTCCGAGCTGAGTAAACAGGGAGGTCGAATTTGGTAACAGCGTCTTGGTTCGGGTGACAAGTCAACGTGCGCAGATCGGGTAAGAGGTGGGACTCGGGCGAGTTCGGCGTGCAGAGGCGGACACCATATAACAGTCGGGCGGCGAGTTGTGGGCTCGGGCGAGCCAACTCGGCCGTAGGCCAAACATAACAGGTGGGCGACCTGTTATACTTCGGTACAACGAAACGGTGTTTCGGGTGAGGTCTGCCGTGGGCAGAACGGGCGGAACCGGGCGGAGTCCGTGTGGAGGTAACAGCGAGTTGGGCGCAGAACCAACTCGGGCGCAGTTGCGGGTAGAGCCAAACGGACCGGCGAGTGTGGTTGGGAGAACCAACTCGGCCGTGTCGTGCAGCAGCAACCCACTGGGCGACAGTGAACGATCAGCGGTGAACTGGTCGTGTGGCAGTAACCGGTCGGGCAGCGATAACCGGTAGTGCAGGCAGCGAACGAACGTGCAGCGGCAAACGGCCGTGCAGCGGCAAACGACAGTGCAGCAGCAAACGGGCGGTTGCCCGAGTTGTATATTTGAGAAACGACGGTCGGGAGTTTGCCCGACGTCCATTGTATTTTGTCAAAGGGTGCGGCCGAGACTTTAGACCGGCGCACGGATTGTATTTTGTGAATTGGTTATAATACAAAATTGGTTGGGCAGACTCTTGGGGAGTTGCCCCTCCCATAAATTGGTTGTGCAGCTTTTATTATTGTGGCATTGTTATATGTTGAATGTTATGTTAATGTTTAACGAAGTTTAGATGCACGTGACAATAATAATAAGTTAAGTTTATGTGTGAGGCGTAGTCCATAGGCGCGCACTTGGGAAAAGTGAGCGCCCGTTGGTGCCGCGCGCTGCCCAATTAACAAAAAAAATATTGGGGGCGTGACAGGTGGTATCAGAGCTCGGTCAGCGAGCTGGTTTGAAGAGAAAAATTGAAGGTGGATCTGCATGTTCTAAAGGCAAGAAGATGTCTATCCTGGAATTACTGGGTTGCGAAACCTTGGAAGAACTTGAAAAAAGAATTCTTGAAGAGAATGACGAGCTACGACGGGAGTACATGGACTGCGGCAGGAAGCTGGCAGCAACAAAGCGCGCTCTCCGGACGTTAGTGAAAAAGGGAGCTTCGGACTTAAATGTGGACGAGGCTAACAGACTTACAAAAGAAGGGCTCTTGATAGAAACAGAGCTTAAAAAGCTAAGGCTGAGGCACGAAATGAATAAGAGGAGAAAGGATTGCTTAATCCTCGAAAAGCGACTCGAGACCTTAAAAGAGGAAGTAAGGTTCGAGGAAAAACGAAAGGAAAAGTTCGAAGGAGGAGTTTCGAGAGTCAAAGAAACTCCAATTATAGAAGTCTCCTCTGCAGAAGAACTTCAGGATGAAGCTGCGAACGAGATGGATTTGGACGCCACCTCCAAAGTAGAGATCGAAGTAGACAGCAAGGAGACCGATACAATAACACGGGGGCTGTTATACGCGCAGGCAAGGCTCGGTATGACAGACATTTCCGCTATGATTGATAGCGGAGCTTCGCACAATTTCATGAGTCGAAAGACGGCGAGAAAACTGGGACTGCAGGTTGTGCCCATGAAGGCACAAGTGAAGACAGTCAATTCCCCTCCGGCAGATGTTTTCGGTATGGCCGAAGGAGTGATAATCACTCTTGGTGAATGGACAGGAAAAGTAGACTTCACCATAGTAAAAATCGACGACTATGAGGCCGTATTGGGAATGGAGTTCCTAAAGCAATACGAGGTCGTAGTTGCACCACACCTGAAGAAACTCTTCATCTACGATGGTCAGGGAGACACACCTATTGGTGTACCAACTATTGACATGATGAAGGACGACTCTAAAGAAGACAAGCGGTTGCTTACTAAGAAAGCGAAACTTGAGGAACAGCCCTTGGCTGTTGAAGTACTCTCCGAGAATTGTTCGAACACACTCAGGGAGCTGGGGGAAGTGAAAGACAATGTCGGGGAAGTACTGGGAGTGCCAAAGATCCAGGAAGGAGATCGGGAGTCACGAAAAGACCAAACGAGAAGCGAAGAACCAGACATTGAGATGGAACTGGTTGATAAAGGAGAACCTCCAGGTTCTCCCCATGCATCCTCTTAATGGATAAGAGGAGGTGGGCTCATTGTTGGCTGTTCAAGGCAATGAGCCCTCACTTGAAGATTGAGCAGGAGAAAGAACGTGCAGCAGGAAATGAGAAGGGTTCTCATAGATCTGGGCATGAGACTGAACGACAGTGGAAGTAGACTCTGGGTAGGAGGAAAGCCTACAGTGAGGTGAACAAAACTTGGCCGCGGATGAGTTGTCGGGTCGACAACGTCTTCGGGTGGGGGAGAATGTGACGCCCTAGCGTCTTGGGCAGGGCGTGCACGATGGTTGACACGGAGGTGGAAAGACGCGCGGGTGAACCGGGCGGGTAATCGTGCACGGTGACCGGGCGGATGGACAAACATAACACAGTCGGGTGGCGAGCCGGGCAGAGGCGCGCCCACCCTTCGGGCGGACGCACACGGGAGTCGGGTGACAGGCGAGCTGGGCAGGAGCGCGCCCACCCGCCGGGCGAACGCACACGGGTTAAAAAGGCGAGCTGGGCAGAAGCGCGCCGTAATGGTTGGGTGACGAGCCGGGCAGAGGCGCGCCCACCGGGTGAATGAAACGCACAGAGGTCGGGCGGCGAGCCGGGTAAAGGCGCGCCCACCGGGTGAACGAAACGCACGGAGGTCGGGCGTCGAGCCGGGCGAAGGCGCGCCCGCCCACCGGGCAAACACAAACGAAAGTGAAACGACGAGTTGGGCAAGAAAGCGCCCACCCGCCGGGCGAACTGACACGGGCACGAGATGAGGACGACGTGTGAAGGGAATGACGAGCCGGTTGGGGAATCGGCGGGTCGACCCGAGGGCGCCCCGCACCAAACGGGCGGGCGACCCAAGGGCGAACCCTGCCAAGGCGCAAGTGACGAGATAACCGCGGGCGAGCAGTTACGAGTTGGCAGCGGGCCGACGAAGTAAGGATGGGCGAGCTGGGCGGAGATCGGCACAAGGGCGCGGGCAGCAAGACGAAGGCACAGAAGTTAAGAAGTGAATGGACCGAAGTTTTATAAGGCGTGGTCGGCCTTGCCTTAAAGCAAGGGCCGACCCGCCCATCAAGGAAATTCGGGGTTTCGTAAAACAAAAGGATGGGCGTCGGCCAAACTTATGGAAGCCCCTAGAGGAGCGAGGGGAAACTATAAAGGCGAGCTCATTGTGACGATGAAGGACAACGAAGAGTCTGAGCGTTCTCTCTATACGCAGAAGACAGAAAGGTGATGCGCACTCTCTTGTAGTGCGAGATCTAAGTAGAACGCAGGTTGGGTTGTCAAAGGAGGCCGAGCAGTATTGAAACGTGAGGACTGTTTTAGCCACCAGAGCAAACGTCCGAGCTGAGTAAACAGGGAGGTCGAATTTGGTAACAGCTTCTTGGTTCGGGTGACAAGTCGACGTGCGCAGATCGGGTAAGAGGTGGGACTCGGGCGAGTCACCTCAGGCGAGTTCGGCGTGCAGAGGCGGACACCATATAACAGTCGGGCGGCGAGTTGTGGGCTCGGGCGAGCCAACTCGGCCGCAGGCCAAACATAACAGGCGGGCGACCTGTTATACTTCGGTACAGCGAAACGGTGTTTCGGGTGAGGTCTGCCGTGGGCAGAACGGGCGGAACCGGGCGGAGTCCGTGTGGAGGTAACAGCGAGTTGGGCGCAGAACCAACTCGGGCGCAGTTGCGGGTAGAGCCAAACGGACCGGCGAGTGTGGTTGGGAGAACCAACTCGGCCGTGTCGTGCAGCAGCAACCGACTGGGCGACAGTGAACGATCAGCGGTGAACTGGTCGTGTGGCAGTAACCGGTCGGGCAGCGATAACCGGTAGTGCAGGCAGCGAACGAACGTGCAGCGGCAAACGGCCGTGCAGCGGCAAACGACAGTGCAGCAGCAAACGGGCGGTTGCCCGAGTTGTATATTTGAGAAACGACGGTCGGGAGTTTGCCCGACGTCCATTGTATTTTGTCAAAGGGTGCGGCCGAGACTTTAGACCGGCGCACGGATTGTATTTTGTGAATTGGTTATAATACAAAATTGGTTGGGCAGACTCTTGGGGAGTTGCCCCTCCCATAAATTGGTTGTGCAGCTTTTATTATTGTGGCATTGTTATATGTTGAATGTTATGTTAATGTTTAACGAAGTTTAGATGCACGGGACAATAATAATAAGTTAAGTTTATGTGTGAGGCGTAGTCCATAGGCGCGCACTTGGGAAAAGTGAGCGCCCGTTGGTGCCGCGCGCTGCCCAATTAACAAAAAAAAATATTGGGGGCGTGACAGAGGTCGAGGCCGTAAAAACCGTATTTCCTGGCCACGGCGATGGCTGAATTAATGAACACCTTGCGGTGGGAAGCGTTACTGGCCATTAAAGCGAAGGCAGTGGCATTCGATCCTCCGCCGCCGATAGAAATGAGTGTCTTGATAGAGGGGTTTTTCTTGCGCAGAGTTGGGGTGAATTCGGCGGGGTCAGCAGCGGGGTCAGTCGTGGCAGGCAATTCTACCTTGAACGTCTGGTCATTTAAGTCTGCAAAAGCATAGAAGATGTGCGTGAAGAGGGCCGCATTAATGGAGGATGGAGGTGAGAAAGAGACTGTGTAAGATGGCCAGTAGGCGGCATTAACTCCGCCATGTTTCTTATGCGGATGATGACCCCGGTGATATGCAGGTTGAGATGAGGAGCAATAAACTAAAGATGTAGCCATGGAGAGCAGAATAATCAGCAAATATTTCTGGAGTTGAGCCATGGCTCGCAGAAATAAGAATCACAGATAGGAATTACTAGAGCTGCGATTCTCCAGAAGAAGAAGAATAGATGGAAATACCGAGTCTATTTGCTTGTATTTATGGTGGGAACAATTGATATAAAATGATGAGATAAGATTGGGTAGAGGCAAATTTTATTTGCAAAGGTGTTCCAGCTGTTTGGTTTTCGGGAAGGTTGACCAATACATTTCATGAAACGGGCCGAGTCAAGCAGCGCTGAGTCTCCTGGTAGATAATGGGGTTGTTTATAAGAAAGTGGACTCTGACCATTTCTACAAAGGAACATTTCAAAGTCCGATAGAAGAAAATATATGCAGCTTTGTATTAGTTTGAAATTGAATTATAAACTATTCACAATACAAGTATTTCAGCTTTTATAAAATACTGAATTTATATATACAGTTAAAAACTGATTTTAAACGACAAAAAAATCAAAATCAAACCAACTGACCAAATTTTTTAATAACTAACCTATAATATTAATTTAATTTTATAAACATAAGAATAATAAAATTCTATTCATTCATACTTATATATATAAATAAGACCATTCATTTCCCCAGGTGGATGGATTAGGAATCTTATGTTTACATCCACGAAATCATGTGTCCTTCCATTAAATATATTGAAGTCACATGCATGCAATGTGACACACGGTTAAGGGATTCTTCTTCTTTTTCATTAGTTGACCAATCGTAGAGAGTGATTGATATGTGGCCTATTCATGCACATAGCTGTACCTGTATATATCTACAGGTAGTAGAAATCTTTTTCATAAAGCGATGGAAGTCTACGTATAACTTATTGAATATCTACAGGTAGTACAAGTATTTTTCATAAAGTTGTGGAAGATTATGCATAATTTATTGAATTGTCTATATTGAAGAATAAAATGAGGAAGGTCAATGACCGGCAATCAACTATAGGATTTATGGAATCTTTGAACTTATATAATTTATCTGCTTGATAACTACGAAAGGTTGCGTCCAATTTACTTATGGTATTTTTTACTTTTATCCTGTGAATTATAAAATTATTTCACAAATAATGTTTCCAAGTAATGTGATTCGCACGTAGATTACTTTTGAATTGTTAAATTCACCCCACTGACGTGCAGTAATATGCCTTGATTGAATGAGAACTACCCTGATGACATAGTCAGATGAATCATCGTGATTTGACAGGGTTGATGCTGCGGTGACGTGAATATATTTATTAAACTTAGTTCTGATATCAAAAGGCTGATGTAGGTTTATAACATTATTACATTTATTATACAAGTATGCTTGGTTTCTGTTGTTTGTTAACTTTATTATATTGGTTAAACATTGTTTGTGCACATTGCTTAAATAGGTTACTCTGTCATGGTCATATGTTAAATATTTTTTTTGATTTTTTTGTATCATTTGTAGGTTCATTTAAATTTATTTAAAGGTCAACAAACTATTATGACACATTAATAATAAATAATTTTTATGTCGAGTATATATAGTGTAATGCTCATGATAAGCATAGTCATTTTATATCTTCTAATGCGTGTATCTCACATCTTTCCATGCTTAACGACGTAAAAAATACATACGATAAATCATACATAACAATATATCTAGTGGAATAACCACATATAAAGAGTGGATCATGTAACCAATTTGTTAAAAAATGACACCATCGAGGCATCATGAAATTATATACAATACTATACACATGACCCAAATTCTGTGTCTTTGTTTCCTATTAATACATCTTGTCATGTTGTGTATGAATTTCATTTACAGTGCTTATGTGATGCGCGTATGTATGTAATTACATTGGTTAATTGAACGCAAGTAAGAATATTTGTTTACACGGTGCTAATTGTGATTACTTAGTAAGATAATTAAACACTTAAGGATAACTTGGAAACATGTTCTATATGCTGCTTTAGCAGCACGAAAGTACTTGAACTGAAGGTTAGTGTCGCGCGAAGGTCAATCATACCCTTTTGCGGAGGTATCGAAGAGCGGAATAAGGGGCTAGATAGAGGGAGCCCTAGAACTTAACGACCTGCGCGAAATAAGGAATAGAAGGAATAAACCGGCATCACGACCATCTCAGGGTGCGTAAACTTGGTTCCATTATCCCCCCATACTACTTCGGGCGAGACTTTGGTCCGCGCTCTGCGTGCTGATGTCGAAAGGGCCTGTAGTGTACGGATTTGTTTGGCTAACTAATGCTGAACCTAGGTTAGGCCCCACGCAGCCAATAGTACAAAACACCATACTGTTTTGTCCCATTGACATACCTTAGAATCATTTTCGCTGCTTGCCAATGTGTCCCCTTATGTGTCTCCATGAACCTCGACACCAAACTTACCACATACATTATATCTGACCTAGTGGTAGTCAAATACATCAAGTTGCTTATCATTCTTTTGTATAATGTCAGATTGACATTGTTGTTGCAATCTTCTTTGCTCAACTACAACCCCATGAAAGTTGGAGTTGGTGAGAGCTTGTTGTTCTGCATTTCAAACCTCTCCAAAATGTCTGCCACATACTTCGCTTGAGAGATAAAAATTCCATTTTTTGTTTGCTTCACTTCTATGCCCAAAAAATATCTTAACATTCCCAAATCAGTGATTTCAAATTCACTCTTCATGACTTGTTTGAAATCAGCGATGAGGAAATCATCAATACCTGTAAAAATAAAATCATCTACATATAATACAACTATAATAATCTTACTATCTCTCTCTTTGATGTAGAGAGTAGGCTCACCATCACATTTGTCGAAACCATTGTCCAAAAAGTAGGCATCTATCCTATTATACCATGTGCACGGTGCTTGCTTAAGCCCATAAAGAGCTTTCATCAACTGATACACTTTGTCTTCTTGGCCTTCTACCTCATAACTAGGCGGTTGCGCAACATACACTTCCTCTTTCAGCACTCCATTCAAGAACGCTGATTTTACGTCCATTTGATACACTTTCCATTTATGTTGCGTGACAATCACCACAACTGCGCGAATTGTCTCCATCCTTGCAACTGGCGTGAACGTCTCCACGTAATCTCTTTCATGTTGCTGCTTGTATCCTTTGATGACTAGCCTTGCTTTGTGCCTTTCAATCTTTCCCTCAATGTTGCTTTTGGTCTTATAGACCCACTTCACTCCAATGACATGTTTTCCTTTCGGAAGGTTCACTAACTCCCATGTGTCATTCCTTTATATTGCTTCTATTTCTTCCTCCATTGTTGCAACCCATTTTTCTTCTTTGATTGCATCCTCAAAATGGATTGGGTCATCTACATGACAAAAAAAGGAAAATAAAGAATTTAGACCAGAGCTCTTATCAATTTCATCTTGCTCATAAATTTCATTTAAATTTATGAATTTTGGTCTTTTTGTGCTTGTGGAAGATGGGCTTGACATGTCACTTGGTGTTGGGCTTTGCGGTGTACTTGGAGAAGCACTTGCTTGGCTGCGCGAAATTGTCCTATTATTTGTTGATGGTGTTGCTTGTTGCCTACTTTGTTGCACTTGAATAGGAGTAGAGGGAGTCACTATTGAGGAATTACTTGTTGTTGTTAATTCCTCTTTGTCCTCATGTGGTATACATGCTTTGACATTGATTGTCTTTTCTAAACTTCCATCCCATCCTTCCTCTTCTATAAACTGCATATCTCTGTTGATTATGACCTTCTTGGTTAATGGATTGTAGATTTTGTATGCCTTGGATTCATCACTGTATCCAACAAATATACATTTCTCCCCCTTGTTGTCCAACTTCTTTCTCAACACATCCGGGACATGTTCATATGCCACACATCCAAAAACTCTCATGTGAGTGACACTATGCTTTCTTCCACTCCATGCCTCTTCAGGAACTATGTTCTGGACGCTTTTGGTTGGACATATATTCAAGATATATGCTACACAAGCGAAAACTTCAACCCAATAATCATTTGGCAAATGCTTTGCCTTCATCATACTCCTTGCCATTTCCATAATGGTGTTATTCTTCCTTTCTGCCACACCATTTTGCTGAGGTGTATAACTTGTTGTAATTTTCTTGCGAATTCCATGCTTCCTGCAAAATCGAAGGAATTCATTTGAGATGTATTCTCCACCTCCATCAGTCCTGAGGACTTTGATGCAGTGTCCACTTTGCTTCTCAAATAGAACTTTGTATTGGCGAAAGCACTCAAACACTTCACTTTTCTGTTTTAAGAAATAGACCCATGTCTTCCTTATGTAGTCATCTATGAAGGTCAATAAACAGTGGCTGCCACTAATTGGTGGTGTCTGCATTGGTCCACATAAATCTGAGTGGACAATATCTATAGGTTCCTTTGCCCTTACTGACTTTCATGTTGGAAATGTCTCTCTATGTTGCTTGACCAAGATACATCCTTCACATAGGTTGTTCGATTTTTCTATGAGTGTTAGTCCCTTCACCATGCCTTTCTTATGCAGCAAATTCAAACCTCCAAATTTTAGATGTCCAAATCTCAAATGCCATAACCAATTTTCATCTTTGACCTCTGCTTGAAAGTTTACTTGTATGACAGTTGCATCTTTTCTTGCATCCTCTTGTGAGTTCATTGAGATTTGTGCTTTTGCACCTTCTCTCTGCAAATCTGATCTTATTTTTATGGGAAACATTCTATTGTTTGTCATCTAAACCTTTGCAATCAACTATCTGCTTGGAGGTCTATCCAAAATTATGCACACATCATTTTTGAAAAAGACATTGTAGCCCTTTTGTATGAGTTTTCCAATGCTCATGAGGTTATGCTTCAGACTAGGGACAAAGTAAACATCTGAGATGTACTTCTTCTCCCCCTTCTTTGTTAGGATATTAACTCTTCCTTTGCCCATGATAGAGACTTTGCTATCAGTCCCTAATGTCACTTCAGATTTCACACTTTCATCTAGATTGGAAAACATTTCTATATTTCTTGACATGTGGTTGGTACACCCTAAATCTAGATACCATATATCAATTTGTTTTTCTTGTGCTAAATTACAAGCTAAAAACATGTTATCATGGTTCTTACTTTCTTTTGTGAAATTTACACTTGGTTTGTTACTAATTTCATATTGCTTTCTTTCTACATTCATTTGCATAATGACCATACTTCTTACTGTAATGAATTGAACTTGAGATTTATCATACCTCTGACCTTGTGCTTGATTTTGGCTTGGGCCTTGACTTGGATTTTGATTGCTGCCTCTTCCATTTGAGCTTTAAGGGCGTCTTCTTCCACCTATGTGTGGGTTCTTCCTCTTCCTCTAGCATATGATCTTCCTATGCCTCGACCTTGACCAAATGATACTTGTGTCTTGAAGGCATGCTCCAATGAGGAGCTTGTTGCTCTATTCAATCTATGTTCATGAGAAATCAGTGATGCATTAAGCTCATCCACTGAGAACTGTGAGAGATCCTTTGTCTCTTCTATGGCCACAATAATGACATCAAACCTTGCTAGCAAACTTCTCAAAACTCTCAACTATTCTTCTTTCCTCAAGTGTCTCACCATGAGACCTGATTTGAGTAACCAACCCAATTGCATGTGGAAAAAATGAGCCTACATTCTCAGAATCTTTCATACAAAGTGTTTTAAAGTCTTTTCTCAACAATTGCAACTTTGTTGTCTTGAATTTTGCCATGCCTTGGTAGGTTTTATGGAGGGTGTCCCATGCTTGCTTGGACTTTGATGCTATTGTAACCCTTGGGAAAGCACTTTCATGAACTGCTTGGAAAATGTAGAAGAGGGCTTTTTCCTCCTTCTTCCTGTTGTCTCTTAACAAATCTCTTTCTGCTTGAGACAAGACATTGTATGTTGCTGTATCTGTTGGTTCTTGAAAACCATTCTCCACCAAATCCCAAATGTCTTGAGAAGAAAACACGGTCTTCATTGTAATAGCCCAATAGTCATATGTTTTTCCATTAAAGTGAGGTATTTGAGGATTAGTCAAGCTTGTGCTTGATGTTTCCATTTATGAGTGTAAGAAAAAAAAATTCTACCTACTAGTAAATATGCTAACTACAATATGTCCTCAAAACAATTTTAATTGCTAGTAAAAACACTTGATTTTACACTAATAGAGTTTAACCCGCTGTGATACCATGTTAGAAAAAAATAGAATTTATGCCGAGAGACAAAGGGGAGAGGGTGAGGGAATTTGTCTCAAAACAATTTTAGCTGCTAGTAAAAACACTTGTTTTACACTAACAGAGTTTAACCTGCTCATGCCGAGAGGCAGAGTGGAGAGGCAGAGGGGAGTTATGTCCGCAAAACAATTTTAATTGCTAGTAAAAAGACTTGATTTTACACTAATAGAGTTTAACCCGCTCTATACCATGTTAGAAAAAATAGGCAGAGGGAAGTTATGTCCCCAAAACAATTTTAATTGCTAGTAAAAACACTTGATTTTACACTAATAGAGTTTAACCCGCTCTAATACCATGTTAGAAAAAATAGAATTTACGGTGAGTGAAAAAGGGGAGAGGGAGATGGAATTTGTCTCAAAACAATTTTAACTGCTAGTAAAAACACTTGTTTTACACTAACAGAGTTTAACCTGCTCAGGCCGAGAGGCAGAGTGGAGAGGTAGAGGGAAGTTGTTTCGCGAAGATTCCATCTCAGAAAAATACGCCGAGGGGCAGAGGGAAGTTGTTTCGGGAAGCTTGATATTTCGCGTAGCTATACAAAGGCTTAATAAAACATAGAATATGGAAGTTGTTTGGCTATACAAAGGCTTAATAAACATAGAATAGGGAAGTTGTTTTGCGAAGCTTGATTTCGGTCAGCTAGATTTCGCCCACCTATACAAAGGCTTAATAAAACAAATAATTCACAAACATAGAGTAAAACAGAGTAAAGCTTGGAGTAACACAATAAAACTTGGGAGTAAAGCTTGGAGCAACACAATAAAACTTGGGATTAAATTCTAATTCATGAAAATACATTCATATGAGACTAAGGCTCATTCACCAAGTAAAAAACAAAGCTTTACAGTGATTTACACTTCACAAGGGGTTGAGGAATAACACACTGTAAAACACAGTAACTGTTGTTTTCAGGCGCCCACTAGAATTTTCTCCTCACATACTCTAGTTGTCTAACTTACCTAACCTCTCTTGCTCTCTAGCACAAAATGACTTTTACATCCATAGAATTTTCTCCACGATTTTCTCCTCACATACTCTAGTTGTCTAACTTACCCAACCTCTCTTGCTCTCTAGCACAAAACGACTTTTACATCCATATTTATCTCAACATATAATTTTACATTAATACATGACATATCAAAGAATTAATAGTAATCCATATTTACTAAACTTCATTAATTCCTTAACTTCTATGTGTTGCGGAATGGTTCTGGGGTACTTATGTTTGTTCTGGCTTCATTCCTTCCATCTTCAAACAAAGATGCAAGTTGCAAAAATACTTCTAACAAGTATGGTTATTGTCAGGGTGTTTAACGCGGTGGTTGGGATAAATATTTCCAACAATGTTTTTAATAAATTATAACACAATCACATTTCATTGATTATGTTTTAATAAATTAAAGATAGAGAAGATAAAAAAAGAAATAAAAAATTATTCATATACTTTCTATACGATCCATTGGATCATGTATTAGACAAAGCATATTATGAGATAATCAAATTTTGGCTATTCATAAATTAAAAATTTGAAATTCTTCAAACCCAATTCCAATATAGCCCAAGCCCTTATGAGATAATCAAATCTTGGCTATTCATAAATTAAAAATTTGAAATTCTTCAAACCCATTTCCAATATAGAGCACGCCTGAGACCTAACAAATTTTGTCAATAAATAGAAAAAGCAACGCTATTTTTTATTTTTATTTTTAACAAAAAAAACTATGTATTGCCCATTGGTACTTTTTGCAAAATTTTGATTGCAATAAGAAAACATGATTTTAATTTTTTTTAAGTATTTTATTTAAAAGTGTGTATTTGAGATTAAAGTGTTTTTTTAAATGTAAAAGTATATTTAATGATATGGATAAATTATTTTTAAATAGAGATTTAAAATTTTAATTTAATATCAATAATTATTAAGTTAATGATAAAAATTTAATCTCTACAAAATATTTAGAATATACTTAATAATATATACAAATTAAAAATTGAGCTTGATTTAATATTAATATTAAAAATATTTTATAAAAATTAAATTTTTACTACCTACTTACTAATTATTAATAATTAAATTAATATTATAGAAATTTTATTTTGAAATAAAGACATCTACAACCTAATTGTTTTTAATATATTTATTTTTAATATTATATAAGTAAATTTTGATGAATATTTTTTTTTTAAAATTATAGATAATAATAAAAAATTATAATCCCTTGTTTTCTAAATGCATGAATAGCATATATATTTAGTTCAGTTCATGCATGAATATCATATACTTAGTTTAACTAATTATATAAAAGTTTTTATTTTTAATATATAAAAAAAAATTAAAAAAGAAAAGAAAATTTGGATTTTAAATTGAAAAAATATTAATAAAAAATGGACTTGTTTTTAATGTAACTTTTTGGACTTTCATGTTGAAATGCTAATTCCAACTACAGCAAAACCGCCAGACTTCCCCGCACCGCTTTTCAACGAACGCTGGTAATTTTCAAAGGGCAGCGATCACAATCAACGATGGACACGTGTCTGAGCAATCCTTGCCAAAACTACCATTCCCCGGCGCGTAAAGTTCAGAAGAAAGGGCTGTGCAAGATTGATCGTCAGCTGTCCGTTTAAAGAGGGGCAGATCAACGGTTACGGTAGCTGCAACATTTTTTTTTATTTTCTACAATGTACATTGAAGTACGCTGATTGAATATCCGTATCCAGTTCGCAGATTGTACCTTCATCCCGGAAATTAATTAATCCACCTGAAGTAATTAATGAAATTTACCATAGTTGTTGATTTTAGGTGAAGTCTTTAATTTTATTTTTTTTATTTACGGCATAAGTGAAACAAAAAGTTAGGGTCCTGTCTTTTTTTTAGTTGTTGAATGTGCAATGTAACGCACAACAGTGCGAAAAAGAAGAAACAGAGCAGTGTTAATTTTTCCAGAGAAGACGTATTTGAAATATATGCAGCAGCGCTGACCTCTTAGCTCCGCGTGAGGATAACTCGTTCTGAAGTTTAATCTCAGAGAAGGAATCATCAATTGTGTTCAAGGTTATGCCCATTGACTTTGGATTCATGGGATGTATTGTAATACGTAGCAGCGTGAATGTAAAAGAGAAGTAAAAAAAAAATTACACACAGAAGTGTTAATTCCTTTTGAGAGATAGAGTAATTTTTTTTTACTGCCTTTGAAGCAGGTCTGTTGGTGAAATCCCTCTATGAGAGGAAGATGTTTTTGTAACAGTCAGTCGTACTAATGAATAGAAATATTTTGTGTGTGTAAAACTCTGTCCTCTGGAAACAAATTTTTTGTTTCTCTGTGTTAAGAAACAATGCATTTTTCTCTGTTATTTTTGTTCTGGAATTATCAAAAATTCCCAACATGGTATCAGAGCTTGTCCAGGCTCTTTGAAGGTGTCAAAGAAGCTGAAGGAAAGATTTCTTATTGCAGCAACTTCTCCAGTAGAGTGAAGATTCAGTCAAGAAAGAATCCAAGGTATTTCTCAATCTAGTTTTTGTGTTACTGTTGAGGACAGTCAGTTATTTTAAAAACACAGTCAAGTATTTTGAAGCATAGTTAAGAGTGCAAGGATGGCTAGAGCCAGCACTAGCATGGGTATCTGTAATACTTGGCTCCCACAATTTAATGGAAAAAACTATGACTATTGGGCAATAACTATGGGAGCTTTGCTTGCTTCCCAAGACTTATGGGAATTTGTTAAGGATGGTTTTGAAGAACTAGTAGATGATGATGAGTTTAATAATTTAACTCAGGAAGAGAAAGATCTGTTGAAGAGCAATAAGAAGAAGGATTTTAAAGCCCTATACTTTTTGTATCAAGCAGTGCATGAGAGTGTGTTTCCAAGGATAGCAGCAGCCAAGAGATCCAAAGAAGCATGGAAAACTCTCAAGATAACCTATCAAGGCATGGAGAAAGTGAAAACAACAAAACTACAATTGCTGAGGAGAGATTTTGAGACTCTCTGCATGAAGGAGTCAGATAATATTGACTCATTCTTCCACATGTGATTGGTTTGGTCACACAAATAAGGTCTCATGGAGAGATTCTTGAAGAAAGGAGGATTGTGGAGAAAATATTGAGGATCTTACCCTCAAAGTTTGATGTGATTGTCACCAACATAGAAGAGACAAAGGATCTCACAAACTTCTCAGTTGATGAACTACATGCATCACTGATAACACATGAGCAGAGATTGAGTGGAAATGAAAGCTCATCTCTAGAACATGCCTTTAAGACCCAGATGTCCTTTAGAAGAGGAAGAGGTCAAGGCAGAGGAAACAAGAGAGGGAGAGGCAGAAGCCAAAACAGAGGTGGAAGAAACAGTCTAGCAAATGCTCAAGGAAGAGGCAGCAATCCAAATCAAAACCAAGGCCAAGGAAGCAGCCAACAAAGTGGACAACATCATGCTCAAGGACAAAGGTACGATAAATCCAATGTCCAATGTCATTATTGTAAAAAATATGGGCATTATGCAAATGAATGTAGGAAGAAGCAGCATGATATGAGTAATAGAACTAGTGCAAATTTCACTAGAGAAAATATCAGCCAAAATAATTTGTTTTTAGCTTGTAATATGGCTGAAAAAAAGAGTGAAGATGTATGGTTCCTAGACTCTAGTTGCAGTAATCATATGACAGGAAACATAGCCCTGTTTTCTATGTTAGATCAGAGTGTGAAGTCACAAGTCACACTAGGGACTGATAATAAAGTTTCTGTTACGGGAAAAGGAGAAGTAAATGTCTTAACAAAGATAGGTGAAAAGAAAACCATAGCAGATGTTTATTATGTTCCTGGAATGAAATGTAACCTCTTAAGTATTGGACAGCTTATTCAAAAAGGGTACAATGTTTTATTTGTGGATGATGTATGCACCATCATGGATAAGACACCCAACAAACAATGTATTGCTGAAGTGAAGATGACAAGGAACATGATGTTCCCTCTCAGGATGAAAGCAGATTTAAAAAATGGAGAAGAAATAGCAGCAGTGACACAAGAGGCTTTCCAAAGCGAACCAAAGGATGAAAATTGGTTGTGGCACTTGAGATTTGGACATCTCAACTTTGGAGGTCTTAACTTGTTGAATAGAAAAGGAATGGTAAGAGGATTACCATTGATAGAGAAACCAGACAGCCTTTGTGAAGGTTGTATCTTGGGGAAACAACACAGAGAAAGTTTTCCATCTCGGAAAAGTATAAGGGCAAAAGCACCCTTAGAGATTGTCCACTCAGACTTATGTGGGTTGATGCAAACTCCATCACTTGCAGACAACCACTATATACTAACATTTATTGATGATTTTACTAGAAAAACTTGGGTTTATTTCCTGAAGAACAAAAGTGAACTGTTTGAAAGATTTTGCAATTTCAAAGCACTTGTAGAAAACCAAAGTGGCCCGCATATCAAAGTTCTAAGAACTGATAGAGGAGGTGAGTATATCTCCAAGGAATTTCTACGTTTTTGTAGAGAAAATGGAATTCATAATCAGTTTACCACTAGGTACACTCCGCAGCAAAATGGAGTTGCCGAAAGGAAGAATAGGACAATCATGGATATGGCGAGGAGTATGTTAAAGGAAAAGCATTTGCCAAATGATTATTGAGTTGAAGTTGTACATTGTGCAGCGTACATTTTGAATAGATGCCCTACAAAAGCAGTCATGAACAGAGTGCCGGAAGAAGCATGGAGTGGGACAAAGCAAGGAGTCACCCACATGAAAGTTTTTGGATGTGTGGCTTATGCACACATTCCAGATCAACTAAGGAAGAAGTTGGACAGCAAATGGGAGAAATGTATTTTCGTTGGATACAGTGAGGAATCCAAAGCCTATAGGTTGTATAACCCATCCACCAAGAAGTTTATTGTGAGTAGAGATGTTCAGTTCATTGAAGAGGAAGCTTGGGATGGAAGCATAGATAAAACAGTGAATGTTAAAAACTCTTTTTCACATGATGAAGATGATGAGGAGATAGCTGAAATACATCCCCAAACAGCAGCACCAACACAAGGGCAGCAAGAGACACCCTTGAGGAGAAATGAAAGTGCTTCTCCAAGCACACCACAAGGAGGAAATTCAAGTACTTCTTCAAGCACTAGTACACCAAATGAAAGAGGTAAGAAGTTCAGAAATTTAAATGACATTTATGAACAAGAGGCAGTGAATGAAGGTATGAACTCTTTGTGTGCTTTATATTGTCATGTTGATGATCCTGTTCATTTCTAAGAAGCAATTAAGGATAGGAAATTGATAGAAGCTATGGATGAGGAGATCAATGCCATAGAAAGAAACAAGACATGGAATTTAGTTGAACTACCAAAAGGAAAGGAAGTCATTGGAGTTAAATGGGTCTACAAGACCAAGAGTAATGCTGAAGGCAAAATAGAAAGACACAAGGCAAGACTAGTTGTCAAGGGATATAAGCAGCAGTATGGAAGAGATTATGAGGAAACTTTTGCATCGGTTGCTAGAATGGAAACAGTGAGAGCAGTGTTGTCCATAGCAGCACAAAACAAGTGGAAAGTTTACCAAATGGATGTGAAGTCAGCATTCTTAAATGGAGTGTTAATGGAAGAGGTTTACATTGAACAACCTCTAGACTATGAAAAGAAAGGTCAAGAGCACAAAATGTGCAGATTGAAGAAAGCTCTTTATGGGCGGAAGCAAGCACCAAGAGCGTGGTACAGTAGGATAGATTCCTATCTACTGGAAAATGGATTTGAAAAATGTGAGGGATAACCCACTCTCTACATCAAAGAAAATGATGGTAAATTACTAATTGTTGTGTTATATACTGATGATGTTATTTTCACAGGTAATGATGATCACCTTATTGAAAATTTCAAAACAGTCATGAAAGAGGAATTTGAAATGACTGACATGGGTTTGCTGAGATACTTCTTAGGAATAGAAGTAGAACAAAATGGAAATGGGATTTTTATTTCACAAGCGAAATATGTTAATGAAGTGTTGAAAAGATTTAATATGCAGGAGAGCAAGGTAGCAATCACTCCCACAGTGATGGGATTAAAACTCAGCAAAGAGGACAACAACAAGGATTTTGATCCTAGTTTGTACAAGAGCATAGTTGGCAGCCTCATGTATTTGAATGCAACTAGGCCAGATATAATGCGTGTTGTTAGTTTAATTTCCAGATTCATCGAGAGGCCAAAAGAAGCACATTGGCAGGCAACAAAAAGGATTCTGAGGTATGTTAAAAGTACTAAAATGTTTGACATTTTATATACTCTTTTAGAATGTTCAGATTTAATTGGATACACTGATAGTGATTGGGCTGGATTATGTTTTTCATATGGGTTCAGGAGCCATTTCATGGGCTTCTAAAAAATAGCCTATTGTAGCATTGTCTACAGCAGAGGCAGAATATGTGGCAGCTACAGCAGTAGTGTGTCAAACAATTTGGATAAGAATGATGTTAAGGAGTTTATGCCAAGATCAAACAAAAGGAACTGTGATTTTTTGTGACAATAGCTAAGCTATTGCATTATCCAAGAATGTTGTGTTTCATAAGAGAACGAAACACATTGACACAAAGTTTCATTACATCAGGGAATTGGTAAACAATGGAGAAATTGTTTTAAAACACTGCAGAACTCAGGAGCAGGTTGCTGATATTTTGACCAAACCATTGGGGCAGAAAAGTTTTGAATTTTTGAGGAAATTTCTGGGTATGACTCATAACCCAGCAGTTGAAATTAAAGGGGAGTGTTGAAATGCTAATTCCAACTGCAGCAAAATTGCCAGACTTCCCCGCACCGCTTTTCAATGAACGCTGGTAATTTTCAAAGGGCAACAATTACAATCAACGATGGACATGTGTCTAAGCAGTTTTTGCCAAAACTACCTTCCCCGACGCGTAAAGTTCAGAAGAAAGGGTTGTGCGAGATTGACCGTCAGTCGTCCGTTTAAAGAGGGGGAGATCAACGGTTATGGTAGCTGCAACATTTTTTTATTTTCTGCAATGTACATTGAAGTATGCTGATTGAAAAGCCGTATCCAGTTCGCAGATTGTACCTTCGTTCCGAAAATTAATTAATCCACTTGAAGTAATTAATGAAATTTACCACGGTTGTTGATTTTAGGTGAAGTCTTTAATTTTATTTTTTTTGTTTATGACATAAGTGAAACAAAAAGTTAGGGTCCTGTAGTTGTTGAATGTGCAATGTAATGCACAGCAGTGCGAAAAAGAAGAAACAGAGCAGTGTTAATTTTTCCAGAGAAGACAGAGCAGTGTTAATTTTTCCAGAGACCAGAGAAGACGTATTTGAAATATATGCAGCAGCGCTGACCTCTTAGCTCCGCGTGAGGATAACTCGTTCTGAAGTTTAATCTCAGAGAAGGAATCATCAATTGTGTTCAAGGTTATGCCCATTGACTTTGGATTCATGGGATGTATTGTAATATCAGCAGTGTGAATGTAAAAGAGAAGTAAAAAAATTTATACACACAGAAGTGTTAATTCCTTTTGAGAGATAGAGTAATTTTTTTTACTGCCTCTGAACCAGGTCTGTTGGTGAAATCCCTCTGTGAGAGGAAGATGTTTTTGTAACAGTCAGTCTCACTAATGAATAGAAATCTTTTGTGTGTGTAAAACTCTGTCATTTGGAAACAAATTTTCTGTTCCTCTGAGCATTTTCTTTGTTATTTTTGTTGTGGAATTATTAGAAATTCCCAACATTTCACTGGCTGGAATTTGTTGATTTGTGTTTATTTAAATTGGTTTTTTGACTGTGTATATGGATTCAGCACCTGAAAAACCCCGAAAGCATTTGAATTGTCTAGAAGTTAACCATCAACTTGTGATTTCAATAATTTCCTACCAGACTTAAAAAAATTTATATCTAAAAACCCATCCAAAAAACTTCCAAAAACTCACATTAAAGACACTTCTATAAAAAATATTTTGGGTTCTTATTTTAGGGTAAGAATGGCCTGCACTGCACAACTTTAGGGTAAGAATGGCGTGCATTGCACAACTAAGAGAGAACGACGAAGTTTAAAGTAGTTTATTTGAAAATTCATATCGCTACGCATAGTAAGTTCACTTACGGATATTTATGGCATATCCATATTTATTGTTGAGTTTTAGAACAAGATGACGTTCCCATGATCTTTTATGTAATGTGTCGAACCCTAAAAGAAATGTTCTGTGAAACGGGAGATAGCGTTAACTGAACCCTAAAGAATCTATTTGGTTGGTTGGTTTCTGGTTAGCATTTAACTATCTCAAATTTAGGTAATGTAAAGGATTTTTATTTATTTTATTTTATGTTTTAGTCAAGGTTTCGATGATTTTGTAGCAAGGGGCACAATAGGAGCATTGTTATTATTTAAATGGTATATTTTGAGAATATTTTAAAATCTATCGATTCTAAATTACACTTATTCTTCCATTTTGACAATGAAATAACCAGGTTAAGAAGGAAAGAGCATCTTCAGCTGGGCAGGGTGCACGTTTATTGGCTGCATCTCAATATTCACGAGAAAGAGACAATCAACTTACTATCTTTCTTAAATTATTATCATCTTATTGCTTTCCTAAATGCACTAAAAAATGGCGTTATTACTAGCACGACAATGTTCATATACAGCCATCAACATCATGTTCATATACTATGTGGAATTAGCAAAGTCATACACTTTTTATATAAAAAAATATCGGTAAGTGGAAGATCGAAATACATTTTATTTCAAAAAATGGTAAGTCGGAGATCGCCATTGTTTATTGATTTATTTGCTCAAAGAAAATAAGACAGTGCATATATACAGATAAGTGCATGGTGCCGGTACTTGGGCATTTCTTTAGATATGAATTCGAGGCGTATCAAGAATTGGCAACCTTTAGTGGATAAGATTCGCAAAATATTGCAAAACTGGTCGTTCCGTGTGTTGAATCTAGCTAGTAGGATTGTGCTTCTCAAATCTGTTTTACTTTCCATTCCTATCTACTCCCTGTCCATTCTTCCTGCTCCTAAGGGAATTTGTTGTAAATTACGTGAAATCTTTGGTAAATTCCTTTGGGGCGGTCCACAGCAGCAACGAAAATGGGCCTTGGTGTCTTGGCAGCATGTCATTCAGAGGAAAACTGAGGGAGGCCTGGGTATTCGGGATCCAGAGCTTATTAATAAGGTTTTCGGGGCCAAGTTGTGGTGGCGATGGGTGCAGGGGGGTATGGATCTTTGGAAGCAAATATGGACTCACAAATATAATATGCCACGATCAGTCGATGGTGGTCTTCGGGTGCATCTCACGCCAGCAGGGTCGCACATCTGGGAACTCGCAAGAGCTAACAAGGATCTGGTGAGGGACTATGTGTTTTGGGAAATTAGAGAAGGTAATATAGCTCGGTTTTGGACGGACGGTTGGAAGCAACAGGATAAGTTGGGGACGCAACCAATCTTCCATGACCTTCAAGCTGGGGCGCAGAGGGCAGGACTACACTATGTCAAGGATTTTTGGCGACCGGCAGAAGAGAATGCCGTATGGAGAGTCTGGAAGAGTCCTACTGATTGGCAAAGGGGCATTGCTCTCGAGCTGCATCAACGGTTCACCAGGGAATTAGAGTTGCGGAAAATTAAGGTACGTACTGGTAATGATATCCTACGTTGGGGAAAGGCCATGAAAGGCATGTTTACAGTTAAAGAAGCGTATTTCTGGCTCACAAAGGACGATCGACTTGCCGACCTCCTGATATGGAAAAAGATATGGGATGCTAAATGGTGGCCTAAAGTTACCACTTTTGCCTGGCTCGTTTGTAAAGGTAGGATTTTGACTTGGGATAACCTACAGAAGCGGGGTATGATTGGACCATCCCGCTGCTCATTATGTAATGAGGCATTTGAGACACAAGAACATTTGCTCAATCAGTGTAGGTATAGTCAGAGTCTCTGGGAGGAAATTCGTGCCCTCTTCGGCTCTTCGCACAGAGATCCTCATAATCTTTGCGGTACCATTATCCACTGGGGAGTGGGGCAGTTTCATAGCAAAATTGTCAGGAGACTGTGGAGTTTATCGCTGGGTTTTGTCATTTGGGAGCTCTGGAAAGAACGTAACCGCCGAATTTTCAAGGCTCGTAGTTGCTGTGAGGCTACAGTATGGGAGGGAGTTTGTCGTTCACTTAAAGAAACTGTTCTATCTGAATCTTGGGGGGAGGACGATTGGAAAGTGGCGGGGGCAGAGCAGAGAATTTTAATTAAGTTGAATATTGACTCTTCGATGCTGTATCCCAACTTGGTCAGGAGTCAGCGATATATTGCGACGAGTCCAAATTTCTTTCGCTTCCCAGGTGAAAATCAGATTAAATTATCCTTTGATGGTGCCTCAAAGGGTAATCCTGGAGAGGCTGGTTGGGGTGGAATTTTTCGTGATGGACAAGGGCGCCCGCGTTGGCTCTTCGCTGAATGGGGCGGCGAGATGTCTAATAATGAGGCAGAGCTTTGGAGTGTCTTCCATGGCATCAGAATCGCCTTCAGGAATGGATATCGCAACCTCGTTATTGAGGGTGACTCCCAACTGGTTATTGAGATGCTCCGGAAGTTGCAGAATGGCAAAACATGGGAACAAGTCACTAAAAGTTGGCGGATAGCGGCTATTGTCCAAGATATAGAAGTGCAGCTGAGACAGCTTGAGTATGTCACCTTCTGTCATGTCCTACGGCGTGGCAATAGAGCGGCCGATCATTTAGCAAACTGGGCAACAGAAGCACCCAATCGGGTGTTGGATGGAGGCTGGGGAGGATTTCATGCCGACCCACAATGGGCTGAGTTGGCCACTATCATTCGGCATGATTATGATGAGGCGCGCGGCAGTGAAACTTTGGAGTAGACCTGGTGTCATGAGGAGGGTGCGTTGGAACTATGGGGGGCTGAGGGGGTTACCGGGTAATGATCTTATGCTGTGGTGGCGAATATGGGAGATAGTACCTCTCCAAGCTATTGCTGTAAGCATTTGGCGGCGGTCTGGTCCTGCTAACATTCCCAGTTGGCAGACTGGTTTAATGCAGCTATCTAACGAATTTCCCACCCCAAGGCGGCAGTCCGGGCGTGTCCAGAGGAGGGACGGTGGTGGCATCACTCTGCTGTGCGGGCTATCACATCAAGGGTGGTGGGTTGCGACGTGTAACTCTACCTTGAGCTGGGTATTAATGATCAAGCGAACCGGGGGATCGTCGTGCTGGAGTCCTTTATTAGTGCATGCTTGCGAGGGGATTTTGCCAGTTCGTCGAGGGTGGTTGATTGAAGATGTATCCGTCCAGGGCAGGGTGACATTAGTCTGGTTGAGAGGTGAGGGTGTGTTGCAGGGGTGTAGTGGTATAGGGCTGAGAAGGGGGAATTCTCTACCACCCGGTCGTAGCGACGGGCTCTGTCACCATACTTGGGTGAACGCCTCAGACCGAGAAGGGCTCTGCGGCTATCTCTGGGCGAGTGCCTTGGGCAATTGGACATTGTTGGTTCAGAAGTGGACGAGGATGGCAGCCATGCGTGCTGAGGGCCGGCGTACGCGTAGCCAGGGGGCTGTCTTGGAGGAGCAAGGGCCGCAAAGGCAGGAGGAAACCCTGCGATCCATTTACCAAATTTCTGATGAGTCCGACGGGCCGAAAGAAGCTTCACCGCAGGGGGTGGCAGCGCGAGCACCTTGGCCGACCTCTGGTGGTAAGGTTGGTAAATGGATGAAGCATACTGAGTCCGCGGATGCTGCAGATGAGTCTGTCGAGGAGGAGGTCTCGGAGGATGAAGATGAGGAGGAGTATGATCGTTGTCGAGGTCGAGGTCGCGGCAGGAGGGGCCGTGGGCGAGGAAGGGGTCGTGGCAGGTCTAGTGAACACTCAGCGGAGGGTAGTCGGGCAGGGAGCTCTGGAGGTAGGCGCGTCAAGAGGGATATGCGACGCAGGCTTCACGAAGCAGAGGCTGCTTTTGTTCAGGAAACTCATCCACATGTTCGCAGTATCATCGACCACCTTGAAGAGCAGGCTTTGGAGGATCAGTCCGACCCTGAAATGTTTGATTGGGAGACTTATCTCCCTGATCCGGGTCATACTCGCGGGCATATGTCGCTCTATAAGCAATCATTGCATGTGTATTGGGGACTCAAGCGTCTTCTGGCGCGGGCTATGGAGCAAGTCTCAGCAGAAATGTTGGATATAGCCCACGCCAACCTCAAAAAGGAAATGAAGAATATTCACATGACTCTTATGATGCAGGACAGACGGATGGATCAGTGAGTCGGAGATCGCGATTGTTTATTCATTTATTTGCTCAAGGAAAATAAGACAGCGCGGCCTGTAACTATTGTACAGAAGTTAGTGATTGCTGGTTTCCATCAGAGTCGTTTGTCTTCATAATCCTAACGTCGCGATGGTATCTCGCTTATCGTCATTTATTCCATGACTCAGAAGCTGCACCACCAAAATCCCCAACTTAATTATTAATGACACAGTCGGCAAGATAATAAATAAATAAAATGATATTAATTAAAATGTTTTATTCAGATGCAATGGAGCAATTGATTTACCTTGAGTGGAAAGCATCCAGTTGCTGTCTTGACTGAGAGCCCAGAAGAAATAACCCAACAGATGCTTCTTTTTAGCGAACGAAACCTTTGCTGCCACCGACTGTTTGTTGTCGTAACCAACCCACATCCGGTCTGATGAGTATGCGTAGGCCGACACGCTTTTCTTGTCAAAGACCTCTGTTGCATTTTTCTGACTTATGAAGTCTCTGATCTCCGAGAAGAACATCACTCCCGTTTCGCTGCTCAGGGTTTGCTTGGGACCGGCAGCTATGGCGGGCGCTCCAATCCCTGTCGCGTTTAGGCTTTTCAGTATCCAGGAACGCCCATAGAGAGGCATTCCCATGACAACTTTGTTGGGAGGAATCCCAGCGTGGAGCCACGATCCAATTCCGAAGCTGGTGCTGATGTTGGACGACGGATCATAGAGCGCCGCATGAGCTCCGGTGGCGGTAATGTCCCAGGATCCGTGATAGTCGAAGCACATGGCGTTCACCCAGTCTAAATTTCGGGCAATGGAGGTCGCCGGGTACGCCCTCTGGTCGGCGGCTAGCAAGAAATACTGCGCAAAATAGACGGCCGCGGTGAGAAGGAGCCGAGGGCGACGCGAAGCCTTGGCTTCCAATTCAATGGCGTGCCTCCATTCAGCGAAGAGTGTGCCTAAGTTTTTCATCTCCGTCACATTTTGGGGAAACTCCCAGTCGAGGTCGAGGCCGTGAAAACCGTATTTCCTGGCCACGGCGATGGCTGAATTAATGAACACCTTGCGGTGGGAAGCGTTACTGGCCATTAAAGCGAAGGCAGTGGCATTCGATCCTCCGCCGCCGATCGAAATGAGCGTCTTGATAGACGGGTTTTTCTTGCGCAGAGTTGGGGTGAATTCGGCTGGGTCAGCAGCGGGGTCAGTCGTGGCAGGCAATTCTACCTTGAACGTCTGGTCATTTAAGTCTGCAAAAGCATAGAAGATGTGCGTGAAGAGGGCCGCATTAATGGAGGATGGAGGTGAGAAAGAGACTGTGTAAGATGGCCAGTAGGCGGCATTAACTCCGCCATGTTTCTTATAAGGATGATGACCCCGGTGATATGCAGGTTGGGATGAGGAGCAATAAACTAAAGATGTAGCCATGGAGAGCAGAATAATCAGCAAATATTTCTGGGGTTGAGCCATGGCTCTCAGAAATAAAAATGGCAGATAGGAATTACTAGAGCTGCGATTCTCCAGAAGAAGAAGAATAGATGGAAATACTTAGTCTATTTGCTTGTATTTATGGTAGGAACAATTGATATAAAATGATGAGATAAGATTGGCGAGAGGCAGATTTGATTTGGAAACGTGTTCCAGCTGTTTGGTTTTCTGGAAGGTTGACCAATACATTTCATGAAACGGGCCGAGTCAAGCAGCGCTGAGTCTCCGGGTAGATAATGGGGCTGTTTATAAGAAAGTGCGTCGAGCGAATATCTTAATGTGAACTCCACTGGTGCAGTATATCCTTTGAATGGTTTGGACTTTGACCATTTCTACGAAGGAACGTTTCAAAGTCTGATAGAAGAAAATATATGCAGCTTCCTGGATTAGGAATCAATTTTAGCTGTAGTCTACGTTTTGGAGAGGTTTTTTTATGTGGCTTAGAATCAAAAAATTGTTTTACCATGGTTACTATGTTCGAAAAAGAATTCGGATTATACGATACCATAAAAAATTTAATGAAAAAATTTCAATTCTAAAAAATAATATATATTTTAAAAATTTATTTTAAATTTAAAATAACTTTTAATTTTAAATAATAAAAAAACTTTTCTAATAGAATTCACCAAAATATATCTATATTCCAATTTTCTCTTTAAAACTTATATTTTTTAAATATAAAAAAATTAATATTTAAAATTTATTTGATCCAAAATTTGTCTGTATAAAAAAAATCAATTTTTTTATTATTAAAACCAGATTTTTATTGTTTTTCAAGTTTTTAGGCAAAAATAAAATTAAAAAAACTAAAATTTCTCAGTTCCATAGTTAGGTCCATTTTCCTCTCAAGCAGGGGATTATGCCTGACCAGTTTGTATCCTAGAAAAGGAATCGATGAGAACGAAAGTGAGATCCGTGATAACACACATTTTTTTTCATAGTAACATTAAAAAATTGTTATTACATATGAATTTTCACCTTTTCTTCTGCATGTACCCCATCCAGCAAATATATATTCTTGTTTAGGCACTTAGTTCCATTAGCAATGGCATATATTAACAATGTATGTGCTTAAATTATGAACTGTCGATTTATGGATTTTCTTTAACAACACATACTTGAATCGAATCGATTTTTGGCAAATTATTCAGTATTCCAATAGTATGGACAAATTTTCATATTTTTTTCTCATATTTGGGCTAATTTGTTAATTAGGGTTTGCAGGCATGGGCCGAGCAGGTGCCAGATGTGCCTCTCAGACGCTGAATCGAACCTGCACATGTTCTTCCAGTGTGCTGCCACATCGTCTATTTGGTATGAGCTTTCCTTAATTTTTGGTTTCTCTCATCAGTGTTTTTCCTCTGTACAGGCAACTTTCTCTTGGTGGAGCTCCCAATGTCCCCCCTGGCGCTCCCTTTTTGTTATCTCTTGCTGGTTCCTATGGACATGGAAGAACGACTGTATTCCATAATGGGCCTCCTGCCCCCTTGAATTATGCTCAGGCGCTCTTGCTTCATATCTGTCATATGGAGAGCTTTTTCGCTGCAATATCTGTCATATCTATCTCATGGAGAGCAATTACTCTTTTTGGGCTCACAGGGTTTCTTCTTCCGGCCTACATCTGGACTTTTTCATTATATGAGGCTTCTTATGCTTATCATCCTCTCTTTTTCATATGGATCAATATTTAGATAGCCTCTTTGTTGGACTGGTTATCATACAACATTCTGTTTGTATTTAGATCATTATATTTCCTTAATATAATCTATTTTGTTTTTTCCTCTGAAAAAAAAAAGGCATATTATCCATTTGTCCAATTCTCACAAAGCAATATACACATATTAAATGAACGGCTAATTTGTTAATTGTGATTTTCAGTGGTATTATCCATTTGTCCAATTCTCACAAAGCAATATTCACATCTTAAATGAACTTTTTTAAATAGGGAATTTTAATGTGGCCTCTCCAAATGACAATTTTAATGTGGCTTGTCAATTATTTTTGGCTAATTAATTAGGTTAATTAAGTACAATTTAGTTGTGAACTATTCACCATACAAATATTCCAATTTTTTTTTATGGTGCTAAATTTATATACATAATCAAAACAAATTAAAAAATCTGATAATTTTTTTTTCATGTCTTTTTATAACTAACCTATAGTATAATTTTATTTTATAAACATAGGAATAATAAAATTCTACTTAACCATTCTATTTGTTAAACTTGGCACTCATTTATTTATTTCTTTATATATAAAATAAGACCATTCATTTCCCCTAGTGGATGGATTAGGAATCTTATTTTTACAGGTAGTAGAAATATTTTTCATAAAGTGATGGAAGACTGTATAACTTATTGAATATCTACAGGTAGTACAAGTATTTTTCATAAAGTCGTGGAAGATTATGCATAATTTATTGAATGGTCTATATTAAAGAATAAAATGAGGAAGGTCAATGACCGGCAATCAACTATGGAATTTATGGAATCTTTCAACTTACATAATTTATCTGCTTGATAACTACGAAAGGTTGTGTCCAAACTTATATAATGTATATAATGTATCTGCTTGATAACTACGAAAGGTTGCGTCCAATTTACTTATGGCATTTTTTGCTTTTATCCTCTAAATTATAAAATTATTTCACAAGTAATGTGGTTGGCACGTAGATTACTTTTGAATTGTTAAATTTACCCCAGTGACGTGCAGTAATTTGCCTTGATTGAATGAAAACTATCCCCATGACATATTCAGATGAATCCTCTTGATTTGACAGGGTTGATGCTGCGGTGACGTGAATATATTTATTAAGCTTAGTTCTGATATCAAAAGGCTGATGTAGGTTTATAACATTATTACATTTATTATACAAGTATGCTTGGTTTCCGTTGTTGGTTAGCTTTATTATATTGGTTAAACATTGTTTGTGCACATTGCTTAAATAGGTTACCCTGTCATTGTCATATGTTAAATATTTTTTTGATTTTTTTATATATTTGTAGGTTAATTTAAATTTATTTAATGGTAAACAAACCATCATGACACATTAATAATAAATAATTTTTCCAGTAAGAAAAAAGCATTTTATATATCTAAATATGTCCTATATATAGTGTATTGTTGATAATAAGTATAGTCATCTTATATTTTTTGATGTATGTATCTCGTATCCTTCCTTGCTTAACGACGTAAAAAATACATATAATAAATCAGTACATAACAACATATCTAGTGGAATAACCACATATAAATAGTGGATCATGTAACCAATTTGTTCAAAAATGACAACATCTAGGCATCATGAAATGATATACAATACTATACACATGACCCAATATAGTTGTATAAATAATTTTTTCAGTAAGAAAAAAGCATTTTATATATCTAAATATGTCCTATATATAGTGTATTGTTGATAATAAGTATAGTCATCTTATTTTTTTTGATTTATGTATCTCGTATCCTTCCTTGCTTAATGACGTAAAAAATACATATAATAAATCAGTACATAACAAAATATCTAGTGGAATAACCACATATAAATAGTGGATCATGTAACTAATTTGTTCAAAAATGACAACATCCAGGCATCATGAAATGATATACAATACTATACACATGACCCAATATAGTTGTATACATTGTCACAAAAAAGATAAAAACCAGAAAAATCATCAAAGAACAAACAGTGTGTGTACTCCAATAGAAGTTGTTGCTATCCAGGAAAAGGAAGCACCTCGACGTCCAAAATTCTATCTCCCAGCTTGATTTCTATGTGTATACCATCCAAATTATCTTGTAGCCCCCTCTTCGACAACCGATCTGCATTTTGGTTGTAATCCCTTCCAATATGCACAATCGAAGAATCTCTGAAGGAGGCCCAAAGATTCTCGATTTTCCTGAGCCATCCGTGGAGCAATTGTTGGCTAATTTTTGCGCATCCCTTAACATGGTCAATGATAATCTTTGAGTCCCCAAATATGTGAATAGTAGGGATGTTAAGGAAACGAGAGAACCATAGAAGGCCCCAAAGAGCCATCACTTCAGCCCTTGTGTTCGTGCCACTTCCAACACCCCAGTGTACCCAATATTCCTGCTCCTGTGTTATAGCAATCTAGAAACCACATCCCCATATGTTCCTTTGTGCGGCCCCGTAAAAAAAACTAGTCGATTATTCCATCCGAGTGTCAGGCAGTTTGTGAAAGTTCTTCTTAGGCCCAATGCCGAGTGGTTTTCCAATAGAGTACCATCTAATAGTGTGATAAAAAACTTACATAAAACTATCCCTGGAATTTTCAAAAATGATTTTGTTGCGCCATCTCCAAATCTCCCAAAAGAGTATAGGGGGGATAATCCTCCATGAGGAATTTTGTCAACTCCACCATCATAAACATGCAATAATTTTGTCGAACTGGTTATAGGGAAAGCCAATAGTAACAACCAGTTTACTCCATACCTGTGCAGTCATAGGGAAATTAAGAAAAATGTGATCGTTGTTCTCCTCCGCATTTCTGCATAGCACACAAATCCCCAGCCCATGCCAATACCTCTTTTGGAGATTTTCCCATGTAAGATTTTTGTTCTTCCTGAACAACCAAAGAAAAAGAATGATCTTAATGGGGATTTTTTATTTCTAGAAATTATAGAAATCACATACCATAGTGTGTTGAACCTCTTGGCGACAGAGAGTGGTATATATGTCAGTGACCATAACATTCCCCTCCTTCATCTTGCATGTCCAGGCAATCTGATCCCTATCCCCCTCTCAAAAATTCCTAAAAGTTTCATGCCAGTACTAATCTGTTCCCACTCTCGCAACATCTGCCCATTCAGGCCCAACTCCAATTAACATTTCCAAATAGGAAAAATACCCCGCCATGCAGAGATGATTTGGTGCCAAAAAATGATCCCACAACTGTTTATACAGTGAATAAATCCATCAGATATACGACAGTCCACCCCAGTGCCCAGGATATGGTCTGATCCAATAATAATCCTGTGGCCCGAACCCAATTTCCAAGCGAGATTTTGTAAGAAGAGTTTACTAATTTTTATGAAGTTGAGGCAGATGGTCGAGCCCGATGTGATCCCAAAATGCCCTCTACGCATCTATAGGAAAATTGTGATCCTTTTGGTACTTATGTCTAATGATCATGCCCCACATACCATTTCCAAATACCCCCCTCCAAAGTGATTTCAGCAGTAACGCCCAACCAAAACGCCTCAGGTTCAAAATCCCCCAACCACCCATACGCTTTGGAAGAGATATTTGGTCCAGTTTGGCCAAGTGGAATTTATTTTTATTATTACTACCAGACTAGATGAATTTGTCCATAATTTGATTGAGACGTTTAATAATAGAAAGAGGAAGATGATATAGGTGGGCCCAATATACACCCAACTGCATGATCATCGCTTGGGTCAGTATGATACAATCCCCCAAAGATAAGCATTTGAACTCCCATCCAGATTTTTCTCAATAGAAACGATCCACAAGCCACATCCAACCATTTACCTTATAACTACATGGCTTAATATGGTATCCAAGATATTTCATGTCCCCTAGCATCAATTCTGAAGCCATCCCAAAAAGTATATGAATATATGCAATAACCTCCATATCACATATGCCATGGAAAACAATAGACTTCTGAAGATTCATGTACAGACCTGTAGCATTTGCAAATTTTGCAAAAATATGAAAAAGTGTCAACCATGCAAACCAATTAAGCATCCCCATGATAAGCACATCATCTACAAAGAAGCTATGTGAAATTCTAATGTCACGTCCCAAGTGAAGTGCATGAAACTGAACCTCCTCCACCGCATTTATGATATGTAAACTCAGCCCATCCATAGCTAGAATGAATAAAAGTGGTGAAAGTGAACATCCTTGTCTGAGGCCCCTCTCGACCTTGAAGAAATCTAAAGGATAACCATTAATTATAACAACATAATTAACATTTGTAACACAGGCCATAATCCACTCTGCACATCTGGTCTGAATACCAATTTTATGAAGAACCAGCCTCAGGTATCCCCAATCAAGGCAGTCATATGCCTTATGTAAATCAACCTTGATAATAATAGCATTCAATATTTTAGAATGGATCGAATGCATGCATTCCTATGCAATTGCCACAACATCGTGAATTTGTCTATTATGAAGGAAGACGAACTATTTAGGGGATATGAACTTCATCCTGTTAGAAATTGTTTTGGAGATAACCTTATATATAAGGTTACAAAGTGAAATGGGCCTAAAATCAGAGAAGGAGGTAGAGGGGATCCTTTTCGGAATGAGAGCAATATATGTAGAATTTATATGCGGGTGAATATATCCCTTGGTCCACGACTCCTCCACCATGCTAAGAAGATCATGCTTAAAGATGTCAAAAAAGTGTGTAAAGAGTTCCACCGTCCACCCATCTAGACCCAGGCTCTTGTCCCCCTTAAAATATTTAAGCACCCCCAGGAGTTCCTCCTCCGAGACCGCTTTGTATAGTTCCGAGTTTTCTTCTGCATCGAACATGGAGGGATATAGTTCCACACCCCAAATTTGGTCCTCAGCACATACCACTTCCCTTTGACTGTAGGCCTTCTGAAAATGTAGAATTATGACTCTACATATGTCCTGCTGCGACTGAGCCCGGTTCCCATCAACATCAATAATCTCCCATGTGGAGTTGAATTTTTTCCTGTGATTGGAAAATCTGTGAAAAAAAATTGTATTTTTGTCCCCTTCCTGAATCCAAATGGCCCTACTCTTTAGGCGCCAGGTAGATTCTTTAATAAGGAGAAAATGCTTCTTTTTTAGTTCCAGTTCATGTATACGATTTCTCATAGCAACTGGGAGACAGTGTGCAATCATATGAGGGCAGAGGACATCCAGTTCCTTCAAAATATCATGAAATTACTTATTCATTTGACATCGTTTTTTCTTCTCCCATGCTTTTACCTCCACCAGAAGAGCCCCAAGCTTATCCAAGATATGCTTCATGGGGGAAATGTCTCGAACCCCAACTCGGTTCCAGACTTCGCGCACAAGAATGTTGAAATCTGGGTCTTCCAACCACACCCGATTGAACTTGAAAGGCATCCCACATCTAAGGTCCCCCCTCCTCTAGTGTAGGATAATGGGCCTATGGTCAGAGATATAATTGTTTACCACCTCAGATTGGACATTCCCGAGCCTCTCCACAACCTTCTCATGCAAGAGGAAACGATCCAACCTCTTCGCAACATATCCCTCCCCCAATCTTCTGTTGTCCCAAGTTGGAACAATCTTAGAAGGACATATATCAACAAAATTATAATCCATAATAACATCTCTGATCTGATCTGCCATAGTGTCAACCTTTCTGGACCGCCCCCACACCTCATTTAGACCATTCGTCCAATTAAGATCCCCAGCAATGATAAGTGATACCAGCCCTAGAATCTCCGACACAATCAAGTTATCTCGGAACCAGCCCGATCTCTATATGGGGCATACACATTTAAAATATGAATTCATCCCTTAAATCCTCTGATATGGCCAGTGAGAAAGATGCTAACAAAACATGAAAATGCCCTAACATTGACCCATCGGGGGTCCCAAAGAGCCACCAGTCCCCCAGAGAGACCATCAACGCCAATGGCAGCCAAATGCCAATCAGGAAGCATCTTCATGAAATAATTTATCACTTGTGGTACTAGGTGCATGGTTTCTTGTAGAAGGATGACATATGGGCGAAAAGAAAGAAAAATCTCCTTGAGTGCCAGATATTTGGGAGCAACCCCCAGACCCTGGATATTAAGTGAAAGAATGAAAGTCATGATAACTTAGGTGCGGGCATCTGTGCTCCAAGGGCCCAAGGAGAGGGAGTAGTAGTGATAGGAACATCAACGAGGGCTCGATCATCATATAGACTGAAAGGGAGAGGTCTTGTTTTTAAATTAATAAAGGAAATTCAGCTTGTGTGAGTGTACACATTGTTTAATAAATAAAATAAAACTTTTATAGCCTCATATGAAGTGTCATAATGATTATAGCTCTTCCATAAAGCATGAGCTATATATTTGTATAATATTTTTAGAAAAGATCTAAGTGTGGAAGTAAGTAACAAGTGTATGTAGTCAAAGTTATGTGCGGAATAAAGGATATGTGTGAGGAACAAAGGATATGAGAAAGAAAGGCTATGTGTGGGAAAACAAATGTGTTAAGAGAATACATGTGCCCAACAAACAAAAAAAAAACTTTCTTCCACACATAAAATTATTTTAAGTTTAAAATAATATTAAAATTTATTTACGATTTAACATATTAAAATTATAAAATTTACCATATATCTAGTTTTAAATTTTATATAAAAGATTACATTTTTATAAAATAATTTAAAAGTTTAAAAAATCAAATAAATTTATATAATAAAGTTGATATGAAAACTTTTAAAAACTTATGCATTTGAAAATTTTAACTAAACTTATATACAAAATGTTTTTTAAAGTACTAATTTTTTTCTTTTAAGAAAAGATATAGTTCGAAGTAGTTATGTGAACAATCTGTGTATGAAGTTTGGAATATATGCAAAATAAATGATGTGCAAAGAGGGGTATGTGTGAGAGTACAAATGTGTGACAAAAATGTGCCTGCAAAGCAAAGAACACAAATTTTATTCCACACACATAAAATTGTTTTAATTTATAAAATAATATTAAAATTAAAATATTAACATTATTTTATGATTCAAAATATTAAAATTATAAAAAAAAATATATATAAAATTATATATAAGAATATTTATATCAAAGATTGTATTTTTATACAATAATTTATAAATTTAAAAACTCAAATAAATTTATATAATAAAATTATTATGAAAAAATTTAAATGCTTATGCATTTGAAAACTTTATTAAAAATTTAAATAGTAAAAGAAATTTTATTTGAAAACTTTATTAAAAATTTAAAGAGTAAAAGAAACTTTATTTAATATAACATTTTTGTTTTGTTTGTGTCAGACCAGGCAGTAACTCCTCTTCAAATAAATTCATTTATTCATTCAGGTTGATCTTTATTATATACATGAGGGAGAGATTGTTCACTTCATCTCCGGTGTCTATTCATATTTATTATTATTTATTTACATCAGTTACTTATTCACCCAATCCTGATGATTAGGTGTCAACAGTACCCCGCTTAATCTGAAGGGATGTTGATGAGTCCAAGCATTGCTCTGAGTCGTTCAAGCTTTTCTCTTCCAAGCGCTTTGGTGAAGATGTCTGCAATTTTCTCATTAGTGGAACAATGGTGGAGATGGATTGTTTTGGCCTCAACATGATGTCGAATTAGATGATATTTAGTATTGATGTGCTTCGTTCGATCATGGAACTTTGGGTTATTGGCCAACTTTATTGCTGAGGTATTGTCACTCATGAGTGGAGTTGATGGTTCTTGTTTTACCTGCAAATCTTCAAGAATTTTCCTAAGCCACACAATTTCTTTTGTTGCCTCAGCTGCTGCCACATATTCTGCTTTGATTGTGGAATCTGCTGGAACTGATTGTTTGCGTGATCTCCAGGGGAAAGCTCCTGATCCAAGACTCATAGCATAACCTGAAGTAGATACCCCAGTTTCTTTGTCTCCATCGAAGTCTGAATTAGAGTATCCAATCAAGCTGAAGTCATCCAGCTGCGTATGTACTTGATTCCAAAGTCTTGAGTTCCCTTCAAGTACCTTAGAACTCTTTTTGTAGTAGACCAATTTCCCTCACAAGGCTTTTGCATAAACCTGGAGAGGATTCCAACAACAAACGAAATGTCTGGTCTGGTGTTGGAAATAATACTGAGAGGGGGGGGTGAATCAGTATTATCTAGCAATTTAACAAATCTTCCTTATTTGATCTTTGAATTATTCTTGCATATCAGTACCATAAAATAATGAGCATGAACAAAGAAAACAGATAGTCACACCAAAGAACACAAGATGTAAGGTGGAAACCCAATGTGGGTGAAAACCACCTGCTGCAATATGTCTCTATCTTCTTTCAAATTAGAAACTCCTTTTACAATGATTTTGTACTGGTGCAGTCCTTTACCAGTACGCAGGCTGCAACCTGCAGAGAGCTACAACTCTCTACTTCTTTTCATAAAGCATCAAATGATCATCCAGTACATAACAGTTACTGTCTACTACAGTTATCAGATCAGTAATAACAGAATTAACCCAGAACACCTTATCAACAGATAAATACAATCAATAGAACAGAGACGCAGTATTTCCTTCTGTGGCCTGCGACCAGACGCAGCTAACCTTTTGCTACTCTGCGTCCAGACGCAGATATCCTTCTGCTGCGCTGCGTGCCCACGCACTGTTCCTTCAACTGCTCTGCGTTCTGTTGCTTCAGGGACGCATCCAGAAATACTATCGCGCCGCGTCTTTCTGCTACAGGGACGCACCCAAAACCACTATCACGCCGCGTCCTTCTGCTACAGAGACGCACCCAAAAACACTGTCGCGCCGCGTCCTTTGCTTCAGAGACGCACCTGAACCTTGATCGCTCTGCGTCCCCACGCAGATCTCCAGTTACTGAACTGCGTCCCAGACGCACCTGAACTTTGTCTGCCCTGCGTCCCCACGCAGGTCTCCAGATTCTGCACTGCGTCCCGGCGCGCTTTCCTTTCACCGTACCTGCGTCCCTCCGGGTATGAATGATTTCAAGACTTTAAGTGTAAACCAAACAGTCAGATATTCAGATCTGATCTTGCGCCAAAGAGATCTCAGTCCTTCAATAGATTCGCCTTCTTTAGATCTAGATCAGATCTCACCCAAAAGGATATTCAACCAAAGACATACTTAGCCAAATGATCTCCTTGCTTTATATAGGCAAGCTCCTCCTCAAAACATGGAACAATACCACGAGCCGACACGATAGAAACACAAAACCGTCTGCTAGATACCACACAAGAAACCCCCACGTGCTTTTTCTCTGCCTTGAAAAGTGTGCACTGGGTGGACGCACCCCCTGAACGGCTGGACTGCGTCTCTGGACGCGGATCCTGCATGGTGTACCTGCGGGTACGCACCTTCTGAACTGTTTTCCTGCGTCCTTCTTAATTTTCAACAAACTGAGAGCCTTGCCACGGGAGTTGCCATCAAGTACAACATCTGTAACATACAGCCATACCAGAAAAACATAATGCCAACAATCTCCCCCTTTGGACTTGATGGCAACCTCACAAACTTCAGCTTCATTCTCCCCCTTTGACATCAAGGGCAAAGGGGTATGCTCCCCCTAAGATCATGCTCCCCTTGAACCAGATCTGTAACAAAGAACCATAATCCACCATGAAAGAGATAGAGACATATTGCAGCTATTTCCAAGATCTCCTTCTGACCATCCTCCATAATGCCAACAATGCATTATATGCTCCCCCTGAACCTGTACCATCAATCAGAAAAGGTTCAACAACAAGATGATGCATCAACAACCCCCAGCTTTTGCCTGAGGTACTCAAAAGTGTCCCTGGGCAATGGTTTGGTGAGAATATCAGCAACTTGTTCCTTAGAAGGAACATACTCCAACTTGACCTTCTGTTCAAGCACTTGTTCCCGGAGAAAATGATACTTGATTGGTATGTGCTTGGTTTTTGAATGCATAACCGGATTCTTTGAGATGCTGATTGCACTTGTGTTATCACATAAGATGGGGATAGGTGGTGTACAAGTGATTTGAAAATCCTGCAAAGTCTGCATCATCCAAAGAAGTTGGGTGCAACAGGATGCAGCAGCAACATATTCTGCTTCAGCTGTAGACAAGGCAATCGAACTTTGTTTCTTGCTGAACCAAGATACCAGTCTGGAACCCATAAAGAACGCACCACCACTTGTGCTTTTCCTATCATCCACGCTTCCGGCCCAATCTGCATCTGTATAAGCATGAAGAGTAAGATCTGTATCTCTAGGATACCATAAGCCATAATTTTGAGTCCCTTGAAGATATTTGAAAATTCTCTTCACTGCCTGAAGATGAGTCTCCTTCGGATTTGCCTGAAATCTTCCAACTATTCCAACTGCATGCATGATGTCTGGTCGGGTACCTGTCAAATATAGTAAACTTCCAATCATAGATCTGTAGGTTGGTTGATGTACTGCTGCAGATTCATCATTTGCACTGAGACTACATCCTGTGACCATGGGTGTACATACTGGTTTTGCATCTTCCATGCCATATTTCTTCAAAATCTGTTTGAGATAAAAAGATTCCTCCTTCCTTTTGTTGGATTTGCAAACCAAGGAAATATGTCAGTTCTCCTAGCAAGGACATTTCAAATTCTTTCTGCATGACCGAGGCAAAGCTTTGACTCATAGCTTCTTCATTGCTGCCAAAAATAATGTCATCTACATACACAACAAGTATTAGCAATTTGTCATTTTCAACTTTTATATACAGATTGCTATCTGCGGAACCTTTTGAAAAACCTTGTTGATGAAGATATTTGTCCAACCGGTAGTACCAAGCCCTTGGAGCTTGTTTGAGACCATAGAGGGCCTTTTTCAATCTGCATACAAGATTTGGATCATTTCCAAGAATGAACCCATCTGGCTGTTCAATGTACACTTCTTCTTCCAAGTCTCCATTCAGAAAGGCTGATTTCACGTCCATTTGAAATACTTTGAAGTTTTGAAAACTTGAGAGAGCAAGGAACATTCGGATGGCCTCAAGTCTTGCAACAGGAGCAAAAGTTTCTTCAAAGTCTATTCCTTCTTGCTGTGCATACCCTTTACAAACAAGTCTGGCTTTGTTTCTAATTACTTCTCCATTTTCATTCAATTTATTTTTGAAGACCCATTTTGTTCCGATAACATTCTTATCCTTTGGTCTAGGAACCAGCTCCCAAGTGTTGTTCTTTTCGATTTGCTCAAGTTCTTCATCCATTGCTTTCACCCAACATTCATCTTTGCATGCTTCTTTCACATTTTGTGGTTCAGTAGAGGAGAGTAATGCCAAATAGCTTGAGGCTTCTGCAACTGTTCTTCTTGTTTGTACACCTACTTCTTTCTGCCCCACAATCTGAGATTCTGGATGATTCTTCTGAACATATCTGGATGGAGTTTTCTCTTCTATTCTTGTCTGTTCCTCTGGTTCTTCTTGAGGTTCTCCTTGGGGTTCTTCTTCTTCATTATTCTGTCTTTGAGGGTAGCCTTCATCTTCTTCTATATCTTCATGATGTACTTGCCTAGGAATGTATCCCTTCTCATCAACCACTACATCAATGCTGTCAACAATTCTGCCAAGTCTTTTATTGTAGCATTTGTATGCTTTGCTATGTGGAGAATAGCCAAGAAGAATGCCTTCATCTGCTCTAGGTTCAAGTTTTCCAAGCTGCTCATCAGTATTCTTGATATAGCATTTGCTCCCAAAGATTTTGAAGTGCTTTACCGAAGGAGTCCTGCCACTCCAAAGCTCATGAGGAGTTTGAGTGCTGTTCACCCGGACATTTGTTTTGTTGAGAATAACAACCGCAGCATGTGCAGCTTCACCCCAGAAAGTTGCGGGAGTTCCTGATTCATCAAGCATAGCACGAGCCATTTGTTGGATTGTTCTGTTCATTCTTTCAACAACTCCATTTTGCTGAGGAGTTCTAGCTGTAGAGAATTCTCTCCTTATCCCATGTTCATCACAGAAATCGAAAAATTCATTTGAAGTAAATTCCCCACCTCTGTCGGATCTGAGGCACTTAATTTTGTGACCTGATTCATTTTCAACCAAGGCTTTGAAGGATTTGAATTTTTCGAAAGCTTCATCTTTGTGCTTCATAAGTCCTAACCAGACAAACCTGGAGAAATCGTCAATAAATAATATCAAGTATTCCTCTCCTCTAGGTGTTCTTTTCCTGAATGGGCCACATGTATCTGTATGTACTAGTTCAAGAGGCATGCTAGTTGATCCTTCTTTCTCTGGAAAGTTAGTCCTGGTTTGTTTTCCAAACTGACATGATCTGCATATGGTGTTGTCAGGAATTTTAATATCTGGAAGATCGCGAACTGCCTGATATTTGCATGCTTTCCTTATTTGTGAGAAGCTTAGATGTCCCAACCTTCGATGCCATAACCAGTGCTCTTCATCCTTGCTCAGATAGCATTGTTGTTGTCCTTCTTCAAATATGTACAGATTATTTGGAGTTCTTTTGCCCTTGAGTACTGTTTTACCTGTATCAAGATCACGAACAAGACATCCATTCGATCTGAAAATAACCTCGGTTCTTTGATCACACATCTGGCTGACACTTAGAAGATTATGCTTCAATCCATCAACATACAAAACATTTCCAGCTTTGACCTTTTCTTTTAACTGAGCAATGCCTTTTCCTTTTATAGTTGCAGGAGTATCATTTCCAAAAGAGACTTTCTTTCCTTTTTCTAGAGCAGAATAAGATTCAAGTTTTTCTTTATCACCTGTCATATGCTTCGAACATCCACTGTCAATGTACCATAGATTTTCCTGTCCCTCTGCATAAAATGCTATTCCACATCTTTCTGTTTGAGGTTCCTTTATTCTCCATGTTTTGGTGCTTGAGGCTTGCTCCTTTTTCTGCTGAAACCTGCTCCTGCATTCAAATTCTTCATGACCAAAGTTATTGCAAATAGAACATTCGACTTCATTTTCAAGAACCGAAAAGTTGTTATAGGTCCTTTTTGTAATCCCTGTCATACTTCTTTGTTTTTGAGCTTCCCTAGTCATGATTGTTTTATATGCAACACATTGAGCTGCTTTGTGACCAAAGTTATGACAAGAAAAGCATTGTCCATTGAAGAAACTTCTGCGGTTATTGAATCTGCCAGCCAACTGATTGTAATTTCTATTTTCATCTATTCTTGGACCAAATTGAGAAGATTTTACCTGTGGCTGGTTCACCCTTAAGATGGATTGCCCTTGATAGCTTCTGTTTGTAATTTGTCCCTGCTTTACCTGATGATCTTCATTGTTCTTTTGCTCATTTCTTCTTGCTGCATCAAGATAACTCTTTGAGGTGGATGCTTGAGAGGTTTCTCCATTGTAGCCCAGACCTGTCTTGTTTAGAGGAGACCGCTGCACATTGATAATCTTATCCAAAGTTTCAGATCCTTTGACAAACTTAAGATTAATAGCTTTTGTTTTCTCAATCTCTTTTCTAAGACCAACAATTTCTCCTTCTAGTTTTTCAAGATGTTTTTCCTTTTCATCAATTTGAAATTGTAGAGTATCAATGATCACATTCTTTTCTTCTATACATCTCTTGAGTCTAGTGATTTCATCATAAAGGTTATCCACATCTATAGCATCCATATAATCATCATCTTCAAATGCCATTAATAACTTATATTCATTACCTCGTTCATCATCATCACTGTTTGATAGACCATCACTATCTTCATGGGTGTAGTAGCTTTTCTTATTTGCACTTTGTTTCTTGTTCCATCTAGCAGGTTCCTTTCCTTTATCCTTATAAGGACATTTTGCAGCATAATGACCTACTCTTCCACAAGCAAAGCATTTGAAAGGTAGCTTACCTCTGAACCTTCCAGAACCCCTTTGAAGATTTCTGACAAAATTGGATTCTTCTTCCTCTTCTTCTGGAACATGGCTTGCTTCACAGTAATCTTCCTTGCCTGATGCCTTGAAAGCAGCTTCCCTTCTGTCTGATGGACCTCCCTTTCTCATTTCATAAGCAGTTAGAATTCCATGTAGCTGAGACATAGTGAGAACTCGGAGATTTTCCTTTTCTTCTATTGCAGATACTTTAGATTCAAACTTGGGGGATAATGATCTTAGAATCTTTTCAACTACTATAGCCTCTTTTATTTCTTCACCCAAATTTTTCATACAATTAACAATCTCATCTACCCGAAGAAAATAATTAGCCACACTTTCATCATTATACATCTTAAGAGTCTCATACTGAATCCTGAGAGTTTGAAGTTTAGCTCGCTTTACCTGTTCATCTCCTTCATAGCTCGTGACCATTTTGTCCCATATCTCTTTTGCTGATTTGAAGTGCATTACCTTCATGAATTCTGTTTGGGATATACTTCCTAATAGAGTACTGACTGCTTTTGCATTTGTTTCATACTTCTTTTTCTCAGCTGGATCTGTAGGAGTAGCTGAAGGAAAAGCATAGCCTGTTTCTACAATGTCCCAAACTTCTGTACCAAGAGATTGAAGATATGCAATAACTCTTACCTTCCAATAATTGAAGTTTGTCCCATCAAAAATCGGTGGCCTGATTGATGCTTCTCTCTCGTAGTTGCTCATGATGAACGATCTACCTTCAAGCAATCAAGCTTCTCTGAAGGACCTGCTCTGATACCAATTGTTGGAAATAATACTGAGAGGGGGGGTGAATCAGTATTATCTAGCAATTTAACAAATCTTCCTTATTTGATCTTTGAATTATTCTTGCATATCAGTACCATAAAATAATGAGCATGAACAAAGAAAACAGATAGTCACACCAAAGAACACAAGATGTAAGGTGGAAACCCAATGTGGGTGAAAACCACCTGCTGCAATATGTCTCTATCTTCTTTCAAATTAGAAACTCCTTTTACAATGATTTTGTACTGGTGAAGTCCTTTACCAGTACGCAGGCTGCAACCTGCAGAGAGCTACAACTCTCTACTTCTTTTCATAAAGCATCAAATGATCATCCAGTACATAACAGTTACTGTCTACTACAGTTATCAGATCAGTAATAACAGAATTAACCCAGAACACCTTATCAACAGATAAATACAATCAATAGAACAGAGACGCAGTATTTCCTTCTGTGGCCTGCGACCAGACGCAGCTAACCTTTTGCTACTCTGCGTCCAGACGCAGATATCCTTCTACTGCGCTGCGTGCCCACGCACTGTTCCTTCAACTGCTCTGCGTTCTGTTGCTTCAGGGACGCATCCAGAAATACTATCGCGCCGCGTCTTTCTGCTACAGGGACGCACCCAAAACCACTATCGCGCCGCGTCCTTCTGCTACAGAGACGCACCCAAAAACACCGTCGTGTCGCGTCCTTTGCTTCAGAGACGCACCTGAACCTTGATCGCTCTGCGTCCCCACGCAGATCTCCAGTTACTGAACTGCATCCCAGACGCACCTGAACTTTGTCTGCCCTGCGTCCCCACGCAGGTCTCCAGATTCTGCACTGCGTCCCGGCGCGCTTTCCTTTCACCGTACCTGCGTCCCTCCGGGTATGAATGATTTCAAGACTTTAAGTGTAACCCAAACAGTCAGATCTTCAGATCTGATCTTGCGCCAAAGAGATCTCAGTCCTTCAGTAGATTCGCCTTCTTTAGATCTAGATCAGATCTCACCCAAAAGGATATTCAACCAAAGACATACTTAGCCAAATGATCTCCTTGCTTTATATAGGCAAGCTCCTCCTCAAAACATGGAACAATACCACGAGCCGACACGATAGAAACACAAAACCGTCTGCTAGATACCACACAAGAAACCCCCACGTGCTTTTTCTCTGCCTTGAAAAGTGTGCACTGGGTGGACGCACCCCCTGAACGGCTGGACTGCGTCTCTGGACGCGGATCCTGCATGGTGTATTTGCGGGTACGCACTTCTGAACTGGTTTCCTGCGTCCTTCTTAATTTTCAACAAACTGAGAGCCTTGCCACGGGAGTTGCCATCAAGTACAACATCTGTAACATACAGCCATACCAGAAAAACATAATGCCAACATCTGGTAGTAGTTAGGTAGTTGAGACTTCCTACAAACTGTCTATACTTTGTTGCATCCTCAAATTCTTTTCCTTCAATGGATGTGAGCTTTAAGTTTTGTTCCATTGGAATAGTAAGAGGATTGCATTCTGTCATGCCAAACCTGTTCAACAGATCTCCAATTTACTTCTTTTGAGAAAGAAATATGGACTCCGGATGTTGAGTTACTTCAATACCAAGATAGTAATGAACATAGCCCAAATCAATCATTTCAAAACTTTTCCCCAATTCCTTCTTTATGGATGCAATGTAGCTTTCATTATTCCCTATCATCAAAAGATCATCTACATATACCACAAGATATACAATTGTTTTGCTAACTTTCTTGACAAATAAAGTTGCATCATCAAGATCATAATGTTTGAAATTGAGTTTCAGAAGATGCTCAGTTAGTTTTTCATACCAGGCTCGCGGTGCTTGTTTGAGGCCATACAAGGATTTCACAAGTTTGCATACTTTATGTTCATGTCCTTTCACGGCAAATCCTTCAGGCTGGGACATAAAAACATTCTCTTTTATATCTCCATTCAAGAAAGCAATTTTTACATCCATTTGATGGAATTTCCAACCGTTTTTGAGCTGCCAGGGCAAAGAGTGTCTAGATGGTAGCCCATTTTGCTTTGGGGGAAAAAGTCTCCTCATAATCGACCCCTTCCTTCTGTGCAAAACCTTTTGCCACAATCTTGGCTTTGTGCTTGTCAAGTGAGCCATCAGCGTTATACTTATTCTTGTAGACCCAATTGCAGCCAATTGGTTTGCTTTCTAATGGAGGATCAACCAGCTTCCAAGTGCCATTCTTTATGAGGGCATCATACTCCTTTTGCATCGCTTCTTTCCATTCATCATGAGAAGTAGCTTCTTTGAAGAAAGATGGTTCAAAATTTGTAGACAAATTCAATTCACAATCATAAGAAACATCCATATCAACAGGTGAATTAGAGTCATCTACATCACCTCCATTTTGCCGGTTTGAATTTCTAGTTCCCGTCTTTCCAACCTCATCAGGATGAACACTTTCAAGTGTCTTTATCAGCCACTTTGGAGGACCTTTCTCAGATGGTCTAGGTTGCTCTGTTGATTGAGTTGGGACTGAATCAAGATTGAGTCTCCCAATTCTATCAATCACATCACTTAAAGCATCATCCGTTGTTGGAGTTTCATGCAGGGGAGAGAGTTATTCAGAAGAAGATTCCACATGTTGATCTAGTATAGGAATCCCCCCTTCAAGATGCGGAATCTGATTATCAAATTCTTGAAATGATTTTGCATTTGCAAATCTATCCAAGCGATCAAGTTGCCACTCAACAACATTGAAAGTTTTGGATGATTAAAAAAAAATTACATCTCTAGATACAGCAAACTTTTTATTGAATTCATCATAGAGACGGTATGCTTTGGAGGTGTTTGAATAGCCCAGGAAGATACACTTACGACTTCTTGCACCAAGTTTGTTTCTATGCACCTTTGGTATCAAGGCATAACAGGTGGAACTAAAGACCCTGAGATGCTTTATCGAAGGAACGTGCCCATACCACATTTCATATGGAGTCTTGTTTCTAATAGCATTAGATGGACATATATTCTTTATATATACAGCACGTAGAACAACATCAGCCCAAAACATTATTTTTACATTTTTGAAGAAGAGCATGGAGTGTACCATATTTAAGATTCTCCTATTCATTCTTTCAGCTACACCATTCTGTTGGGGATTATAAGGCACAATTGTTTGATGTTTGATCCCATGTTGGCGAAGATAGTTTTCAAATTCATTTGATGTGTATTCTTTTCGATTATCAGTGCGAATAGACACAATATGATATTGTGCATCATTTTCAATCCATTTATGAAAGTTCTTGAATGTTTGAAAAGCATCAGCTTTGTTCTTCAATAAATAAACCCAACACATTCTAGTGTAGTCATCAATAAATGTCATCATATATTTATTTCCATTTGCAGAAGGAACAGGCATTGGACCATATAAATCTAAATGAATGAGTTCAAATTTTCTATGTGCTCTTGAATGTGAATCATGAAAATACTGTTTGCTATGCTTTCCTAGAATGCAAGCATCACATTGCTTAAATTTCCTAGGAATTGTAGGCAAACCAGCAACACCATTTTTCTTCAACAAGCGGAGGCTGTCATAGTTCAAATGTCCAAATCTAGCATGCCATAATAAACTTGATGGAAGTGTACCTTCTTCATAATGAGAATTGTATGAGAAATGTTGTGCATGAGCAGAGGTACCTTGCAGCTTGAGAAGCCTTTCTTCTTCTATTCCCCTCATGACAAGTGAGTGGTCAGATGCTTTTCTCACCTCAAGCTTGCCATCAAACATATGAATGGAGTGACCTTGCTGGTGAATGTGGACCAAGGACTGTAAGTTTCTCTTCAGCTGTGGGAGATATAGAACATGATGCAGAAGAAAGTTTGGAAGACCATGGAATTTAACCCTGATTGTGCCATGCCCTGATGGCTTGATTTTTGATTAGTCTGCAAAGTATATTGCTCTATCAACATTGTCAGTAAATTCTTCAAAAAAATATTTTCTATGATTCATGTGGCAAGTTGCTGTTGAATCAAGCAACCAATCATTTTTGCAAGAAGCAAGTGAAACATTAAATAAATCTTCATTTACTCCAATATTACATTGTGCCACAACATAGTGAGCGGATTCAGGTGCTTTACCTTTGTTTGTGTCATTATTTTTACCTTTCTATTGGTTTCTTTGCTGCTCAATTTTGTCCCATGGTAACTTGCATGTAGAGGCATCATGTGATCCATTTCTTTTGCAGTGTATGTAGTGCAAATCTGCCTTTTCTCCTTGAGAGTGTTTTCCCTCCCTGCCTTTGAAATATCTTCCTTTTCCTCTTCGACCACCTCTTCCTCTGGAAGAATCTTGAGCAGGATTATTTTCTTTATGAGCAAGGCACACAGCCTCTTCAGAAGATTCAGGGGCTGTCTTCTTTCCAAAATCTTTGTTTCTTTTAGCAATTTTTTTCACAAGAGAGTCAAAGGTAATATCTTTGAGATTTCCATTTGCTTGCAATGACTCAAGATAATTGGAGTAAGTAGGATAAAGTGCCTTGAGAAAAGTGATAAGAGGAATATCCAATTCGACCTTAGTGGCTTTGATATCATACATTATAGATTTTACTTCGGATGTAAGAGCAAGAGGATCATTATTTTGCAATTCAAGGGTGAAGAGTTTAATCATGAGTTGAACAACTTCAAGTGCAGAATGTGAGTCATAGAGTTCTTTCAGCTTTTGTAAGGCTTCGAAAGCAGTTGAAAATGGCGAAATATGGTGACTCACCTCTTCACTTACAGATGTTGCAATTAATGCATAGGCTTTGCTGTTCTTATTTTCCCAAATGGTGAGCTCTTTGTCTGAGGTAGGTTGTTCTGGCTCTTTGTCTCCGTCTCCAATACACACTCCTTTCCACAACTCATTGAAAATGAGGGTGTGTTTTATCATCCGAGACCACTCAGGATAGTTCTCCTTGCCAGTGAGAACTATTCCCACAATAGATATGATTGAATGCATACTGTAAAAAAAAACTTCTGCTTTTGATGGAAAAAAATGCACTGTAGTAGCAATATTCTGAATTCTTATGAAAACCAAGAAACAAGCTGCACAGATATTCTAATGCTTCTTTTGGAAAACAATGAATAATATCATGTCAACAGTAGAGCCCTCAAAGATCAACAATCAGGTAGGCCTCGTCCATTATCCCCAGTTTCAAATCCTTCCACACGAAATCAACAGTCTTCTAAAGAGATTCTTAACAGTGTGAAGAATAGCCACCCAAGTTGTTCTACAACAAAAATTCAAAGGAAGAAGCCTGAAATTGATAGGACATCAAGACAATCAGGATCTTCGAAATCTTCATTCCAATTTCTTATTAAAAAGAGTACAAACTCAGCCTGGACATTAAACTAGTTCAGAGGGATTGAGGACATCCTCATAGATTTATAAAAGTCACAATGCATATAACATTGGCTCAAATAGATTCAATAGCAGTATATATAACAGTATATATAGTGACCGAGAGAACATAAAACATAACAGTAGCTGAAGCATAAAGGGGCTTAATTGCCATCATTATTTTCAACGCTTGTGCGTATCCTGGAGATCATGTTCTTCAATTCGATCTCCATTTCAGAAATCCTGGATTCCAGATACACGAACCGCTCTTCCAATTATGCTAAAATATCAACATTAGCTCAGCTTTTGATAAAGGATAATCACTTCAATGTTCCGAATTCCCCTTTGATATTTCAGCGACTCAAAGTTTGTATGCCTTGCAAGATCTTCTCGAGGTGTCACGCTGTGCAAAAGTATTACAGCTCTATTCGGCTTCCATGCTGGAGATGAGCTTTGAAACTGAGAGCAACAACGGAGCTGCAACGTATGGAGCTGCAACATATGGAGGGTGGGGAAAGAGCAGCAGCGTATGGAGGGAGGCCACTACAACGGAAACATCAACTGCGCCAAATTTTAAAATGCATATGACAGAGGGCGCAGATTTTAAAACATATATGACACTGCCTGGAGCAGGCTTCAGGCAACCGGGCAGAATATAGGCAGGAAACTGACACTAGGAGTTACACAAAAGCTAATTTCGGGAGCTGGCTCTGATACCATGTCAGACCAGGCAGTAACTCCTCTTCAAATCAATTCATTTATTCATTCAGGTTGATCTTTATTATATACATGAGGGAGAGACTGTTCACTTCATCTCCCGATGTCTATTCATATTTCTTATTATTTATTTACATCAGTTACTTATTCACCCAATCCTGATGATTAGGTGTCAACAGTTTGTGAAGTTGTCTCTTATTCTCTAGGTGTTTTGAGGAGCCCCGACCCATGGAAATTTAATCTGTTAAAGTCACCCGGGGATCGTACCCAGCCTGGGCCACACCATCCCTAAGCTAACTCAATTTTTTAGCATGTCTCCACCCCTAGCGCAAGGCACAACCACCCCTACGTTATCCGGTTGTGCTAGTGAGACTTGACTTATTTAAGATGACTTATTCATTTAAACACTTTATAATTTTTTAACCAGAGAAATATAACACAATTTAACCAAACAAAAATAATAGATTCTTAATTGTTCAAATAATTTTTTTTATAATAAAATGGATTGAAAACTTATTATAGAAAAAATTAAATAACACAATTAAAAAAAATAAGATTAAAAAATTTAAAATCTAATAAAAGCAATTGACTTAGATCCTATTTTTTCTAGGATTTGTTTTGATCTCTATTCGAATGTATCTCTATAGGATTTGTTTTGATCTCTCTATTTGAATGCATCTTTATATGAAAGTATTGGTTGTTTGATTAATTTAATGAAGAGTAGCACTGCTGGGCAGCGTCAGGGGCTCCATACTTGAGTGCTGCTGGATTCATTCATCAATTTGTCTTCCATTTTTTGAGTTGGGATCAGAGTGAATAGTTAAGGGCCTGATTTCTTGTTGTACCTTTAGTAACATACGAGTGTGAAGTTTGATTGCACAGATGTTGAATCGAGTTTGTGTTTTTCCCCTTGGAATTGTTTGTGAAAGGGCGCAGACATGATTCCTGAGCCACGTGGGTCTGGTGAGAGTGGATGGCTAAGGTGTGGCAGCGATCAGAGTTTGTGGTGGCCTCGAGATAAGATTGGAGTCTTGGTCACTTATTAGAGCCGGATTGACATGAGTGTGGGATACAAGCCATCGGTGTGAAGATCGTGAATTGTGTGTTTAGATGAGGCTGAGAGCACGTGGTTGATGGTGTTGTCTCCAAGTTGGTGCCTACATTGACTGCGGGTGATTCTATTCTAAGGATAAAGAGTGGGACAAGTATTGTGCCTTGGTGAGGTTGTGATTCTACTATGGTCGCCAACTTCATGGTAGGAGAGTGAAAATTTGAAATCTCTAGCAACAACGTGTACAATCAAAGCTCAATTGGGCTGAGAAGTAAGTAAAGGTGTTTGTTTACTTGAATATTTCAACTAGATTATTTTTTTTTCCCTTTCTCCCGAGATTTTCAAGTGCTTACGAGATCATTTGGCGTTAGAGGCTACTCGAAGGAGTGTGTGAAACCATTAAGAATTTGGAGACTAAATGTCATGATTGAGAAATTGTGAATAACCGAGGTTCGAATTTTTGTTTGCATGGAGGCATAAAGCTTGTATTTTTTTTTTTTTTTTATAGAGCACCTGTGTGGAGCTTCCCGTGGAGTGTAGTGTGCGGGTAAGAGTGCCTATTGTGAAATAATTTCTAGTTAAGCATAGGGGTGAGAGAGCCCATTGTGTGTAGTATGTTGAATATGTAAATTTGGAGATATTCAGTTCACCAGAGCCTTAGATTAGGGATTAGTTCCTACTTCTTAGGTAGTTGTTCTAACTTCCCTAGATGTGTAAACAATATATATATATATATATATATATATATATATATATATATATATATTATATTTGATTGTAAGATGATTGATGTAGAGCATTCTGCTAGAGGCAGTCTCCAGGTGGAGCTCCTCACTTGTGAGTTGTCCAATTCATCAATAAAGTTGATTCTTCAGTTTTTTAACATGGTATCAAAGCAACAGGTTTGAGAGGGCCTGCGAATCCCTGAGTGGGGAGCTGGTGTGAAGATAGTTGGCATGGTGAGAAGGTGGAGAAGTAGCACATTTTTTTTTTTAAATTTAATTCACAATGATCATCACTCTTTCTTAAGGAAAGAGAGTGCTGACCATCGTGGATTCAAAGGGGAGAAGAGTGACGATTTCTTCTTTCCTTAGAGCGATTTTGTCCATCACTCCCAACAATCGTAGATCTGAGGGCGAATAAAGCAATGGTCTATGAAAATAGATCTATTGAGAGGATTTGTTGAGAGGTCCAGAGTTTCTTGGAAAGTTCTACTTGTTAAGATTTGCGGAAATCTGTTGGAGAAAGGAGGTAGACGCATTGGTAGGGAGGATCAGTGCTATCGATCGATGAAGGCTGAGGGTGGCCATTTACAGACACAAACCCTAGAGCTCAGCGTGAAGGCGAGACTTGTGTGCATGCTTGTCGAAGCTACTGCGTGCAAGCTTAGCTGGTGTGGAGATCGAGGGTGAAAAAAAAAATCGTGTGAAAGAGGCCATCGTGGGTAGACTGCTTGCATAGTGGAGGTTGTGTTTCCTGTGAGAGGGGGAGTTTAACACAGATCTTGTCCCCGTAGTGCTGGGTGGAGAAAATTGTATGACAATGATGGTGGTACTCCACCTGTTTTTTTTGCATGTTGCTCCAAGTAGAGGTCGAGGGTGCTGCTCCAATTGGAGGACACAAACCCACAATCGCTTGCCCTACTCACACAAGCATAGGTCGAAAATGGTGGTATTCGATAATGGCGGTGTTGGAGGTTGAAAACGGTGGAATTAGATAATGGTGGTGTTGTAGGCCAAAAATAGTGCAAGGCCGTCACCATTATTTTTTTTTTCATTTGCGTTCAATGTTTTTTTTTTTAATTTGTGGGTGCGGTGAGCCAAACCTGAGGACGTATTGCCTAATTCAAGAAAGTGCACCATTATCTCCTCTCCAATCTGTCGATTGTAACATTTAAAAAAAAATGTTTTGGGATCAAATTGTTGCATACATTTAAAAATGGAAGAGATTTTTTTTAAGAAAAGTTAAAAAAAGAAAAACAAAGGGGCTCTCAGTTTTTTAAATTCAATTGGGGCATGTTTTTTTAAATTGAATCTCAAGCTTGTGTTTTGAGATTTCTCTTCGGATCTGGGATAGATCTAGTTTGTTAGAGGTTGTTTTTTCCTATCAAGATGAACAATCAGATGGCAGAGGCCTATCTGAACGAGAGCAATAAGATCGACGGTTCTAATTACTCCAATTGGAAATTTAAGTTGCAGACCCTGTTGGATGGGAAAAACGCATGGACAATCACAAACGGTGATGAGTTGAAGCCAACCCTAGTTACAGGTGGAACAACAACAACAATCCAAGATTGGGAAAAGAGGGAGAACAAGGCAAAGGTGCTGCTCAAATTGTCTATGAAAGATTGCATTATTCCTCACATTCGAGATTGTAATGCAGCAAACATCTGGACAACTCTCAAAGACTTATACAAGATCAAAAACACAAATCACCTACTGTTTCTAAAGAGAAAAATTCTCTCCATTAAAATGGAGGAGAATGAATCAGTAGTAGCGTTCATCTCTCGTATCAAGGAGCTTAAGACTAAGCTAGGCGACATTGGCGAAATAGTATCAGACACTGATTTGGTCACAATTACCATGAATGGTATGATTGATGACTATCAAATGTTCATCATTGGGTTGAATATGAGAGAAAAAGTCCCCAAGTTTAAAGAATTGATGGGGATCCTCATGCTGGAGGAGGAAAGGCAGATGAACCTAAAACCCTAGAGAACATATCTTGCCCTAATGACAAATAAGAAGCCCTTTAGAGAAAAGACAAATGAAACACACAAAAGTGGAGGAATCCCACAAATAAATCCACCTCCATCTCAAGGTATGTCTCCAAACAGAAGTGATTCAGGACCAAAATGTTTTTATTGCGGTAAATTTGGTCATATGGCTAAACATTGTCAGAAGAAGAAGTTTGATGAAGGTCAACAGAGACATAAGAAGCATGCAGGTCATCTGGCTGATGTAGATCAGAATTCGAATATCAAATTGTTCGTATATGATTCTGCACTGTCAATTAAGGAGGATGAAGCAGAAATCTAGTTCGTGGACTCAGGAGCCTCCTCCCATATGACAGGTAAGAGGCAATGGTTTAAAAATTTCAGAGAATCCAACACTGGTACGAAGGTCTACCTTGGAGACAATACAGGGTATGAAATCAAGGGATATGGTGATGTCCCTGTCATACTACTTGATGGAAACATTAGGCATATTCATGATGTTATGTATATACCCGGGATAAAAAAGAACCTGATTTATGTATCTAGAATAACAGATCAGGATCTTAAGGTAGAGTTCTTTAAATCTTATTGTGTAATTAAAGACATGCTAGATCAGATGAAGTCCATTGCAACAGGTGTACGTGTAGGAGGATTGTATAAAATGGATGTCAGAAGTGCGTCACATCAAGCGTTGCATCATTAGCCATGTCTGCAGAGAATCTCTGGTATAAGAGATTTGGACATATAAACATCAGTGACCTTCTACTTCTTCAAAAAAAAGGTATGGTGAATGGTCTTCCTATTTTGAAGAGTATGCATGTTGACTGTGAAGCATGTGCCCTTGGTAAATTACATAGAGATGAATTTCTTGCTATTGTTGATAGGAAGCAGAGGGATATACTTGAACTTGTACACACTGATCTATGTGGGCCAATGCAGAAAAGGTCGTTAGGAGCATGGGGGCTTCGCTCAATGCACCTCAGACATAGCATGTGCATTCGTGGCATACTAAAAAATACTCTTAATTTGACTACATATTGGAAAATACCTGTAAAAATCACATCATTTAACCCCCTACCAATACATACCCAATATACCTTCCCAATTTAAGAAAGCCCTACTTTCACTAGATATTGTAGGTATCCATTGTTTCATTAAAAAAAATTTATACCCCTTTATATTTTTACATTAACTTGGAGCTCCATTTTTTATACTTATCAATATATAAACCCTTTAACCCCTATTATATGCTCAATATATTATGTCATTTTTTTCCTCAATATATATTCCCCAATATGAATGCACGTGATATAGTATTGCTCTCCCGGTGAAGCCCCCATGGTTAGAAGGGGCCTACTATTTTCTTATTTTTGTTGATAAATGTACAAGGTTCACCTGGATGTATTTCCTCAGGCAGAAAAGTCATGATTTTGAATAGTTCAAGCAATTCAGAAGTATGATTGAGAAGCAAACAACAAAGTTCATCAAAATTCTTCACTCAGACCAAGGTGGAGAATTCAAGAAGGGTGTGATCCAGATTTAAACAGGAACGAAAAAAATTGCAGATATAACCATACATTCAGAGATGCAGTAGAAAATACTTCATTTCATTACTGTAAAACACTGAAATATGCTTACAAACAGAAATGGAAATAAACTAGCTAGGGCGATGGTAGCTTACCTCTGAGAAGAGATGTGGCGGCTACAAGCATCTAAACTCCCTTACAATGAGGCTTGAAGGCCTATTTATTGTTGAGAAACAATGGAAAACCCTAAACATCCAAAAACCTAACCCTAGGAGATGAAGCGCCAAATTATGGGCCCTGTTTTGGGTAAATTGGTACATCAACTTGCCAGGGTTGTAACTTTGGCATATGATTTCCGTTTAACGTGCACAATACCTTGTTAGAAAGATCTATCTGAGGACTACAACTTTGGGAAGAGCAACATCGGTCCATGAACCCATGTTGCTCCCAATTTTACCAAAAAACGTTATGTAGGGCCTCAAAACGACTCTAAAAGTTAAGAACCCAAAAAACTGCTAAAAATAGTAAACTGTGCTACAATTAAGGAAACTGAAAAATTGAAAGAAAAAATGGTGGGGATCCAAGTGGAATTTGCAGGTGGCCACCAATATCCACCTGGATCATTCCTCCCCCCCTTAGAAAGCAATGGTCTCCATTGCGTTGAGTTCCTCCATGAGATGAGGAAACTTCTGTTGAACTTGGTCCCTGGTAAGCCACTTGCCCTGGTGAAGGAGTCGGCCTGCTTTGACAACTCGATACAGTTGGATCTGCTGCTGGCGAGTGTGCTTGATATGTCTGTCCATGATCTGACTAGTTGTAGCTTGTTCAATGCAATCTGTATTTAACTCTGTGGGTGTGAGCTATTCTGCAATGTCATATGTGTCTAGTAATGGTCGAAAGTATGGCCGAAGGCAGTCCACATTGAACACTGGGTGCAGGCCAAGGAATGGGGGAATGTTGAGCTCAAATGCATTGTCTCCCACGGCCTTGGTAATGGTGTAAAGACCATATTGGATTGGTTTGAGTTTTTGATAGGCTCTGTTAAGGCATTCCTTTTGCAAATGTAACCAAACTTTGTCTCCCACTTGAAACTTGTGTGGCACCCGATGTTGATCATTTCGCTGCTTGTACTTGGCATTTGATTTCTCTAGAATGTGGTGGACCTGCTAGCGAATATGTTGGATGTGATCAATGAAGTTGTTTGCCTTATCTATTTCAGACTAGAATCTGTCTGAGTAGCTGCAAATGGCATGACCACATCAATGGGACATAGTGGCTGGAATCCCAAGCCCACCTGAAAAGGGTTGTGTCCAATCGAGCTATGGAGAGCCCGGTTATAGCTGTGATGAACATAGGGGAAGCTCTCATCCCATGTGCGTGGATGCTTTGAGTTGTACATGCATAGAATGTGTATGATCATCCTATTGACAACCTCTGTCTGGCCATGAATTTGGGGATGGAACACCGTGGACTTAGTGAGTTTGGTGTCCAACATCAACCAGAGACTAGACCAAAATGTTCTAAGGAACCTGCTGTCCCGATCTGAAATGATAGACTGTGGGATCCCAAAGTGTACCCACACTCGTTCAAAGAAGAGTTTAGCAGTGGCTTCTGTTATGATATTCTTCTTGCAGGCCGCCTGAATGACCATCTTCGAGAACCTGTCGACAACCACAAAAACACAGTCATTTCCATGCTTAGTAGAAGGAAGGCCCAACATGTAATCCATGGAGATGGATTCCCAAAGTCGACTAGGGGTAGGTAGCGGGGTATAGAGGCCTTGCTTCTTGATGGTCAGTGTGGCATTGGCGTAGGTAGTGCATGATTTGATGTTCTTCCCGACATCCTGTCGAAGATTCGGCCATTAGAAATACTTCTACAGTACTGCCACCGTTTTCTCGACCTTGAAATGCCCAGCAGCCCAACTGTAGTGTGCTTCCCAAATCATCTTGGCATGCTCGCTTGAAGGAACACAAAGGTGACCCTGGTGGCATAACAGGGCATCCTGGAGGTGAAAATATGGAACATGATGACCCTCCAAGAGTGTCTGGTATGTGTGGTTGAATTTTGGGTTCTTTTGTAGAGAAGTGGCCAATAAGAAGTCTCGTGCCCACAAGATTTGAGCACGGTGGTTAACACCATGATCGGTGGTTGACTAAGGTAATCGGCAACATTATTGGTGCTACCCTTCTTATACTTGATATTCAAATGGAAATGTTGTAGGTATGTGGACCACTTCTGGTGATGATCATTCTGCAATTTCCCTTGGGTTTGTATGAACTACAGGGGTCGGTGGTTTGTGTGGATGATCGTTTCCTTCCCCAAAATGTAATGCTTCCCTCGTCGGTAGGCCTGCACAATGGAATACATCTCTTTGTCATAAGTGGGATACTTCTGGACTGTGTCTGAAAGTGTGTCACTGTGATATGCCAATGGATGCCCATTTTGAGTAAGGACTGCCCCAATAGCATAGTCAGAGGCATCTGTGTCGACCTCAAATGGTTGTTGCAAGTATGGTAATGCGAGCATTGGTGCCAAGCAGAGGCAATGTTTCAACTCTGTGAATGCCTTATGTTGATATTCAGACCAAAATAATTTTTCTTTCTTTTCTCCCTTGGTGACTTGACTCAAGGGCCAAGTGATATGAGAAAATCCCAACAGAAACCTGTGGTAGAAGTTGGCAAGAACCAAAAAGTTGCGGAGCTCTGTCAGAGTGGTTGGAGATGGCCAATCCCAAATGACTTGGATCTTGGCTGGATCCACATGCACCCCCTGTTCATCAATAATGTATCCTAGATACTGAACCTGGGTCATGCCAAAAGTGCATTTCTCTAAATTGGCACATAACTTGTGTTGCTGCAGTGTTTGGAGAACCTGTCGGATGTGGTGGAGGTGCTCTTCCCAACTCTGGCTGAAGATTAGGATGTCATCCATTAGCCTCATGAAGGTTGTAGGAGCATTCGTCAACCTGAAAGGCATAACCAACCATTCGAAAAGGCCCTCCTTGGCTTTGAAGGCATTCTTCCACACATCGGAGGGTTCGACTGGTACCTGGTGATATCCCGACTTGAAATCAATCTTCGTGAAATATTTTGCCACCTTCAGTTGGTCCAGGAGGTCATAAATCCATGGAATCGGGTACTTATTACCGATAGTGATCTTGTTTAGCACCCGATAGTCAATAAAGAGTCTCCAAGTCCTATCCTTATTCTGTACCAACACGATCGGGCTCCCACAGGGCGATGAACTCAGACGGATGTGAACTTTCTGTAGAAGCTCCTGAATCTGCCTCTTGATTTCATTGTTCTCAAGAATGGCACACCGATAGATTGGTCCATTAGGCAGTGACACACCTGGGCTCAAATCGATGGAGTGCTTGACCTGACAATGCAGAGGAACCCCTGCGAGGGAGGTGAAGATGTCCTCGTACTCCTGCACGACCTTGTCCATCTGTAGTTGTCGTGCGGAGGGGCCCTGTCTAGAGGTTGTGGCCATCGTATTCTTATTTCCTTGAGGGCGTATCATCAGGAAATTTTTTTTCCTGGTTTTGGAAATGAGGTTACTCCATTGCTTTGCAATAACCAAAGAGATGGCGATGGGTGGTGCTACCTCCAATATCCTGTACAACTTATTTCCCAAAGTAACAATAACAACACGAGGCATTGATTCATACATAGCATGTCACTTCCCCAAGTATGGTTGTCCTAATAATACATCACAAAAATCAAGGGGAGCAACGTCACACAATACCTCATCCATGAAGGGCTTGATGTTGTATGGAAGGCGACACTGCTGGCTCACGCAAAGATCCTGTCCTTGGTGAAGCCACTCGATGGTGTACAGTTGTGGATGTGCTGTGGTCAGTAAGCCTAGCCGCTTTACGACCTCTACCGAAATGAGGTTTTTGGGCTCCCACTGTCGACAATGAACTGTAGCGGGGAGCCCTTTACCCACATCTGGGAGTGGAAGAGGTGCTCCTCCTCCTCTGGATCTTCGGGTTCCTCCTTCTGGATCATCGTGGTGGCAATGGTGGCATTAGGCTCCGCATCAATAATATGCTTCCATTTGTCATTCACCTTGTCGGGTTCTGACTTAGAGTCAGAACATGCATCTGATTCTTAAACCTTTAGCTCAGCAACCAGTGACTGCTTGGCCTGACACTCACTTGTGTTGTGAGTAGAGCTCTTATGGAACTCACAGAACTTTCACATGTCATTTTTCATCTTTGTAGCACTGTTCTTTGCTTGCAGCTTTGGCAGGTTGTCTTGGGCCACCCTGCCTTGGCTTTGTCCTTTGTTCTGCAGTTTGGGGGCACCTTTCCCTAGCTTCGAATTCACAGATCCAAAGTTTCGCTTCTTCTATTTAAAATTTTGTTCGATCTTGACGACATATTGATATGTCGTGCCGAGTGAGGAGATGTTTAGGAATTCTATTTCGTCCTAGATGTACCTGTGTAGGTAGTCGCGATATTTGAATACCAAATGCTGCGCTGAATCCTGGATACCCAACTTTGTGCGAAGGGTATGGAAAATATTGGTAAACTCCAGAATGTCTTGGTCCCTTCCCTGCCACAATGTGGTCCACTTTATGTATTGATCCTCATAGCTTCCGACAGGGTAGTACTTATCCTTGATAGCAGCCCAAAAAAAAAATCCAAATGGGTGCAGCTGAAAACAGTGAGGCCGTACTTTCATCCTTCTACTCGCAGTAGGTTTCCCACCAGTCCTTGACGTGGGGGGCAACTTTGAGAAGAGCGAAAGTAATCTTTTCCTGGCCGGAAAAATCATGAACAGAAAAATACCCTTCTAGAAGATCTAACCATTTATCTACGGTGTCTGCATCTATCTGACCTTCAAATATGGGAATGTCAAAGTTAACTTGTACCTTAAAGGGTGTGGTGCTTCTAGAGTAGCTGTTGGAAGTAGATGTGTCGCCCCTGAGTAGTCGCTGAAGGATTTGGGCAAAGTTATCCATTGTTGCATTCCTTTATTACTCAAGGTCCTCTTCAAGCAAGATTTTGATAGGATCTCCTGCCCCCTCATCTTTCTTTTCATCTGCCATGGGAGGCCATCGAGATTTGTGAGGCTCGTCTTGCAAAGGTTTGACCAGTTCAAGTCCTAACTCCTTGTATCCTAACCTCGTTGGGGACATGAAAAGAAAGACAGAGAAAGAGCAGATCGCTCTGATAACACTAATCTAGATTTAAACATGAACTCAAAAAATTACAGATATAACCATACATACAGAGATGTAGCAGAAATAATACTTCATTTCATTACTGTAAAATACTGAAATATGCTTACAAACAGAAGTGGAAATAAACTAGTTAGGGCGATGGTAGCTTATCTCTGACAAGAGATGTGGCGGCTACATGCCTTTGAACTCCCTTACAATGAGGCTTGAAGGCCTATTTATTGTTAAGAAGCAATGGAAAACCCTAAACATCCAAAAACCTAACCCTAGGGGATGAAGCGCCAAACTATGGGCCTCGTTTTGGGTAAATTGGTACATCAATTTCCTGGGGTCGTAACTTTGGCATATGATCTCCATTTGACGCATAATACCTCGTTAGAAATATCTATCATGGGACTACAACTTTGGGAAGAGCAACATCAGTCCATGGATACATGTTGTTCCCAGTTTTCCCAAAAATCGCCGTTTAGGGCCTCAAAACAACTCTGGAAGTTCAGGACTTGAAAAACTACTAAAAATAGTAAACTGTGCTACAATTAAGGAAACTGAAAGAAAAAATGGTGGGGGTCCAAGTGGAATTGGCGGGTGGCCACCAATATCCACCTGGATTAAGGTGACTTCATCCAATACTGCAAAGAACACGGGATACAACAATAGTTCACAACACCTTACACTCCTCAGCAAAACAGGGTTGCGAAAGGAAAAATAGAACCCTCATGGAGTGTGCCCATAATATGTTGAAAGGTAAGAATCTGACCAATGGTTTTTGGGCAGAAGCTGTAAACACTACAGTGTATCTTAAGAATAGGAGTCCTACTAAGTGTTTGGATTATAAAACTCCTTTCAAAGCATTGTTTGGCTTCAAGCCTGCAGTAAGTCATCTTAGAGTCTTTGGATGTAAGGCTTTTGCTCATGTCCCTAAAGAAGATAAGAATAAGTTAGATTCAAAAGACATTAAGTGCTCATGTCCCAAAAGAAGATAGGAAGAAGTTAGATTCAAAAGCCATTAAGTGTACTTTTGTTGGATACTGTAGTGAGTTTAAGGCTTATAAGTTGTTTAATCCTTCTACTCATAAGGTGTTTGCAAGCAGAGATGTGGTATTCCATGAACAGGTAGATGATGGGAACCTTGTTCGGAGTGATGAAGAATGGCATGTACCTTTACTATTAGAAGAAGGTGATGAAACATGGGCCGGTGAGCAACAAAAGCAACAGGAGAAAGAAGAAGTGGCTAATCAAATCAGGTTTGAAACCAGTCTGCAGAGGGGAGATCAAAACAGGTTTGAAGCCACTCCACCACTCAGAAGATCAAGCAGGCAGATACAATTGCCAGCCAGATACAAGGATCATGTGCTCATTACTGGTATGTTGAACATTGTTGAACCTTCTAATTTTAATGAAGATAGTCAAAGTAATGAATGGAGGGAAGAAATACAGGACAAATATGAATCTATCATTTCAAATAATACCTGGGATTTAGTTCAGCTCCCTAAAGGAAAACAACCCATAGGGTGTAGAAGTCTATAAAAATTAAAGTTTAAATCAGACGGATCTATAGATAAATAGAAATCTAGTCTAGTCGCAAAGGGGTATTCCCAAAAAGAAGGTATAGATTACGAGGAAACCTAAAAACAATTAGAATGATCATTTCACTAGCTATTAAAAACCACTAGAAAATTCACTAGCTGGATGTAAAGTCTGCTTTGCTAAATGGAGATCTGAAAGAGGAAGTATATCTAATGCAACCAGAGGGATTTTCCAAGAAAGGGGAAGAGCATTTAGTTTGCAAATTAAAGAAGGCTTTATATGGACTAAAACAGGCTCCCAGATCCTAGTATGACAAAATAGATTCATTCTTTCTTAAGCATGGGTATATCAGGAGCAAAAATGATCCTAACTTGTATACTAAGTATAATGATGAGGGTGTTAGAAAATTATATATTACAGAGCAATGGAACACATAAAATATTGCAGAAATATAAACACAGAAAATGCATAAAACGAGAGAGACACAGATATATGTGGTTCACCTAGTTTTGGCTACATCCACGGAGAAACAGCCAGTCCTTCCTTTTATATTATCCAGCAAACTGAAGAAATACAACGTATAGCAGATCTGCTATAATTCTCTCTTCGCTCTCAATATCCTCTCTCTTCCTCACTCAGAATATAGATCTACATAGATGCAATACAATTCCCTCATATATAGCGACGGTTGCCTTCTAGGGCAAGAAACCCTAAATTAAACATAACTTCTACCGTCAAATCTCCGCCTAATGAACGACCTAGATTGACTATGAAATTACAACATTTTACAAGGCGGTTTTACATCTATTCTTAGCTTCGGGGACACTACCCCCTGGCAGGGGGGCTCCCAAAAGGTTGCAGCCGGCCCCCCTGGACCCCCCCTGCAATGAATATTTTACGAGCGGCGTTGCCACCCCATTTCAAGCTGGGTTCCAATGCGGTGATACCTTTGAATATAGAAGATAATTAGGCTCCATAGCCAACAATCTCCCACTTGGAGACTGATTATAGCAACTCCATCGTTGCTTCATTTTTTGGAAAATGACTCCACTTTGGACTTGGTTGTTTCTCATCTTCTTCATCATACTTGAAGACCAATCGAAATTGAGCAGATTCTCAGTTTCTCCTTGGTTACAAATTTTGTTAACATATCTCTAGGATTCTGGCTAGTGTGTATCTTTTCCAGCTTCAACTGTCCATCTTCCAATGCTGACCGTATGAAATGGTACTTGAGCTATATATGCTTAGCCTTGGAATGAAATGCAGAGTTCTTTGCAAGATGTATGGCACTCTGGTTGTCACTGTATAACCTGCCCAACTCCTGCTTCTTACCCAATTCATCCAGAAACCTTTGTAACCAAATCATTTCTTTACCAACCTTTGTATCAGCAACACACGCTGCTTCTGTTGTTGAGAGTGCAACAACACTTCGTAGTTTTGAGACCCAACTGACAGTTGTTCCACCTACAGTAAACACATACCCTATTGTGCTCCTCCTGTTATCTCTATCACCCGCCATATCTGCATCAACATATCCCTGTAGAGCAATGTTTGAACCACCAAAGCATAATGCTTGATTTGTGGTACCTCTCAAATACCTGGGAATCCACTTCACCGCCATCCCATGTTCTTTTCCTGGATTATTCATGTACCTGCTTACAACTCCCACTGCATGTGCAATATCAGGCCTTGTGCAGACCATTGCATACATTAGGCTTCCAACTGCTGATGCATATGGAACTTTAGACATATGAGCCATTTCTTCCTGAGCCTTGGGACACTCCTCCTTACTTAATTTGAAATGGCTATCCAAAGGTATACTAACTAGTTTTTCATTTTGCATATTAAACCTTTTCAACACCTTTTCTATGTACTCACTTTGAGACAATGTTAATTTGTGATTCTTCTTGTCTCTAGTTATTCTCATACCAAGGATTTGTTTTGCAACACCCAAATCTTTCATTGCAAATGACTTTGCCAATTTTCTTTTGAGCGCATTTATTTCCTGCATGTTAGAACCTGCAACAAGCATGTCATCTACATACAATAACAATATAATATAGTTGCCATCATTTTGCCTTTTGAGATAAACACAATGATCAGAGTGACATCTAGTATAACCTTGTTCAGACATAAACTAGTCAAATTTTAGATACCACTGCCTTGGAGCTTGTTTTAAGCCATACAAGCTCTTCTTCAACCTACACACTAGTTTCTCCTTCCCTTTTACCTCATATCCTTGTGGCTACTGCATATATATCTCTTCCTCCAAATCCCCATGGAGAAAGACTGTTTTTACATCTAACTGCTCAAGATGCAAATCTTCAGCTGCTACTAGACTTAAAATAGTTCTGGTTGAAGTCATTTTAACAACAGGAGAAAATATTTCATCAAAGTCTATACCCTTGTTCTTTGCAAACCCTTTCACCACAAGTCTAGCTTTATACCTTTTTCTACCTCCATCTTCTTCCTTCAACTTGTAAACCCATTGATTCTGCAATGTTGTTTTACCTGTAGGCAACCTAACTAAGTCCCAAGTCTGGTTATGTGCTAAGGAGTCCATCTCTTCTTTCATGGCTTGCTCCCACTTCTTCCTGGTTTCTACCTGCACTGCTTCTTCATAAAATTCTGGTTCACCAGAATCAGTCAACAATACATAATAGAATAAAAGAGAGTATCGTTCAGGGGGTCTACTTATCCTGGTAGATCTTCTAACACCACTTTCAAGTGTTTGAGGTGCTTGTTCCTGTTGTGGTTATTGTTTTGGTTGTTGATCATTATGATTTTCAGGCACCATCACTTTTTCTGTGATCTCGTCAAGCATTGTGTATTCTCTGTTTTATTTTTCCTGTTTATTTTCCTGCAGCTGATCCTTATACAAAACCTTTTCATTGAATATGAAATCTCTGCTCCTAATGATTTTGTGTTTTTCATAATCATAAAATAGATAACCAAAATCATTAACACCATATCCAATAAAGGTACATTTCTTTGATTTTGCCTCAAGATTTGTTTTATTTTCTTTATTAATGTGGACAGAGGCTTCACAACCAAAATTATTTAAAAAAGAGTAGTTTATCTTTTTACAAGGATATGAGGTAAAAGAGATATATATGCAGCTGAAGATTTTCATCTTGAGCAGTTAGATGTAAAATTGCCTTGTAAAATGTTTTAATTTCATAGTCAATCTGGGCCGTTCATTAGGCAGAGATCTAACGGTAGAAGTTATGTTTAATTTAGGGTTTTTTGCCCTAGAAGGTAACCCCTCGCTATATATGAGGGAATTGTATTGTTCCTATGTAGATCAGTATTCTAAGTGACGAAGAGAGAGGAGATTGAGAGTGAAGAGGGAATTACAGTAGATCTGTTGTAGGTTGTATCTATTCAGTTTGCTAGATAATATAAAAGGAAGCACTGGTTGTTTCTCCCTGGACGTAGCCCAAACTGGGTGAACCACATATATCTGTGTCTCTCTTGTTTTATGCATGTTCTGTGTTTATATTTCTGCAATATTTTAGGTGTTCCATTGCTCTGTAATATATAATTTTCTAACAACTGGTATGAGAGCCAAAGGTTTATTTGGTTGATAAACTCGCAGGAGAGAAGGGTTCCTAGTTCGAGTGGGAGCAATGGGGAAGATGGTAGGTTTAGGTTCAAAAAATTCAACGGCCAAAACTACCAGTGGTGGAAGATGGAGATGGAAGATTATTTGTACCAGAGAGATCTGTACCAACCATTGAGTGGAAAGACAAAAAAGCCAATGAGTATGATAGACACAGAATGGGATATTCTCGACAAAAAAGCACTTGAAACAATACGACTGTGCCTAGCGCTGTCGGTAGTGTTTAATATTTCAAAGGAAATGACAACAGAGGGTTTAATGTCGACATTGGCCAAACTATATGAAAAACCCTCAGCCTCAAATAAGGTATTTCTTATTAAGCATTTATTTAATATGAAGATGTCAGAAGGTGGATCTGTTGCTGATCATTTAAATGAGTTTAATACAGTTACCAGTCAGTTAATTTCTGTAGGGGTAACTTTTGATGATGAAATTAGGGCTCTGTTATTTCTGTGCTCATTGCCAGAAAGTTGGAATGGTTTAGTTATGTCCATTAGTAACTCTGTCTCTGGATCTAGTGCTTTAAAGTTTGATGATGTTTTCGGTGCAATCCTTAGCGAGGAAATGCAACGGAAAAGCTTCGGTGAGACATCAGGTAATTCTTTGACTATAGAGACTAGAGGAAGAAAAATGGAAAGAGGAAAGAGCCCTAGATATCGCAGTAAGTCAAGAAAAGGCAGATCCAAGTCCAGATCGGGGATAGTGTGCTGGAAATGCAGGAAGAAAGGACACCTGAAGAAAGACTGAAAGTCTTGAAAGGGAAAAGAAGGAGACGTGCAGCAAGATTCAGGGGCCTCATTCCATGCCACACTTGATAGGAAACATTTTTATGATTATGTTCAAGGAGACTTTGGACATGTTCGATTGGGTGATGATAAACCATGTAAAATCATTGGAATGTGTACAGTTTTCATAAAACATAAAAATGGAAATTAGTGGCTATTGAAGGAGGTAAGGCATGTTCTAGATCTGAAGAAAAATCTGATTTCAACAGGGCAATTGGGAGGTGAAGGTTGCGTAACTATTTTCACAGATAAAACCTGGAAGGTCACTAAGGGATCCCTGGTAATAACAAAAGGAGAAAAGGTTAGTACATTGTATTTATATGATATTTCTAATTTTGTTAATGCTTTAACCTCTACAGGAGAAGATATGTCATTGTGGCATCATAGGTTCAGGCACATGAGTGAGAAGGGGATGCAGATTCTTCACTAAAGAAATTTGTTGCCAGGTTTGAAGCATGTTGATTTAAAATTCTGTGAGAATTGTGTTTATGGAAAACAAAAGAGAGTCAGATTCCTCGGAGTTGGGAAATAAAAGAAGATCAAAAAATTAGAGCTTGTGCATACAGATGTATGGGGACCTGCTCAGGTATCATCTCTTGGTGGCTCTTGTTATTATGTTACTTTTATTGATGATGCAACCAGAAAAACCTGGATTTATTGTATTCGAAATAAATTTGATGTATTTGATACTTTCAAGAAATGGAAAGCTTTGGTTGAAAATGAGACAGGAAAAACATTGAAGTGTCTCAGATCAGAAAATGGAGGTGAATATTGCAACAAAGAGTTTGATAGGTACTGTTCAGAGAATGGAATTCGTAGAGAGAAGACAGTTCTAGGAACACTACAACAAAATGGTGTGTCAGAAAGGATGAACAGGACAATCATGGAGCGTGCAAGGTGCATGATATTGCATGCAAGATTTCCTTTACAATTTTGGGCAGATGCTGTAGATACTGTTGTTTATCTAATAAACAGAGGGCCTTCAAATTCCTTGGATGGTGGTATTCCAGAGGAGGCATGGACAATTAAAAAGGTAAACTAATCTTTCTTAAAGACTTTTGGTTGTGAAGCCTTTGTCCACATTAATAAAGAAAATGGAACAAAGCTTGAGGCAAAATCAAAGAAATGTACCTTTATTGGATATGGTGTTAATGATTTTGGTTATCGCTTTTATGATTATGAAAACCACGAAAGCATTAGGAGCAGAGATGTCATATTCAATGAAAAGGTTTTGTATAAGGATCAGCTGCAGGAAAAGAAACAGGAAAAAGAAAATAGAGAATACACAGTGCTTGACGAGATCACAGAAAAAGTGATGGTGCCTGAAAATCATAATGATCAACAGCCAGAACAATAACCACAACAGAGGGGCGGATTGTATTGATTTTTTCCTATGTGGATAATCTGATTATGACAAGAAATGTAGACAAACTCATTGAATAAATCAAGCAGATGTTATCACAGATGTTTGAAATGAAAGACCTAGGAGAACTGCATTACTGTTTGGGCTTAAAAGTCTAGAGAGATTCAGGCTAGACTTTCTTGTCCCAAGGTAAGTATGTCAAGAGTTTGTTGAACAATTTTAAGATGGATTAGTGTAAGGCTGCATTTGTACCTCTATAGCAAAACAACAAATTATAGGTTAATGATGGTTCGAAAGAGGTAGATGCAATGTTTTACAGAAAGTTGGTTATGATGATGAGAGGCGAATTGTATTTATTTCTTTGTATGTAGATGATCTGATTATGATAGGAAATGTTGACAAACTCATTGAATAAATCAAGCAGCGGTTATCACAGATGTTTAAAATGAAAGACCTTAGAGAACTGCATTATTGTTTGGGCTTAGAAGTCTAGAGAGATTCAAGCCAGACTTTCTTGTCCCAAGGTAAGTATGTCAAGAGTTTGTTGAACAAGTTTAAAATGTATCAGTATAAGGCTTCATTTGTACCACTATAGTAGAAAAACAAATTACAGGTTAATGATGGTTCGAAAGAGGCAGATGCAACGTTGTACAAAAATCTGGTTGGGAGTCTCATCTATTTGACTACAACTAGGCCTGATCTGGCTTATGTAGTCAATGTATTGAGCCAGTATATGTATCAGCCTCATGAGAACCGTTAGGTTGCAGGAAAAGGAGTGCTAAGGTATCTACAAGGAACCTTAGATTTTGGAATTTTATATTCTGATTCATTTGATGTTGGACTAGCAGGATTTACAGAGTTTGACTGGGCGGGAAATTTGGGTGATCGAAGATCCATTATAGGATACGCCTTCAACATTGAATCTGGGGTCATTTAATGGTGCAGTAAAAAGCAGTTTGATTATGAAGACTTCTCCAAGATGCAGGAGAAGAGAAAACAGAAGCCACGGTTATCAAATGTGATAATCAAGGTTCTATCAAACTTTCTTATAATTCAATGTTCCATAAAAACGCCAAGTACATAGATACACAATTTCATTTTGTCAGGGAAAAGGTGCAGTCAAAGGAAATATGTGTTGAATACTGTAATTCATGTGATAATGTAGCTGATATATTTACTAAGCCTCTTGGTAGAATCAAGTTTGAATTGTTTAGGGAAATGTTAGGAATACTTGTGAACCCCTTTCTCCATTAAGGGGGAGTGTTGAAGATAATGGAGAATATGTAAATCTGGAGAGATTTGGTTCACTAGAGCCTTAGATTAGGAATTAGTTCCTACTTCTTAGGCAGTTGTTCTAACTTCCCTAGATGTGTGAACACTATATATATTTTTTATTGTAAGATGATTGATGTAGAGCGTTCTACTAGAGGCAGTCTCCAGGTGGAGCTCCTCACCTGTGAGTTGTCCAATTCATCAATAAAGTTGATTCTTTGGTTTTTCAACATAGTATTGGGTCTTGTGGTACCATCCAATTATGTGTAGTGCATAACGTCGAGATCTTCTGGAGTGAACCTCGTGGATTTTAGTGGTAGTGTTGTGGAATTGCAAATTGGCTACATTGTGGATCTACATTTTGGCTTGTGAAGTTTGTGCTGAGTTGTATTTGAGGAGATCGAGCCAATTTGTAGCATAGTGGAAGCGTTTTGAGTGATTTGTCGAGCCACTGTTTATACAAGGTAGACTGGCACAAATTACTCATGGGAAAAAGTGCACTGACAATGATAAACTTATGAAATTGTAGCGTTTTGAAATACAATGCCCCCAACTAGTATCAAGAAGTGCCTTGGTAGTGGAGCATTGACCATATTTTTTTTCCAAACAAGCTCCCACTGGGAGTTTATTTTTTAGGACTCTTTGGTACATATGGGGATATTTGTATTCAAAATTTAATTGAGTTTTTTTTAAGCTATTAAAAGAAGTGAGCCTTACTATCTCTATTTAAATTTTCTTTGAAAATATATATTTGGAGAAATTAGTGGTGCTTGTGAAGGGCAAAGCAGGACACTGTTGAAAATTAGGATTTTTCAGTCAAAATGACGAATTCCTTTGCAGAAACATATTTGAACGAGGCCAATAAATTGGATCCAACTATGTTAACTGGAAATTCAAGCTGCAAATACTACTGTAAGGCTATGGACTTTGGACCATCACAAAGGGAGAAGAAGCAAAACATGTTGTGGGTGTGACAACTGCATAGATTCAATACTCAGAGAAGCAGGAAAGGAAAGCAAAGGTATTTTTAAGGATGCATGTTAAAGATAACACATTCATGATTGCAAGACATATAGTGAAACCTGGACTACACTTAAGGATTTATATGAAACCAAAAATACAAATCGAGCCCTTTTCCTGAAAAGTAAGCTCCTTTATATTAAAATGGAAGAAAATGAATCTGTTAGTGCATTTGCTTCAAGAATTAAATATTTGAAAGATAAGATGGGAGACATAGGATAATCAATACCTAGTATTGGTCTCAATGTGACAATCCCATTAAATGGAATGACAAATGACTATCAGATGTTTATTACAGGCCTTACAACAAGGGAGAAAGCTCCCACTTTTGAGGATTTGACATGTATATTGATGCAGGAAGAAGAGAGGCGAAAGAATTTGAAGCCTCAGAATCTACACTTAGTACTTATGGCAAAGAAGAAATTATTCAAAGGAAAACAAAGAGAAGGAAGTAAAGGTGGAGGTCCATTTCAGAGAAGCCCATCTCTAAAGCCAAATCAAAATATGACACATGTTAGAAATGATTCTAATTTTTTTATTTTTTTTGTGTGGTAGAAGTGCACATCTTTCCAAAGATTGCTACGAGAAGAAAAGTGATGAAGCGATGCATAAACACATAAGAAATTTAGGACATTTTACAAGAGAAGTCCTGAATTCTGATCTTAAGAATCTGTTGAAGCCCCGAAAATTGGGTCGACAACAAGGGGGATACCTGCCCGGTCCGGACCTTGGTTGGCATCTCCTTATCCGTTTGGTATAGCGGGTCCAACTGGGGATAATGGGACCAGTTTCCCAATCTATGAGTGTGTGTGTGTAGAATTGGATGTTGCTGATCTAACAATTCCTATCTAAGCTATTCTAGTTCAAACTATAATCTAATTCTATGATATTGTAATCTAATAAACAACACATATAAATCTATGCTAACCCGGGATGTAATTCTTCTATTATGCGATCTAAAGAGATTTCAAATAACAACTAGTAATAAAGATCATTCAACGATTATAAGAAAGGAAATCAATAAAGATGAACCACTTCGCATAAAAAGTTAGACGAAACAATTGTGAACAACATATCACATAATGAGCTATTCATGCATTAAACATAAATAAATAGCTACCACCATACAAAAGTTCCAAATGATAACTCAAGCATTCATGCAATAATACATAAACAACTAAAAACTGTATATCACTTTAACATATAAGCAGAAATGGTCAAAAGATAAAAGTACCATTTATGACTAGTCCTACTCATAAGCTTCAAGCAACAATGATTTATCTCTCCTTGCTCTAACATCTACTAAGAGTACAAAAGTGCAACATCAGTAGCAGATATCAAATGCAAACATCAACAAATCTTGATCCATTCATTCACCAAAACCTCCTCTAAGGGTGCAAAAGTGCATGTTCTGAGGACAAGTTTTTGATAAATTTCTGGACCCTTCTCTAAATGCATGAGAAGGGTTTAAATACTACTAACTAAATAACTTAATTACACAGATTCAGGATACGGTTTAAATGACCGCCCTTTTTATAAGAAAAACTATTTCTAAAAATTAATCTAATATCTAACTATTTCTGCATTTGCTCCTTAATGTTGCGAGCATTCAATATTTGCTTGGGTAGAGTCGGCTGACTGTCTTCTGCTTTCGGTTGAGCTAAGCAAACAGAAATGGTAAGATCTGGCACCATTTTTTCAGCAAAATAGATGATATACTCGAGAGTTATCCTCTGGCTATGTGGATTTACTGTGTATGCCCAGTAATAATCCAAGTTCCACTTGGTTAATCCTCGAATTGCTTCTGCCTTTGCTTTCTTGCGTTTTCTGAGCTTACGAGTGACTTAGCAGTTAGAGACTTTGCTTTTTGAGCAATTTTCTCAGTGATGTGCGATTAGCGCTAGGCGCTAATCACGCATCGGAAATTGCCTCCGTTCTTTGATCCGGGCCTTTCTGATGCGTTTTTCGCCTTTAGCGCCTTTTCCTTCACCGGGTATAAGCTTCAAAATTTTGTAAACATATTGCTTTCGTGAGCTTCTGACCTTGAGTGTTAAACCGCCTGTTGATATCAGCACTGTTCAACCACTCATTCAACCATGGCTGTGAATGAAAGATCTGTAATGGATAGCTCAGCAGTGTTCTACGAATCTGTGGCTCTGTTGCATGCGATATCCGTTCATGAGGGCATATTTTCCCTGTTTCTGAGCATTTGGAGCTTTACCCTTTCCCCCATGGCTTCCCGCACATTGCTTCATGTTACTTCTATTTTTCGTTCCTGCAGTTCACACATGAGGAGAGAGTAATGATAATAAAAATCAACAAGAAAGCTCTAAGCTCTACAGATGTACAAAAACATGCCACCTGACGTGAACTGACTCTTCGAAAAACACAAAACCGTCTTTCATCAACACTTGGCGTATCGTTCATTAATTATCATTAAAGTGCGTATCCAATTTTTGGTTTATGGATAGCTTTTCTTGAATGTTGAGCCGGGGAAAATATGCGATGGAAAGTTTCTGCGATCCGCATCGCATCATCAAAATGTCGCATTATCGCATTTTCATTAAGATGTGTTATCACAGGGTCACTCGATTGCGCTTATCGCAGAATCGCAGATCGCAATATCGCGCGATCGCAATATCGCGCGATCGCAAGATCGCAGATCGCAGTATCGCAGTATCGCGCTATCGCAAGATTGTGGATTGCTATAATCGTTAAATGGTTATATGTTTTTTTTTATGTGACATTGCAATATGCGATATCGCATATCGGATATCGGTGATTTTTTTAAGGTTTTCCAATGTGAGTGTTTCTTAATGGTTGCGATGCAATGGAATTCGTGTCGCACTCTCACAGTTTATCATTTTACTCATAAGGAAATGCCCTGTCAGTCTTTGCGCGATGCGATGTTTTCTTAAGGAGTAAACTACATGAGTTTTAATTGAATTTTTTGAATTTTTACTAAGGGTCCGCACTTACCTAGTGTTATTGCTAATACTATATAAGGAGGGGGGTTGTTGATGGCCACAACAATTGGTGATTCACTTGGAAGAACCAGTTATCTCTGTTTTTCTATTGAATTTTCAAACTTCCAAAACAGAAAATTTTTCAGAAAATTAAACTTTGTTATGGAAAGATAAAGTACATTATGCTCTAAACTGTCAAGGATATTTTGTTTCAACCACTTTCTACTCTAATTATTTGCTTCCTCAAGCTAGTCCTTGTATTTACATCAGCCATTACTTGGTCTTGTAAAGATAAAACAAAGTCTCCTCCATAAACCAGTTTTAAATATGCTCATTTGTCGTAGGTAGAGCCTCTGCTGCAAGCAGGCGTTTATAGCCTCGACAGGGTTACCTGTTACCCAGCAATGATCCTGTATCCTACTTAAGGTGATCTACAACTTTCAAAGAAAAATCCATATCAACACTTATTGCTTTGATTTTCTTTTTATTCTTAAAGAACAATGTCTTGGTTTGGTGGCCAAATTATGACACAGTCATTCACTTGATTTATAAATTTTCTGAACAAGCTGGCTCGTGATGAGACCCCTTGTCTTTTGATTACAACAATCTTGAGTCATTGCCTTGTTGTGGTGTACAGTATTGGCAAAGTCAGCAAGTTATAATATCTATGATAATGATAAGTCGGCTCGTGATGAGACCTCTCATTCTTCAAGATAAAGTGTATCCTTGGATTATTCCTCTGAAAGCTGTGATTTCCTTAGCAGGGAGGAAGTCATTGTTTCCTTAAGATAGCTCTGGACGACAATAATAGAGTTTTTGGAAACAGCTATTCTATAGAGAATCTTTATTTTGTTATTGATACCTTTCATTGTATTGAGATAAAACAATTTCTTCACTAAAGGTTGTTGAAACTAGTATCATATCTAGGCTAAAGTTTTTAACTGTATCTGTCAATAATAAAGATCAGCTTTCCAAAAGATTTGCTATTTATACAGGCGAAAAGTTCAAAATCTAAAAGAGAATTGGTGTCTTTTTCCGTAAATTCCTAATGTAACCACTCACAACTGGTTTTATTATGAAAAATAAAAACAACTATTCTACAAAAATAGAAGAATAATCTTCTATGGAAAATATGTCTTGAGAATTTGTCCATTAATAGGCGAAGGATCCCTCTTACCTGCTAAATCCTGTAACACAAATGTTGATGGACCTACGACTTCAACAATCTGAAAAGGACCAAGCCACATACTTTGAAATTTTGTATGTTTGCCCTTTTCTTCATGAGCCTTGTCCCACTTTAAAACTAAATCTCCCATCTGAAAATATTTTCTGGTCATTATGTTTGAATCAAAAGAGGATTTTACTAGTGCTTGATGATGAGCATGTGTTTTCCTAGCTTGTTCTCGTTGCTCTTCTAATTTGATTATTTCCATTTGTCTTAGCTGTAAGGAGGAACTGGGTACTTCATCAATGTATTGTACTAAAGACAAAGAGGGAATGGCTAAGTGAGTCGGAAGAACCACTTCTTTCCCATAAACTAAATTAAAGGCAGAAGTGCCGATAGAGGCTTTTTGCGTTATCCTATCTTCCCATAAAGCATATATCAAAGCCTTGTGCCAATTCTTTTGATTTTGGTCAACTGTTCTTTTAATAATCCTGATTAGGTTTTTATTTGTTGACTCAGCTAACCCATTACCTTGCGGATAGTAATTGGCCGAATATTTAAGTTTGAATCCTCTTTTAAGTGCAAATTCAGTCATTGCATTTCTAGAAAAGTATGATGCATTATCAAACATTAAAGTGGATGGCAAAAAAACCTGGTGATTATAAATTGATCTATGAATTCAATAATATTTTCAGAATTAGCCGTCTTGAGCGGAACTGCTTCTACCCATTTAGTAAAATAATCTGTTGCTGTGAGGATGTATCTATGCTGCTTAGAAGAGTGAGGAACGGTCTCACCTATTATGTCCAAGCCCCACTGACTGAAAGGTTGCTCAATGTTTACCGGCTGTAGTGGTAGGGACGGCTTCTTTTGTCTCCTAGCAGTAGTTTGGCAGACTTGACATCTTCTCACGTAACTGTACGAGTCTTTGAACAACGTGGGCAAGTAATATCCTGCGTGTAAGATTTTATGTGCAGTAGCATCTCCAGCATAGTGTCCGCCTGCTGGCCCATCGTGGAGTTCCTGCAAAACTTTTTCAGCTTCAGCTTTCTCAAGACACCTAAGAAGAACATAATCATAATTTTTTCTAAAAAGAATATTATTTATGAGCTGATATTGTTTGGCTTTCAACCTTAGAGCTCTTTTCTTAGTATGGTCAAGGTGTGAAGGAGCATACCCGTTCTTAAGATAATCAATGATATCAGCATATAGTGATTCTACATTGTTTAGGCTTACCTCACACATTTGTACCTCTTCAAATGGAATCTCAGAAATTTGCGATGCTCCGGCCAGCATTTTGCAGAAGCCTTGACCTCTTACAACGTTTGTTGGTTTGATCTCAATGTCATATTCCTGTAAGGTAGTAACCCAATTGGCCATTTTCTCACCCACATCTTTCTGTACTAGAAGATTCCTTACCACTGGAAACGGTACTATGATCTTAGTATGGGTTTTAAGTAAGAAAGGTCTGAAGTATTTGACCGCTTTGAAAACAGCATAAGCCTGTTTCTCCACGTCTGAATAATTTAGTTCAACACCCTGTAAATTTGAGCTAAAAAACGCAATTGGAGCTTCCGCTTTTTCTTTATTTGCTTGAGTTAGAATCGTAGCATATGACTTATCTGAGGCAAATGTGTATAAAATAAAAGGCTCTGAAAAATTCGGAGTCGCTAAAGATGGAGCATTAATAATAGCTTGCTTGATCAGGTTGAATGCTTCATGTTCATCTTGACCCCATTTAAAATTTGAATTCTTTTTAATCATGGTTTGCAAAGGAGACACGATTCATGAAAAATCTGGAACGAATCTCTTTACAAAATTGATTTGACCAAGGAAAGATTGCATGGATTTTTTGTTATGCGGTAGGGATATTTCAGAAATTTCTTTGATTCTGGCGGGATCAATGTGAATACCGGATTTTGACACTATGAATCCTAGAAGTTTCCCTTCACTTAGTGCGAAAAAATATTTCTTTGGGTTAAGTGAAATTCCATACCTTAAATGTTAGGATATTCCGACACATAGGATATAGTTAAGTTCAACTTGGTCTAGTATAGAGTTAGGTTAGAGTTAGGTAAAGTGTGTTTCTTTACCGTTGTACATTTTGTAACTTACAATCCGACGGTCATGATATGTAGTGATCCGACGGTTCACTCTCACCTCGGTATTACCGACACTTGATCCGTGGCTTGACACCCGATTGGTCCATGAGTTCTATTTAAAGCGCATGGAGGGTCATTGTTCGGGTAATCCGTGCATGAGAGAAGCTTATGTAAATTTTCATTCTTTGATTAATAAATTGCCTATAGTACCCACGTTGGGACAGGCCGTGGACTGTTTCCCTCCTTGCACTCTGAGGGTTTTAACCACGTCAAAAATACTGGTGTATTGATTTGAGATCTGGTTGTGAGCGGTGTCCTTTTGGTATTCTTTCTGTGGAACTTACCCTGTAAATTCCTACATTAAACACCGTTGAAAGATTTGTTTCAGGTCTTTGAGATGGTCGTTTCGCTTCTTCGAGTACACTGTTATATCATCCAAATAAATTACTACAGATTTATTGACTAAACCTTTGAATGCGATATCCATGGCTCTCTGAAATGTGGCACCAGCATTAATCAGACCAAATGGCATCTTCCGATATGCGTATGTGCCCCATTTAGTTCTTAATTTGGTTTTCAACTGATCATCATGATGTACCAACACTTGATTGTATCCTGAAAATCCATCCAAGAAAGACATTAATTCTGAACCCGCCACTGCCTGCAGTATCTGTTCCATAGGTGGTAGAGGAAAATTATCTTTTTGAAAGGCTTTGTTAAGGTTCCGAAAGTCAATGCAAATCCTAATATCTCCGTTTTTCTTTCTAACAGGTACCATATTGGAGACCCATTTGGAATGTCTGACGGGAAAGATTATCCTGGCTTTCAATAACTTATTGAGCTCAGTTTTATCTGATTTTCTACAGTGCGGTGGATCTTTCTCAGCTTTTGTTGGACAGGTTTTTCATTATCGATCATGGGAATAGTATGTTGGATGATAGAAGTTTCGTATGTTTTCAGCTCATCATAATTCCAAGCAAAAACATTTTTATATTGTCTCAAAAGACGAATATATGCTAGTTTCTCTTCAGGGGCTAGGCCGAGGCCTAGATTAATGTTTTGTGGTTTAGCATCGGTCCCTAGGTTTACTAATTCATAGTTCAAGGTTGAACTTTGGAGTTTTGAATTGGTAGACCTCTTAAACCAATCTTTCAAATCGTACAAGTCTTCTAACTTGACCACCGACTTAGGTATAGCATTATTAGTGCTATTTTGTTGCAATTTTCGATCGTGCTAGTCTTCGTCAATTATTTGATTAGAGTAGGATCCTTCAGACGTGAGGAAATTTACGATATCAAGATCGTCATTGAATACTCTCCAATTTGTGATGTTGTCAGGAATGGACGGTCTAAAGATTAATTCTATTGAGAATCTATCTGGACTAAAATCTTCGAATGGAATAAGCTTAGAAGCTACATTAGCCAAAAGGTCTGCACTTGCGTTTTGGAGCCTGAGGATTGAAGAAATATTAAACGCTATGAAATTCTCAGTCAGATCTTGTACTAAGGATTGATAGTGTTTTAAATGACCTGATAAGCAATGTATAGTGTTACGTACCTGTTTAACCACAATCTCAGAGTCTCCAAAAACTTGAAGATACTTGACGTCTAACCCGATTGCTTTGTACAGGCCTTGAACCAAAGCCTCGTATTCTGCTGTATTGTTTGTGCAATCGAATTCGAGTCTGCATGTGAGCATGATCTTATCTCCTTCTGGACTAATCAGAATGCATCCTGCTCCTGCTCCTTCGTTAGATCTAGAACCATCAAAAAATAATTTCCAAAACAAAGATTTATTTACAGGTTTATCTAAAAAATTGATACATTTCGAACTATCAGTTCGAGAAAAATTTTCGACTTGGGACAAAACAGAGTGTTCTAAATAGGGTGACGCATGAGCATTGAAATTGCCGAGGAAAGAATCTACCGAGTAATTGCCAATAATGCTGCTGTTATACGCTACTGGTTCATTTTCTCCCTCTAACTCTGTTACTATGTACTTCTGGTGTAGCTCTCGTTCAACCTTTATTTGATTCGGTTTACCGTTGTAGGGCAGCCACCATGTGCGACCAGTCGGTTGCGAAGTATCCATGGAGTTTTTCTGACCAATCCCTGCTAAAAAGTAAGCCATAGAATTCTGGGATATCGGCAACTAGAATGTCAATAACCTGGCATACCTTCGGGTTAGATGACAATCTTATGGTTACTTGATTTAGTTCACCAATCACTTCGACTTGAGATCGATCTAGCTGAACCATGCGCACTGCGGATTTCTGTGGTTGAACATTTAACTTGGCACATATAGATTTGGGTAAAATATTCGATGAAGCACCGGAATCTACCAAACAATTGTGCACATTCTTATTGAAGATTTCATAAGTAAGGAGAAACGGGGGAGTGTGAGATCTTGATCTTCCTCCAATTAAGGCGATGTCATTTGGATCAATCTTATTGATCGCGTTAGTTGGAGGTCTTCCCATGTTATGGGAAGCTTGAGAAAGTACAGTGACAGAAAAAGGTGCAACTGGCACGGCATGTAATTCTTTCATCATTATCTTCTGTTGATTTTTCAACTTGCTCAGTTCGTAAAGGGTGATATTAGTCCTAGTCTTCTTCATGTCATCAATAATATTGTACTCCATTTCATCCGACACTATCAGTGTTTTAGATGGAATCGTTTCATCTGCTTGGACTGGGCTAGTTTGAGTCACTTTAGATGTCGTTTTCTTTGTTGCAACTTTATCCTTTGTTGTAGAGCTTGCGCTCTTCGGCTTAGGGGTAGTTTGGGGAGGATCAAGCTGATTTTTGCTTCGTGTGCTAATTGGAAATACTTCTTGATATTCTTCTTGTGGGAGGATGAAATCCCACATTCCTTGTAATTCCACAACTTCTTCGTCATCAGTCTGCCCTTCAGTGGCATTTTCCTCTTTCTCTTCCTCGGATTCAGTATTTGAAATGGCATTGGGTGGCTTTGCATCCGTTGAAGGACCTCTTTTAAAAGCTCTGTAGGGCTTTTTCGAAGAAGTTTCTGCTACTTGCTTTTTTATGTCGACCATTTCATTGGACATGGTCTTTAGAACTTTTTGCAATCCTTCGAAATCAAACGGATCTTTTGCTTGTTTCTTCTTGGAGTCTTCCTTGAAGGTGACTTTTTTGGACTTACGTTCCTCTATCGCAGATCTCTTTTCCAGGGCTACTATTCGTTTCTCTACTGCTTTCACCTCTTTCATGTTATCAGCTAAGGTTATTTTATTGGCCCTGTCCATGAAGATTGCTATGTTCGATGGTAGAGCGGTAATATACCATTCACATCGTACCTCTTCGCTGGGATGGGAAGCAGTAGGAATTTTGTTGAAAATTTTGTTGAACCGTAAATTGAAATCCTTGATAGGCTCTCTAGCTTCGGATTTAAGATTGGATAGGTCATTGATTAACGCTGTCGTAGACCTGTCAACACCAAACTTGGTTAGGAATTGGTCCTGGAAGATGTCCCAACTTGTGATGGATTCGGAGGGTAATGAAAAGTACCATGACCCGGCTGTTCCTTGCAGTGTATAAGGAAAAAGCCGAACAACAGCATCTTCATTAGTAACCCCATTGAGATTAATGGAAATCATGAAGTTGTTTATGTGCTCTTTTGCTAGCATGCCTGCCTCGGGATTGAATTTAGGCAGCCATTTCTCAGGATGGGCCGGTATTTGACTCAAGGGTGCAGGCATTAAGACTGCCCCAGGGTTATTCCATGGAGATTGGGCCATTGTTGAACTGCTAACAGAGGAAAGTGCAGAAGATGATCCCTGCGGCTGGGAGGATGAGGATACTACGATTGTAGATGATTGAAGAGGGGTTGTGGGGGTTCTAGTGGACGGATGGACGATGATCTGGAGTGGAGGTGTGGATGGTTGACTTCGCGGTGAAGTAGTTGAGATGGACGATGCTGACAAAAGAGTCTCACTGTCAGACTCTTGCGGTGATTTCCTCGCTCTTTTCCTGGTGGGAAGAGGTAATTCGGTTGGCTGGATGCCAAACTTTTCACTCTTTAGCCTGGTCAGGGGATGAGCAGGGTTGTACTGTGAAGTCACGCTGCCTTGAGATTTATCAGACCTCTGAGGAGAAATGGAAAATCACTGAAGTTTGTGAATCAGGGATTCGACTTCAGGAGGTTCAACGGTAGATTGTTCTGAAATATCAGGGTGTGTAGCAGCGGTTGATACTCGAGCGACTTTTGACTCTGGATTTAAATGTAATGGGGAAGTCGGGGGAGATGATGAGGGCGATTTACTCTCAGAATGGTATTCAGATTTGGATTTACTTGCCATTCATAGTTCAGGCCCTCCTTCTAGTGCCAAATATGTTGAAGCCCCAAAAATCGGGTCGACAATAAGGGGGATACCTGCCCGGTCCGGACCTTGGTTTGCAGCTCCTTATCCGTTTGGTATAGTGGGTCTGACTGGGGATAATGGGACCAGTTTCCCAATCTATGAGTGTGTGTGTGTAGAATTGGATGTTGTCGATCTAACAGTTGCTATCTAAGCTATTCTAGTTCAAACTTTAATCTAATTCTATGCTATTGTAATCTAATAAACATCACATCTAAATCTATGCTAACCCGGGATGTAATTCTTCTATTATGCGATCTAAAGAGATTTCAAATAACAACTGGTAATAAAGATCATTCAGCGATTATGAGAAAGGAAATCAATTAAGATGAACCACTTCGCATAAAAAGTTAGACGAAACAGTTGTGAACAGCATATCGCATAATGAGCTATTCATGCATTAAACATAAATAAATAGCTACCACCGTAGTGCCAAATGATAACTCAAGAATTCATGCAATAATACATAAACAACTAAAAATTGTATATCACTTTAACATATAAGCAGAAATGGTCAAGAGATAAAAGTACTATTTATGAGTAGTCCTACTCATAAGCTTCAAGCAACAATGATTTATCTCTCCTTGCTCTAACATCTACTAAGAGTACAGAAGTGCAACATCAGTAGCAGATATCAAATGCAAACATTAACAAATCTTGATCCATTCATTCACCAAAACCTCCTCTAAGGGTGCAAAAGTGCATGTTCTGAGGACAAGTTTTTGATAAATTTCTGGACCCTTCTCTAAATGCATGAGAAGGGTTTAAATACTACTAACTAAATAACTTAATTACACAGATTCAGGATATGGTTTAAATGACCACCCTTTTTCTAATCAAAACTATTTCTAAAAATTAAATCTAATATCTAACTATTTCTGCATTTTCTCCTTAATGTTACGAGCATTCAATATTTGCCTGGGTAGAGTCGGCTGACTGTCTTCCGCTTTCGGTTGAGCTAAGCAAATAGAAATGGTAAGAGCTGGCACCATTTTTTCAGCAAAATAGATGATATACTCGAGAGTCATCCTCTGGCTATGTGGATTTATTGTGTATGCCCAATAATAATCCAAGTTCCACTTGGTTAATCCTCGAATTGCTTCTGCCTTTGCTTTCTTGCGTTTTCCGAGCTTACGAGTGACTGAGCAGTTAGAGACTTTTCTTTTTGAGCAATTTTCTCAGCGATGCGCGATTAGCGCTAGGCGCTAATTGTGCATTGGAAACTGCCTCTGTTCTTTGATCCGGGCCTTTCTGATGCGTTTTTCGCCTTTAGCGCCTTTTCCTTCACCGGGTATAAGCTTCAAAATTTTGTAAACATACTGCTTTCGTGAGATTCTGACCTTGAACGTTAAACCGCCTGTTGATATCAGCACTGTTCAACCACTCATTCAACCATGGCTGTGAATGAAAGATCTGTAATGGATAGCTCAGCAGCGTTCTGTGAATCTGTGGCTCTGTTGCATGCGATATCCATTCATGAGGGCATCTTTTCCCTGTTTCTGAGCATTTGGAGCTTTACCCTTTTCCCCCATGGCTTCCCGCACATTGCTTCATGTTACTTCTGTTTTTCGTTCCTGCAGTTCACACATGAGGAGAGAGTAATGATAATAAAAATCGACAAGAAAGCTCTAAGCTCTATGGATGTACAAAAACATGCCACCTGACGTGAACTGACTCTTCGAAAAACACAAAACCATCTTTCATCAACACTTGGCGTATCGTTCATTAATTATCATTAAAGCGCGTATCCAATTTTTGGTTTATGGACAGCTTTTCTTGAATGTTGAGCCGGGGAAAATCTGCGATGGAAAGTTTCTGTGATCCGCATCGCAGCATCGCAATGTCGCATTATCACATTTTTCATTAAGATGTGTTATCACAGGGTCGCTCGATTGTGCTTATCGCAGAATAGCAGATCGCAATATCGCGCGATCGCGCGATCGCAGATCGCGGTATCGCAGTATCACACTATCGCAAGATCGTGGATTTCTATAATCGTTAAATGGTTATGTGTTTTTTTTTATGCGATATTGCGATATGCGATATTGCGATATGCGATATCGCATATCGGATATCGGAAATTTTTTTAAGGTTTTCCAATGTGAGTGTTTCTTAATGGTTGCGATGCGATGGAATTCGCGTCGCACTCTCGTAGTTTATCATTTTACTCATAAGGAAATGCCCTATCAGTCTTTGCGCGATGTGATGTTTTCTTAAGGAGTAAAATACATGAGTTTTAATTGAATTTTTTGAATTTTTACTAAGGGTCCCCACTTACCTAGTGTTATTGCTAATACTATATAAGGAGGGGGTTGTTGGTGGCCACAACAGAATCTTAAGTTTTTTGTGCCTAATGTTTCATTCTCTGTTGAAACTGATGATGCCAATGCATGGTTTTTGGAGTCTAGAGCTTTAATCCACATGACATGCAATAAGGAATGGTATGTAAACTTCAAGGAAATAAGAAATGGTGGCAACATTTATCTTAGAGATGATCATGCACATCAGATCAAGGGATATGGAGATATTCCAGTGACTTTACCAAATGGCAGTGTGAGGTGCATTCATAATGTTATGTATGTGCTCGAGATCAAGAAAAATATGATCTATGTGTTTACAATCACAGATTAGAAACTTAAGGTTGAATTCTTCCAAACACACTGCATAGTAAAGGACTTGTTGGATTGCTACAAGCCTGTTGCTTCAGGAGTCAGAGTTGGAGGTCTGTACAAACATGATGTCACCAATAAGAGTCATCAAGAACTGACTTCTACAAGTGTTTCAATAGAAAGCCTTAGGCACCATAGGTATGGTCATATCAATTTTCATGATTTGTTATTGTTGCAGAAAAAAAGAATGGTTGAAGGACTCCCTATGTTAAAGAATGAATATGTTGCTTGTGAAGGTTGTGCATTTGGGAAAATACACAAAGATGAATTCCCCTGTAATTCTAATAGGAGAAGAAGAGATATATTATAACTTGTGCATTTTGATTTTTGTGGACCCATGCAGACTATATCCCTAGGACGTGCTTATTATTTTCTGTTGTTTATTGATGATTGCACAAGGTACACTTGGGTGTACTTCCTTAGGAAAAATGAATGATGTCTTTGAGTATTTCAAAGAATTAAAAAACATGGCAGAGAAGCAAACATGAAATTTCATAAAGATCTTCTATTTAGATCAAGTGGGAGAATATAAATTGGGGAACTTCATCTAATACTATAAGGATTATGGATTAGTGTAGCAATCTATAGAATCCCTACACTCCATAGCAGAACGTTGTTGCAGAAAGGAAAAATAGAACATTAGTGGAGTGTGCTCGGAGTATGATTAAAAGTAAGAATCTCTCAAATGATTTCTACGTAGAGGCCATTAGTATTGTAGTTTATTTAAATAACATAAGTCCAACAAGGTATCTTGATCTCAAGACTCCATTCAAAGCCTTGCATGGATTTAAACTAGCAGTTCATGATTTGAGGATATTTGGGTGTAAGGCCTTTGCACATATTCCAAAGGAAAACAAAAAGAAACTTGGTGTTAAATGTATCAAATGTATTTTTGCAGGATACTGTTCAAAATTTAAAGCATATAAAATGTTTGTTCCATCTACTCACAAAGTATTTGCGAATAGAGATGTAATTTTCCATGAACATGCAAATGAAGGAAACATTAAAAAATAATATGAATGGTGGCACATACTTCTCGAAGTTGAAGATAATAAAGAAGAAGCAGAAAACAATGAGCTTGAGGAAGAATCCAGTGATATGGACATCACCAATAGTTAGAGTTCGCCTAGATGTTGAGAAGTATCTTCAGAGAACAGGGGTGAAGACAATGAAGTGCTAAGGATATCTACTCGATAGATTCGCCTACCTAAAAGGCATAAAGAATATGCCCTAATGAGTAGTGTTATGAATGTCATAGAACCCATGAGTTTCAATGAAGCAATGAAGAAAAGTAATGAAGGAATACTATGAATCTATAACTAAAAACAAAACCTGAGAATTCACTGATTTTACTAAAGGTAAAGAGCTCATAGGATGTAAATGGTTGTACAAACCCAAGTTTAAAGAAAATGGCGGTATAGATAAATATAAATCTAGATTGGTGGAAAAAGGGTACTCACAAAAATAGGGTATTGACTATGCAAAAACATTTGCACTTGTATTTAAACTAAATACTTTTAAATTGTTAATTGCATTGACTACAAAGTACCATTGGAACTTGCACCAATTAGATGTAAAATCTTTTTTTTGATCGTGATTTAAAAGAGGAAGTGTTGACACAACTTGAAGGGTTTGTGAAAAATGGGCAGGAACATTTAGTTTGTAGATTAAAGCAAACTTTGTATGGGCTGAAGCAAACACCTAGGTCATGGTATGAGAAGATATATTCCTTCTTTCTTCAGCAGGGTTTCATGAGGAGTCAAACTGAATCAAATATGTATACCAAATTTGATGCAAAGGGGCACGTAGTACTGATTTCTTTGTATGTTTATCATCTAATTATTACAGGAAATTCAGATAAAATAATAGATGGAATTAAGGTGCAATTGTCACAAGTATTTGAGATGAAATATCTTGGTGAGTTAGATTATTGTCTAGGTCCTGAAGTTTGGAGAGATGTTGGTCAGACTTTTGTTTCTTAGGGTAAGTATGCTAGAGAATTTCTTAAAGAGTTTAAGATGGATTGGTGCAAAGATTATTTTGTTCCAATACAACCGAATGTGAAACTTCACTTTGATGATGGCTTAAAGGAGGTTGATGGTACAATTTACAGACAACTAGTTGGAAGAATGAATTATCTTACTACAACCAGACCTAACATAACATACATTGTAAGTGTGTGAAGTCAGTTTTTGGCAAGACCTCTAGAAATTCATTGGTGAGAAGCGAAAGATGTACTCAAGTATCTTAAAGGAATAATTTATTTTGGTCTTGAGTATACTTATTCATTAGATGTTGAGCTAACCGGTTACTCAAATTCAGATTGGGTTGGAAATCCATATGATAGGAGATCTAGTATAGGTTATGCTTTTAAAATTGGATCCGAGATTGTTTCATGGAGTAGCAAGAAGCATCCAACTATATCATTGTCATCTACTGAGGCAGAATATAAATCTTTATGTGCAACAACTTGTGAAGTTGTTTGGTTCAGGATAGTTCTTCAAGATGTTGGAGAAGAACAAAATATGGCTATAGTGATCAAATTTGACAACCATATCTCGGTCAAGTTGGAAAACAATCCAATTTATTATGCAAGAACAAAGCATGTTGATGCTCAATTTCATTTTGTTAGAGAGAAGATACAATCCAAAGAAATTTTGATTGAATATTGTAATACTTGTGAAAATGTTGTTGATATTTTCACTAAGCTTCTTGGGAAGATAAAATTTGATTTGTTTATGGAGATATTAGGGGTGGAAACAAATCTTTTCGTCATTAAGGGGGGAACTTGAAAATACTATAGAATGGATTTGTTAGGTAGTTTTTTATATTGTTTGTATTTAGGACTTATTTCCTATTTTTTTTGGGATTTATTTTGATCTTCGTATTTGAATGTATCTTTATATGGCTTTATTGATTGTTTGATTAATTTAATGAAGAGTATCCCTGCTAGGTAACCTCGGGGGCTCCATACCTAAGTGTTGTTGGATTCATTCATCATTTTGTTTTCCATTTTTTGAGTATTTAAAATATAAAACTTAATTTTTTTTTTACAGATTTAGAATCTCTCTCCAAATAATAAATATTTATAAATTTTACAATTATTTTAGAATTTTAGAATTGATTTATTTATTTATTTTTTGTAAAAAAACACCCGTAATTTTATTCATCTTAAAAGAATGGAACAAAATTACATTTTTCATATGCTAAAAAGAATTATGAAATATAAGCTTCATGACTTTTGAGCAAAAAGCAAAATCGGAAATAAAATACATAATGAAACATTGAAGTTAAGTGTGATTATAGTCACTTAACTTCTCTTTCTTACCTTTCTTTTTCTGCACTTTCTACCACCCCCCTGTATTTGGAACAACTAGAACCATTTCTAGTTCACAACTTGTAGTCTTCGAAGGGGAATCTTTGTCTAAGCTCGAGCTTATAGAAACATGGGGTCTCTTTGTACCCCCCGTCTCGTCTTCTATTAGGACCTCATTTTCCTTATGTTCTGATGCATGGATCTCTAGTGTTTCAATACCATCCTGCATATGGGATACAAAACTCAGATGAGCCTGTACACCCACTTTTGCTTGGTTTGTTTGGTTCTCCATGATATTTTCTTCATCTTCCTTATATAGGTGGGGATTGAAGTCTGCCATCATTTTTTTTTATGGGTTTGATTCTTTTTCCTTTTTGGTATCTTTTTTGCCTATGGGCATGTGTTTTATAGGTGACCTATTTGAAAGCATGTTCGACATCCGAATGCCATGTTCTCATATTCTAATACTTGGGTCCAATGGAATTTTTTGTGTTTAAGTTGAATGCAAACATGTAGACCTTTGCTGTTATGAAATTCTTGCGAAAGTGAAAATACCTTTCTTTGTTCTTTCTAGATCCATTTTTTAAAATTTTTCCAAGGTGTTTCGAATTTGCTCTATAACCTTGTGGTGCAAGAAGGAGAGGGGGAGAATTGGTAGTCTTACCCATAACGACATAGATGAGACCACCATTTTTGTGGCATTAAAGTCTGGGAACCATAGGATTATAAAGAGCCCAACTCTACTCCAAAAGCAAGGCCCATAATTGAGGACAAACTCTAGATCTTTATGTGTATCAAATTGAACAATAAAAAAACAATTTGGAACATAAATAGATATCATAGTTCGTGGTCCAGAGAAAAAAGATCCACTGGTATAATGCATCAACTTTGGGCCAAAACCCATTAAACTACATATTATAGCCTTTGATTGGAGGGCAAAGAATAGAGAATTTACCTCTAGAAGATTAACCTCCATAGCTAGTGCTTGTTCCTTTTGTTCTATAATGTAAGGTCCCATGTTGAATTGTAGATGATCACTTATTTTATGAGCCTTCCCTTGCATTACATCCTTGAAATAGACATAACCATAAGGATTTCTAAATCCTAAAGCTCCACCATGCAACCTCAGGTTCAAAATAATTGTAGAATTACATGTTATGTAATAGTCTTTTATTTCGGAGGAGTCTTAAAGCACCTTCCCTTTGAATAACATACCCAAAATGTGCAGAGATACCCAACATGTTCTCTATTTGTTGTTTCATATTTTCCGACAAATCCAAGTCCTCACTCTAGAAAAAGTTGGACTTCCCATCTATATTTTTTTTTTGAAAATCTGGGTTGTTTTGTTTTCTTCTTTGAAAATATTTCAAACATGAGAGAAAAAAAAATTGAATGGAAACCCATGAGAAAGAGAGTCGCCCACTTCATGTCCATGGATGCCATAGCCAGAAAGACTGGGTAAGGAGTTTCATCATCTCCATGAGCGGCGAGGCCACAACGGAGGGCACATATATGAAACTCGAACCAAAATAGACAAGCGTTCGGGCCACCTCCCAAAAGGTCTTACCTGCCATAAAAACCCCACATATATGAAACTCGAACGAAAATATACAGGTGTTCGGGCCACCTCCCGAAAGGTCTTACCTGCCATAAAAACCCCATAGTTGTCCAAAAACAACCACTAATACAGACTGACTTATTTCCAAACTGGGATTATTGACAATGGTCTTCTAAATAACATAGACGGGAGGAAAAATTTCAAGACTTAGCCCAACGACATCCATGATGTCCATGACCAATCGACATCTGGGGAAAGGCCATTTCTCACCAAAAGATACCATCCTTTTCCATCGTCTTTGCCTTCGAAGGTGTATATAATCACATCTTAGATGCCATGCACGCCAACACAAAAAGTACCGAGCTCATAGTGATGGGAGAGTAAAAAAATTATAGGTGAGAAAAACCCTAAAGCTCCACATGCAATCCATCTTTTCCAATAATTTAAAATTTAGGGAAAGTTATCTAAAAATTATTTTTTTTATTCTATTTAAGATTCAACAAGTATAACATTTAAGAATATTATTAAAGACATAGCACTATTGAATTTTCAAAAAGAAATATATTAGCATGTTTAATTTTCTATATTTTTATTTAACAATACACTGTAAACAAAGTAACATCTTACATGAGTAATTGTAAACTAAATAATATTTCATTTTTTATTCAACAAATTCAAAGTTTATTTTGTCTTGATATATATATATATTTTTTCTCGTTAATACTATGCTATGCTATTATTTACATTAAAAGGAAAACAGTTACAGCCATGAAGTCATATGCCAGAGGCCGAGGATGGCATTCTGGGCTTACAGTGCTCAAAAACCACCCATACAGGGTCCACACCACTTTGACTGATTACCCACGCAGGGGCCCTATCAAGAAGACAATTCACCCGCGCAGGGGCAGCATCCTTGAGACCAGACACCCACACAGGGGCGCTACCACTGAGATAGATTGCCCACGCAGGGGCTTTAAACCATTGAGGAACAGTGAGGGCAAAAGTAGTCATCCCATTCAGGGGCATGGAAGAGAAAGGGAGAATCTTCATCAAAATCCCTCGCAGGGGCATGGACACACATTGAACAGTAGAATTCTCAAACAAAACAGAGACATTCAAAACATACAGAATGCCATTGTAGCTTACGTAGCGTTTCATAGCAAAACCAGAGCATCGATTGAAGGGAAGAGACTGAGCGAGCGGACGACTAATCGTCCGGCTCCTCTTCATATATCCAACACATACCTTCCGGGGGGGGTGGGGGGGCCAATCGACCTTGGCTTTCTCTGACGAAGGCGCTTCCTGAGTCGTAGGTGGGTCGATGTCTGGCTTTGGGCGGTCTTCTGGCAGTCCCTCAGCGGCCCTGGAGCTCTCAGGCTGATGAAGCTGTGAGCGGGGCTGCTCCCCGACTTCCTCCATCGGTGAGCGGGGCGTTAATACGAGAATTGTCCTGGGAGTTGCTAAAGGAGAAGACCGCGGATCCAAACGCAGGAAGAGGATTAGAGCCCGCATTAGGATTGCCAGACTCCATGAACTGGCTCGACTGTAAAGGATTAGCTTCTGCAACTCGGTGACATAAACAGCGGCAGCAGCGAGAGGAGGCATCAGCGACGGAGGGGCGTGAGGATCCGCCTCTACCAGAGCCTCGACGGCTGATGAGGCGCTGTCGGGGCTTGACCATGATGGCGTTGAAAACCGGAGAGCGGAACAGAGTAGGGAGAAAGGAGAGGGATGTCGAGACACGCCTGTCGCCCACCCTTGCAGACCTGATACCATGTTCAAATGCCAAGGGGGCGCCTTGAACCGAATCTCTGAGGGCTGACGACCATAATCCCGATTCCATAAACTGAGTTCGATCCAATGCATAACATTCCTTACCCTCATCATACTTATGCTCCTCTGCGTCGTCTCGAACCTCGTATGCCATAACTGCACACAGAAACCGTAGCTGAAGCCCGGACAAGGTAATAAATTGCCGTCTCTTCTCTCAACAGCACCCACGCTTGCAATCCCTGACGGCGGATTGCAGTAAATGCCCATCTTATACTTGGTGCCGCCCATGGTGACCAGGTGGCGTTCCAGTCTCCGCGATCGTGTCACCCGCATCCGGGGATTTTGTCTTGATATATTCGAATTTACACGATTTTTGAAATTGATAATCATTATTATTCGAATGGTACATAAATATAGAATCAATAGTTGTAAATAATGGTAATTTGTGAAATTATAAAGATATTATGAAAATCTTACTAGAATTGAAATCTAAAAATAACATGAAGATACCAAAAAAAATAATAGGATTTCTATACTAGATTAGAAAAGTAAGACACTATAATTCAAATACATTAAAAGAAAAGAAAAAATCCAATAATCAAATAAATTTATGTCAATTTAATGTATAAAGAAATACAATTATTTTAATTTAATTAATGATCTAACGTATTTAATATAAGTTAAATTTTATGTTATTACTGCATTAATTTATATGAAAAACAATATTATTAATAATTTTTTTTTTCAAGCTTCTCTGATCCATAATGAATTAAGCAAAGCTTCTAGGTAGAAATCACGTAAGAGAAATTTTTGGCCAGCGGGTTTGGAACCAAAAGAAAGTGGGGTTCACCACCAAATGGTGAACCACACTTGTACAAGCTGGCCAAAAATTTCTTATGTGATTTCTATAGGCTTTGCTTAATATTTATTTTAACAAATTGTAGTGAAATGATAATTATTTTGGGAAGAAAAAGGCTTTGAGTTGAAATTAAAATATATCAATGATGATATAGTTTTTTAAACCTATATACAAAATGTTTTTAAATGACACTTGTTAGAAAATATCTAAGTGTGGAAATGGTTTTGCAGAACATTAAATGTACAAAGTTAGGGATGTGTAAAATAAAGAATGCGTAGAAGAAAGAGTATGTGTGGGAGAATGAGCAGGGATCAACTAACAAAATTTTTCTTATGAACTCATAAAAATGCTTTAACTTATAGAAAAAAATAAATTTAAAACATTAAAATTATAAAAATTTACCATATATAAAGTTATAAAATTATGTATAAGAATATTTATATAAAAGATGACATTTTTATAAGATAATTTATAAATTAAAAAACCCAAATTAATATAATAAAATTAATACAACAAAACGTTAAAAGCTTATTCATTTGAAAACTTGATTAAAATTTTAAATAATAAAAATAATATTTAAAATAACACATTTTAATGAAATAAACATTTAAAATAATATATTTTTAAATATAAGTTTTAAACCAAATATAAAGCTTTTATAGAGAAATATATTGAAAACTTATAATAAGAAAACTTACATAACCCAATTAAAAATAAATTTAAGATTCTAAAATTTAAAATCTAATAAAAATAGTTTACACACAATGAACCGAGGGAACAATTGCGTTAATCTAATGACCTTTGCTAAGGTAGTGTTAAGGGGGGCCTGATAGATCTGCTTGAAGTGAGAGGTGGCTAGGGAGGCCAGGTGAGGGAAGGTATCAACCTCTGCTCCTTGCTCATTTGTCAGTTTCCATATAGTATTAATGACCCTCCTTCCATTAGCAAATTTGTGGAAAAATTTGGAACTATCATCCCCTTCCTTTAGCCATATAGCTCTGCTCCGCAGTCTCCAGGTTTCCTCCTTATCCTTGAGAATGTTTCCTCTTATGACTATTAATTCAATGAGCTTATCCCTGAGCTCATTTGAAGGGAAGGTGCCTCCACTGTTTTCCTCTAGGTTGGTTATCTCCAATTCAATCTCATTTAACCGATTCTCTTTGGCACACCTCTTGTTGTGTGCCCAAATCTTGGATAACTTCTTTAATTCCTTCAGATTGGCCTCGAATCCTTCAGTGATGTTCCCTCCTCTTTCCTGTGGGTGAGCCTTCCAAAAGTCTGTGACAAGGCGGATGTAGGAGTCGTCTTTCAACCATGTAGAGTTGAATTTGAAAAGGGCTCGAGGTTTGCTCATATTGCCATGGATTTCATGGTAAATTGGCAGATGGTTTGAGAGTTCGCCGGATCCCACCCATTAGTGAGAAATTGTTCCTTGATGAGGAAACGGTCCAGTCTCCTAGCAAGACTGTCCTCCCTACTTCTTTTGTTCCTCCATGTTGGGGCTAGTTTGGTAGATGGGATATCAATGAGCTTGTGTAGGTCGAGGAGCTGCTCAAAGAAACCTGCTAAGGGGTCGGCTTGAGCCTGGTGACCCCAAGACTCTGAGTAGCCTAGGGAGAAATTTAGGTCTCCTCCTAGAATGATATTATCAGATTGAAAAATGTTGGCTTCCAAAATCCTTTCCCAGAATTTATCTCTATGATGGCAGGGCTTGTATATATTTATCAATCTAATCTCAGCTCCCAGCTCAGTCGAGTATATGTCGGCCAAGTCACAGGTACTTCCAGGAGGTCGATAACGGTGTTGCGCTGTCCCGAGAGCGACGGAAGCAGAACGATGACTTCAGTTAGCTCCTTGTTGAACGGAAAATAAGCCTCGTTGTTGGTCGCTCTGCCAAAGATGGAGATGCCCTCAGGGGGTCCTCCGAATAATCTATAAGGTCGCTCTCCATTGATGCTCCGGGGGTTACGCTAGTTGCCGCCGTAAACTGGAGTAACCGACACAGGCGAAGACCAAAACCTACAATGCTAATTCGAAAATGATAGCTTCAGTCACTGTTTCGGGAGGTAAGTAGGAAACGAAGAAACAGGGGTCGTCGGTTGGTTACGGACAAGCTGCAATGGAAACGGACCTAGTCTGCTGCTTGGACCCAGGTGTACTATGGAGGGCCTACCCCGTGTCAGGGAGTGGTCGCGCCAACTCTCACCTCGCCATCCTCGATGTGTACTCTAGTTGATATAGAGATTTGTCAATTTTTTTTGGAATCTATTTTAACTTAAAAATAATATTAAAATTATTTTATGATTTAGCATATTAAAATTGTAAAAAATTATAATAATTTATATAGCAAAATTAATAAAGAAAATTTTAAAAATTTATGCATTTGAAAATTTTATTAGAAAATTAAATAATAATAATAAACTGTATTTAAAATAACTTATCCATTTTAACACTGTAAATTTAATAGAAAAACACATAACACAGTTTAACTAGATAAATATTTAAAATAACAAAATTTTAAATGTAAATTTTAAACCAAAAATAATTTTTGCCAAAAAACTTATAATAAGAAACTTACATAATTCTATTAAAAAAAACTTAAGATTCAAAAATTCAAAGTTTAATAAAAATAATTATACTCAATTAAAATATTTGTTACACGGGGTTACAAATTAATAAAAACAATTATTATAAATTAACGTAAAAAGTTAATATATTTAAATTATAAAAATTAAACACATTTGAAAATTTAGAAATTCGTTAGCAATAATATATATATATATATATATATATATATATATATATATTTTCTTTTAATTTTAAAATTATAAACCCAAAACATTTATAAATCTATAATTATTTTTAAAATTTAAAAACCAAAACAGTAAAGAGATTATTAAAAACATAATGGTAAGAGAAAATACATCATCTTTCTTATCAATCTTTTGACCATATATTGCAAATGGCGTAACATCTTATCTAAACAAGGGTGGCAGAGCAGTGGTAGTCCTTGCCACATATGCACTTCATAGAATAATATGCATTTCTTCACATATTTTTGTAGAATAGATATTCATTTCTTAATAACACTCTTGTATCAGGTGGGATTCGGATGTGCGACTGACTCAGCGGGGTGGGTAGGCGGGTAGGCGTCGTTTCAGACTACAATACACAATGTAGTTTTCAAATATTCCATTAAGTGCCCCATTTCATTCGTTTGTATAGATAAAATTGTAGTACAGGTGGAAGTTGCCACGTATAAAATCGACACACATTTAAATACTCCACTGTGTCATTTGGCGAAGCAACGACAATCTGGTGAGTGCTTTGAGCCAGTGGCAATGAAGGCACCAAAGGAGAAGGAAAATGATAGAACAAAAACATGGCAGTTTTTTTTTTACACATTAAAATTTATTACTTAAAATTCAGAAACCTCAATGGGAGGAGAAACGCATAGGAGTTATTGATGAAGAACCTCGTCATTGTTTTACAGCCCAGATAGGATATCTACATAATATTCAGATATATTCCATTACTTAATGACAGGGATTAGGTAGAATTACCAAAATCTAAAAAACAGGAAGAACTTAAATTGGCACAACGCCTCATACAACATTATAACTAGGGACACTTCTAGTGTGGGAAGGTATAAAAACTCTAGATCCGCCATTGATTAATCAGATCAGGCTCTCAATAGACAGATCGACCAAGATCTTGCAGGTCTGATACCCCGGATGGAAAATCGCTATGGCAGATTTACTCTCGAAAGCACAAGAGGCCCTGGCACTGTGTCCAGGCACTTCTGTGACTCCTTTCAGATCCAAATTTCTAAGCCTTCAGGCAGAACCATCTTGCAATGAGTCAGTTCTTCAGATCTGGTGCTGGATCTCAAACTGGATCTAGAACGACGGATTGAGATCCCTTCAGGTCTTTAGAAACTTCTCTTTCAAGGTAAACAACTTGAAGACCTTCTTCCCCTCTCTTCTTACAGCGTTACCAGAAACAGTGCTTTGGTGGTAACCCTTCGTCTTAGAGGAGGTGCAGCGGGACAATCATCCTCTGCTCCTCCCTTCTCATACAAAGATGTTGTACACTTTGAGAACCCCAAATCCCCGGAGGCCCTTAAACCTAAGCCCTTTTTGGTTGACAAGATAGAAGAAGTTCCCTCTGTTGAAATCACCCATGAAGATCTTGCAACCCAACTTCAAGAATTTGCATAAAGAGCCATCATTTGCAGATTTAACGGATTGTGGCCGCGATCTCAAGATCTCTATGCATGGATCCATGCAAACTTGACTCATCATTGTAAGATTAGTTTCTGTTCAAAAGGTTATTTCATTGTTCTATTTGATAACAGTAAGCATTATGAAAAGGCTTTAGAAGAAGGCCCTTGGTTCATGGGAACTGCGGGGCTCTTCTTGACTCCTTGGTTCCTAGATTTTGATCCAGCAACTGCAGTCATTACCAAGACACCTGTATGGATCAGGGTTCCAAATTTACCTGCCCACTTATGGCATACTGTTGTCTATAGAGCTATAGGCAACACCTTGGGCAGTTTCATTATGGGAGATTTCTGGCGGGAAGCCAAAGGTCTCTACTCATATGCCAGAATATGTGTGGAGTTAGATTTGAGCAAAGGACTTCCAGACCAAATCAATCTCAAGATAAACGACTTTGTCTGGACCCAGACACTGGATTACGAAAATACTGCATTCCGTTGCCGCCATTGCCACCAATCAGGGCATTTGCAGAACTCCTGCCCATCTCGCCCGACAAAAAAGAATAAGGATAACCTCTCCAAGCCCAAGTCCAAATGATGGGCTCCCTGCTCTCCGCCTCCAGTCGTGGATTCTGATTCCTCCAGCTCTAAAGATGATGGTAGCGATGCGGACTTGGATCAAGCCCCTCATTCTGTGGTCCCTTCCACCGATGGTCCGGTGCAGACCTCCGATACAACCATCGCTCAGAAACGCGCCCATTTGACCTCCTCCTCTAATTCAGAAAAGGAGGGCTCCCCTGGGGAGATCCCCAATCTTCAGGTGGTTATTGCTCATTCTCCCCAGAACGGTTGGGTCGAAGTCAAAAAAAGGAAAGGGAAAAAGCTTCATGTTGAGGGTTCTACCCAGAAGTCAGTCTTTTTGCTTCCAGCCATAGGTTGTAGCTTCTTGCTTGTTTCACTTCTTCTCGAAAACCGAGGTTGATAGTCCTATCATTTCCGGTTGCCGATTTTCTATCTCTCTTGAATGTATTTTCTTGTACCATATTTTTAATTAATAAAATTAGTCCAATTCAGAGAAAAAAAACAAAAAACAAAAAAACCAAACAGAAAAACATTATAACATTATAACTAGGGACTAACTGGGAATTAGATGCCTTGGTCAATAAGATAGTCACAAAGCCTCTCCATAGTCATATTACATTCTCCTAGAGTTACCGGTTCATCATAAAAGCCAAAGATAAGGGCACAAGTTGTCTTCTTAATGATGACACTTGCAGATCATTTCTTCGCTCTGACAGCTCCAGGTTCACCTTGGATGACCATATACTTTGTTCCTCCAATATAGATACCAATTGGCGCAAGGGATCCAGGCTAAGAAAAATCATTCACTATGGTTGTCACGTCCTCAGGCTGGATCAATGGGAAGCTATAGCTCTGAGCCCAAACTCTGCCATCCTGCCCGATGATGGCCGCCGCGGTGAGCCGATTTTCCCGCCTGATTTCGCACATGAGATGGTCATCAGCGTAAGTCTGCCACGACATCTTCCCTTCTCCAAAAATTTAGCACCATCCCAAAAAGGCAATCTCGACCAAATCCGAGACAATAGAAAAGAAAATTAGGCTCAAGATCGCCCAGGAAAACTGATAACTTGCAGCAAATTACAACGAGTAACCCACGCGATCGAATCTAGTACCATCGAGAAAAATATAGAACCAATAACTAACCATAAAAAAATATGGCAGCTTCTACTTTATGTTGAAAGAAGGAATCGATAAATTGCATATTTAAAGTTTTAAATATGCTTTTCTTGAAATTGAGCGGAGGATTTCTTATATCCTCCGATTATTTCTTGGTTTTGGTAGAGAAATAAGCTGCAGAAGCATATGAAGACGATTTGAACCAGTAGATTTACTGCAAAAATTGCAAAATTTTATTTGATTTAGGTTTATAATAATTTGCACGGCTATTAAAAAGCATATAAAAGGTGCAATTTAAGTATATACCATAGAGACATCAAAGTGCTTCACCACCACTATCGATTGATCGAGAACACAACTATCAATTATTATGGGGGATAGTAAGAAGATGAGCAGAGCTGACGCACCTACTTGTCCCATCCTCCACTCAACCTAGCATGCAGCCGACGCTCGTCTTAATTGATAGAAGACAAAGTGGCACATGCTGTTATCACTTTTGGCTTTTATGGTGAATCGTCCATTATAAGTCACATCAGCAGAAAAATGAGCAGGTTTGACGGACTCACTTTTGTTATGCTAGGCGAGCATAGTCTTGTGCAATCTACAATAGTTTGAAACCATAAAATGCAGCTTATTCCATAACTAAGACAGTGCAATGACAATGAGATTTAGTTACGGCCATGGCGCTCTCGGTTTAATGCAGACAATAAGCCCGAAGGCTGAATCTAGCTACTGTATGGTTACGACCATTGCACTATGGGATTTAATAAAGACAACAAACCCAAATCCGGTCACCTTTAGTTTCAACAGAGGATGAATTCAAACATAAATCAACAAATTTATGGTGTGTTTCAGCTGTGGAGCTAACCCACGAACCAGCTCAATTGAATCCAGTGGCAAAAGTCATAGGAGTAGAGACAGTAGGTCAATTGAATCGAGCTTGACAAGTGTAGATACAATTTTTTTTATTGCATCTAATTGAATCGAGCTTGACAAGTGCTTGACAAGTGTAGATAATATTTTGGTTTTGCATCTAATTAATGTCAAGGAAAAGTTTGCTAAGGTTGAGCTTCAGAGAGCCATTTTTTTGCAGAAACATCCGAGTAAGCAGTGATGGGGCAAACTACAGAGGCAGAAGCTTAAAAGGCAGTTCGCTAAGGAATAGAAGGAAGTTGATCATCCTTAGCAACATCAGTGGTAGAGTTCCCAGACTCGGGAAATTCGGCAGCTTCCTTCGCTCAGCCAGATTCACCAGATTGATAACGAGTGGCTTAACCAGTGGCTTAAGTGCTCTTCATGCAGGTAAGAGTAAACCAGTGCCACTTAAATGCTCTTCATGTAGGTAAGAGTAAACCAGTAGCAGCAGGTGTTGAAGTTCAAATCAAATGTAATTAGATGTTACTATTAATGCTATCTCATGGTGAATTCTCTACGCCCCTTCACCAAGAGGGTGAAATAACCAACGTAGGCAAAGTGGCAGAAAACACCTGTGTAGTAGGGCAGCGGAAGACACAAACTGCAAAGCAACCGAGGTAGGCGGAAAGTAACTATCAAGGCTCAACCGTTTGCAACCGAGGTAGGGGGAAGGTAACTATCAAGCTCAACCCTTTCTGATTCCTTCGTGCATCTTAGTTATACAAAAAAAATATAAAAAAAGAGAAGCATCGCCTGCAAAATCTTACACTCTTTTCTCTGAACAATGTTCAGTTTTTAAATAAGTTATTCGAAGGGAAAGTTGTGGAGGACATGACCATAAACGAGAATTGTATTGAAGTGTCAAGTTATGTGTATTGAAGTTTCAACATGCTAGCTATTGAAGTGTCACCTGCTAGCTATTGAAAAAGCTAGTGAAGTGTCAACCTTCGAGATAAGAAACATCTCGAAAATTTGGATATTAACTTTTCAGTGTATTAAAACTTTTTAATTCCATTAAACTTTGGTATTTCAAAGTTAGGATATTACTCTTTCCTTATTTTTTGAAACTTAAATTACTTAAGATAAATTAAGTTGCCCACACTAAAATAATACCGAGGCAAGTGACGCTGGCTATAAGATCATGCAGTGAAATTGGAAACCATAAATAATACCGAGGCAAGTGACGCTGGCTATAAGATTATGCAGTGAAATTGGAAACCATAAACTTTCATTAAGGAGTAAAATTCACACTAAACGCATCAATTAATAGCTACTCAATGGTTGGGCAAACACTATAGTCCCTGCGCTGCCGTAGGCAGGGACTAATAATTACAAACCGAGTAATAGTTTAATTAACAACTTCACAGTCCACTTCATTATGAATTCACATGGATTCTGAATTCACATAAATCGGGATTGATGCAATACTCAACTTCAGCCGATGACCATAAATTTTATTGCAGAATCATGACATAGAGATATCTCATGGCCGGGTGTATAACTGAAATGGATTTCAAACAAAGTCAATAAATTGACCCTTCCACCGAATCGACAAATATCTCGAACGATGTGTGATTTCTTCTATTAGCAATTGCGAGCTAGATGTGGGAATGAAACGATGTGGGAATCAATTGTTTCAGGTTAAATAATTTATCGTCATATTTAATACTAATATTATTATTTATGTTGTCAAATTAGTAGCAAGGATAATTATTTTTAGCTATTAGTCATAAATGTAGATTGACTCATCACTATTATTCGAGGAAAATCAAGTCACTTGGAATAATTGGTTGGTGGTTAGTAAGGGATAGGGTTTCACTCGTGCTTTTGAGCCATTAACTTGTTTCCTTATATCTGAGAAAAACAAACCCTCAACCAAACATAAACAATTTTAAAGCATAATCCAAACCCATAATTATAAAAAAAATTTATAATAAATTTTGTTTTAATTAAAATTTATCTTTTTATTAAAGTTATTTCAAAGGAAATAATAAATCTCAATAAAAGGAAAAGACAACGTTATTTTTTAAAAATATTCACTTAAAGTGAAAATTAGCAAACATTCATTATCCATTCCTATGTATTTAAAACATCAACTTAAAATATAACATTTAAAAAAATAACATGAATATAAAATATTTACAAAGATGTTTTTAAAATATTTTATTTAAAAATGATAATATTTGAAATTAAAATTTGGAAAAAAATTATAAATGTAAATATATATTTAATTATGTGGATAGGTTTGCTTATTTTAAAATAGGATTTCTAGAATATGATTTAATATCAATAATTATTAAATTAATGATAAGGATTTCACTTGCTTTTGAAATCTTAACTTGGAAATTAGTTATATTATCATATGATTACAAAAATAAGAACCTAACTTGGAATTCGAGCTTGGAAATTAGTTCTATTGTCATATGATTGCAAAAATGAGAACCCAACTTGGAAATTAGTTCTATTATCATATGATTCCAAAAACTAGAACCATGATTAATCATGATTGCTTTGGGTACTCAAAACCTAGTTATAATGTGGGAAAATACTATTAGTGCCATAGTGTCACCATCATTGGAGAAGGAAGGCATGGCCTCAACCTATTTAGTAAAGTAGTCCATTTCTATGTAAATATGTTCTTGTTTTTAGACTAAATTATTTTTAGATGTGATGGTTCAAAAACCATGATGGATTTGAATTAAAGTGAACAATAAAGTATGATGATATAATAAATGAATTTTATGAATAAAAAGAAAATTTGGAAATTACCTCATTCATACCATAGACCATAGTATATTGTACATTGAATATATTTGAATATCATCTTCACTACATTAACATGGATTTCCTTTGGATTTCTTGAAATGTCGCAACTAGCCCTATTGCTTACATAAATTTGGTCTTGAAGCAGATAGATATAACAAGCTTCCAATCATGGATTTGTAAGTTGTTTGAGTTACTATAAGGAAAGAATATTATTTACTCTGTTTATAGTCCATCACCATAGGTGTATACACGCGTTTACAATCATCCATCCCAAACCTTTTAGAGTTTCTTTCAAATACTTAGATTGGGAGATGAAAATACCTTTTTGTGACTGAGAAATTTACAACCCAAGGAATAAATAACGCTCTCTTAGCATGGAAATATCAAACTCATTTTGCATTGCTTTAAAAAATTGATGCCCCATCTGCTCCAAATCACTTCTAAAACTGATGCCATCTACTTACATAACAATGATCAACATATTATCATTTTCACATTTAATGTAAAAATTATTGTCTGTTGTTCTTCTTCTAAATCCTTGTTCATGTAGATTCTTATCCAAGCTAGCATACCATGCTCTAAGGTCTTGCTTCAACCCATACAAATATTTTCTTAGCCTGCACATGTGGTTTTTCTCTTCCCAAAGAAGAAATCATTCTGATTTTTTGATGTATATCTCCTCTTCTAATTCTACCTTAGGAAATGTTGAATTTACATCCATCTGATACACTCTAAATTTCTTATAAGATGCAAATACCAAAAACATTCTTATAGCCTCTAATATAGCTACAAGAGCAAAGGTTTCTTTGATATTTATAACTTCAACTTAGGCATATCCTTTAAAAACTAGCATGGCCTTTTTCCTCACAACTTAACCATCTTCATTTAGCTTGTTTCTGAAAACCCACTTTTTTCCAATGAAATTCGTCTCCTTTGGTCTTAGAACCAATTCTCAAGTGTTGTTTTTCTATATTTTATCCAATTAGTCATTCATTTCTTCTATCCAAACTAGTCCTCGGTTGCCTCATTAAAATTATTGGCCCCTATTTGGGACAACGATGCAAAGTTTGATTGTTTGGGATTGCCTATGAATCTCCTTCTGATCTGCACACCAAGATATTTACTACCAACTATCTGGCTCTTGGGATGTTTCTTCTACACATACTTGGATGAAGTTTTGTACTTCTAAGATGATCTTTTTAAATACTCATCTTCTTCTTCCTCCATCTCTTCAGGTTCTTCAAATTTGTATATAGAATCACCATCCACATCTGGTTTATCCTGAGGCCTAGTTGCATGGTGTACATCTCCATCCACTCTTACATCAATGCATTCTTCAATCCTCTTGGTCCTTTTTTTGTAACACTTGTTACCTTTCCTTCTAATTTCATATATGAGAAAAATGTCTTCATCTGCACGGGGATCAAACTTATCAAGTTTTTTGTTATTCCTCTTGATATAACACTTTCTCCCAAATAATTTAAGGTTCTTTAATGAGGTTCATCTTCCCTTCCAAAACTCATAGGGTGGATTATCATTGTTTGGCTTGAGCTAGGTTCTATTTTCCAAGTAAACAAAAACTTGATGTACCTCTCCCCAAAAGATGTTTGCAACCTTTCCTTCATCCCTCATGGCCCTTTCCATGTCCTAAATGGTTATATTATTTTGTTCTACCACTCCATTCTATTTAGGGGTTCTTGCAATAAAGTACCAGCCTGCTAATCCCGTGCTCTTTGCAGAACTTTTCAAATTTTCTTAATGTGAATACACCTCCTTTGTTTGACCACAAACATTTGATTTTCAAGTCTTTTTCATTCTCAACCTGTGCCTTAAATATTTTAAATCTATTCAAGCATTTCGATTTCTCTTTTAATAGCATGATCCACGTGTCTCTCGTATAATCATGAATGAAAATAATAATTCATCTCTCACCTCTTGGACTTGGTTCCCTGGTTGGGTCATAAATGTATGTATGCACCAGTTCTAGAGGTTTGGATGTGGAATACTCCTTTTTCTTGAAATGAACCCTTGTATGGTTTCCACATTAATATGACTTACACGTTGAACTTTCTAGTTTTTATAATTTCAATAGGCCCCTTACTACCTCTATTTTATTGACCTTCACCAAACTATCAAGGTTAACATGACCATCCTTTTATGCCAAAGTGATTTCTCAGCAAATTTTCTCATATAACACTTTGTCCTAGAATCATTGAAGACATAGACATTGCTAGAAATTCTGATTTCTTTCCCAAGCAATTTTCCATTCTATGGCCTTCTAATTCCATAATCCATGTTTGAAATAACATTGTAGACATTATCATACATATGGATAACACTGAGAAGATTGTATTTGAGGCCATCCACATATAGTACATTCTAAGCTTTAGTCTCCTTATCTAGATTGATTGTTCCCTTCCCTTTGAATTTTATTGGGGCATTGTTCCCAAAATTAAGGCTCCTTTTCAATTTTATTTTAAAAATAGGAACTTACTCTTATCTCCAGGCATGTGCTTGCAACAACCATTTTCCACATACCACTTCTCTTTCTAGTCATGAGAATACATCACAACATCACATTCCTATGTTTCGTTTTTCGTTTGTTTCCATTTATTTTCATTCTTCTAAGGATATGACTGTTTTGACTTCTCTTGTTCAATATTCTTAAAGAGTTTTCTCCTGCACCCACTAGCCTTGTGACGAAAGTTATGATAAGTGTAGCATTCACTCTCACTCAGAAGAGGGAAGAACAAATTTCTTTATGCAACATAGGAACTTTTAGATCTACCAAGTTGAAAGTGATTATAATTATATATATTTTTCATATATTTCAACTTTAATAACATTATGACCAAATTTATGACATATATAGTGATTACCATAAAATAACTTTCGGTACCTATGATAATGCATTTGTTGAGTTCGAGTAGATTTATTAAGATTTCTCTTACTAGATTTTTGGTGAACAAATCTACGTTGAGGTTCTTTTTTTCTGACATAATTGATAGCTCTATGTTTTTCCTTGGAAATTTTCACCTTTCATCCTTACCATTTCTCCATTTAATTGCCTTCGAATAGCTTTGATGTCCTTCATTTTCTAAGGACCTAGAGCTCAATTCTCCTTTTGCAGTCCGCCAATATTCTTTGTACCCAAGACCAACCTTTCTTGCTAATGATCTTTGATAGTTGAGGAGACCATCCAAAGCTTCAGAAACTTCAGTAAATCTGAGATTTAAATCCATCTTGGACTTGATCTTCACAATATTTGTTCTTAGAGATACAACTTTTTCATCCAACTCTTGGCAATTGTTTTCCCACCTAGCTACCTTGTTCATAAGAAGTTGAACTCTTTTATCTTGTCTTCTTCAAGGTGAGTTTTCAAAGAGATTATGTCTTGATCACATGCTTCCAAACTAGTCTTTCGTTGCCTTCTTGACAATTATAGTTTCAAGGCTTCATTTTCATCCTCTAGTCTATGATGACTCTTTTGTTTGTTCTTTAATTTCTGAACTAGAATGTCCTTAAGCTTGAGAGTCTCTTGTAACTTTACTTTCTGAAAGTCATAATATTCATTGTCATAATTATACTTACCTTCTTTAGCTCTCAGAAGTTTCTCTTTCAGTAACTTGTTATTCTTCATGGTCTTCTTCAACTTCTCCCGTGCACTAACTAATCCTTCTTCATAATTTGATTTACCTTCAAACTTAGTTTCAAATTAAAATTCCATGAGTGTGCATTCCTCTCGTTCTCCATAATATGATTCTTCATTTCTTTCCTTAGATGACTCACTATCCTCTTTAGAGTAGAAGCAATTTTCTTTCTGAGCCTTCTTCTTTTGATATTTCTGAGCTTTGTCTTAGCTCTTCTGTTCTTTCTCATTTTCTTGCTTCTCAGTTTTATATGGACATTTAGAAGAAAAGTGTACTACTATTCTACATGCAAAACACTTAAATGGTAGTTCACCTTTGTATTTTCCTGAGCCCCTCTTGAGTTTTCTTACAAACAAATCCATCTCCTCATCTGAGTCACAACTAGAGAAATCTTGGTGTCTTTTATGCTCTTTGTATCTCTTTGAGGATTAAATGATGCTTCCTTTGGATCCAACTTATCTCCTCCAATCCCCATCTCTTAGGAAATGAGGATTCCATGCAATTGAACCATTGTTAGAGTATTCAATTCTATCATGTCTTCTATGGTTGAGATTGTGGCATTAAATCTCATCAAAAGTGATCTTAAGAATTTCTAAAATACTAACCCTTCTTTAATGTCTTCCCCAAGGCTTGTAATCATATTGGTTACTTCATCAATTCTAAGGAAGAATTTAGAAATAAATTCATCATCATTCATCCTTAGGGTTTCAAATTTCATTCTAGAGGTTTGAAGTTTGACCTCTTTTACCTTTTCATCTCCCTCATAGTAGTTCTTGAGTTTTTCCCAGGCTTCTTTGGCTGAATTTCAATGCATCACCTTTACCAACTATAATCACTACAATCAAATTAATTCCTTTGCATTATTGTTGTAAGATCTCCTTTCATCAAGATCTATATGTGGAGTTGTTGGAATTATGTGTCGAGATTATATTGCGGCCCATACATCCACTCTAAGAGACATGATACATGCTTCCATTTTGAATTTGTATAATACGTAATTTACTGCATCAAAGGGTGGAACTCAACTTGAGTATATATCTTGATTTTCTTTATTTTAATTATTACCTATGGATCTACCTTCCAATGGTTAGACTATTCCTGAAGGAACCTACTATAATAACAATTGTTGCGAATTTGAAATAACTAAGAGGGGGGGATGCCTGGTGAATTAGTAATTATAAAATTTTAGGATTGTTTAAACAATATTTCATTAATATGAAAAATTTACACAACATTAATACATTCACATCACATATGTACACAGATATTTAACATGAAAACCCTTCTAGGAGAAAAACTACCAAATATTTTCTTATATTATAATGTAAGTATGAGCACCAACTATGTTTACATCAATATTTGTGAGAAAAAACACATAGGAAGCTCCAACCCCCTCAGATAAGCAAGAACCAACTTGCTTAAGGCACCAACTTCAAATCTATGTAGGCATCAATCCACTTTTTCCAGTCTCATCTACTCTTTCATGGGATTTTCAAACTGAGACATTGGGCACCTCAATTCAATTTCTAGTCAATTCACTACCTTCTTCTTAGTCAGTCCTCCTCTATAGCTCCTTGATCATAACAAGGTTCTCAATCTTCTGCAAGCACACACACTACCTCTATCTGTAGTGTTAAACTTCAAGAATTCACTTGCTATCAAGATCTGTTGCTCTCTATCTATGCTTACTCCAAACATATTCTCAAATGTTTTCTCACTTTTGTAGATACTTCACTACTGTTCTTTTATTTTCATGCATTTTACACACTGCTCAAGATCAGTAGCTTAACTTACTTCTCATTAGGATCGAGAGAGAACTTTAATTACTTCCTACAACTTGAGATTGTACTCCATCATCAACTTACCTCATGTTCAGCCTGTGTGCTTATAGTTATATAATTTTGGTGCTTTATTCTTATCTATAAAGTGTCAAATCTCAATCTCTCCCTTTTTCACCAACCAAAGTCCCTCGCATATCACATTTCCCTTATGAACCACATAGTCCTTTACACAATATCCATCTATTTAAGATTACACCTAGTTGATCATTATCCATCACTTCTAATTATGAGATCATATCCCTTGTTCTCACACTTCTTAGTTGTCTAGCTATGTAACTATTTCTTATTAGCATCACATGCCTAAGTCTAGAATCATGGGCTTATTGCGTCACATCCCTTAGTAAAATAATAGGATTTTTCCATTTGTCCTCCTATCCTTGGTCCATGCTGTCAAGTTGTTTCCACATCATCTACTTTCTCATCATCATCATCCAATGGGAGAGTGACATGTGTCAACTTACTGAGTCATCTCATACAAAAGAGAGATCCTAAAGATCCTTGTTCTACGAAATTTTACTTTATTATCATAAAATAGTTGAGGCAATACATTCTATGTATATTTCCATTCTTGGGAAGAATAACCATCTTCTATATTTTGTTTTGTGGCTCTATCCATCACCATGACATAACACATCCTCTAGCTCCTAGGGTGAGACGTGAAACTTTTATGTCACCTAATGCACTTATCTTCATCTCTTGGGTTTGTCAGCCATGGCGCTGCTCCTTCGCATACCAGTTGTGTCCTTCAACCATGCTCTCAAGGTGATACATGAAGCTTTACATCTGTCAATAGTAAATTTTCCATCTCTCATCCTTTGTCTCCCATGGGCCTTCCAATTTAATTCATGACTTGACTTGCCCAGGGTGACATGTGAATATTTCTAGCATCTAACAAGGAAATTTGTGTGTCTCAATATCTATTAGGGACAATCACCTCCATGCAATCAACATCAACTAGGATCCTAGGGTGTGATGACTTGGTGTTGGTGGAACCATGAGACCCGTGGAACCCTACCATACTTCGAAAAAAATTTATTCCTTGTGTGTTTTTCAAAATACCATATACCATTGCAGTTTGTAGGAGTATCCAAGCTTATATTCTATAGGAAAAGTTCCTTCAACCAATACACCATTAAACCATACATCCACCAACTACAGTCACAATGTTTTTAAGGATTCTTCAATTTTTCTACTACTGTGATGGTTCTCTACCAATCACCTAAACAACTAGCTTGATGTTTCCCTTAACATCAATGACTACACAACATCGATCTCCAAGACCAATAACCGGTTCCAATCAATGAAAACAATGTGTCCAACAATCTCCAATGATGTTTCCAATAATTTTGAAGTATAAAAAAGGGAAATTTCCAATGAAGATCTAACAATTAAGCAAGCAACATTAGTGTGTGAAGGGATTCATTTACCTAAAGTAAATCAAGAAATCATTACAAGCACAGTAAGGGAAAATTAATTCATAACAACTCATTATCAAAATCCTAACCATAAGAGTGGGTATGTTAACCATTCAAGGTATCGACATCAATCAAAGGAAAACAATTAACATATCTCTTGAAGAATATTGATACTATTATTATTAAGTCTCATGATAAAAATTCAATGTGAAAAAATTATAAGCACAATGTTACACATAAGATTGAATTAGGATGGGTATAACCATTTTTCAATTTGACAATTTTGTTCAACACTTGAAAGTTCATATCTTCTTATATCATCAAAATCATAGTTCTAAGAATTGAGAAAGACAAGAAGACATTATAAGACAAGAAAAATATCATGTGTTTCTGTTAATAAGCTTTGAGGACTAAGCTTTTCTAAAGGCGAAGGCAAAGTTATAAACATAAATATATAAATAATAAATAATAATAATTACTATACTGAAGAGGCATGTCCTCGAGGACATGACTATTCGTAAAGGGGCACCTTTCCTACTATATAAATAGGACTCTCATTTGTGAACAAATCATATCACTTGTACTCAAACATTTTATATAAAAATACCATTTATGATATAATGGATATTCTTATATTCCAGATATTCTGAATAATTGTGTGATAATGATCTTTTGTTCATATTGTCTAATATTCTCCTTCACCCTTAATTTCAAATATCTTGAACTTAGAAAATGTAAATGTATCTAAGTCATTAAAATTATATTTTTATTATATCAAACATTTTACTCTGATCTGAAAAGCGATCTCGTGAATTTTATAATTTTTCGTAAATATAATGTAAGGATAACATTAATAGTTTCTTCCTATTTTCACTTCCACTTACAATTCAAAGTACATTAGCCAACATAAATTCATCTTAACCTTATTGACGCTTGCTAGATCCTTATTGACACTTGCTAGATCCATGGTTAAGATCTATATATATATATATATCTATATATATATATATATATATATATATATATATATATATATATATATATATATATATATATATATATATATCTGAAATTTTCATTGAACATTTCGATTGCGTAGACTACATAGCTTAAAATTTCAATTCCAATGAATGTTTGCTAGGTTTCATAAATAATTGACCACACCTAAAAATGACCAAAATATAGAATATTAAAACTACTTGATTTTTTTTTTTGATATGGTTCACGGACTTTGAAGATAAGTGACCACTACGTCCACGGAAATGGTCATAGATAGGTCCACCCGAAGGGATCAGTCTTGTTGGCTCATTTCAAAGCCTAAACCCGAGGGTGTTGAGGAGAATTGACCCCATAGCCTCTTAAAGTGCGGTGCTTATGCAATGGGTACTTGACCAATTGAGCTAACCCTCAGGGTTTAAAACTATTGAAATGTTCTAACCATAAAATTTTAATTTTTTTCATTTATTTTATATAATATATACATTTTTTTAACCATATATAATATATACATAATTAATATTGAGATATTTTATTTATCATCCATATTGAATTTGTTTTTAGGATTATTAATATTTTTTAAATGCCACATATTTATTCTATATTAAGAATTGAGTGAATTACACATCTCACTCTTATTATTCTTATTATAAGAAAGTAATTGATTTTTTTTTATTTTATTTTTTTAATTTAAATAACTTATTCCCTTTGGACAATGAAATATTCTATGATGGTCAATATATCCCTCTTTTTTTGTAGGAGAAAGATTCTATTTTCTTCCAAACTGAGATTTATATGGATATTCTAGTGATGCTAGATTAGTCTTTCACTAGGGAGATTGGACCGTGGCCAAAATTGCATTATTTGTAGAGGCAAGTGAGATCATGCTTTACAAAAATGAGTAGAGAGTATATATACTAAAAAACTAGCTAGTTTGGCATGGAGATAGAATTATCTGATTCAAAACCAAAATAGCCATGAGCATAACAGAACAAATCCTAGGAGTTAGAATGTGTAGTCGCCACTTGAATTAGATGTTCTATGTTGCCAGGCATGCTACTAGCTAGTGGAGGAACTCCCATATGGTGTTCAATATGGTTCATATGTTAATTAATGTTCCAATGGAGGTGATCTAGAGAGTGTAAGATGTGAGTCGTGTGCTTAGAAAGATCTAGCAATTTTTTTCCTAGAAGAAAATTTAGATGCCAATACAAATCAATGGTGTACATGTATTGATTAAACCTGCCATGATTATTCCCAATATCGTGCACCCAATTAGCTAAATCAACCAAAACTTTTGCGTTTGAAAGTTTTTCTCGCTGGGAGGACCCTTCCTTATCCATGTGGGCAAGTTACTCCTATATGGGTCATAGAGTGAGGTCCTAAAACCATTTGTCGGATTCATGAATCCTATGATGTGCATGTGTATGTCCTCAAGAGGCACGCTCTTGATTGTAGGTGAACCCTTGATGAATGGACTATCGATAATGAGGCATGACTCTAAACCAAACACTAATACTAAGAAGGACATGAGAAAAGTTGTATAAGTGGGCGTTGACTTTAGGGAAATATCCACGAAGAGGAGGAGAGGGGACACATAAGAAAGATGGTAGGGAAAATCAAAAGAGGGGAGAGAGAAAACCCACCAGCCAACCACAAGAGAGTAGATAGGGCATGGAGATGGATACGAACAAAACAAAATCCAACAAGGGAGGTTAAAACTAAGAGATGATCAACCAATAACTAAGGAGAAAAGGACAATATCAGATTCTAGTGGAATCGAAGATGGGAATGGAGATTCAGGGGCAAGAAATTCCCAATGATCAAAACAATAGAGAAAGAGCAACCTAAGAATGAATGAACATCGAGACAAAAATTATGTGAAAAAAAATATGCGGACCTAAAGTTATTGGCCCAGGGAACACTACAGGATTTTGACTACCACAAAGGGTGGTATCAACTATGTTGATGCCACTTGCTCCCAACCCTGCCACTTGCTCCCAACCCAACATTCAAACCTACATAGAGATAAGATAATTCTAGAAACAAAAACAACAAGCCTTTACTTTCCAACTAGAAGGGTAAGAGGAGAGTGACCCTATCATGCCAAGGATGCTAAATAATGTGATTGAGGCTCCAACTTTCAAGGACAAGAATAGAAGTTATGACAAGGCCTACATAAATTTCACTTAAGTGAGTCGGTCAGAGCCCCCCATGGAGAGAGATCTGAGTAGATTATGGGGAAAATAACAACAAGGTGAATTGTTTGGTTTTATAATTCGTACATATGTCGTTAATTTCCCACTTGAGGATGGGAATGTCTTGGAAGAGCATATTCTCCTGAAGGTGTCAATGTTGCATGGTCTTGGGATCGAGGATTCGATGTACTACTTGCCTCAAGTGAGGAGTTAATAGCTTGAAATTCATTTATTCAATTTTGGGTGTGTGTTGCCACGTGCCCCAACCACTTGGCTAGGAGGGGCAGTGGCAGCTCGTGCCCTCGCCACCTCCCCCCTCCCACCCATGCTTTCCTTAAAAATACCTCATCCAGGATATCAGTGTGTTTCTTGATCAACTTCCAACATTCATAGTTGAGGTGGGACTTTGGAAAGAGATTTCAAGGTGATGAGAGTGTAGCTAGAGAATCCAAACATTCATTGTTTGCCAATAAATTTGCCACTTTATTTCTTGTGGGTCGAACATGGGAGGAGATGGTGATGGAAGTGTGGCCCATGAGGGTTGAGGAGTTGTGTATGAGTTCTTAGAGCGTCTAAATTCTAGATAATCATTCTATAGGAGTGTTATTCTTTATTTTTATGATCATGTTGATGATGATTTTAGAATCACCCTCCACAAAGAGTTTAGAGTAACCCAAAGATTTTGCAATTTCCAGCCTAGTGACCAAGCCAGTGAGCTTTGTTGCATTATTTTTGTTCATACCCATAGAATTTGAATAAAGATAGAGAGGAGTGCCATGGTGATCTTTCATGACGCCTCCAAATCTAGATGCCAAGGCATGGCTAGTATATCCCTCTTATTATTCTTATTATAGAGTAATTGATTGTTTTTTTTATAATTTCAATAACTTCTTCCCCTTGGGCATTGAGATATTTTATGATGGTTTATATATATATAACTCTCTCTCTTGAAATAAATTAGTTGTTCTGAAAAATTAAAATAGTTTATTTAAATCGTGTACTAAAATATTTTTACTACAACTCCTTCATATTGAGTTGTAGTATCAATTGAGTGAGCATTGATATTGGATTGAAATATACAAACCAACATTGATGTTTTATAATATTTTTAATTCATTTTTTCTTTTATATTTAGAGAATAATTTATTTATTTTTAAAGGAAATACAAGTAAACAAATATAGATAAATGTTAAATATATAATTAATTTTATAAAAAAAAATATAAAAAAAAATAAAAAATAAAAAATAAAAAATAAATAATTAAATAAAAAATAACTAGGTTTATAAACATGTCTATTCAAGAATATGACTTTTAGATTCATTTTAATTATCAATAATTAGTAAGTGGATGGTAGAGACAAACACTTTTAATAGTGGTCATAATAGAGGATTGAGATTTATCTCAAAAAGTAGTTATACCCTTTTCAATTTAATTAATAAGTTTTATAAAATTAAATTATATATATATATATATATATATATATATATATATATATATATATATATATATATATATATATATATATATAATTGCATATAAAATTTGTTATGTTGTTTTGGGCATATGGTAAAGAAAAATTATGATATTGGCTCATGGTAGTGTAACAAAGCCTATTTGTTAAGAATCTCCATATTAAAGTGGGGGTGAATTTCGATGATTAAGAATCTTGTTACATGTTTTTTAAATGTATATATGTTTAAGTCATATATATATTATTATTTTTAATAATAATAATAATTTACCCTAGATCTAGGTTCCTTGTGGCTCAATGCAAACATCCATGCTACCCATGCCGACAAATCATAGAGCATTAATGGCCTAGCTACGTGGCGATTTCACTGTGTATCTCATGCAACCCACATTCAATGTGAAAGGAATGGTGGAAGATGGATAGGGCCTAGGCATTTACACTATACTTGGGATATGGAATTCGGAGTTAAATCACCATTCATTCCCACACTTGTCATGCTTTGCAGGTGGCTCACTTATGTTACATTCAATAGATTCATTTATAGGTCTTTGTTTCACTCTCTCGTCTATGTGTCAATCTATGTTACTCTTGTTTGCATTTTTTACTGGCCTCTACTGCACTTGTAGGATAATGAAGGTCAAGGAGATTGGAATTGTGGGCATAAACTCTTCTTACCTGGCAGTCATGTATCGAGAAATAGGTCGTGCTAGGAGAGGGGGGTGAGGATGAGGGCATCAACCTCCCCCACCTTGACATGGTCAAGGGGTGGAGAAATTTGATGAATACATGCCTTAACATATCAGACGCTTGCTTGCCACTATGGAAACTCAGGAGATCAGGATTACTAGCAATGGTTATTGAGCTGTCAGGAACTTGTTGCACATCGTCATCTGAGGTACTAGGAAGAGTTCTTGGGTGTTTTAGAAGGAATAATTATGTACATGGACTTCCATCTAGTCCATGCTCTTTTGGCTCTGAGAGTCTTTTGAAGCCTCGAAAATCATTGCATCAACATGGGGGAAAACCACCTGGTTCGGACCTTGGTTGGCAGCTCCTTTTCCGTTTGGAGTAGTGGCTTCGAATGGGGATAATGGGACTAGTTTCCCAATCTATTTTATGATTGTGATAATGGGGTGATATGTGATATTTTGGAGTAATTTTTAAGCTAAAATTAATCTAATATAAACTAATAATCACATGCATTTTATCCTAATTTAAACACTATCTAATTATGACTATACCCAGGAATAAATTGAAGTATGCGATCTACAATAATGTCCAAAATAAACTGGTAATAAAGATAATTCAATTGCAATGAGAAATGAAATTGTTTAAAAATAATTGTTTCGTATAAAAAGTTAGCCAAAATGATTGTGAAAGATATATCGCATAAGAAAGTATTCATTATTCAACATAAAATATAGGCCATCATCATACATAAGTGCAATAATGCTAACCAAGATTCAAACTTTCATACATAAACAACTTGAAGAGAATTTATTGCTTGATACATAAGTAAAAAGAATTACGAGATAAAAGTACCATTTATAATACGTCCTACTCATTTGATTCAACAATATTGATCTACTTTCAATCCATCCAACACCATCTAAGAGTACAAAAGTGCAATTTCAGTAGAAGATGCAAGATAAGATAAAAATAAATCCTATTCCATTAATTCCACTAGAACTTCCTCAAAGGGGACATAAGTGCATGTTTTGAAGATTGTTTCTGATAAAATTCCCGGACCCCTCTTGTTATAGACATTTTTGTGCCCTATAATTCCAAGCATGAAATGTCCATAAACCAAGGGCTCCTAAGTCCCTAAAAGTGTTGTTCTAACCCTTAAAGGAACAAGGTCAACAGATTACAGCTTCTCCCATAAGTTCTCCACCAGAAACTGCTCAGAATTGGTCAAAACAGGACCATTTCAGCCGCTCCACTGGCTAAGTGTGTTGCATTGCACCTAAATACACTGTGAGGGTGCATTGCATTTCAAAACTCCCTTCTGTAGGGTGCGATGGGCGAGAAATGACAAATGGCAGTGTCATTCCGCGAGGTGGAGAGGCAATGGAAGCTTCCAGAATCTTCTCTTGTGACACTTGCCTCACTGAATTCGACCAAGGATAAGAGGCCCTCAGTCTCCAAGTGGAAGCAAGAACTGATAGAGAGAAGACACTAATCAAATCACAAGCTGACTCGTCCTCCTTACAGATATCTATATATGGATCCCTCATCCCAGAGATCCAGAGGCTGGAATTTTGCATATTGTAAGGAATTGTTGTTGGTTTCTAGAGACAAACATCAGATTGTTGGGTGATTTATGCTTTGTTTGAGGTGAAGAGGGGTTTCTTTGCTGGGAGGTTGATGCTGGGTCGGAACCACTGGTTGTAACTCCTCCTGGATCTTTTCTTGTTTATCAATAAAAACTATTTGAGTTCTCCTCCATGCTTTTGTATCATTGATGCTTGTTACATTTGTATGGTTAACTTAAATCTGATCCTAAGTTGTTTATGAATATAGATCCATGTCTTTGTATAGTGCTCTTCTTCTGTGATCTTACAGGTACTTTGTGAAGCTGGGCATGCAAGGGAGTAGGTAGCTGGAGACTATCAAAGAAGAGAGGGATTGGATCAAAGGATTAGCGCAAGAAACAGGTTGGTTCTTCCTATTCCTCTATATCTATAATTCATAAAGGAAATACAAAAGTAGTTTTTCTCTGTTTGTTTCTAAGGTAGCTGTCACACCTTAGTGCGATAGAGCAGTTCTAAATAGACACTTTTCCCTGTAACAAAATGGCGACTCCGTTGGGGAGATAATTAGTTTGTTTGTTTATCATTCTTTGTTGTCTATTTCATAAACTTACAAGTAGCATTCGAACTGCATTTGCCATAATAAATGCAAAGTAGACAACTGCTACTTCAATCCATCTACTAGATCTATTTATGATTTAAACAACTGATTTACAAACTATCTAATTGCCCTTATGATAGCTCTTAGATCCTCCTTAGATCTACCCCTGATTGTTGCATTACTGATTGCTTTTTACTAGGCCAAAAACCAAGAACTGAACTGCAAACTGTGACCCAGAACCCCGACAGAGTCTCGTTTCTGGCCCAACGCAGGTACTGTTCAGAGATCCTGAATTTCAGCGCACTTCTCGAAGGGGCAACCTGCGCTGCATTTCAGATTCTCTGTGTTACAGGTGCGCTGATCAAACTAGCTCTGTGCAGCTGTGGTTCTTGTGCTTCATTCTTTCCAGTTTTATCCTTGAATTTTGCTGCCTGTGATCAGTATATGTCTGTTTGAAACCTCTTTTCCTTGTTGTTATTCCGCCTCCTTTGTACAAAAGAACTGTAGATGTTTTTATGTGTTTGTTGAGTTGTTTACAGTTTTCCTTTGCAAAAGTAGAATAGTCGTACTGTCGTCCTTTGATTTGAATCTGTCGCAAGTGTCGATTTCGATCATAGGAGAAAGTTTGATTGTTGTTGATGGTCGATTATACTGTTACTATTGCCTTTGGTCTGAATTTGTGATTTTCTAGTGTCAAGAACAAGTGTTCATTTCAAAATCGTAAGGTGTCGTAATCATCTCTGTTTTTGATTTCGAAAAAGAGCTTGTTTATATTTGTCGCTTGAAAAGAAATTCAGATTTGTACATCAACTTTCTTTTTAGCATCAATACTAAGAAAGTCGAAAACAAATACATGCATGTGCATTTGCATATAGACAGTCTGTTTGGCTTGATTTAGGAAAGTGCATTTACAGTGTGCTCTTTGCTCTTTGTGAAAAGATTCTGTCTTTCTTTTCCCCTAGTAGCTAGGATTTTCATTGCACAAAAGAGATAAAAGTTTGTTTATCATATTTAGATTGCATTTTAGGAATTACATCTACATCTTGTGGTGAACCCAAAAGGCAAACTTCATAAACAAGATCAACTTAAAATAAATTCAATGAATCTAACAACGCTTTGGAACTTAACGCACAACATTTAGAGGTCTAGGCTAGAGACGTATTCTGGCGTCGTAAAGCCTGGTAACTGTTGTCCTCACTGATGGTTGGGTGATTCCTCCACTTTGAGACGATAAGTGCCAGTACGGACTTGTGTTCCCATGTACCGTCGAGTATATTTTGGGAGACCCCTATAGGCTTAAATCCTTTATCCTTAGGAAGTCGTGTCTGCCGCCCTATCGATCGCAATGCACTGAACACAGCATTCGGGAAGATTGACTGCCGTACCGTAAAAAGTATTCTACAGTTTTGCGATTGGTTTGGTACTCCCTCTACCTAGATCTCCAGAGTAGTCCCTTTCGTTCCTTTTCAGACTCCTTAATGGAAAAGGTCCATCTGAGCACTTGTCACTTCAGGCTCATTAAAAATCGAAGGCGACTAGAGTCATCTTTTGTTTTTTCTCGATTCTTAAATACCGAAAAATCAAGTTGTGTCAAAGCATCTAAAAATTTATTTTAAACGGAATATTCATTACCCCTTTCCTACGTTGATCTTGGGTTGAGAAAATGGAGTCCACCAACCAAGGAATTCCCCTTGGAGGAAATCTTAGTCCCTTCTCCTCTTGGGGAGATGTTGGTGCACCCCATATGGCCACATTATCGCTTCCGGGACTGACAATTGGTTTGCCTGTATGGCTCTTCTCAACCTCTCTCGTTCAGAACACCACTATTCCTGAACAATCGAATCAGCAATTAGACGAGACCAGAGTTACCCACCAACCTTCTACTTCCTCTAATTCTTCCTCTCCTCCTTCCTCTTCGCTTGATGGGGCTGGTAAAGCCAAAAGTCAAGTTCCTAAGGAGAAGAAGGAAAAGAAGAAGAAAGAGAAGAATAAGAAGGAGCTGAAAGCGAATGGGGGCAAACGAGTGTCGTCTAACGAAAATCCACACACTGCACCGACCAGGCCTAAATCACCATGTGTCATTTGGAAAGGAGACCACTTTCACAGAGATTGTCCTTGCATCCCTCGGATCTTAAGGGACTGATCTCCTCGTTTTCACAACCCGGTGTCGTCAACCTCTGATGATCATGCTGAAAACACACCGTCAACTAGTGAAAGTGAAGCCCCAGGAAAAAAAGGAAAATATAGATTTCCTTGTAAACTATGCAAAGGCGATCATGCCGTCCACCATTGTCCCTTCTTAGACGAAGCTAAAAGAGTTTTGGATGATCGTCCGGTTTCACCGTTACGACTTCCTTCTGGATAGAAAAAACTCTTGCCGAGTCCGTCACTAGTTGAAAATCCGGCTAACCCGCTCAGGTGGTCGGCCGATGCATCTGTCATTGAAGATGAACCATCTAAATCCATACCAGACGAAAGTCAAAAGGTCGAGGTGGCAGTTGACCCGGTCTTGCCTTCAGAGGTTCCATCTTCAGATGATACAATCACTGAAGAGAACAAGGATGACACCGTCCAAATTATTTTCATAAGCACAGACTCCAACGGACATGGGGACAATTTACCCGTTCCTTTACCGCAGGAAGGAAGTTCGTCAGAGTCGTACCTGGCCGTCTATTCGGTCCCACCTCCAAGCAACCTAGTTGTCTCCTTCGATTGGAATCAATTAGGCAGACCCCGTTTACCGGCCAATATACCATTCCGGATTATTGTTCAAATATAGAATGGTTATGGCTGGTACCATCATAGATGAGGGGGCTTCTGTGAGTATCCTTTCCTCAACTGCTTAGAAAGCGCTTGGTTTGCCATCGCTTTTGCCTTAGATGAGAAATCTAACAGGCTTTGATAAAAGAACCAGTCGACCGTTAGGGATCCTTCCCGATGTGCCCATAACATTGAGAGGGAAAACCGATCACATGAATGTAATGGTAGTTCAAGGACCTCTAGATTACAATCTACTCCTTGGACGAGACTATATTTATTGCATGAGAGCCATTGTCTCATCACTCTTTAGAGTGATGTGTTTTCCGCACGAAGGAAGAGTGGTCAAGCTCGTGGACCAGCTTTCATTTCCCGGATCACGCATAACAAATAGTCATATACCATCCCTGAATGGTCTTTTCACACAAGAAATGTCTCAATCTCCAGTCCGTCCTCCCGATGAGTGCGAGTGATTCGGAGGGACATGACTGAAACCCAGGGGGCATGCACCCTGGTATGCTTCGGCAGGAAAACTTCGGGTATAGGGTAGGTTTCCGTGGGAGAATATGACTAGTCTGTACCCCCGTCCGTGATTGGAAGAGGGGGTTATTCTAGAACAAGATTCTCTTGTCAAAGTTATGTGAGTTGGCGGGCATCGTCGCTCACCTTTGTTTATTTCGGTAGACATCGCTAGAGAAGTGTTTTTTTTACGCCGTAAATAGAACTATCTTTGGTAACCTGTAAGAGGTAGGCCTCTCTCGCTAAAACAAATGTTTTATCGGAAAGAAGTAGGGGTAACCTTGAAACTCTATTTTATACCTGGGGGCATGCAAACCTTTTGGAGTGCAAGCGAAGAGTGACTATTTATTTTTTAAATTTTTAGGACCTCTAACCCTTTAAACTCGTAGGATTGGTCGTTTCCTAACTTGCATAAAGAAAGGATGTGGGGCAAAACTCTAAAAGTTTCCGTTTTTATATGGGACATTCTTATCACAAGACTGGATTAATCGAGCAGTTTTAGCACATAGTTCAAGCTCGTTAAAAAATAAACATAAGACATGAGCAAATGTTTCCACCTGCGTTTAAGCTCATTAAAAAATGAACTATTCCCCCGGTAAATAACCATCGTGAATGTAGTACTTCAGCCGTTAAAGCCTTGGTCGTGTTTGCACCATCACCTCCACTTTTCATTGGCCGATCATTCACCTCCATTTGATTGTTTACCCATTTTGAGGAACAACTGCGAAGAGTGATTTCACTAGCCATCCTTGTGACACTACCGTGATTGGAAAATTCCAAACCTTACCTGGAATCAACTGCTACCCGTTTTATCACTCGTTCCTCAAAAGACGAGTCTCCTTTAAGCTCTTTTCAACTGACTTGTAAAATATGAAAAGATTGCCGAGCCATTGGCCTCTCCAGCTCGTTAAAGGGACAGGAAGTGCTATCCCTCCTCTAGATTTTAATCTTTTTGGGCCTGAGGGATTATTACACAAAAAGATCGAGCGCTTGTTTTGTTCGGCTCGTTAAAACTATCGAAAATTCATCCCTTCTGTATTGTTTTATACTTTTTCGGACTTAAGGGATTAGATGACGAAAAAGGAATTTTAGAGTTACCTTTACGTTCCTTTTCAGACTCTCTAAAATTGAAAAGGACCAAGTTATCTTTGTCGTTAAACTCGTTAAAAAGATTAATAGCGAAAAACTTGTCTTTAGACGAGAACGAGTTTCACTATCGCTAGGCTCGTTAAAACATAGCGATGGGTTTGCCCGAAGGGAAAATTATAGAACAAGCATATGTTATCCTCCTCAAGCTTGACAAAAATAAAGAGGTACTGGTCAGCAATGACTGGGGAAAAATTGGGAAGAAAACTCAAAGAAACTTTGTTGGTAGAAAGTCGCTCTTGAACATGACACTTCCACTCCGTGTCCAAGTCGGGTTGGGTTGTTTCATTCACCGGTCACATCACCATGGTCACGCCATACCATCCACATTTGGGGTTAATGCTACCAATCCATCACATCAGTGTCGCCGATATGTTCAAGATAAGTCATCCAGAGAAGTCACCTGTGTCTCACCCACTACCATACATTATACTCCATTCTTTCATGACCGCCACCCTGAACCTTATATCATCAGATCGTTTTCACCTCCATCAAAATCATTTGCTCCGTTCCATGTCATTGATGTGGGATTCATTAAGGCCCTCCTGTGACGGATCACTTCTTGTCAACATCAGCTCATTATCCAAGAAGTTTATCTAGGAACACCCCATTCAGTACTTTGAAGCTTGCATGCCTCAATGGCAAGTTTCTCACTTCCGGCGACAGGTTTACATCAATGGCCTTCGACCGAAAGATTTTGTGTGGTGTTCGACGCCAAGTCCTTTATTCACACCACGTGAATTGTACTGCAGTACCTTGAGGATCATTATCATTATCGGTGATTCCTCTCGCGCTTGTTAACAGTTTACATCATTGATTGGTAATCAAGCGATGTCTTTCCATGTTCGACTTCAAAACATTTCTCACATGGATCGACTTGTACTTCGAGTGAAGATCGGACGAGATTGAAGACCCCGGATCTAGTTTCATCCATCCGGGCTGCGATATATATTCATGGAAATAAAGACATTAAATGTACAGCATTGCAGCACAGATAATCATCCTACCAAAAGGATGATGGCTCTATCAGAATCATCAGTCTACACTCAGACGATTGTCTGTCCTATGTACATGAAAATGAATTTATAAAGCTGAGCATGGGAATGCCCGCCTCAGCTAGATCATGAAAACAGTATGAAGATAATGTATTGTATTGTATCTTATTACAGGTCTCCTCCCAGCATTGAAAGAACTTCGGATCCTCATAATAAAGCATTTCACCCGACACCAAAAGGTTAACGGCCTCATACTTTAGGGGGCAACTGTTATAGACATTTTTGTGCCCTACAACTCCAAGCATGAAATGTCCATAAACCAAGGGCTCCTAAGTCCCTAAAAGTGTTGTTCTAACCCCTAAAGGAACAAGGTCAACAGATTACAGCTTCTCCCAAAAGTTCTCCACCAGAAACTGCTCAGAATTGGTCAAAACAGGATCATTTCAGCTGCTCCACTGGCTAAGTGCGTTGCATTGCACCTAAATACACTGTGAGGGTGCGTTGCATTTCAAAACTCCCTTCTGTAGGGTGCGATGGGCGAGAAATGACAAATGGCAGTGTCATTCCGCGAGGTGGAGAGGCAATGGAAGCTTCCAAAATCTTCTCCTGTGACACTTGCCTCACTGAATTCGACCAAGGATTAGTAAGAGGCCCTCAGTCTCCAAGTGGAAGCAAGAACTGACAGAGAGAAGACACTAATCAAATCACAAGCTGACTCATCCTCCTTATAGATATCTATATATGGATCCCTCATCCCAGAGATCCAAGAGCTGGAATTTTGCATATTGTAAGGAATTGCTGTTGGTTTCTAGAGACAAACATCAGATTGTTGGGTGATTTATGCTTTGTTTGAGGTGAAGAGGGGCTTCTTTTCTGGGGGATTGATGCTGGGTCGGAACCACTGGTTGTAACTCCTCCTGGATCTTTTCTTGTTTATCAATAAAAACTATTTGAGTTCTCCTCCATGCTTTTGTATCATTGATGGTTGTTACATTTGTATGGTTAACTTAAATCTGATCCTAAGTTGTTTATGAATATAGATCCATGTCTTTGTATAGTGCTCTTCTTCTGTGATCTTACAGGTACTTTGTGAAGCTGGGCATGCAAGGGAGCAGGTAGCTAGAGACTATCAAAGAAGAGAGGGATTGGATTAAAGGATTAGCGCAAGACACAGGTTGGTTCATCCTATTCCTCTCTATCTATAATTCATAAAGGAAATACAAAAGTAGTTTTTCTCTGTTTGTTTCTAAGGCACCTGTCACACCTTAGTGGGATAGAGCAGTTCTAAATAGACACTTTTACCTGTAGCACCTCTCTAAATGCATGAGAGGGGTTTTAACACTAAAACTATAATATTAAAAATATATTATTACATAAATAGTTGAGGAGGTTTAAACGACCTTCCTCAAATTATGAAAAATAAAAGCAAAATAGAAATGAGCATGGTGACTAACTGTTTTGCATTTGATACTTTAGATCGCAAATGCCCGTCATGGGCTTGAGCTGTGTCGGTTGACCGATTTTAGCTTTCAATTGCCTAGTGAACACGACGTCGGTAAGTGCTGGCACCGTTTTCTCCGTAGAAATGGTTAGGCATCGCAAGGTCATCCACTAGTTGTGAGGTTTCACTAAATGTCACCAACATGCTTCCCAGTTTAACCTGGTCGTTTGCCTAATTGCTTATGCTCTTTCTTTTGTTTTCTGTCTCCACTGTAGTTCAAGTTGTTTTACATTAGGAAGAAAAACTGGAATGGATTCTTCCACAAGGTTGGCGTTATGTAAATTTTCATTAATATTTTTGATAACATTGTTTGCTACTGTTGTTGCGTCTATTGTTGCCTTTTCCACCTCTCTAAGCTGAGAATCCCAGTTTGTAAATAAGATTTCTTTGTGTGGCTCCTCTAGTTTAGGAAAGTCGGCTTTTCTCCCATCTTCTGAATTCTGCCAAGTGACGAAATCGGAGACCTTTTTCAAGATTTCATCCTATTCAAGTCTCATTTCCACGACTTGACTTGTCAAATTGTCGCTTGTTTCGCAATAAGAATTCCATTGCAAAATCTTCTGGTATAATAGTTCATTTTGGTGCATCAGATGGGAGTTAAGGTCGAGTTCTTCAGTAATAAACTGATCAATTTTTGGATCATATTTATGTAGATCAATTATTCCTTGTATTTGTGCTTTCTTCTATACTAAGCTGGTTTGATGTTTTATTTGCATCTGCTCGAACTTTTTTTGAAGCTTAGCTAACTGTGTCTTTGCTTGCTGGTCAGATTTTTCTTGCTATAATTGTTGCTCAAGCGACAAAATATTTTCTTCTTTTTCTTTAAGCAACATTTGCACCTCTGTTTATTTGTCCATGGTCACTGTAGCATAGGCACCTGCAAACTATGACAATCTAGTAAGCTTGGTGGATGGGTCGATGGGTGAGTCTTTCCAGACAACATCCATCAATTCATTATCAGGAGTAGTAACAATAGTAGAATCCAACTTCCTTTTCTTCCTTTGTCTTTTAACAACTACTTTGTGTTGTGGGCTATAAAATACATCTAGAGGGGGAATCTCCTCAATTCTAAAAACTATTTCGGAGGTGGGAGTAACAGGGATGTGCTCTACTTCTTAAGTATTTACAGTCTCCTCTGCTGTAATTTCTTGAGTTGTTTTCTGTTTTGGAGTTTGCAACTCCGTCGTTTGTTCCTTTGTATGGAGCCTTTTATTAAAGTTGTCCCATTATTCCTCTAAATCAATCACCAGGGGTTTTATTGGCTGTATAGAGGTGGAATGGATTTCAGCCTATTTGCTAGCTGTAGTTTGCTCGACTGCCTTTTCTGTAGATTGGGTCGTATCTTTTTTCTGACTCCCTGCTTCTGCTTTTCCCCTTTTGTGATGAATTCTCTGATTCCCTGGTAGATTTGTCTTGGGATTCTGCTCGAGAATCAGTTTTATAATTTTCTTTGGAATCTCCTTCTAGACTTGCACTGGGAGTAGGCTCCCTTATTGGTTCAATCAATAATTGGTCGAATGGGACCTTTGTTAGTCTCCTTTCTCTATACTCATAAAAGGTTTCAAGATATTCACGGTCAAAAAGTAATTGCGCCATATGCTTCACCTCTATGAAGGTGTTCTTTTGCAAAAATATGTCATCAAATGCATCTTCTTCATTACTGAATACTTTTATTTTTACCATGGTGGTAAAGTCTTTGACAGTGCCGAATGGGTCATATTGCCTTCCTGGGAATTTGGGTAACTGCAGAGATAACATAATCTCTGCTTCCTTGAATGCATGCCCCAGGTCATGTAATGCAAATTCTCCACACTGTAAAGGGAATGTAGGCCAAATGGCCTTTTTCACTTCCTTTAATGTTTTTCTCATCCCTCACTAGTTGTTTGATAGGATATCTCTCTAGCCATCAGTTTGTTGGAACATGGTATGGGAGGACATGGGGGGAGGTAATGCTGCCAAATACCCTGATATATGTAAATGTTTCCTCCCCAAACCATCTGGTTGCTAGGAGGATATCTACCTTGGCTTCTTTGGAAAACTTAGGGGCATTTCGGTTATAAAGCCGTTTATGGATAGGGAGCATAACTCCATGACAAATTTTGTAAAAATGTGGTTGAAACTAAGATTCCCACATGTCTTTATGGTATATGTGAATGGGAAGTGGATTTTGGACAGTCCACTTCCATCCCATGACAGGAAATTTTAAACCAAAACAAATTGCATCCATTACATAGGCACTCACAAAAAATGGAGGATAAACTCTCGAATCAACACTTCTTTTCCTTCTATACTCCATTATTGTTCTTGCTAAATTATTAGACAAAATTTGTGCCCAATTCATTATAGTTGCGTTTACAGCTACATCTATTAATGGCAGCCATTCTGGGGAGAATTTAGTACTATCAAGTTTGCCAAATAGTCTACATAGCATGGCTGCTGCAAAACTATGAGAGGGAAAAATAGACGCAGTAGAGTACATATCGTTCTTGTCTTTCTTGATTTTGCCCTCATTATTTGACTAGGTCCAGGTGCAGTCTACTGGATCCTCGTTTTCTTTGGCAAACTTCTCGACGAACTGCTTGTTGTAGATGACTTGTGGCTCTGGTAGGTGGTACATGAGCCGCAGGTTGTCTGGCATAAAAGATCCCATAACCTCTTGGCTTCTAGTCTTTAATTCTTTGTCTGAGATGTCGTCTTCATCAATAACCCATTTAACCATGTTTGCATAAATAAGTATCTTCGGACGCGCAGCTATGCTATGCAAAAATGAGCATGCTGTCTCAAACATGGAGGCATCTGAGGAATCATGTCCATCAACTGTAACCTTTGTTTCTAGAATTCTTGGTTACTCTTCCTCCAGTATATTATACATGGCCTCCCACGTAGAGGTTCCTCCCTCTCTGCTGCATGTAGTATTCGTAAATAGAGGAGTCATTTCTAACTTCTCAAAGATGACTCCCTTGCCTTTCTTCACCATTGCTCCCAACGATTTGCTCTGTGGATTTTCCCTGAAAGTGAAGAACAACAGCTATCGGATACACAAAGATGACAATGAACGTAAAATGGAATAATGTGGATAACTTGTAAAGGTGATAAAAGGAGTTTTATTCGAACACACGTAAGAAGATATCATATCACGTTAAATGGCTTTTCACACATAAATGCAGTTAACTCTTACTAAATTCCCACTAATGCTTCATTATCCCTTAGCTTTAATGCTCATAAATTTCTGCATCGTAAGTCGGGAAGAAAGCTTCTAGGGTGGTGAGCTTTTGAATTACGATAATGGTGATTTTACGATTTGTGAAGCAATATCACAGATCGCAATATTGCATTATACCTTTTCGATTTTCTTACCCTCCCTTGTGTTTCTATGAGATGCGAGCCGCTCGTTTATTGTCTCAAAACATATCTACTTGTCAGCTTTTTCTATGTAAAGACCCTTTTTAATAAGCGGCAGACCTAAACATTTGTTCATAATGTATTGAAGGAGTAGGTCTAGGTCTTGATTGCATTTCTGAATATCAATCGATGATAAATTTGCAGTGTTCTTTTGAATGCTTGAAATGTTATGCGATAAAGGTTACGATGTCATCGCAATTTCTCATTTCGCTTGTTTTGAGATAACCTTTTAAGGCGGGCTCTTCATAAATAGCGATATGCGATGTGAGACTTGGTTTTGAAGAGAAAAGCTTTAGGACCTAGTTTATGTCAAAAATATGATAGTTTTGAGGTATAAAGCGTAGAGTTATCTTTTAATCAGTTTTTACTAGATTTGGTGGGTTAGCAAGGTTTTTTCATGATGCTTAATCATGCGATATGCGGGAAGGCAATCATTTAGTAGTTATTTTGAAAAGGGGGTTTGATTGATATCTTGGTTTATTCCAAAAATAAGAGAAATGCCTAAATGCTAAGTCTATTTTTGGAGGGTTTTTTTAAAGGGTCCCCATTTATTAATGTAATATTAAATACTACTATTAATAAGTGGGGGGTTGTTGAATAGCACAACAGGATCCTGTTAGGAGCTTTGGGAATTAAATTCCCTCCTCCTCCCACACCTCCATCTTCATCCAATTCACCAGAGAAATTGGATAACTCAGACTTGCTCTTTTAAGGCTCCAAGCCTTCCAACCCTAAGATACCAAGGCCTTCAAAAAAGAATGAAAATCAAACCAAGTAGCCCTAACACTTCCAGACTTGTGGAGAAAACACTAACTTCAGCTAGCAAGACTACCTCTACAAAAAGTCTAAAAGGTGAAACTTCATAGAAAAATCTCAACACCAAACCATATGGAGAGTTCTTTTAGTGGGAACGACCTCCATGGCTACCAGAAGGCTATGATGACCCTTTCTAGTACATCTCCCAATAGGACCAAGCTTGCTAACGAGCTCGAGGAAAGGATTTCTCGATTTTTGACTCTTATCAAGCTTCTCAAAAAGTCCATCTAGTTTCCCACTTAAGGGATGATGGTATTTTCTAAGCATGTTCCAAGCTAGTATGGTTTTGGTGCCCAAAAATTACTCAGCTCAGATATAGTCTACTCATGTTAACCTATGCATGTACTCTATGTAATTTTTTAAAAATATAATGAAATTTTTTCTTATTTACAAGATAATAATAATAATAATTTAAGATAAAATTGTAATTTAATTGATTTTTATGATTTTTTTAATCTTGGCAATATGAGATGTGTCCCGAAATAAATGTTTCAATGTCTATCAAAATTTACCAACCATTTAATTTCTATACTTATCATAATATCTAAGATTTTGGATGAATATATAACTACTCATACCAATTAAAATTCTCTCACATAATATTAATTGTTACATTTATAGAGATGGCATCAAAAGCTTGGGACATGTCCGCATAAATCCTTGATCGATCGATCAAAGGTGGACAAGAAGTATTTTTTAAATTGGCTAGCCAAAGTGTGGAAAGAGAACCAAACTTGTGTAGCATTGGTTCTTGTTGCGCGGATAGTTATATAACCAACATAGATCCATCTTAAGTACGGATCTAACATGAGCCTAGACGGATCAAATTTATTCACATGCAATTTTTTTAGAGTGCAAAATAAAATGTGTTATTTTTCATTGTTTAAATTGTATTTTTGAATGCTAAATAGAGGAACAAAGTAATATTTTAACCATAAAAACTTAATTTTATTTCTATATATAGATATATATGAAGTTGATATAGGCATAAATTAGTTAACATAGATCTTCAAATAGTTTATTTAAATATCTTGTTGAAATATTTTTGAAAAGTATAAGATTTAAAAACCTGATTCACACATTTTTTACTTCTAATTACTTTACAACATATTCATTCTTTTTTAATTATAGCCAACATTATTTTTCTATTTAGAACATAATTTATATTTTTTATTTTTATTTTAAAGGGGGCATGGATGGATGGACACACTTACACATCCTCGCATACTAGGTGTAGAATGAGCCTCTTGACTCCACCAAAAAAATGTTTTTTTTTTGTGGCAAACATTGAAAAAAACACCTATTAAGGCAAATGCTTATGTAAAACAATATATACAACTAATATAATTGGTAAGCCTCACTAATATTTTGTCATCCATGTTTAATTCACAATATTTCCATTGAGGTAATATATGTGGAGTTGATTTTCCTTATATAGGATGAGATATTAGTTTAATTACTACGATAAAGTACATTGCATTTTTTTTCTAAGTAATATTGTTCTATTAATATGATACAAAAATTTATTACAGAGAGGCTTGACCTCAAAAGTACTGAGCATCAATCATCACAAAATAAACCTGTCTAGCCTTGACTGCCCCAACATAGGGGAAACCAATCAATGAAACCAGAAATAACCCATACAGGGGTTATTAGTGTTGTCCAAAAAAACCCAAAGACATTGCATAGCTATAACCATAAAACAATTAACCGAAACAAAAAAACCAGTCATTGTAAGAAGCGTCCACCTGGCAAAAAACCAAAGCAGCATCTGGCTGTCAAGTGGCAAGACTAGAGATTGTCCAGCCGATTTTTCTTGGATCCGACCTGTGTATTTGTACCAATCATCATCTCCGTCTGGCATTCCTCTGCCTTGAACTGGATGGACGGCCTCAGTGCTACCTGTGCCCGCATGCACTTCAGACGTGTCGCCCCGTCGGCTTCCTGAGGCCTGCGTGTCACCATGTTTGTTATCCGTAGCTGGTTGACTGTCAACCACAGCTTTACCATGCAGGGTTTCTTTGTCATCGTCGGGCTACTGATTACTTGGGATGCGAATACCTTTGTTGCTTGGGGCAGCCCTATTTTGCTCATCCTTGTGCTCAGGCGGAGGAGCTTGTGGGTCAATTTTTTTAGAGAAAGTAATAGTCATAGTGGTTGTGATGATGGGTCAGGTTAAGGTGTTGCGAAAACAGAATTGAGTGGTATGGGGAGTTGGGTGTGGAGGAAGGGGAAAATCTGTTGTGTGAACTGCAGCATCCCTCCGTCCTTAGCCTTGGAGCCAGGCTCTTCCCCTTCCACTTCAGGTGTCTGGGTAACAACCATAGAATGGGCTGTACAGATTGGGATTGTCAGCTAAAGAATCAGGGGAGTCAGACTTAGAGCTTGGCGATGCTGGTAGGGAAATGATGCCTCCGTGAGTGCCTCCTCTTCTGCTTCGCATTCGATGTCAGATGCGAGGCATAGCAGGAATGAGGGCAAGGTTGGTAGCAGAGGGGTTGGTGGAATTTCTGTGCAGAGAATGGACAAAGGAGGTCTAAGCCTGGTCTAAGTTGCAAAGTCTTGACTGTGAATAATGAAATCTGTTGCCCAGGTCAATACAACTTAGTAGCCAGCATCGACTACCTGGTACAGTGCGAGAGCAGGATTCTGCGGCCTGCGGAGGGAAAACACAATGGAGCAAGGGGGAGGAATGGCATAATGCTCTGCAGGTTCCATGGCTATGAGAATTGTGGAGCTGTCTCGGCCTTCGAACGCATTTAATGGCACTTGCAAGGTGGTATTTATGCGCCTCAGGTTGGCATGGGGGACGATGCAGGCGGCCATGTGGCTAACCCTTGTGCCATCTAACTGTCTTGTCATATTAATTGCAAGGATAATCACCTGCATCCAGGTGCATTTCTTCTTCATGTGCCATTTCAATCTGCACCAAATCATTGTATTCCTGTAACTGAAGAGTAGTGGTGATAGTATTAAGTGTTCCTGCATGTAGGGTCTTTCCGCTATCTACTCCAATGTTAGCTAAAAAATCTACTACTTTGTTGCCATCCCTACGAATGTGTTTAAGGGTGACTGCTCTGTGAGTTGATAGCCATTGTTCAATGTGCTCTAATCGTTCTGCCAATCTCCAACTGTTGCCAACTTTGTATGATGGAGTCCCCTGCAGAATCTAATTAACCATGTTAATAAGAATCTGAGAATCCCCTTCAATTATAAGTGGGAAGAAACCATGGAGTTGAGCAAGGAGAAGCCCCTGCCATATCCCTTCTAATTTGGCTGAATTATTTGTATCCCAACCAATTGAGCCCATGAAAGTTAGAAGAGGAATACCTTTGTGATTCCTGAAGATTCCTCCATATCCTACTTTGCCTGGATTACCTTTAGACGCTTCGTCGAAGTTAAGTTGTATCATATGTTGGGTGGAGGAATCCATCTGTCTGGTGTCTTTCCTTGTGATGAAGTTTTACCCTGATTTTCTTGCATCTGGTTCCACTAAAGATTCCAGTTTGCCCATATATTCTGTTCCTGTGGAATGGAGGGAAAGTCTTCTTCATACTAGGTTTGAAGCATTAAGGTTTCTCGAAGGTTTTGACATATATTATTCCATAGGACTTCTAAAGGGGAGGAATGGTCCTTGAAGATGCGATTATTTCTTTCTTTCCAGACAATCCACATGAGGAAACCTGGTATAAGTTTCCATAAAGCATTTAACAGTTTGCTTTTGTATGGACTTATTGCCCAAGTGCGTATAGTGTTGGTGATATCCTCCTTAATTCGTCCATCTTTTTGGCATCTGAAGCTAACTTTTTCCCAAAGTCGGTTTGCCAAAGGGCAAGAGTTTATGAGATGCTCAGTAGTTTCTTTTGCCTGTTTGCAGTTGGGACACATAGAAGGCCCATGAAAGCTTCTTTTCCGAAGGTTGTCCCAAGTGAGGATTTTATTTTGGCAAAGCAACCAGAGGAAGGTGGATATTTTTGGCCATATGGAGGGGGCCCATACTTTGTTCCATAGAGGGTCCTTGACTATATGATTTCTTATAATTATATTATAAGCCTCTTGTGAAGTGAAGGTTCCTCTCGCCTCGTAACCCCATCTAATTATATCCTTCTTGTCAGAGTAGCGTATTTTCCTGTTTGAAAGCTCTGTTTCCAGATTTTCCTTGATGAGCTGCATGCCTTGCCTGATGATGTGGTCCGAGCTTATCCATTGCCTGTATCCTTGGGTATGAGTGGGCCTCCAGTGTTGATTTACCTTGATCATCGGTTTCTCTACCCAATCCTGAAGTTGGTGGGGTGTGATCAGGTCCTTCAATTTGGGTCTTTGCTGCCAAGAATCTTCCCAGAACCTCGCATTGTTACCATTCCTAATTTCCCAGAAGCTGTGCTGTTGAATTAGATCCTTATGCTGTTTAGCTGCATTCCAGATTAGGGAACCTGGGCCAACTTCTGTGAGTCGAATTAAGTCATCTACTGGTCTATTATTGGCATATTTTGCTATCCAGAGAATAGCCCAGGGAGTATGCGGATCCGAGATCCATTTCCACTAGATGCATGCTCCCATGACTGCATTACTGTGTTGAGGATCATGTAGCCCAGTACCTCCGGAGTTTTTCTGGAGGCAAACTATATCCCATTTTACCAATGCCCATTTTCTCTTTTGTTCTGTGTTTCCCCACATAAAGGCTCTTTGAAGATGTTTGATTTCCTTGAGAACCCACTTGGGCGCTGCCAGAACTGAAAAAAGATAGAGCGGCATGGATTGTAGAACAACTTTGATTAAGACTAGTCGGCTTGCCATGTTGAGATCTCTGAAATTCCAAGAAGAGAGACAAGCTTCCAATTTTTCCAGGAGAAGTTGCCAAGATGAGTGCTTTAAAGCAGTATTTGTCATAGGAGCACCTAGATATTTGGATGGGAGAGTTGCTATCGTAAAACCTAGGATTCTAGCAATTGAGGATTGGGTTATAGTAGGGGTATGAAAGAAAAAGATTTGGGATTTAGCCTTGTTAATGCAAGCTCCAGAGGCATCCGAAAATTCAGTCAAAATGGATTTTAATTTGAGGGCTTCCTGGACCGAGGGATGGCCAAACAACATGTTGTCATCCACAAATTGTTGGTGGGTGAAAGCAGGGGTGTTGGGAAAGGAGAGTCCTCTCAATTGCTGGGAATGAAGAGCTTCTTTGATGCTTCATCCAAGTCCTTCCACCATAATGACAAATAGAAAGGGGGAGAGGGGATCACCTTGTCAGATTCCTCTGGAGGGGTGAAAGGGGGTGGAAGGGATCCCATTGACTAGAATGGAGAAGAAGGTAGACGATATAAGACTCATGACCCATCTGACCCAAGGGGGGGCGAAGCCAAAGGCTATCAACATTTTTTGAATATACTTCCAGCTTAAACTATCAAAAGCTTTAGAGAGGTCGATTTTAGGAGCATACCTACTTTCTTGAACTGCTTTAAAGAGTGAATGATCTCGTGAGTGAGAATGATGTCGTCCGTAATTTTCCTTCCTTCTACATAGCCTAATTTCTCTGGCAATATAAGTAATGGAAGCAGGGGTTTTAGTCATGAAGAAATCACTTTGGAGACGATTTTTTATATGACATGACATAAAGCAATAGGCTGGAATTTGTCCGGAGTATGAGAATGTTCTTCCTTGGGGATAAGGGCAATGAAGGTTGCGTTCAAAGAGGGAAGCATCCATCTATTAGCCCTGGATTCCTCAACGACTTGCTATACCTCCTCCTTGATTAGATCCTAGAAGTTGTGGAAGAAATTAGACGTGAAGCCATCTGGGCCAGGTGCTTTTCCTACTTTGAGTTGTCGCATGGCTGTCTCCACTTCCTGTAAAGATATTGGCCTGAGGAGGAGCTGATTGTGTTCCTCTGTTATGATCTTTGGGACATTCTTGGTAATTTTCTCTATAGCTGGAAGTCGATCTATCTGAGGTTCTTGGTGTACCTACTAAAAATGAGTAAGGAGTTCTTGTTCTACATCCTCATGTTTTTCCAACCGTTCCCCTTGCCAATTTTGGATGTAAGCAATGTTGTTATGAATTCTTCTCTAGATAGTAGTGCGATGAAAGAACTTTGTGTTTCTTTCACCCTCTTTAAGCCATCTGACTCTTGACTTTTGTTTCCAAAGTATTTCTTCTTGCTTTGCTCTTTCTGATATTTGCGTTTGTAGGTGTTTTTCCTGCTCTGTGAGGACTTCAGATCTTCCTTCTGCGATGATTCTCTGCTGTAGTTTTTTCATTTCTTGATCGAGAGTGCTTTGTGCTTGGAAAATATTGCCAAAGGTAAGTTGATTCCAATGTTTGATGTTATTCTTGAGATTTTTGAGTTTTTGTTGGAATTGATACATTTTTGTGCCCTTCGGAGGTTTGAAATTTTTCCAAACCGCATTAATCAGGTTGTGAAAGTCTGGATGTGTCAACTAGAAAGCTTCAAAGTGAAAGGGCCTTCGTGTATTGTTTCCTAGCCTTTGCCATTGAAGCGTGATAGGCCAATGATCTGAGCCTAAGAGTGGTAAGATTGAAGCCGAGAAGTCCCCTCCAAGATGGATTGCATTGTCAGATAGCAGGAATCGATCCAATCGAGAGGCAATTTGATGTGCACCTACTCGTTTGTTATTCCATGTGAATATTCCATTGTTGAATGACATATCTATGAGCTAGTTGTCTTGGATGAAGTTTTTGAAGTGAATGCTTTCATTGTCCAGCTTGGCCCTGCCCCCTCTTTTTTCTTCCAATTTTGTTATCATATTAAAATCTCCTCCTGTAATCCAGAGTGGATGAGTTCTTTCAGAGTTGATCAAAGCTAAAGTATTCAGTATGTCTATTTTGTTTATTGCTTCCTGGGGGAAGTAGACATTGGTTAGGTGACCATGCACATTTGTCCCTGTAATATGGAAAGTGGCTTGTATGAAATGCCTACTAGCATGAATGTTAGTAAGTGTGATAGCGCGTTCATCCCAGACTATTGCTAGTCCTCCTGATGCTCCTGAGGCATCCACTGCAACTGCTTTGCTGCCTGGCCATGCTTTGGCAAGGGTCTGATCTAGCGTTGTAGAGTTACATTTGGTTTCTTGCAGAAAGAAGAATTGAGGTTTCTCCTATTGAAACATATTTTTTAGCAGTCTATATTTCCCAGCGCTGTTGAGCCCTCTGATGTTCCATGAAATGAGCTTCATGATGCACTATTGGGTAGGGGATTGTAATACTTTGTAAGCTTGGAATATCTTCCAGATTCCACCAGCATCTCCCCAATGCGGATGGTTCTTTGAAGATTTGTTTTCCTTCCTCTTTTTTATTGTCTTTAAAGATGTTTTTCTCATCCCATTGACTCCCAGACTAGATGCCTAGAGATCTTTACTGTTGTGATTTGGAGAGAATGACTTCTAAGTTTTCTAGCTACCTTTCTGGTATCTTGTCATATTCTTTTTTCTTGCAAGCTTGTTCTAATCCCAGTATGTCCAATTCTACAATGTCGAAGCTCTTCGGCTCCTCTTCCATGTGCTGGGCCTCTCCTCGTTCCACCGTTGTGTCCGCTGCAGTCGTGGTTTCCTGTTTCACGCTACCAACATCCTTGCCTTGAGCATTCCCTTTCGGGGATCTACTAGGAGGGGCAGACTTGAGATCTGTGGATTGCACAAACTTTTGGGCCTTCTTTGAGCTCAAGGGATTGGATTGAGGAGTCATATTGGGGATTTCTTCAGAATGGTTAGGGTTTTCGAAGTTATTTAGCTTTGGTTGATTCAGAGTCTCAAAGCTATTGCTGGTGGATGGCATGGAGGCATTGGCAATATATTTTTTAAGGAATGTAGAAGGTTTTTTGTGGTTCTTTTTGCGGTTGGTAACTTTGGTAAACCCATCCAAGTTAGGTTTTTCCGGTGTAGGAGAGGTTGAGGTTTTCAGATTTGAAGGGCAGTGACAAAATAGATGGCCAAGGGCATGGAATTTTCTACATCGGAATGGAACATGCTCATAATCTATTGATTGTATCCATTCAAAATCATCATGATATAGGCTTGCCGCATCTAGGATAGCTTTGCTGAGGTGCATATAGACACATGTTCGTGCATAGGAGGTGTATCGCCTGAGTTTCGTCTCCTCTGCGATTTTTATGAATTCCCCTAAACCATTCCCAATATCTTGCAGCGAGTCTTCATCCTAGTACTCCAAAGGGAGGGAGTAAAGGTAGATCCATACCGGTGCCTAGCTTAAGTCTTCTTTGTCCAGATTGAAACATTCAATCCAGTCTCTCAGATATAGTCCTGCTGCATTGAAAAAGTATGGTCCTCCATCAAGAATCCTGTTTCAGTCTTCTATACAGTTGAAGATTGCAGTAAAGAAGCCTTTAGGCCCCAACTGCAGAGTAATGTGCCCTTTTGGTTTCCATTTGGCTGCGATCCAGCCATCCAATGCTTTCTCTGTGGGCCAAAAGCCTATAAACTTTCCAATCAATGCATGATCCTTCATGTACTAGATTTGAGTGTTAATCCGGTGACTTGGGAGCTCAATCTTAGGTCTTTCGGCTGCTACAAGCTTGCAGGTTGCGGACATCGCTTTGGGAGCTTCATTCCAGTTAGTATTCTCTGGCAAGGTTTCAGGCTCTGTTCCTACATCTTCCCGGTCTTCTTTCCTGACATCTTCTGTGTGCAGCAGAATTTTTTCGGTGTCAGTGGGGGGAGGAGCCATATCCTCCCCCTGGGGGGGTTCCATCGCTGGCGTACTATTCCTTGTCGTGTAGTGGTTGTCTTATTACTGGAAAGCAATGGCAGATTACCTTTGTCTGTGCAGGTCTGCTATTTGTAGGTCTATTCCAAACCCTAATCGCCCATGGTCCGTCACTCCTTTGTAAGAGATCAGTTAAAAATACGATATAGTACATTGCATTAGTATTATGGCTAAATAACATTATAAAAAGGTGAAAACACATTTCCTAGATGAGATCTTAGTTTAATTACTACTTTGTAGTATCTTTTATTCGTATCATACCTAAATAACATTATCAAAAGGTAAAAACACATTTCCATCCGATACCTTATGTAATTTGTTCGGTAACCTTATTATTCAAAAAGGCAAAAAAATCAATGTTCAACATACATCAAAGTTTGGCTTAGATTACTTTGAAATTAGACTTGGTTTGAATTATCACTAGCATTTGCACCAGATGTTGCAAAGGAAATGTCGTAAGGCATAAATTGAGGAACAATTGCGACATGTGAATGGGCATTGAAAGTAAGAATTTATAGAAAAGATTGAATGCAAGGGTGGAAGATAATGAGTTACACTTGTAGCTATATCCTTGAGTTACTTGTGAGCATTCTGAATATGGATATTTTGTAAATAAAAATAGTCTCATGTAGAGGTTATCCATTATCCATGTAGTTGCTATTATTTATGTGAACATGTTATGGTATATTATTTTAAGGTTTATTGTTTTTAATTTTAAAACAAGTTTGAGGGACACAAGATTGCATAACATATGATATTTCTCTTCATTTATGCTATTTTTCCATATGCTACCTATTTATGGCATTGCTTTTTGACATCTGGGGCAATTGAGGAATAATCGTGACATGTGAAAGGTTATTGAAAATAATAATTAATAAACAAGATTGCATGCAAAGGTGGAAGATAGAGCTAAATGATTTACATTAGGTGAAATTTACAGATAGTATAATGTTTGTAACAGAGATTGCCTCTTGATCTTCAAAGATGCTTTTTTAAGTTTCAATAAAAAAATACTAGTAGATTGTAATGGAAGAGGTGAAAAAAGAAACATAACATTGTGAACAACATGATGGTTGTCATTCCATATTTAAAATTGAATAAAAACTTGTTGGAGACATCAGAGACTTGAAGAAGCAGTAATGAACCTGCAAAATGAATATTTCGTTCAAATTATGTAGAAGTATTATAAATATGTAAATTAATTGTGGAAATTCATTAGGAACAATTTGCATGCGAATTGTGTTAAAATGAAATTGGAATGAATGGAAATGAATTTACCTTTTTCATGGGAATTTAAATACTTTTAGTCGAAAATGCAAGGTGAATGATGGCATATCGAACATCATTCAAGATTTATGCGTAGTTGAAGATGCATATTTCTTGATTGCAAGTGCATTCGTATTTTTTGCACTCTGTCACATTGATGAATGTGGATTATGTGTTTCAAAGTAGATTTTATTTGTAGTAATAATTGTATAGTTGGATGAAGGCAGTATAGCGGTACTTTTGGATTTGGCACTGGTAGAAATATGCTTTCTATATTTTGTAATGTAAGTATTGATGCTTCTATTTCATTGTAGTAGCTATATAGTTGTGCTATTTGTGAGTCCATACGTCCTGTTCCAGAAGATAGATAATGTTAGAAGCAAGTAAATAGAAAATATAATAAAAATGTAATATTTGCAACCATGTATTAATAATGATTAAATTTGACTATTGTTAATAGATATAAAAGGTATGTCATAAAATAGATTGAGCTTAATAAATATGGGAAACCTTTTGGTGATGTTAACGTATGGATTGGAGCAGATCATCTGGAGGTGGCATTGAACAAAGAATTTCTTCTGCATGTTTTCTGCGAGCAATGTTTTTGTTGTCTTTCATTTTATTGTAACGATTGAAACTAAATGCAGGGAAAATCTAGAGATCTTGTAGAGAAGGGACTCTTGAAATTGCTATGAATGTGAGACCTTGACATTCAGTTTTTCCAATGTCAATTGTTGCTTTTGGCAGTGTCATACCTTGATATTTATGTATGGTTAATGTCCAAGCCATCTTTAGTGCAATTTTTATACATCCATTTCCTTTTATTGTTGGAATAGGCAAGTGAGTGGGATTTATTTCATCCCAAGGAGGCTGGATGTATTTGGGAAAAGCTACGATAACAATCACATAAACTAATAATCACATGCATTTTATCCTAATTTAAACACTATCTAATTATGACTATACCCAGGAATAAATTGAAGTATGCGATCTACAATAATGTCCAAAATAAACTGGTAATAAAGATAATTCAATTGCAATGAGAAATGAAATTGTTTAAAAATAATTGTTTCGTATAAAAAGTTAGCCAAAATGATTGTGAAAGATATATCGCATAAGAAAGTATTCATTATTCAACATAAAATATAGGCCATCATCATACATAAGTGCAATAATGCTAACCAAGATTCAAACCTTCATACATAAACAACTTGAAGAGAATTTATTGCTTGATACATAAGTAAAAAGAATTACGAGATAAAAGTACCATTTATAATACGTCCTACTCATTTGATTCAACAATATTGATCTACTTTCAATCCATCCAACACCATCTAAGAGCACAAAAGTGCAATTTCAGTAGAAGATGCAAGATAAGATAAAAATAAATCCTATTCCATTAATTCCACTAGAACTTCCTCAAAGGGGGCATAAGTGCATGTTTTGAAGATTGTTTCTGATAAAATTCCCGGACCCCTCTTGTTATAGACATTTTTGTGCCCTATAATTCCAAGCATGAAATGTCCATAAACCAAGGGCTCCTAAGTCCCTAAAAGTGTTGTTCTAACCCTTAAAGGAACAAGGTCAACAGATTACAGCTTCTCCCATAAGTTCTCCACCAGAAACTGCTCAGAATTGGTCAAAACAGGACCATTTCAGCCGCTCCACTGGCTAAGTGTGTTGCATTGCACCTAAATACACTGTGAGGGTGCATTGCATTTCAAAACTCCCTTCTGTAGGGTGCGATGGGCGAGAAATGACAAATGGCAGTGTCATTCCGCGAGGTGGAGAGGCAATGGAAGCTTCCAGAATCTTCTCTTGTGACACTTGCCTCACTGAATTCGACCAAGGATAAGAGGCCCTCAGTCTCCAAGTGGAAGCAAGAACTGATAGAGAGAAGACACTAATCAAATCACAAGCTGACTCGTCCTCCTTACAGATATCTATATATGGATCCCTCATCCCAGAGATCCAGAGGCTGGAATTTTGCATATTGTAAGGAATTGTTGTTGGTTTCTAGAGACAAACATCAGATTGTTGGGTGATTTATGCTTTGTTTGAGGTGAAGAGGGGTTTCTTTGCTGGGAGGTTGATGCTGGGTCGGAACCACTGGTTGTAACTCCTCCTGGATCTTTTCTTGTTTATCAATAAAAACTATTTGAGTTCTCCTCCATGCTTTTCTATCATTGATGCTTGTTACATTTGTATGGTTAACTTAAATCTGATCCTAAGTTGTTTATGAATATAGATCCATGTCTTTGTATAGTGCTCTTCTTCTGTGATCTTACAGGTACTTTGTGAAGCTGGGCATGCAAGGGAGTAGGTAGCTGGAGACTATCAAAGAAGAGAGGGATTGGATCAAAGGATTAGCGCAAGAAACAGGTTGGTTCTTCCTATTCCTCTATATCTATAATTCATAAAGGAAATACAAAAGTAGTTTTTCTCTGTTTGTTTCTAAGGTAGCTGTCACACCTTAGTGCGATAGAGCAGTTCTAAATAGACACTTTTCCCTGTAACAAAATGGCGACTCCGTTGGGGAGATAATTAGTTTGTTTGTTTATCATTCTTTGTTGTCTATTTCATAAACTTACAAGTAGCATTCGAACTGCATTTGCCATAATAAATGCAAAGTAGACAACTGCTACTTCAATCCATCTACTAGATCTATTTATGATTTAAACAATTGATTTACAAACTATCTAATTGCCCTTATGATAGCTCTTAGATCCTCCTTAGATCTACCCCTGATTGTTGCATTACTGATTGCTTTTTACTAGGCCAAAAACCAAGAACTGAACTGCAAACTGTGACCCAGAACCCCGACAGAGTCTCATTTCTGGCCCAACGCAGGTACTGTTCAGAGATCCTGAATTTCAGCGCACTTCTCGAAGGGGCAACCTGCGCTGCATTTCAGATTCTCTGTGTTACAGGTGCGCTGATCAGACTAGCTCTGTGCAGCTGTGGTTCTTGTGCTTCATTCTTTCCAGTTCTATCCTTGAATTTTGCTGCCTGTGATCAGTATATGTCTGTTTGAAACCTCTTTTCCTTGTTGTTATTCCGCCTCCTTTGTACAAAAGAACTGTAGATGTTTTTATGTGTTTGTTGAGTCGTTTACAGTTTTCCTTTGCAAAAGTAGAATAGTCGTACTGTCGTCCTTTGATTTGAATCTGTCGCAAGTGTCGATTTCGATCATAGGAGAAAGTTTGATTGTTGTTGATGGTCGATTATACTGTTACTATTGCCTTTGGTCTGAATTTGTGATTTTCTAGTGTCAAGAACAAGTGTTCATTTCAAAATCGTAAGGTGTCGTAATCATCTCTGTTTTTGATTTCGAAAAAGAGCTTGTTTATATTTGTCGCTTGAAAAGAAATTCAGATTTGTACATCAACTTTCTTTTTAGCATCAATACTAAGAAAGTCGAAAACAAATACATGCATGTGCATTTGCATATAGACAGTCTGTTTGGCTTGATTTAGGAAAGTGCATTTACAGTGTGCTCTTTGCTCTTTGTGAAAAGATTCTGTCTTTCTTTTCCCCTAGTAGCTAGGATTTTCATTGCACAAAAGAGATAAAAGTTTGTTTATCATATTTAGATTGCATTTTAGGAATTACATCTACATCTCGTGGTGAACCCAAAAGGCAAACTTCATAAACAAGATCAACTTAAAATAAATTCAATGAATCTAACAACGCTTTGGAACTTAACGCACAACATTTAGAGGTCTAGGCTAGAGACGTATTCTGGCGTCGTAAAGCCTGGTAACTATTGTCCTCACTGATGGTTGGGTGATTCCTCCACTTTGAGACGATAAGTGCCAGTACGGACTTGTGTTCCCATGTACCGTCGAGTATATTTTGGGAGACCCCTATAGGCTTAAATCCTTTATCCTTAGGAAGTCGTGTCTGCCGCCCTATCGATCGCAATGCACTGAACACAGCATTCGGGAAGATTGACTGCCGTACCGTAAAAAGTATTCTACAGTTTTGCGATTGGTTTGGTACTCCCTCTACCTAGATCTCCAGAGTAGTCCCTTTCGTTCCTTTTCAGACTCCTTAACGGAAAAGGTCCATCTGAGCACTTGTCACTTCAGGCTCATTAAAAATCGAAGGCGACTAGAGTCATCTTTTGTTTTTTCTCGATTCTTAAATACCGAAAAATCAAGTTGTGTCAAAGCATCTAAAAATTTATTTTAAACGGAATATTCATTACCCCTTTCCTACGTTGATCTTGGGTTGAGAAAATGGAGTCCACCAACCAAGGAATTCCCTTGGAGGAAATCTTAGTCCCTTCTCCTCTTGGGGAGATGTTGGTGCACCCCATATGGCCACATTATCGCTTCCGGGACTGACAATTGGTTTGCCTGTATGGCTCTTCTCAACCTCTCTCGTTCAGAACACCACTATTCCTGAACAATCGAATCAGCAATTAGACGAGACCAGAGTTACCCACCAACCTTCTACTTCCTTTAATTCTTCCTCTCCTCCTTCCTCTTCGCTTGATGGGGCTGGTAAAGCCAAAAGTCAAGTTCCTAAGGAGAAGAAGGAAAAGAAGAAGAAAGAGAAGAATAAGAAGGAGCTGAAAGCGAATGGGGGCAAACGAGTGTCGTCTAACGAAAATCCACACACTGCACCGACCAGGCCTAAATCACCATGTGTCATTTGGAAAGGAGACCACTTTCACAGAGATTGTCCTTGCATCCCTCGGATCTTAAGGGACTGATCTCCTCGTTTTCACAACCCGGTGTCGTCAACCTCTGATGATCATGCTGAAAACACACCGTCAACTAGTGAAAGTGAAGCCCCAGGAAAAAAAGGAAAATATAGATTTCCTTGTAAACTATGCAAAGGCGATCATGCCGTCCACCATTGTCCCTTCTTAGACGAAGCTAAAAGAGTTTTGGATGATCGTCCGGTTTCACCGTTACGACTTCCTTCTGGATAGAAAAAACTCTTGCCGAGTCCGTCACTAGTTGAAAATCCGGCTAACCCGCTCAGGTGGTCGGCCGATGCATCTGTCATTGAAGATGAACCATCTAAATCCATACCAGACGAAAGTCAAAAGGTCGAGGTGGCAGTTGACCCGGTCTTGCCTTCAGAGGTTCCATCTTCAGATGATACAATCACTGAAGAGAACAAGGATGACACCGTCCAAATTATTTTCATAAGCACAGACTCCAACGGACATGGGGACAATTTACCCGTTCCTTTACCGCAGGAAGGAAGTTCGTCAGAGTCGTACCTGGCCGTCTATTCGGTCCCACCTCCAAGCAACCTAGTTGTCTCCTTCGATTGGAATCAATTAGGCAGACCCCGTTTACCGGCCAATATACCATTCCGGATTATTGTTCAAATATAGAATGGTTATGGCTGGTACCATCATAGATGAGGGGGCTTCTGTGAGTATCCTTTCCTCAACTGCTTAGAAAGCGCTTGGTTTGCCATCGCTTTTGCCTTAGATGAGAAATCTAATAGGCTTTGATAAAAGAACCAGTCGACCGTTAGGGATCCTTCCCGATGTGCCCATAACATTGAGAGGGAAAACCGATCACATGAATGTAATGGTAGTTCAAGGACCTCTAGATTACAATCTACTCCTTGGACGAGACTATATTTATTGCATGAGAGCCATTGTCTCATCACTCTTTAGAGTGATGTGTTTTCCGCACGAAGGAAGAGTGGTCAAGCTCGTGGACCAGCTTTCATTTCCCGGATCACGCATAACAAATAGTCATATACCATCCCTGAATGGTCTTTTCACACAAGAAATGTCTTAATCTCCAGTCCGTCCTCCCGATGAGTGCGAGTGATTCGGAGGGACATGACTGAAACCCAGGGGGCATGCTCCCTGGTATGCTTCGGCAGGAAAACTTCGGGTATAGGGTAGGTTTCCGTGGGATAATATGACTAGTCTGTACCCCCGTCCGTGATTGGAAGAGGGGGTTATTCTAGAACAAGATTCTCTTGTCAAAGTTATGTGAGTTGGCGGGCATCGTCGCTCACCTTTGTTTATTTCGGTAGACATCGCTAGAGAAGTGTTTTTTTTACGCCGTAAATAGAACTATCTTTGGTAACCTGTAAGAGGTAGGCCTCTCTCGCTAAAACAAATGTTTTATCGGAAAGAAGTAGGGTTAGCCTTGAAACTCTATTTTATACCTGGGGGCATGCAAACCTTTTGGAGTGCAAGCGAAGAGTGACTATTTATTTTTTAAATTTTTAGGACCTCTAACCCTTTAAACTCGTAGGATTGGTCGTTTCCTACCTTGCATAAAGAAAGGATGTGGGGCAAAACTCTAAAAGTTTCCGTTTTTATATGGGACATTCTTATCACAAGACTGGATTAATCGAGCAGTTTTAGCACATAGTTCAAGCTCGTTAAAAAAATAAACATAAGACATGAGCAAATGTTTCCACCTGCGTTTAAGCTCATTAAAAAATGAACTATTCCCCCGGTAAATAACCATCGTGAATGTAGTACTTCAGCCGTTAAAGCCTTGGTCGTGTTTGCACCATCACCTCCACTTTTCATTGGTCGATCATTCACCTCCATTTGATTGTTTACCCATTTTGAGGAACAACTGCGAAGAGTGATTTCACTAGCCATCCTTGTGACACTACCGTGATTGGAAAATTCCAAACCTTACCTGGAATCAACTGCTACCCGTTTTATCACTCGTTCCTCAAAAGACGAGTCTCCTTTAAGCTCTTTTCAACTGACTTGTAAAATATGAAAAGATTGCCGAGCCATTGGCCTCTCCAGCTCGTTAAAGGGACAGGAAGTGCTATCCCTCCTCTAGATTTTAATCTTTTTGGGCCTGAGGGATTATTACACAAAAAGATCGAGCGCTTGTTTTGTTCGGCTCGTTAAAACTATCGAAAATTCATCCCTTCTGTATTGTTTTATACTTTTTCGGACTTAAGGGATTAGATGACGAAAAAGGAATTTTAGAGTTACCTTTACGTTCCTTTTCAGACTCTCTAAAATTGAAAAGGACCAAGTTATCTTTATCGTTAAACTCGTTAAAAAGATTAATAGCGAAAAACTTGTCTTTAGACGAGAACGAGTTTCACTATCGCTAGGCTCGTTAAAACATAGCGATGGGTTTGCCCGAAGGGAAAATTATAGAACAAGCATATGTTATCCTCCTCAAGCTTGACAAAAATAAAGAGGTACTGGTCAGCAATGACTGGGGAAAAATTGGGAAGAAAACTCAAAGAAACTTTGTTGGTAGAAAGTCGCTCTTGAACATGACACTTCCACTCCGTGTCCAAGTCGGGTTGGGTTGTTTCATTCACCGGTCACATCACCATGGTCACGCCATACCATCCACATTTGGGGTTAATGCTACCAATCCATCACATCAGTGTCGCCGATATGTTCAAGATAAGTCATCCAGAGAAGTCACCTGTGTCTCACCCACTACCATACATTATACTCCATTCTTTCATGACCGCCACCCTGAACCTTATATCATCAGATCGTTTTCACCTCCATCAAAATCATTTGCTCCGTTCCATGTCATTGATGTGGGATTCATTAAGGCCCTCCTGTGACGGATCACTTCTTGTCAACATCAGCTCATTATCCAAGAAGTTTATCTAGGAACACCCCATTCAGTACTTTGAAGCTTGCATGCCTCAATGGCAAGTTTCTCACTTCCGGCGACAGGTTTACATCAATGGCCTTCGACCGAAAGATTTTGTGTGGTGTTCGACGCCAAGTCCTTTATTCACACCACGTGAATTGTACTGCAGTACCTTGAGGATCATTATCATTATCGGTGATTCCTCTCGCGCTTGTTAACAGTTTACATCATTGATTGGTAATCAAGCGATGTCTTTCCATGTTCGACTTCAAAACATTTCTCACATGGATCGACTTGTACTTCGAGTGAAGATCGGACGAGATTGAAGACCCCGGATCTAGTTTCATCCATCCGGGCTGCGATATATATTCATGGAAATAAAGACATTAAATGTACAGCAATGCAGCACAGATAATCATCCTACCAAAAGGATGATGGCTCTATCAGAATCATCAGTCTACACTCAGACGATTGTCTGTCCTATGTACATGAAAATGAATTTATAAAGCTGAGCATGGGAATGCCCGCCTCAGCTAGATCATGAAAACAGTATGAAGATAATGTATTGTATTGTATCTTATTACAGGTCTCCTCCCAGCATTGAAAGAACTTCGGATCCTCATAATAAAGCATTTCACCCGACACCAAAAGGTTAACGGCCTCATACTTTAGGGGGCAACTGTTATAGACATTTTTGTGCCCTACAACTCCAAGCATGAAATGTCCATAAACCAAGGGCTCCTAAGTCCCTAAAAGTGTTGTTCTAACCCCTAAAGGAACAAGGTCAACAGATTACAGCTTCTCCCAAAAGTTCTCCACCAGAAACTGCTCAGAATTGGTCAAAACAGGATCATTTCAGCTGCTCCACTGGCTAAGTGCGTTGCATTGCACCTAAATACACTGTGAGGGTGCATTGCATTTCAAAACTCCCTTCTGTAGGGTGCGATGGGCGAGAAATGACAAATGGCAGTGTCATTCCGCGAGGTGGAGAGGCAATGGAAGCTTCCAGAATCTTCTCCTGTGACACTTGCCTCACTGAATTCGACCAAGGATTAGTAAGAGGCCCTCAGTCTCCAAGTGGAAGCAAGAACTGACAGAGAGAAGACACTAATCAAATCACAAGCTGACTCATCCTCCTTACAGATATCTATATATGGATCCCTCATCCCAGAGATCCAAGAGCTGGAATTTTGCATATTGTAAGGAATTGCTGTTGGTTTCTAGAGACAAACATCAGATTGTTGGGTGATTTATGCTTTGTTTGAGGTGAAGAGGGGCTTCTTTTCTGGGGGATTGATGCTGGGTCGGAACCACTGGTTGTAACTCCTCCTGGATCTTTTCTTGTTTATCAATAAAAACTATTTGAGTTCTCCTCCATGCTTTTGTATCATTGATGGTTGTTACATTTGTATGGTTAACTTAAATCTGATCCTAAGTTGTTTATGAATATAGATCCATGTCTTTGTATAGTGCTCTTCTTCTGTGATCTTACAGGTACTTTGTGAAGCTGGGCATGCAAGGGAGCAGGTAGCTAGAGACTATCAAAGAAGAGAGGGATTGGATTAAAGGATTAGCGCAAGACACAGGTTGGTTCATCCTATTCCTCTCTATCTATAATTCATAAAGGAAATACAAAAGTAGTTTTTCTCTGTTTGTTTCTAAGGCACCTGTCACACCTTAGTGGGATAGAGCAGTTCTAAATAGACACTTTTACCTGTAGCACCTCTCTAAATGCATGAGAGGGGTTTTAACACTAAAACTATAATATTAAAAATATATTATTACATAAATAGTTGAGGAGGTTTAAACGACCTTCCTCAAATTATGAAAAATAAAAGCAAAATAGAAATGAGCATGGTGACTAACTGTTTTGCATTTGATACTTTAGATCGCAAATGCCCGTCATGGGCTTGAGCTGTGTCGGTTGACCGATTTTAGCTTTCAATTGCCTAGTGAACACGACGTCGGTAAGTGCTGGCACCGTTTTCTCCGTAGAAATGGTTAGGCATCGCAAGGTCATCCACTAGTTGTGAGGTTTCACTAAATGTCACCAACATGCTTCCCAGTTTAACCTGGTCGTTTGCCTAATTGCTTATGCTCTTTCTTTTGTTTTCTGTCTCCACTGTAGTTCAAGTTGTTTTACATTAGGAAGAAAAACTGGAATGGATTCTTCCACAAGGTTGGCGTTATGTAAATTTTCATTAATATTTTTGATAACATTGTTTGCTACTGTTGTTGCGTCTATTGTTGCCTTTTCCACCTCTCTAAGCTGAGAATCCCAGTTTGTAAATAAGATTTCTTTGTGTGGCTCCTCTAGTTTAGGAAAGTCGGCTTTTCTCCCATCTTCTGAATTCTGCCAAGTGACGAAATCGGAGACCTTTTTCAAGATTTCATCCTATTCAAGTCTCATTTCCACGACTTGACTTGTCAAATTGTCGCTTGTTTCGCAATAAGAATTCCATTGCAAAATCTTCTGGTATAATAGTTCATTTTGGTGCATCAGATGGGAGTTAAGGTCGAGTTCTTCAGTAATAAACTGATCAATTTTTGGATCATATTTATGTAGATCAATTATTCCTTGTATTTGTGCTTTCTTCTATACTAAGCTGGTTTGATGTTTTATTTGCATCTGCTCGAACTTTTTTTGAAGCTTAGCTAACTGTGTCTTTGCTTGCTGGTCAGATTTTTCTTGCTATAATTGTTGCTCAAGTGACAAAATATTTTCTTCTTTTTCTTTAAGCAACATTTGCACCTCTGTTTATTTGTCCATGGTCACTGTAGCATAGGCACCTGCAAACTATGACAGTCTAGTAAGCTTGGTGGATGGGTCGATGGGTGAGTCTTTCCAGACAACATCCATCAATTCATTATCAGGAGTAGTAACAATAGTAGAATCCAACTTCCTTTTCTTCCTTTGTCTTTTAACAACTACTTTGTGTTGTGGGCTATAAAATACATCTAGAGGGGGAATCTCCTCAATTCTAAAAACTATTTCGGAGGTGGGAGTAACAGGGATGTGCTCTACTTCTTAAGTATTTACAGTCTCCTCTGCTGTAATTTCTTGAGTTGTTTTCTGTTTTGGAGTTTGCAACTCCGTCGTTTGTTCCTTTGTATGGAGCCTTTTATTAAAGTTGTCCCATTATTCCTCTAAATCAATCACCAGGGGTTTTATTGGCTGTATAGAGGTGGAATGGATTTCATCCTATTTGCTAGCTGTAGTTTGCTCGACTGCCTTTTCTGTAGATTGGGTCGTATCTTTTTTCTGACTCCCTGCTTCTGCTTTTCCCCTTTTGTGATGAATTCTCTGATTCCCTGGTAGATTTGTCTTGGGATTCTGCTCGAGAATCAGTTTTATAATTTTCTTTGGAATCTCCTTCTAGACTTGCACTGGGAGTAGGCTCCCTTATTGGTTCAATCAATAATTGGTCGAATGGGACCTTTGTTAGTCTCCTTTCTCTATACTCATAAAAGGTTTCAAGATATTCACGGTCAAAAAGTAATTGCGCCATATGCTTCACCTCTATGAAGGTGTTCTTTTGCAAAAATATGTCATCAAATGCATCTTCTTCATTACTGAATACTTTTATTTTTACCATGGTGGTAAAGTCTTTGACAGTGCCGAATGGGTCATATTGCCTTCCTGGGAATTTAGGTAACTGCAGAGATAACATAATCTCTGCTTCCTTGAATGCATGCCCCAGGTCATGTAATGCAAATTCTCCACACTGTAAAGGGAATGTAGGCCAAATGGCCTTTTTCACTTCCTTTAATGTTTTTCTCATCCCTCACTAGTTGTTTGATAGGATATCTCTCTAGCCATCAGTTTGTTGGAACATGGTATGGGAGGACATGGGGGGAGGTAATGCTGCCAAATACCCTGATATATGTAAATGTTTCCTCCCCAAACCATCTGGTTGCTAGGAGGATATCTACCTTGGCTTCTTTGGAAAACTTAGGGGCATTTCGGTTATAAAGCCGTTTATGGATAGGGAGCATAACTCCATGACAAATTTTGTAAAAATGTGGTTGAAACTAAGATTCCCACATGTCTTTATGGTATATGTGAATGGGAAGTGGATTTTGGACAGTCCACTTCCATCCCATGACAGGAAATTTTAAACCAAAACAAATTGCATCCATTACATAGGCACTCACAAAAAATGGAGGATAAACTCTCGAATCAACACTTCTTTTCCTTCTATACTCCATTATTGTTCTTGCTAAATTATTAGACAAAATTTGTGCCCAATTCATTATAGTTGCGTTTACAGCTACATCTATTAATGGCAGCCATTCTGGGGAGAATTTAGTACTATCAAGTTTGCCAAATAGTCTACATAGCATGGCTGCTGCAAAACTATGAGAGGGAAAAATAGACGCAGTAGAGTACATATCGTTCTTGTCTTTCTTGATTTTGCCCTCATTATTTGACTAGGTCCAGGTGCAGTCTACTGGATCCTCGTTTTCTTTGGCAAACTTCTCGACGAACTGCTTGTTGTAGATGACTTGTGGCTCTGGTAGGTGGTACATGAGCCGCAGGTTGTCTGGCATAAAAGATCCCATAACCTCTTGGCTTCTAGTCTTTAATTCTTTGTCTGAGATGTCGTCTTCATCAATAACCCATTTAACCATGTCTTCATAAATAAGTATCTTCGGACGCGCAGCTATGCTATGCAAAAATGAGCATGCTGTCTCAAACATGGAGGCATCTGAGGAATCATGTCCATCAACTGTAACCTTTGTTTCTAGAATCCTTGGTTTCTCTTCCTCCAGTATATTATACATGGCCTCCCACGTAGAGGTTCCTCCCTCTCTGCTGCATGTAGTATTCGTAAATAGAGGAGTCATTTCTAACTTCTCAAAGATGACTGCCTTGCCTTTCTTCACCATTGCTCCCAACGATTTGCTCTGTGGATTTTCCCTGAAAGTGAAGAACAACAGCTATCGGATACACAAAGATGACAATGAACGTGAAATGGAATAATGTGGATAACTTGTAAAGGTGATAAAAGGAGTTTTATTCGAACACACGTAAGAAGATATCATATCACGTTAAATGGCTTTTCACACATAAATGCAGTTAACTCTTACTAAATTCCCACTAATGCTTCATTATCCCTTAGCTTTAATGCTCATAAATTTCTGCATCGTAAGTTGGGAAGAAAGCTTCTAGGGTGGTGAGCTTTTGAATTACGATAATGGTGATTTTACGATTTGTGAAGCAATATCACAGATCGCAATATTGCATTATACCTTTTCGCTTTTCTTACCCTCCCTTGTGTTTCTGTGAGATGCGAGCCGCTCGTTTATTGTCTCAAAACATATCTACTTGTCAGGTTTTTCTATGTAAAGACCCTTTTTAATAAGCGGCAGACCTAAACATTTGTTCATAATGTATTGAAGGAGTGGGTCTAGGTCTTGATTGCATTTCTGAATATCAATCGATGATAAGTTTGCAGTGTTCTTTTGAATGCTTGAAATGTTATGCGATAAAGGTTACGATGTCATCGCAATTTCTCATTTCGCTTGTTTTGAGATAACCTTTTAAGGCGGGCTCTTCATAAATAGCGATATGCGATGTGAGACTTGGTTTTGAAGAGAAAAGCTTTAGGACCTAGTTTATGTCAAAAATATGATAGTTTTGAGGTATAAAGCGTAGAGTCCTCTTTTAATCATTTTTTACTAGATTTGGTGGGTTAGCAAGGTTTTTTTATGATGCTTAATCATGCGATATGCGGGAAGGAAAGCATTTAGTAGTTCTTTTGAAAAGGGGGTTTGATTGATATCTTGGTTTATTCCAAAAATAAGAGAAATGCCTAAATGCTAAGTCTATTTTTGGAGGGTTTTTTTAAAGGGTCCCCATTTATTAATGTAATATTAAATACTACTATTAATAAGTGGGGGGTTGTTGAATAGCACAACAGGATCCTGTTAGGAGCTTTGGGAATTAAATTCCCTCCTCCTCCCACACCTCCATCTTCATCCAATTCACCAGAGAAATTGGATAACTCAGACTTGCTCTTTTAAGGCTCCAAGCCTTCTAACCCTAAGATACCAAGGCCTTCGAAAAAGAATGAAAATCAAACCAAGTAGCCCTAACACTTCCAGACCTGTGGAGAAAACACTAACTTCAGCTAGCAAGACTACCTCTACAAAAAGTCTAAAAGGTGAAACTTCATAGAAAAAGGTCAACACCAAACCATATGGAGAGTTCTTTTAGTGGGAACGACCTCCATGGCTACCAGAAGGCTATGATGACCCTTTCTAGTACATCTCCCAATAGGACCAAGCTTGCTAACGAGCTCGAGGAAAGGATTTCTCGATTTTTGACTCTTATCAAGCTTCTCAAAAAGTCCATCTAGTTTCCCACTTAAGGGATGATGGTATTTTCTAAGCATGTTCCAAGCTAGTATGGTTTTGGTGCCCAAAAATTACTCAGCTCAGATATAGTCTACTCATGTTAACCTATGCATGTACTCTATGTAATTTTTTAAAAATATAATGAATTTTTTTCTTATTTACAAGATAATAATAATAATAATTTAAGATAAAATTGTAATTTAATTGATTTTTATGATTTTTTTAATCTTGGCAATATGAGATGTGTCCCGAAATAAATGTTTCAATGTCTATCAAAATTTACCAACCATTTAATTTCTATACTTATCATAATATCTAAGATTTTGGATGAATATATAACTACTCATACCAATTAAAATTCTCTCACATAATATTAATTGTTACATTTATAGAGATGGCATCAAAAGCTTGGGACATGTCCGCATAAATCCTTGATCGATCGATCAAAGGTGGACAAGAAGTATTTTTTAAATTGGCTAGCCAAAGTGTGGAAAGAGAACCAAACTTGTGTAGCATTGGTTCTTGTTGCGCGGATAGTTATATAACCAACATAGATCCATCTTAAGTACGGATCTAACATGAGCCTAGACGGATCAAATTTATTCACATGCAATTTTTTTAGAGTGCAAAATACAATGTGTTATTTTTCATTGTTTAAATTGTATTTTTGAATGCTAAATAGAGGAACAAAGTAATATTTTAACCATAAAAACTTAATTTTATTTCTATATATAGATATATATGAAGTTGATATAGGCATAAATTAGTTAACATAGATCTTCAAATAGTTTATTTAAATATCTTGTTGAAATATTTTTGAAAAGTATAAGATTTAAAAACCTGATTCACACATTTTTTACTTCTATTTACTTTACCACATATTCATTCTTTTTTAATTATAGCCAACATTATTTTTCTATTTAGAACATAATTTATATTTTTTATTTTTATTTTAAAGGGGGCATGGATGGATGGACACACTTACACATCCTCGCATACTAGGTGTAGAATGAGCCTCTTGACTCCACCAAAAAAATGTTTTTTTTTTGTGGCAAACATTGAAAAAAACACCTATTAAGGCAAATGCTTATGTAAAACAATATATACAACTAATATAATTGGTAAGCCTCACTAATATTTTGTCATCCATGTTTAATTCACAATATTTCCATTGAGGTAATATATGTGGAGTTGATTTTCCTTATATAGGATGAGATATTAGTTTAATTACTACGATAAAGTACATTGCATTTTTTTTCTAAGTAATATTGTTCTATTAATATGATACAAAAATTTATTACAGAGAGGCTTGACCTCAAAAGTACTGAGCATCAATCATCACAAAATAAACCTGTCTAGCCTTGACTGCCCCAACATAGGGGAAGCCAATCAATGAAACCAGAAAGAACCCATACATGGGTTATTAGTGTTGTCCAAAAAAACCCAAAGACATTGCATAGCTATAACCATAAAACAGTTAACTAAAACAAAAAAAACCAGTCATTGTAAGAAGCATCCACCTGGCAAAAAACCAAAGCAGCATCTGGCTGTCAAGTGGCAAGACTAGAGATTGTCCGGCCGATTCTTCTTGGATCCGACCTGCGTATTTGTACCAATCATCATCTTCGTCTGGCATTCCTCTGCCTTGAACTGGATGGACGGCCTCAGTGCTACCTGTGCCCGCATGCACTTCAGACGTGTCGCCCCGTCGGCTTCCTGAGGCCTGCGTGTCACCATGTTTGTTATCCGTAGCTGGTTGACTGTCAACCACAGCTTTACCATGCAGGGTTTCTTTGTCATCGTCGGGCTACTGATTACTTGGGATGCGAATACCTTTGTTGCTTGGGGCAGCCCTGTTTTGCTCATCCTTGTGCTCAGGCGGAGGAGCCTGTGGGTCAATTTTTTTAGAGAAAGTAATAGTCATAGTGGCTGTGATGATGGGTCAGGTTAAGGTGTTGCGAAAACAGAATTGAGTGGTATGGGGAGTTGGGTGTGGAGGAAGGGGAAAATCTGCTGTGTGAACTGCAGCATCCCTCCGTCCTTAGCCTTGGAGCCAGGCTCTTCCCCTTCCACTTCAGGTGTCTGGGTAACGACCATAGAATGGGCTGTGCAGATTGGGATTGTCAGCTAAAGAATCAGGGGAGTCAGAGTTAGAGCTTGGCGATGCTGGTAGGCAAATGATGCCTTCGCGAGTGCCTCCTCTTCTGCTTCGCATTCGATGTCAGATGCGAGCCATAGCAGGAATGAGGGCAAGGTTGGTAGCAGAGGGGTTGGTGGAATTTCTGTGCAGAGAATGGACAGAGGAGGTCTAAGCCTGGTCTAAGTTGCAAAGTCTTGACTGTGAATAATGAAATCTGTTGCCCAGGTCAATACAACTTAGTAGCCAGCATCGGCTACCTGGTACAGTGCGAGAGCAGGGTTCTGCGGCCTGCGGAGGGAAAACACAATGGAGCAAGGGGGAGGAATTGCATAATGCTCTGCAGGTTCCATGGCTATGAGAATTGTGGAGCTGTCTCGGCCTTCGAACGCATTTAATGGCACTTGCAAGGTGGTATTTATGCGCCTCAGGTTGGCATGGGGGACGATGCAGGCGGCCATGTGGCTAACCCTTGTGCCATCTAACTGTCTTGTCATATTAATTGCAAGGATAATCACCTGCATCCAAGTGCATTTCTTCTTCATGTGCCATTTCAATCTGCACCAAGTCATTGCATTCCTGTAACTGAAGAGTAGTGGTGATAGTATTAAGTGTTCCTGCATGTAGGGTCTTTCCGCTATCTACTCCAATGTTAGCTAAAAAATCTACTACTTTGTTGCCATCCCTACGAATGTATTTAAGGGTGACTGCTTTGTGAGTTGATAGCCATTGTTCAATTTGCTCTAATCGTTCTACCAGTCTCCAACTGTTGCCAACTTTGTATGATGGAGTCCCCTGCAGAATCTAATTAATCGTGTTAATAAGAATCTGAGAATCCCTTTCAATTATAAGTGGGAAGAAACCATGGAGTTGAGCAAGGAGAAGCCCCTGCCAAATCCCTTCTAATTTGGCTGAATTATTTGTATCCCAACCAATTGAGCCCATGAAAGTTAGAAGAGGAATACCTTTGTGATTCCTGAAGATTCCTCCATATCTTACTTTGCCTGGATTACCTTTAGACGCTTCGTCGAAGTTAAGTTGTATCATATTTTGGGTGGAGGAGTCCATCTGTTTGGTGTCTTTCCTTGTGATGAAGTTTTTCCCTGATTTTCTTGCATCTGGTTCCACTAAAGATTCCAGTTTGCCCATATATTCTGTTCCTGTGGAATGGAGGGAAAGTCTTCTTCATACCAGGTTTGAAGCATTAAGGTTTCTCGAAGGTTTTGACATATATTATTCCATAGGACTTCTAAAGGGGAGGAATGGTCCTTGAAGATGCGACTATTTCTTTCTTTCCAGACAATCCACATGAGGAAACCTGGTATAAGTTTCCATAAAGCATTTAACAGTTTGCTTTTGTATGGACTTATTGCCCAAGTGCGTATAGTGTTGGTGATATCCTCCTTAATTCGTCCATCTTTTTGGCATCTGAAGCTAACTTTTTCCCAAAGTCGGTTTGCCAAAGGGCAAGAGTTTATGAGATGCTCAGTAGTTTCTTCTGCCTGTTTGCAGTTGGGACACATAGAAGGCCCATGAAAGCTTCTTTTCCGAAGGTTGTCCCAAGTGAGGATTTTATTTTGGCAAAGCAACCAGAGGAAGGTGGATATTTTTGGCCATATGGAGGGGGCCCATACTTTGTTCCATAGAGGGTCCTTGACTATATGATTTCTTATAATTATATTATAAGCCTCTTGTGAAGTGAAGGTTCCTCTCGCCTCGTAACCCCATCTAATTATATCCTTCTTGTCAGAGTAGCGTATTTTCCTGTTTGAAAGCTCTATTTCCAGATTTTCCTTGATGAGCTGCATGCCTTGCCTGATGATGTGGTCCGAGCTTATCCATTGCCTGTATCCTTGGGTATGAGTGGGCCTCCAGTGTTGATTTACCTTGATCATCGGTTTCCCTTCCCAGTCCTAAATTTGGTGGTGTTTGATCATGTCCTTCAAATTGGGTCTTTGCTGCCAAGAATCTTCCCAGAACCTCGCATTGTTACCATTCCTAATTTCCCAAAAGATGTGCTGTTGAATTAAATCCTTATGCTGTTTAGTTGCATTCCAGATTAGGGAACCTGGGCCAACTTCTGTGAGTCGAATTAAATCATCTATTGGTCGATTATTGGCATATTTTGCTATCCAGAGAATAGCCCAAGGAGTATGCGGTTCCGAGATCCATTTCCACTAGATGCATGCACCCATGACTGCATTACTGTGTTGAGGATCATTTAGCCCAGTACCTCCGGAGCTTTTCTGAAGGCAGACTATATCCCATTTTACCAATGCCCATTTTTTCTTTTGTTCTGTGTTTCCCCACATAAAGGCTCTTTGAAGATGTTTGATTTCCTTGAGAACACACTTGGGCGCTGCCAGAACTGAAAAAAGATAGAGCGGCATGGATTGTAGCACAACTTTGATTAAGACTAGTCGGCTTGCCATGTTGAGATCTCTGAAATTCCAAGAAGAGAGACAAGCTTCCAATTTTTCCAGGAGAAGTTGCCAAGATGAGTGCTTTAAAGCAGTATCTGTCATAGGAGCACCTAGATATTTGGAGGGGAGAGTTGCTATCGTAAAACCTAGGATTCTAGCAATTGAGGATTGGGTTATAGTAGGGGTATGAAAGAAAAAGATTTGGGATTTAGCCTTGTTAATGCAAGCTCCAGAGGCATCCGAAAATTCAGTCAAAATGGATTTTAATTTGAGGGCTTCCTGGACCGAGGGATGGCCAAACAACATGTTGTCATCCACAAATTGTTGGTGGGTGAAAGCAGGGATGTTGGGGAAGGAGAGACCTCTCAATTGCTGGGAATGAAGAGCTTCTTTGATGCTTCATCCAAGTCCTTCCGCCATAATGACAAATAGAAAGGGGGAGAGGGGATCACCTTGTCAGATTCCTCTGGAGGGGTGAAAGGGGGTGGAAGGGATCCCATTGACCAGAATGGAGAAGAAGGTAGACGATATAAGACTCATGACCCATCTGACCCAAGGGGGGGCAAAGCCAAAGGCTATCAACATTTTTTGAATATACTTCCAGCTTAAACTATCAAAAGCTTTAGAGAGGTCGATTTTAGGAGCATACCTACTTTCTTGAACTGCTTTAAAGAGTGAATGATCTCGTGAGTGAGAATGATGTCGTCCATAATTTTCCTTCCTTCTACATAGCCTAATTGCTCTGGCAATATAAGTAATGGAAGCAGGGGTTTTAGTCATGAAGAAATCACTTTGGAGACGATTTTTTATATGACATGACATAAAGCAATAGGCTGGAATTTGTCCGGAGTATGAGAATGTTCTTCCTTGGGGATAAGGGCAATGAAGGTTGCGTTCAAAGAGGGAAGCATCCATCTATTAGTCCTGGATTCCTCAACGACTTGCCATACCTCCTCCTTGATTAGATCCCAGAAGTTGTGGAAGAAATTAGACGTGAAGCCATCTGGGCCAGGTGCTTTTCCTACTTTGAGTTGTCGCATGGCTGTCTCCACTTCCTGTAAAGATATTGGCCTGAGGAGGAGCTGATTGTGTTCCTCTGTTATGATCTTTGGGACATTCTTGGTAATTTTCTCTATAGCTGGCAGTCGATCTATCTGAGGTTCTTGGTGTACCTACTGAAAATGAGTAAGGAGTTCTTGTTCTACATCCTCATGTTTTTCCAGCCGTTCCCCTTGCCTATTCTGGATGTAAGTAATGTTGTTATGCATTCTTCTCTAGATAGTAGTGCGATGAAAGAACTTTGTGTTTCTTTCACCCTCTTTAAGCCATCTGACTCTTGACTTTTGTTTCCAAAGTATTTCTTCTTGCTTTGCTCTTTCTGATATTTGCGTTTGTAGGTGGTTTTCCTGCTCTGCGAGGACTTCAGATCTTCCTTCTGCGATGATTCTCTGCTGTAGTTTTTTCATTTCTTGATCAAGAGTGCTTTGTGCTTGGAAAATATTGCCAAAGGTAAGTTGATTCCATTGTTTGATGTTATTCTTGAGATTTTTGAGTTTTTGTTGGAATTGATACATTTTTGTGCCTTCCGGAGGTTTGAAATTTTTCCAAACCGCATTAATCAGGTTGTGAAAGTCTGGATGTGTCAACTAGAAAGCTTCAAAGTGAAAGGGCCTTCGTGTATTGTTTCCTAGCCTTTGCCATTGAAGCGTGATAGGCCAGTGATCTGAGCCTGAGAGTGGTAAGATTGAAGCCGAGAAGTCCCCTCCAAGATGGATTGCATTGTCAGATAGCAGGAATCGATCCAATCGAGAGGCAATTTGATGTGCACCTACTCGTTTGTTATTCCATGTGAAGATTCCATTGTTGAATGACATATCTATGAGCCAGTTGTCTTGGATGAAGTTTTTGAAGTGAATGCTTTCATTGTCCAGCTTGGCCCTGCCCCCTCTTTTTTCTTCCAATTTTGTTATCATATTAAAATCTCCTCCTGTAATCCAAAGTGGATGAGTTCTTTCAGAGTTGATCAAAGCTAAAGTATTCAGTATGTCTATTTTGTTTATTGCTTCCTGGGGGAAGTAGACATTGGTTAGGTGACCATGCACATTTGTCCCTGTAATATGGAAAGTGGCTTGAATGAAATGCTTACTAGCATGAATGTTAGTAAGTGTGATAGCTCGTTCATCCCAGACTATTGCTAGTCCTCCTGATGCTCCTGAGGCATCCACTGCAACTGCTTTGCTGCCTGGCCATGCTTTGGCAAGGGTCTGATCTAGCGTTGTAGAGTTACATTTGGTTTCTTGCAAGAAGAAGAATTGAGGTTTCTCCTATTGAAACATGTTTTTTATCAGTCTATATTTCCCAGGGCTGTTGAGCCCTCTGATGTTCCATGAAATGAGCTTCATGATGCACTATTGGGTAGGGGATTGTAATACTTTGTAAGCTTGGAATATCTTCCAGATTCCACCAGCATCTCCCCAATGCGGATGGTTCTTTGAAGATCTGTTTTCCTTCCTCTTTTTTTATTGTCTTTAAAGATGTTTTTCCCATCCCATTGACTCCCAGGCTGGATGCCTAGAGATCTTTGCTGTTGTGCTCTGGAGAGAATGACTTCTAAGTTTTCTAGCTACCTTTCTGGGATCTTGTCATATTCTTTTTTCTTGCAAGCTTGTTCTAATCCCAGTATGTCCAGATCTCCAATGTCGAAGCTCTCCGGCTCCTCTTCCATGTGCTGGGCCTCTCCTCGTTCCACCGTTGTGTCCGCTACAGTCGTGGTTTCCTGTTGCACGCTATCAACATCCATGCCCTGAGCATTCCATTTCGGGGATCTACTAGGAGGGGCAGATTTGAGATCTGTGGATTGCACAGACTTTTGGGCCTTCTTTGAGCTCGAGGGAGTGGATTGAGGAGTCATCTTGGGGATTTCTTCAGAATGGTTAGGGTTTTCGAAGTTATTTAGCTCTGGTTGATTCAGGGTCTCAAAGCTATTGCTGGTGGATGGCATGGAGGCATTGGCAATAGGTTTTTTAAGGAATGTAGAGGGTTTTTTGTGGTTCTTTTTGCGGTTGGTGACTTTGGTAAACCCATCCGAGTTAGGTTTGTCCGGTGTGGGAGAGGTCGAGGTTTTCAGATTTGAAGGGCAGTCACAAAATAGATGGCCAAGGGCATGGAATTTTCTACATCGGAATGGAACATGCTCATAATCTATTGATTGTATCCATTCAAAATCATCATGATATAGGCTTACCGCATCTAGGAGAGCTTTGCTGAGGTGCATATAGACACATATTCGTGCATAGGAGGTGTATCGCCTGAGTTTCGTCTCCTCTGCGATTTTGATGAATTCCCCTAAACCATTCCCAATATCTTGCAGCGAGTCTTCATCCCAGTACTCCAAAGGGAGGGAGTAAAGGTAGATCCATACCGGTGCCTAGCTTAAATCTTCTTTGTCCAGATTGAAACATTCAATCCAGTCTCTCAGATATAGTCCTGCTGCATTGAAAAAGTATGGTCCTCCATCAAGAACCCTGTTTCGGTCTTCTATACAGTTGAAGATTGCAGTAAAGAAGCCTTTAGGCCCCAACTGCAGAGTAATGTGCCCTTTTGGTTTCCATTTGGCTGCGATCCAGCCATGCAATGCTTTCTCTGTGGGCCAAAAGCCTATAAACTTTCCAATCAATGCATGATCCTTCATGTACTAGATTTGAGTGTTAATCCGGTGACTTGGGAGCTCAATCTTAGGTCTTTCGGCTGCTACAAGCTTGCAGGTTGCCGACGTCGCTTTGGGAGCTTCATTCCTGTTAGTATTCTCTGGCAAGGTTTCAGGCTCTGTTCCTACATCTTCCCGGTGTTCTTTCCTGACATCTTCTGTGTGCAGCAGAATTTTTTCGGTGTCAGTGGGGGGAGGAGCCATATCCTCCCCCTGGGGGGGTTCCATCGCTGGCGTACTATTCCTTGTCGTGTAGTGGTTGTCTTATTACTGGAAAGCAATGGCAGATTACCTTTGTCTGTGCAGGTCTGCTATTTGTAGGTCTATTCCAAACCCTAATCGCCCATGGTCCGTCACTCCTTTGTAAGAGATCAGTTAAAAATACGATATAGTACATTGCATTAGTATTATGGCTAAATAACATTAGAAAAAGGTGAAAACACATTTCCTAGATGAGATCTTAGTTTAATTACTACTTTGTAGTATCTTTTATTCGTATCATACCTAAATAACATTATCAAAAGGTAAAAACACATTTCCATCCGATACCTTATGTAATTTGTTCGGTAACCTTATTATTCAAAAAGGCAAAAAAATCAATGTTCAACATACATCAAAGTTTGGCTTAGATTACTTTGAAATTAGACTTGGTTTGAATTATCACTAGCATTTGCACCAGATGTTGCAAAGGAAATGTCGTAAGGCATAAATTGAGGAACAATTGCGACATGTGAATGGGCATTGAAAGTAAGAATTTATAGAAAAGATTGAATGCAAGGGTGGAAGATAATGAGTTACACTTGCAGCTATATCCTTGAGTTACTTGTGAGCATTCTGAATATGGATATTTTGTAAATAAAAATAGTCTCATGTAGAGGTTATCCATTATCCATGTAGTTGCTATTGTTTATGTGAACATGTTATGGTATATTATTTTAAGGTTTATTGTTTTTAATTTTAAAACAAGTTTGAGGGACACAAGATTGCATAACATATGATATTTCTCTTCATTTATGCTATTTTTCCACATGCTACCTATTTATGGCATTGCTTTTTGACATCTGGGTCAATTGAGGAATAATCGCAACATGTGAAAGGTTATTGAAAATAATAATTAATAAACAAGATTGCATGCAAAGGTGGAAGATAGAGCTAAATTATTTACATTAGGTGAAATTTACATATAGTATAATGTTTGTAACAGAGATTGCCTCTTGATCTTCAAAGACGATTTTTTAAGTTTCAATAGAAAAATACTAGTAGATTGTAATGGAAAAGGTGAAAAAAGAAACATAACATTGTGAGCAACATGATGGTTGTCATTCCATATTCAAAATTGAATAAAAACTTGTTGGAGACATCAGAGACTTGAAGAAGCAGTAATGAACCTGAAAAATGAATATTTCGTTCAAATTATGTAGAAGTATTATAATTATGTAAATTAATTGTGGAAATTCATTAAGAACAATTTGCATGCAAATTGTGTTAAAATGAAATTGGAATGAATGGAAATGAATTTACCTTTTTCATGGGAATTTAAATACTTTTAGTTGAAAATGCAAGGTGAATGATGGCATATCGAACATCAATCAAGATTTATGCGCAGTTGAAGATGCATATTTCTTGATTGCAAGTGCATTCGTATCTTTTGCACTCCGTCACATTGATGAATGTGGATTATGTGTTTCAAAGTAGATTTTATTTTTAGTAATAATTGTATAGTTGGATGAAGGCAGTATAGCGGTACTTTTGGATTTGGCACTGGTAGAAATCTAATTTCTATATTTTGTAATGTATGTATTGATGATTCTATTTCAATGTAGTAGCTATATAATTGTGCTATTTGTGACTCCATACGTCCTGTTCCATAATATAGATAATGTTAGAAGAAATTAAATAGAAAATATAATAACATGTAATATTTGCAACCATGCATTAATAATGATTAAATTTGACTATTGTTAATAGATATAAAAGGTATTTCATAATATAGATTGAGCTTAATAAATACGGGAAACCTTTTGGTGATGTTAACACATGGATTGGAGCAGATCATCTGGAGGTGGCATTGAAAAAACAATTTCTTCTTCGTGTTTTCTACGAGCAATGTTTTTGTTGTCTTTCATTTTATTGTAACGATTGAAACTAAATGCAGGGAAAATCTAGAGATCTTGTAGAGAAGGGACTCTTGAAATTGCTATGAATGTGAGACCTTGACATTCATTTTTTCCAATGTCAATTATTGCTTTTGGCAGTGTCATACCTTGATATTTATGTATGGTTAATGTCCAAGCCATCTTTAGTGCAATTTTTATACATCCATTTCCTTTTATTGTTGGAATAGGCAAGTGAGTGGGATTTATTTCATCCCAAGGAGGCTGGATGTATTTGGGAAAAGCTACGATAACAAATGTTGGAAGTTGTGGAGGTGAAGTTGATTCTTTCTAAAAGATGGATATAATTTCTCCGAGGGAAACATTAACAAGTCTAGATGAAACCTAAAGGTTGGAAGTTAGCATCACTTTTTGGCCTTTTCATAGCAAGACAATTCGCTCAAGTTGCTTGTCTTCTAAGGAAAGGCTAGAATATGTGTTTTCATCTTCTGCATTGGATCTTGTGGCAAGAGTCTTTAAATATTTTATAATTTTCTTACTATGGAACGATATCTGAGCATTGGTTTGGAATAGATGCATGGAATCATGGAAAGAATGTATTTTATCTTCTGATAAGAAGGATTCTATGCGTGACATGAGGATGTTGTAGTTGTCAATTGTTGGATTTTCATTTCTAATCTTCTAGAGGATGTTTCTAAAAGTAACTTGGGCAATGTTTGTCGCCTTGTTGATGAAATATTGTGTCCAATGTGATGACTATGTTGAATGTGTTCCATAATGCGCTTCTATGGCTCGTGCCTGCATATAGTGGTATGTCTTTGATGGGCGGTAGCAAGACGATATCACTAACTAATATAATGGAACAACCATTGAAACGAGTGTTTCTTTGTAGTGGAAATGTCTCTTGAAGGCATTCGTCAATCTGGCTGAGAAGCTTTGGCCCAATGAAGCTCATTTCGTCGATTAGTATGTGTCTGATATGCTTAAGTTCTTCTTGGAATTTTTCAAGAGAATTGCCTTCTAAGGGCATAAGATCCTTTATAGGAAGGTGGAGGGCAGAATGGATTGTCGATGCTTGTATGTTGAAGGTTGCAACGCCTGTTGGGGCGAGGAGCATGATGGTGAAGGTCCAGAGCTTGCAAGGGTTATGAGAATTTATTTGGTGCAATTTATAAGTAGGGAATTTCCAGTACCAGGAGTACCTTGTATTATCATTCTTAGAGAGGGTAAGATATCCTTCATAGCAAAATGACTAGAAATAATTATTTAGAGATTTTCTTTGCATTGGAGATGATGAGTTAAGGGTCACCAGGATAGTTTTATGTGTTTCAATAATGCATTGGACATAGTGATTATTCTCAATTAATTATATTCCATTATTTTGTAGATCTAATGGGATAGTGGTATGATTCTAGTTATGGTTGTCATCAAAACCACGATGGCCAAGCATATCAAGGTCATTTATGAGGAGCTCGTTTTTAGGGTGAAATTGGGAGAGTAATTCCCCTTATTTTAATTCAATGGTGTCTAGAGGATGGGTTTCATGAATAGTTGAGTTATCATTTGCAACAGATTCAATATAAGATAATGTGCGGTGTCGATGCCAAGGTTTGTAGAAACGACAAAATGTTTGCTAGTTTGTGATGAATTCTTTAGCAGAATCTCCTATATATCAAGAAATATGATGAAATGGTTTGTATAGCATAAGTTCAACTCAACAAAAGTCAACAAAGCAAGGTTTTGTAGTGGATGGTATTGAGGAGTAGTGTGGTATGACTTGAATAATTTGTTTTGTAGGTTTAATTTTCCATCTGTTTGTCTTTCGACGAGGATCATATGACCAAGATATTTCTAGTTCTATAAGTGATGTGGATTCTAGGGTAGATGGGCATTGGATATATGTATCTATGATGTGTGGTGATGGAGAAGAGGTGGTGTTAATTTCTGGAAGGTGCTTATAAATTTTTTATCTTACATTTAAAGAAAAGAAGGATCGACAATGCAATGTCAATGGTAATTTTTTAGCATATGGCAAGTTTCTTATGCTCCAATGCCATGATCAACAAGGGTTTTTGCAAGGAATTTTTGAAATGCAGATGTTGTTGGGTCAGCATTAGGTGAAGCGAGGACAATTCTACGTAGCATGTGGTGGAAGCTTTCATATATATATATATATATATATATATATATATATATATATATATATATATATATATATATATATATATATATATATTCCTGCTTTGGATGCATATTTTCTGAATGTATAGAATGGATCGAGAGTACTGGTTGGCAGTCAACATTTGCACACCAAATAGATGGTGGGGTTATGGGTATTGTGTCGATCATCGTTGCGAGCAGGGGTGTATGTTTTTTTGCCATTGGAGTCAATGAACAAGGATGATTTTGGATGTAATTCCCAAGGTGCTTTGTAGCGACATTCAAATGAGGAGCTTTTCTTTCTTAGGGATGTGCTTTTAGTGCATTTTGTGTGTCATTCAATGCAATTGATGAGTTGTTCATAATCATTGAAAGGATTGGTTCTGAAAATATGTGGCATGGACAATAGGCAAGGGTCTTCTAAATTTTCCTAAGTAATGGGTTGGTTTTAAAGAGGAGGAAGGTGAGGGTTCCAAGCTGAAATATATTTTTCAAAGAATTTCTTATCAATATCAACTGCTTTTGTGTCTTCCTAGTTTAGGCTTTCCATATTAGGTGCATTTTATATCCGAAAGAAACCATGGATGTGTGCATATCCTCTATGTTTGCATTCATACCTGTGAAGTATGCATTTTTGTAAGACAATTTTGTATTAGATGAGGTTTTATGTTTAGAGAAATATGGAAGAAATGTGGTAGAGTGCATACCTATACCTTTAGTCTTTTGTCGGCAAGTGTTTCTCTAAGATAAATTCATGGAATGTTGTGAATCTATGGTGCATATATAGTGATGTTAAATGGGGGTTAGAGATAATGTTATCATTTCTCCATTTTTGATGTTTTGCAATATCATGAGGTTAACATTTGGGCATGAATACATGAAGATCAGGCCATTTTGTATCAGTTTCACTTAATGTGAAGAACAACATCGAGAAACTGGGCTAAGATATCATGTATGTTAGTTCATTTTTAGCTTTGTGCCAAAAATATATTGTGCCACGTAACGAGCAATCGAATCGCATGACTTGTTATGCCAACTGTTCATCTGGAAATTGTTCTAATCAAATGTTCAGATCTTTAATAGATGTTGGAAAGTTATCTGCGATGTTTTTTTTTACAAAAATGGAGGTTGTTGCTTGACTATGATGTCACATCATGAGATTGTATACGTAGTAAAAAAATCATGTGTGCTGGCCAGACCTATTATCGTGGTAACGTATGATATGAAGTGTGTATTCATGTAACTGCACTACTCTCATTATTGGTTGATTTAGCATTGAAGCTCTTTTGGGGAAAAAGGTGGGGAAAGCCATAAAGAGTAGATCTTTGGGGTTTTATTTATTGATTGGGGATATGCCAATTGGTGGCCATTCAATTGTAGTATCATAATGGTGGTTGTAGGCATGTAAATAATGTCGTATTTCTTGGATTTATGTATTTTTATTCAAAACAATGGGTATAAATGATGATGTGTGGTGCAAGTATCAATTTGCAGAATATTTAGTGGGGTCAAGTGGTGTTTTAGGTGATAGGTGGGTAGTTTGATTAATGGTATTGGAATGGCAAAGGGAGGAGGAGACATCAGTGGGGAATGTTGGTAAGGATGCTAGTGCATTATTATCAATACGAGAATTCTTATAGTATGGGTCATTTGCCAATTTGTATTCTAATGCAGCAAGCACATGATATCTACTAACAATGCAATCATAAGCATGATGGTCATTACTAGGACGGGTGACAATTATGGTGTCCCAGTCTTCAACACGTCATGGCAGCATGTTTGTGATTTTTGGAATGTCTTGTGGAAAACAAATTGTGTGGCCAGTGTATTTATATTGGCCACCACGTGCGTGTGTTACTTGGAGTATAGGGTTAACCCTAGCAATGAGAATTTCTTCTATTTGTGAAAGAGAAGCAAGGACGAGTGGTTGAGGACCAGGGTCCATGTTGTTTAATAATGAGAAGCGATGAACTTTTGTTCTAGATATGCATCTACAACAACAATACATTTGGTTCCAATTGTGGATATGTATTCCAAGATATGATTCAAGAGAAATGGAACATGGACATTTAGGTGGAAGTTTATCAAGCTTTGCACGAAATTCTTGATGTGCATCAATAGTGTGAATGTTGTTGAAAACATGTGCAATGGAGGGGGTTGGGCAATGAGTTATGGATGTATTTTTTTGAGAGGTTTGCTCAAAAGATAGAGAGTTTGATAATTGGAAAGGAGGATTTCTTTCAGGGTGGGAAGTGGTAAATACAGAGAGGTTTGATGGAAAATGTGAATTTGCATCATATGTTTTGGACGATGAATGTTGGTTTTTATTTTGCTTTTTGTTTTTTGGGAATATGTGACGCCTTTTTTTGCCTGATAAAGCTCACGTCGATGTGAATTTATTCGTTCTTTATTTGTTGCATAGTATCTTCGGGTGCATTCATCATTACAAGAAACAAACATTTACACAAGGTATGGTAACTGTAGGCAAGATAGGGGAAAATGAGAATGTTATTTGGAGAGAGAACAACCATGTTATTGTATAAAAGGGAAAGAGAAAAAATAAATTGAAGTTTTGAATAGTTTTATGTTAATTTATCATTAGGACAATGTGTTTGAAAGAACATTTAAGTAATTTGTAACTATACATGTAGATAATTGCATGTGTAATGCATCAAGTTCCCTCATTTGTTAAAAGAAAGAAAGTAAAAAGAATGTGAATAAGTGTACGTACACAATGCAATAATAGAAACAATGGAGGACGAATATTTATTTTAATACTAAATAAGAGAATTTTCCGAGAAGGCATACAATAGTATATGGTCTAAAATTGTATTTATAAAGTAAGATAATACAAACTGCCAAAAAGCGGAAAGTACATGTAACGATATCTATGTACGATTTCGAGATGTTATCAATTGGTCAAAGGATGTTGTTGCATTCTGCTGTGAACTGCAAGCTTTCTTCTTTCATGATAACGCATTTCAACCGTGGTATTCTTTTAAATGTTTATGCCCTTACTGATAGTGTGAAGATGTGATATGTCCATAGTGCTTTGGAGACAATTTCCTTGATTAGATCTGGATCTGAGGATAAAAAATAGAAGTCCTTTGCATTAATCCCAAGAATTGTAGATGTTGCCTCTTTGAAAGCAATTGTTGAAGCTAACTCAACAGTGTGATCTTATATGTTGATCTTAAGTAAGTATATGTAATCACAATCAGTTACTTCAACGTTGCATTTTGGGCAATACCATATGCGTGTATTTTGTGGAATAAGTTTTTTCATGCATTTTTTCCCATCAACGATAGATGGGCAAGAAAGGTAGTAAAAATTGTCCATCCAATTTTTTTGTTATTGTGCCCTTTAGTTGGAAGAATGCAGGTTTCTCTAAGGAATCGATACTGTAAATATCAACAATTGTTATTTTTTTTGGTTGATGGCCAAAAGGAGGTGAATATCTTGTTGTTAAGGATGTAGAAGTTGTAGTGGAACCTTATTTTTTAAACCATGACTTTAGCGTGTGGGCCTCTTCAATGTCAGGATCTACAAGAATAATGGATCTTGCTATAGTGCTGACATTTTTTCAATTAAATTCTCCAACATAAGCAGACTTGATTGCAATGATGGGGTTATTTCCTGCAACACATAAGGAGGATATTTCTTGTGATACGAAATCAAAATTTCCTCCAAAAAGATCACATCCACGTTATACCCAGACATGTATTGAAGGTGTATTGTTTTTTTAGTAACTTCAAAGACATCTTTTCTATGTATAGTGCATAGATTGGAAATGTTAGTGACAATACCCAGAACATCAACAATCGAGTTGACATTTTTTGTTCTGATATCATTAATTGATTTTATATTGAAATGCACCATTGGGTTGCATGCATTTTCATTGGCAACATGCTTTATGGTAGATGTTCCATTATCAAAATTTCCCAGTCATTGTTTAAATGGTTGTATTGCTTATTAGTCATTTTCAAATTCCCTTTTGAGACAATGTAGACATTTCCAAGTTGGATTTTTTCAAAAAAATAATCGGTGACATTTTTGAAACAAGTAATATGTATTTCTCCACCTTCTGTATTGAACAGGTCAAAACCAAACACTTTACCGGGTCCATATTGATTCTCAAATTATCAAAGAGGTGTTTTTCTTTGAACGTAGCCTTTTATGCACCAGTTGAATGGTAAATATTTAGTGCTCTGACGGGAATATGGACTGGCATGACAGATGGAGTTGGAGTAGGTGGAAGAGGGCAGTGCATTTTTTATGAAGGATCTTGGTTCTATGAGGAGGGAGTGTCTTCTTCAGAAGTGATCAGAATGCTCAAATTTTTTGGATTACCAATTAAGGGTGTAGATGAAGCAAAAATCTCGAAGTCTATTAGCATTATCAACCTACACGGTAAATGATATTCATAGGATTAATTGTTAGACTCGGAAGTGGTATCGAATTTATAACAAACTTACATTGATGGACCAATAACTGAAGTAGTCAAGCTTTTAACATGTACAATAGAATCCTTTTGCAGCAAGGTTGTTGCGATGAGGTCATTGAAATTCATTGGAAGCATAAGGTGTTTCATATATGTTCCATCAAAGATGGAAGTGCGATATCGTAGAGTTGAACTTTGCATCGATTGAATGGGGTCAAGTTCAATAATTTGTAGCAATGGTTGAATATGAGTTGATGTAGAGAGCATTGAGAAAATAACATTCTCAGTAAGTTTTGTTGTCATTTTCTGAAAGTAGAGATAACAAAATAAGTACTATACAAAACAAAATTCATAAAGGTGGTTTTTTCTTTAAAATTGTTTATATGTGGTTTTCCTCACGTTAGATGTTTAACATTCATAACATTCCTATAGCACTACATGAAAAGTTATGAACTAAGGGGCAGCAAGCATGTTCATATTGTTTGTAAATGAGTGGTTATCTAGACTTGTAAAAGTAAAGATGAAGAGATTTATGACAACAACTTCCATATGATCATCCTCTTTCAAACATAGTTAAAACTGTAAATTGAAAATTTCACAAACCTACCCATGATAAAAACAATTAGACAAGTGCGCTAGCACCTGGTGATAATATTCAATAAACCTATGTCGATTGCATAGGCAATCAAAATAAAACCACTCCAACTCTTCATCTTTTGGAGGGAACATTAGTGGATGGCAAGCATTAGAAATGAGCAGTACCTTTTATCAGGCTTGTGATGTGATGGTCATCTATGCATGTTCAACTATTAATGGTTGATGGTTTTACCTAATAAAACATAACCTTAAATATTGATTCATTAGTGTACAATGAAGGCACAAAGTATGCCATTGATATTATAAATGTATAAATGTTTTTCTCCTAATTGGGGGGCAACCACTGAATGAACCAGTCATTCAATATGGTCCTTTTGTATGAACAATAAAGAGTAAATAATTTAGGCTATTGAAAATTACCAACGTTCTATAAATGGATTTGATAGAGTTGTTGGCTGGTGTTCTAATCCTGTTGGGCTTAGTGATGCTGAACACAGAGCATATTGAATTCAAAACTCAGTGTTGTTGGCTGGCATTCTAATCATGTTGGACTTAGTGATGCTGAACACAGAGCATATTTAATTCAAAACTATGATACCAAAATTATTGTTACTGACATGCCTTCTAGAGGATCAGATATAATGATTTAGAAGTACATTCACAATTTGTTTCCCTATATCATTTGAAAGGAAGGTGATTTAAGCAATGCCCTGTTGTCGATATCGAGATTGAGTTCAAAAAAGTCAAATAATGTTTTTGATTTTGGAATAATCATATGGCATTGGTTTTTCCCAGAGGTGGAGCACTAAGCCTTTACCATGAGAAGACGGTGGGGCAGGTACCCAGGATCACTCTTGGGGTTCTGTATATGCGGCTGAGCATTGAGTTGAAATGCATTTGAGACCATCCTTGTGCAATTATGAAGTGTAACAGTATTAAAGGATATGATTAAGGCTCTGCAATAGTAAAAATATATAAAGACTAATTGTAAGGAAATTACCTATGTATCATAACTTCAAACTGCATCCAATAATATATTTCTGAGTATTCACAGCAAAAAATATGAAATAAAAAATACACAACATTTGAGAGAAAAACGTATACTATTTCATAGAGCGGAAAAGAGAGGGTTGAAATTTTTAACAGTGCATTCTTCTAAGATGATTGCAGAGACTACAGATATGATACAACATAGAATGTGGAGACTAAAAATAACATTTTGTTCAAAAGATAAAGCTTAAAGGAATACTTCAATTTCACCCCTTTAAAATTAATTAAACATCATTGAATATTTTAACATAAAAATGTTAAGATGCATTGATGTGTCCTTTTGAAGTGATGTATTTTATCATGCTCACAAATTTAAGCGGACTTACCTGTACGATAACATGTATTGTGTGCATTATGTCAACGACCTAAATATCAACATATCTATTCACTTTTTCTAAATTTTGTAAAGAACCAAAAATCTAGAAATATTTGTAAATGTGTAACAATATTTATAGGCACACTCCCTATACCTCAATCTTTTTGGTTTCAACTTCAGCTTTGGCAGTCTAGAGATTTATCCAAGGTTGAATTCTTTCTTTCTCTTGTTGATATTTGAAATTTAAAGACAACCTGAATGCTCAAACATTTTTATTGTGAAAAATATATATAAAAAATGATAGAAATATCTTAAAGGAAATATTTAACAATGAATCAGAAGCATTAGTTTAAGATATGTTCGATATCACAAAGAAAGGAAATATTTAACAATAAATTTAGATATGGATTTGAGGAAAAGCATGAGGAAAAATAGAGTATTCAAGCAATTCCACTTTATCCATTAAAGAGATTAGTGAATAGGATAACTAAGGCTAAATGCAATAATGTATTCTCTATCTATGATAAGAAAACATTAAAACTTAAGGTGATGACCTTATTATGAAGATGATAAATAACTTGTCCTTTTGGAAGTCTTGCAATATTATACCCATGCTAAAGCTTAATGTATGGAAACTATTGTCAAAACCAAAATCATTAAGGAATTTTAAAGGTTGGTTGTGTATAAGGAGATAAGCATCATTGCACATTTTAATACAAGGAAAAGAACATTAGTGGATGGATTCTGTCCGCAATGGGAGTTGCAAATGGTTTGACCCTATATATGAAACAACAAGACTTCTTCAGGATGCCAAAACCAAAAAAATTGATGAAAAGCTATTCAAGCTTGTTGTTTCAATGGTCTCCTCTCGGCATGACATCCTTGGAGAGGCTAGCATCAACTTAGAAGATTTTGCAGAAGTTGTAAAGCCAACGTTTGTCTCTCTTCCCCTTCAAAGTTGTAGTTTTGGTACTACTTTACATGGTACAGTCCAACCACTTACTTCAAAGACAGGATTTAGAGAATTTGAGCAACAAAGAGAGATTACCGAAAGAGGTTTTCGTATACCACAGACTGTTGACAACGAACCTCATAGAAATGCATTAGCTACTGAAGACAATGTAGATGGCCATGATGTCAAGGACACATCCCGTGCCACCTCAGCAATACACTTGAGTTCTGATGGTCTAGACACCTCATCCAATCAGCCAAGTACTGAAGCAAATGGAAACTATAGAGGTTGTGTTGTCGATGATGTTCTATCACCTTCAGGTCCAAGAAAATAGGTGCCTGATACTCATGAAATTGACAACAAAAAGGGTGGAATTCATTAAGATGCAATAAGGTTTCTTTCACCTCCTAGCCATACTTGCAAGCCTATAGAATCAATTAACAGTATTGGTCAACAATTAGCATGTTCAAGGAAAACAGAAAGGTCAAGTGGTGAATGGAAATATGGGTGGAGTTTAGATCATTCTATTGACAATGATGCACTAAATGTTTATGAAGAAAATGAAAGGCTTAACGAGACAAGCAGAACAAGAAGTTGCAGGAATAGAAACACTTAAAAAATTATTATTGTGTATCATGTTACATATTGATTTGGTTGCATCATTTATATATATTGTATATGCTCTTATACTTCCATATGAAAATTTACAGAGTAGTATCATATTATCTTGGTTGGTAGTGTTGACAAGGACATATGAAGGGTTGGCATGCAAAGCATGTCACACACACACACACACACACACACACACACATATATTAGATGTCCTAACAGAGGAGAATCCTATAGGATCTTTCCATTTCTATATATCATATGATTGCAGCGAGATCACAGAGAAGACCTTTTACTTGATTTCATGTGGACAATTTTCATTGTCTTGTGGTTTTGATGAACTTTCTATCAAGATGAACCACAATTCAACCTATCCCCACATTTAATCATCCTATGTCAAGTGACCTAGACACTATCCTAAAATAGAGACTCATCATATAATATCCATAATGCATAGAAAATAAGGAAGGGTTTTCATGGAAAAACCACAATCATTAAGGAAGTTTAAAGATTGGTTGTGTATAAGGAGATAATCATAATTGCACATTTTAATACAAGTACAAGAACATTAGTGGATGGCAAGCATTAGAAATGAGTAGTGCCTTTTATCAAGCTTGTAACGTGATGGTCATCTATGCATTTTCAGCTTTTAATGTTAAGAAAAGTAGAAGTTGACTCAATTCATTGTTCCTGGCATATAAAAAGGGAAGTGATGTAGCTTAGAAATCCATGACATGAAGCAATCATGTACAAACTTATGCTTGTTATAGTAGTTACAAATCTCTCTCCAATAGAGAGTAATAGGGTCACATATTTGGAAATTGATATTCCGATGGTAAAATGACCCTCCTTAGTTATTCAAATTGCCTACAATTAGTTGAATGAATGTCCTAAGTCGATCAAACTATCTCTAGTAATTCAAATGACTCTCCTTATTCAATTAATGCAACCATTCTCAAACCTTCATATAGACGATCGGTATGAGGATATGTTGAGAAAATAAGGTGATGTATATGTATGTTATTTCTAAAATCTATCAAGATTAACCACAATTCAACCTATCCCCACATTTAATCATGTTATGTCAATATTATACACATGTTAAAGCTTAATGTATGGAAACTATTTTCAAAACCACAATCATTAAGGAAGTTTAAAGGTTGGTTCTGTATAAGGTCAAAATTATCAAAAAGGTATTATATTTTATCTTTACTGTTGTATCTCTAGGGTACAAATAGTAATTATGAAATTCCTGCTCACAAGATGACCAAGAACAGGGCAACATGCCAGCCCAATTTGAGAAATAGTACCATTTCATGTTCAAACAGAAAACACTTTATTGATAGGATATCAATTTACAAAATCTGAAAGTGAAGGAGGCTAACCAATTTATAAATCTCTCTAGGGCTAGAACCTTTTTGAACATTCTCATCCATAGGCATCTGGAACATGAAAACTTTACCCTTCAGTTGATTCTTCAGTACTGTATTCTCTATCTATGATAAGAAAACAATAAAACTTAAGGTAATGACCTTATTATTAAGATGATAAATAACCTTGTCCTTATGGAAGTCTTGCAAAATTGACAGCAAAAATGGTGGAATTCATCAAGATGCAACAAGGTTTCTTTCACCTCCTAGGCATATTTTCAAGCCTATTGAATCAATTAACAGTATTGGTCAATGATTGGCATGTTCAAGGCAAACAGAAAGGTCAAGTGGTGAATGGAAATATGGGTGGAGTTCATATCATTCTACCAACAACGATGCACTAAATGTTTATGAAGAAAATGAAAGGCTTAAAGAAAATCTACAAATAGTTGAATCTTCAATTGTGCAGCTCAAGAGGGAAGTTGGCTCATTAGAGAGACAAGCAGAACATCAAGTTGCAGAAATAGAAACAATTACACAACTTCTTATTGTGTATCATGTTACAGATTGATTTGGTTGCATCATTTAGATATATTGTATATGCTCTTATACTTCCAGTTGCAAATTTACAGAGCAGTGTCAAATTATATTGGTTGGAAGTGTTGATGAGGACATATGAAGGGTTTGCATGCAAAGCATGTCATATGTGTGTGTGTGTGTGTCCTAATAGAGGAGCATCCCACAAGAGCTTTTCATTGCTATATATCATATGATTGTAGCGGGATCACAAAGAAGACCTTTTACTTGATTTCTTGTGGACAATTTCATTGTCTTGTGGTGTTGATGAACTTTCTATCAAGATGAACCACAATTAAACCTATCCCCAAATTTAATCATCCTATGGCAAGTGATCTAGACACAATCCTAAAACAAAGACTCATCATATAATATCCATAATGCATAAAAAAGAAGGAAGGGTTTTCATGGAAAAACCAGAATCATTATGGAAATTTAAAGATTGGCTATGTATAAGCAGATAAGCATCATTGCACATTTTAATACAAGGACAAGAACATTATTGGAGGGAAAGCATTAGAAATTAGAAGTGCCTTTTATTGGGCTTGTAATGTGATGGTAATCTATACATGTTCAACTATTAATGTTAATCAACGCAAAAGTTGACTCAATTCATTGTTCCTGGCATATAAAAAAGGAAGTGATGTAGCTTAGAAATCCATGATATGAAGCAATCATGTACAAACTTATGCTAGTTATAGTAGTTACAAAGCTCTCTCCAATACAAAGTAATAGGGTCACATATTTGGAAATTGATATTCCAATGGTAAAATGACCCTCCTTAGTTATTCAAACTTTCTACAATTAGTTGAATGAATGTCCTAAGTTGATCAAACTATCTCTAGTCATTCAAATGACCCTCCTTATTCAATTAATGCAACCATTCTCAAACCTTCATGTAGACGATGGGTATGAGGATATGTTGAGAAAATAAGGTGATGTATAGGTATGTTCTTTCTAAAATCTATCAAGATGAACCACAATTCAACCTATCCCCACATTTAATCGTGTTATGTCAATATTATACCCATGCTAAAGCTTAATGTATGGAAACTATTGTCAAAACCACAATCATTAAGGAAGTTTAAAGGTTGGTTGTATATAAGGTTAAAATTATAAAAAAGATATTATATTTTATCTTTATTGTTGTATCTCTAGGATGAAAATAGTAATTATTAAATTCCTGCTCATAAGATGACCAAGAATAGGGCAACATGCCAGTCCAATTTGAGAAATATTACAATTTCACGTTCAAACAAAAAAACAATTTATTGATAGGATATCAATTTACAAATCTCTCTAGGGCTAGAATTGTTTTGAACATTCTCATCCATGAGCATCTGGAACATGAAAACTTTATTCTGCAGTTGATTCTTCAGTAATGTATTCTCTATCTATGATAAGAAAACAATAAAACTTAAGGTGATGACGTTATTATGAAGATTATAAATATATGGAACTCTTGCAAAATTGATAGCAAAAAGGGTGGAATTCATTAAGATGCAACAAGGTCAAATGGTGAATGGAAATATGGGTGGAGTTTAGGTCATTATACCAACAATGATGCACTAAATGTTTATGAAGAAAATGAAAGGCTTAAGGAAAATCTACAAACTACTGAATCTTCAATTGTGCATCTTGAGAGGGAAGTAATTGGCTCATTAGAGAGACACATAGAATAGAAAGCTGCAGAAATAGAAACACATACAAAGCTTCTTATTTTGTATCATGTGTTGGGACAGGGTCCCCTAGGGTCAATTTTGTAAACTGGTTTTTTTATTATTGTAAAGTCTCCACATTTTAAGGAGCACATCGTGAAGGTCAATAGGAGTCAAAGCTTAGGAAGGTCAAATACCCTTAGGTTGTTAGAATTTAAGTTGTTTTGTGACCTGCCCATGGTTCGTGGACCATGGTATTATAACAGAAGATGATATAAAAAGGATTCATAGAGAGTCATGAAGGATATCTAAGTTAGTTAAGCAGTGAATTATCCAAGTAAGAAGTTTGTCTTTCTATACTTAGGCGAAGGCAAAAGCTGTTACAGTTGTGTGCATGGAGACCTTGGTAAGCCTGCAGCTGAGTGCGGAGGCCCCTGCAGCTGTGTGCGTAGGGTAGAAAGAGAATGTAACATAATATCTTAGCATAATAAAGGCTATTTTGGAGCATAAATTGTGTATCTGTGTGTTACTCTTTATTTTTCATTTACTATGTATCGCTCTATTTACTGAATTTATCTTGAAAAGAACTGAATGGATGCACGAAAGTGGTAGATTCGTTAGTTTACTTGATGTTATGAATGTTTAGAGAAATCGATGCAGAGTTAGAATCTGTTATCTGTAGTTTATTGTAATTTCCGCGTTTTAAGGGTTAGTTTTGTGAAGGTATGAATAAAGACCTGGAAGTAGCAGAAGCACATCACATAGTCCCTTGGATGCAGAAACCTGTTTTTGGCAACCACCAATATTGCCTCGGGTGAGACTGTAGCCTACGCTACGCAGGTTGTTGCCAAAAGGGCCAGTATTGTATGGTTTTGTTGGTTAGCACACCTAACTATGAACCTTGGTCCAAGGCCCCTCAAGCCAACAAATGGTTATGTTTTCAGGACTAGTATCTATCTAAGGATTATGTGATGAGCAGTAAGTTGATACTGACTAAGAAAGATATCGAAAAGTGGATAGATCAAAAGCTGCACCAGTTTGCAACTCAAGAAAATAGGAATTCACACCTATCAAAGGAAGAGTGGTTGAACAAATACTTGTATATATAAGAACACAAAATTGTCTTCTTCTCTTTTCCGCGCGAGTTACACGAATGGTTTTCTAAATTGGCAAACGGTCAAGGCACATAAAAGTTGGATAACCCCATTGTGTGGACTCCAAAGCTAGTGAGGTGCCTAGAAGGGTCAGAAAATAAGATCGCGAGGGTTTTCAATTATTGGATCGATAGTATTTTGGGTGGATTCATTACTGAGTTCGCGATCTAAGTATCTAAAGTTTTTGAAAACCTAGTTTAAAATTCTCTTGTGTGAGAAAAGGTTATGCCATTGAATAGACGTTTAGCTAAGATTTGAAGGGAGCTACGCAAAGTGGAAAGACATTTAGAAGAAATTTAGATTTAGGTGCTGAATACAATCCTTTATTGGGAGCATCTAATAGTGATGAAGAAATTAGTATTATGAAGACGCCTCAAGGTGAGCTACAAACATTAAATCAAGTTATTATGGGAATATCACATCCATCCACTCCACCTCCGCCCTCACCTCCACCTCACACACCTACACCTACACCTCCACCTCCACCTCCACCTCCACTATTGAATATGGGGAACATTATGAAGATGCCCATATTCAAGGGTTTGGAAATAGAAGACCTTGAACAATTTTGGTTTGTAACAGATGTTGTGTTGAAGTCATAGTAGATAATGGATGATGACTTGAAGAAAGCGCAGCTGGTCACAACATTGCAAGATAGAGCGCTGAGTTGGTAGATTAAGTACTTTTCGACTTGTTAGGGTCCTATAATAATAGGATTCATAATTTTTGAATTGGCTATGGTTAGTCTTGTAATATTGTACATACTTTTTCTTTCTCCAAAATGTTTTCCATATTAAAAATTAAAAAATGTAAAGAGGGTATGTCCTAAAAGAATAATCAAAGGACAAAAAGAAAGAAGAAAGTAAAAAATATGAACCCCAAAAAAGAGAATAAAAATAGATCATAAAAGTGTGCAAATTCAAATGCCACTCCTTTTTCTCTACTTTGTAAAATAAGATTGTGTGCAGCTTGTCAAAAATGCCAGAATCCATGATGGTCAAATAGTTTAATCTTGACTCGTTCATGCTTTAAATTTCATGTTGATAGATAGAGAATAAAATTCTAGCCAAACTGTTTAACCTTCATAGATCAGTAGTAAGGTAGAGAATAATAATGAGCTCATCAGTTTAATTTGAGCCATTGGAAGTTATAAGGTTAGAATTAGATAGTTTTCTTATCAAAAGAAAAAGAAATAAAGGGTCAGCAAGTTCAAATGCACCCATTAAAATGAAGAGAAAATGCTAGGGTAGATAAAGGGTAGGTAGAAGAAATGTTGCAAATGCACAAGGTTGCTAAGTCAAAAGCACATTGATCATGCTAAATCCTATTTTTTGATGTGCAGGAGGAATTGTGAAAAAGAAAGAATATTCACCAAAGCTCGTTTTCTAATTTTCCCTCATTTCACTAAACCCCCACATACTTATTGGTTAACTTCCTCCATTATCCCTTCATTACTTATAAATACCAATCCCCCTCATTTTGACCTTTACCCCTTGGTTTCACACATTTCCCTAGCTATTTCCCTTCAAAAATCATTCCCCCTTTCCAAAACCCCTTTCCCTAGTGTGAAACCCATTCCCCATCACAAATATCACTTTCCCCCTTATTAATTTCCCTTTTCCCCCTTAAAAACACACAAAATCCCTATATCCTAAGTTTTTCCTAAAGTCCTGCTTTATAACTCCCCCATGTTAATATTCCCCGACACCCTTTTTTAACCCACCAACCTTTGTTGCATTTAAAAAACCCTCCATATAACCCATGGTCCCACCTTTATTAACCATTTGATTATATTTAAAAATCCTGACATTATTGGTTAATTAATTACAATTCTTTGTAATTAAACCTCGGGCCCCGCCAACCACTTTCCCAACTCCGTCTATGCAACTCAACTACACGATATCCCTCCGATCTCCCACCCCCAGATCTAATGGTGCACAACCATATAATTTGGATTCATTGTCCAACAGTTAATGGCTCGAGAGCACGTGAGATTCACAGTTTTGGCCAAGCACTGTTCTGCTACGTGGCGGCACTAGGTTACATCGTGTGCTTGCGAAAAATACCACTCGCCATCCAAAAGCAGTGTGATGTTGCACAAAACCACCTCCCCACCTAAACCAAGAACTACTCACTATTCATTGGCCAAATTCTGCGCCAAAATGTAACCATTATCGGTTAAAAGGCCGAAAAAGCCCCAATTCACTCTTGTCGTTCATTTTCATTGTAAACCTCTGTTAAGCCATTTGTGACACCATAAACCTCTAAGCGACCAATTCAGCCACTTTTACCACCCGAAGACACTATAGACACCAAAATTGAAGCAGCATATAGCCAGTTTAAGCCTCAGTACCCTCTGCAGCTACCACAAAATCCGTCTACACACCAAATCACCAATTTCCAGGTATTCTTGGAAAAACCAGAATGGCCCTATGAATTTGAAAAATGCACAATAATTATTGAGTAGTTAATTAATTAAATTAATTAAGAAACCTCCCTAAATTGAAGAGAAACCTATTGTACATCCCAAAAACCTTTTCATAGACTGTAATTACCCTCCCACTGTTCCAGAGCTTCTAAAACCTCACTCCTGAAACCACTAAAAGCATAATTCAATTCAGTAAACCCATGTATGTCTCCCAAAACTCTTTGGATGTAAGACCCTTGCAAACCCCTCACCTGTATATTGACCACCTTGCATTAAACAATAGAGACTTTCAAATTAAGGACAATGCTTCCCCGACCTACCTACTAAAACTCCACTGTTGAAGTAAAGACAATTTTTTAAACCAGAATGATGACATTCACCTATGGGAGTCCAAATTTCCCAAGTACTTGTTCCCAGAAGTACACCCATTCCCATAAATCATCCACTTCTGCCAAGCTTGCTACATTCCTAGTCAAAGAGCCCTAGTCACCTCTGACTAGCAATTTTTATTCACCATCATTGCAGAATCCATTAATCAAATGCTACAAGTCCAACCAAGCAAAAATAAGACCCCACTTTCTATTGAAGTCTTACTTGACCTCTATACCAAGTTAGACCTTCCCAAGATGGCCCAAATTTTTCAAACTTTCATGATAGAGGAGTCTCATACTCCAACAGAAAGTCCTCCATATGCTGCCACCATTTTTTCTGAGACAGGCAGACAAATCATAACCATGCTCTCTTGCATTCTAGGGTACACCACAGATGAACATGTGGATGAGGTTGTCCTTGCTTTCCTTTCTATCTTTTGCCCAGGCAAGCCTCCTACTATAATTTACAACTATGCTCAGTTCATAGCAGATAGAATCCATGAGCAGTTTATGAGGTTACCAACTGAGAGAGTCTTTAAATATTCTTCAGTCTTATTTCATATGTTTTTGTACAACTATTCAGAAAAATTTTCTATCAACATCCAAAATTTGGATACGAAAGGAAATCCAAGATCTATCATCTATTGGACACCATTGATCCAAAAATTCTCCACTATTTTTTCCTATAAAGATTTCATTGATTCATTTGTCCATCCAGTTATAAATATGCTAACCAGTAGTTATTAGCCCAGGCTCAATCAAGAGATTAAAAGAGTTTTACAGTTGGCAAAGAATAGTAGAGTGGGAGACTGGTGTCTGTATTAGGACCACACAGAGATAAGGATATATGGATGACAACTAGCTCCCTACAAACTGCCAAAATACCTCCCCATGCCAATATTTGCATTAGAATACTTTAGGCAGATTATAAACTTCGAAGAAGGAAATTTCCTATTAGCTAGGAAGAAGACCCAATTCAAAATGAAAAATCAATTGGGCCCCTTTATTTGTAATACTAGGGAAGTTGGACCAGAGGCAGATAAGATTTTATAGCAGATGAATTTCAAGAATAGTTTTATATGGAAATATGACCCTCATGGAGTCATAAATAAACTAAGGCTCAAAGTCAAATTGGGTCTTGTTGTACAGCACAAAAATTGGCGATTCGCTGGGAGAAACAGTTATCTCTGAGAAAAATTGAAATACTTAGACTTTCTTTAAATATGAATCTTATCAAAGAGGAAAATTCTAATATAACTAGGTATATATACATTCCGAATAAAATAAAAGCTATTTTTGCTAATTTCTTCTCTTGTTAAAATTAGATACATTCTAAGTTTAAAATTGGCCTCTATTGGTTGATAATGATAAAACAAGAAAACCTTTCCAACTCAGCCTTTTTAATTGACTCCTTTGTCATAGGTAGAGCCTCTGCTGCCAGAAAACGTTCATAGTTTCGACAGGGATACCCTTTAACCATTTTATTGCCCATTATCCTATCCATTTCAGAGTATGATTAAAAGAATGAATTCAAAACATGCTTTCATATTTTGTATCTCTTTTTTCTTTTCAATTATTTTGTAAGATAAAAAGCCATTGTCCTGGTTTGGTGGCCAGCTGTTTGACAATGCCATTCACTAGTAGTAATCTAACCGAACAAGCTGGCTCGTGATGAGACCCCTTATCTTATGATTCTAAGCCATTACCCTGTTTTGGTATCAGTGTTGGTAATGTCGGTTAAATTATTTCCCAATGATCATGGTAAGTAGGCTTGTAATAAGACCCCTTATCTTTTATATCAAATATTTTAGAATTGCACTCTGAGTAATCATAAACTTTGATGAATGGGATGGACAATTTTCTCCTTAAGAGTGAATGGATGACAGGGTAAGAGTTGAAGATGCTGAAGTTGAATTAGTTTCTGTTTTGATATTGATAACCTTTTTTGTGACCAATTTGAAAACCATAAAATGATTTACAATACTTCTAAATCTTGAGAAGATTTCACAAAAATTGACATGGGGTTTCAGAATGTGAATATACCCAATTTCCTAGAAATTGTCCCTTTTGTTTAAGGCTTCTATTATTTAAAAGTAAATATCAAAACTACTTCTTTGAGCAACTTTTCAGTACAGCAAAGGCCAATGGAAGATACCTTACAACTTTATTTCCTAAAGGTCCTAAAAACTACAAACTCTACTGAACTAAAAAGGGAGAAGGGGTTACCTCCTCAATTGAAGAATTTCTTTAAGATGAGGCCATTAACAGGAAGAGAATCTCTCTTACCTGATAAATCTTGTAATATTAATGTCGAATGGCCTATCTTCTCGCAGATCTGAAATGTTCCAAGCCACATTTTCTAGAACTTGGTGTGTTTTCCTTTATCCTCATGGGCTTTGTCCCATTTCAGAACTAGATCACCAACTTGCAACTGTTTTGAACTGGATGAAGTTAAATCAAAAGATGACTTGATAATTTGCTGATGTTTTGCATGAGTAATTTTGGCCTTTTCTCTTTCTTCCTCTAATTTCAAGATTTGATCATGTCTAAGTTGAATAGAAGAAGAGGGGCTTTCTTCAATAAACTAAACTAGGGCTAGAGAAGGAAGGACAAGATTCATTGGTAGCACTGCTTCTTTCCCATATACAAGATTGAATGGAGAAGAACCTATGGAAGCCTTCTGTGTTATCCTATCAGCCCATAGTGCGAATATTAAAGATTTGTGCCAATTTTTATGATTCTGTTCGATAGTTCACTTAATAATTTTAACTAGATTTTTATTGGTAGATTCTGCTAAACCATTACCCTGGGGATTGTAATTTGTAGAATATTTCAATTTAAACCCTCTTTTAATAGCGAACTCAAACATAGCATTTCCAGAAAAATAAGATGCATTATCGAAAACAAGAGCATTTGGGACACCAAACCTGGTAATGATGAATTGATCTATGAATTCCATAATTGCCTCAGAATTTGTTGTCTTTAAAGGAATCGCTTCAACCCACTTAGTAAAATAATCAGTGGCAGTAAGGATATACTTATGTTGTTTGGATGAATGTGGAGTGATTTCTCCAATGATGTCCAATCCCCATTGCTTAAATGGTTGTTCAATGTTGACTGGTTGCAAAGGGAAAGCTGGCTTTCTTTGTCTTCCACTGGAAGTTTGACAACTTCGGCATTTCCTTACATATTCATGAACATCTCTGAACAACGTGGGCAAATAGTATCCAGCATGAATGATTTTGTGGGCTGTTGTGTCAGCTCCAAAATGTCCTCCTGCTGGTCCATCATGTAGTTCCTGCAAAACCTTTTGTGCTTCAGGTTTTTCTAGGCATCCTAGTAAAATTGAATCATAATTTTGCCTAAAAAGTACATCATCAATGATTGTGAAGTTTTTGCCTTTAATCTAATGGCCCGTTTGCTTTTATAAGTCAGGTTAGGAGGTGCATATCCATTTTTCAAATAAAAGATCAAGTCTGCATATTGTGATTTAGAATCAGTAATACTTATCTGGTTGATTTCTTCGATATGTTCTGTAACACCTGGTTCTTGAATGTTGGATGCTTCTGCTAATAACCTGCAAAAACCTTGGCCTCTAACAACCTTTTCTGGCTTGATTTCCAAGTCATATTCTTGAAGTGTTGTAACCCAGTTTTCCCTTTTTTCACCTAATTCCCTTTGGATTAGTAATTGCCTTACTGCAGGAAAAGGAACTATAACTTTTGTAAGGGCTTTTAAAAGGAAGGGTCTGTAATGTTTGACAGCTTTATACACAGCAAAGGCTTGTTTTTCAACTTCGGAATAATTTAGTTTAGCACCCTGCAGGTTTGAACTATAAAATGAAATCGGTGCTTCCAAGTTGTGATCATTAATCTGAGTGAGTACTGCTGCATAAGATGAATCGGATGTGATAGTGTACAATGTGAAATGATTAGAAAAATTAGGGGTGTTCAAAGCAGGGGCATTGATTATTGATTGTTTGATTGAATCAAATGCTTCCTTTTCTACAGATCCCCATCTAAACACTAAATTTTTCTTAATCATAGTTTATAATGGTAAAATGATGTGAGAAAAGTCAGGAACAAATCTCTTGACAAAATTTATTTGGCCTAAAAATGACTGCATGGATTTTTTATTATGAGGAAAAGGAATTTCAGAGATTTCTTTAATCCTATCCAGATCAATATAAATGCCATCTTTGGAAACCATAAAGCCCAAGAGCTTTCCTTGATTAAAGGCGAAGAAGGATTTTTTGGGATTGAGTGAAATACCATACCTTCTGCAGCGTTCAAAGATTTTATTTAAATCATGCAAATGATTGGATCTCTTCTTAGAAAATACAATAATATCATCTAAGTAGACAACTACTGTTTTGTTGATCAATCCTTTGAAAGCTATATCCATCGCTCTTTGGAACATGGCTCCTGCATTAATAAGTCCAAAAGGCATTTTCTGATAAGCATAAGTTCCCCATTTCGTTCTGAAGGTAGTTTTGAGTCTGTCATCAGGATGGACCAAAACTTGGTTATATCCTGAAAAACCATCTAAAAAGGACATTAACTTAGAACCTGCTACTGAATGGAGTATATGCTCCATAATAGGTAATGGGCAATTATCTTTTTGGCTTTCCTTATTCAGATTTCTGAAATCTATACAAATCTTGATGTCGCCATTTTTCTTCCTAACAGGCACCATATTGGAGACCCAGTTTGAGTGCCGAACGGGAAAAATAATCTTAGCTTTCAAGAGTTTATTGAGTTCTGATTTTATTTGACTCTCTAAGTTCGGATGTATTTTCCTCAACTTTTGTTGAACTAGTTTTTGTTCGGAAAGCATTGGAATGGTATGCTGGATGATAGATGCATCATATGTTTTTAAATCGTCATATTTCTAAGTGAAGACATGTTTATTTTTTCTTAATAATCTAATGAATGCTATCTTTTCTTCCACAGAAAGTCCTAATCCCAAATTAATGTTTTGAGGATTCTGCTCAGTGCCAAGATTTATCAATTCAAATCTTAAGGTGGAACTTTGGAGCTTTGTATTGGTCACTGGTTTAAACCTGTCTTTAATATCGTAAAGATCCTCAAGCTTAACCACAGGCTTTGGTATTGAGTTTTCCTCGTGCTTTTCTTTCATCTGAAGATCATGCTCGCTTTCCTCAATGATCTGATCATCGTAGGACTTTTCGGAAGTCAAAAAATGTAAGATGTCTTCATCATGATTGAACACTCGCCAATTAGTGACATTGTCAGGAATTGATGGTCTAAAAAGTAACTGCACTGAAAGTCTATCTGGGCTATAATCTTCGGAAGGTAGGAGTTTGGAAGCAACATTGGCTAGCAAGTCAGCTGCTGAATTTTGAGACCTAGGGATGGAAGAAATATTGAATGCTAAAAATTGAGAGGTGAGTTCTTGTACCAGCGACTGATAATGTTTGAGGTGGCTAGAAAGACAATGAATCGTATTCCTTACCTATTTAATAATAATTTCTGAATCACCAAACACTTTCAAATATTGAACCTTGAGGCCAATCACTTTGTATAGTCCTTGGACTAAGGCTTCGTACTCAGCTGTATTATTCGTGCATTCAAACTCCAACCTACAGGACAACATCGTTTTTTCTCCCTAAGGGCTAACCAAAATACATCCTGCTTCCGACCCTTCGCTAGACTTAGACCCATCAAAATATAGTGACCAAAATAAAGAATTATCAACAATTTTATTTACAGTTTCCTCACTATTGTTAAAACATCTTGACCTATCTGTTTGTGAATAATTTCTGATCTGAGATGTAAAATTGTTTACTAAGAAAGGAGATGGTTGGGCTGCAAAGTTGCCAAAGAATGATTTAGATTAATAATTCCCCAAGATATTGTTATTAAATGCTATTGGTTGATTTTCCTGTTCAAATTCTGTAACAGTATGGGTCATGTGTTTCTCCCGATTGATTTTTATTTGATTTGGCTTTCCCTTGTAGGGTAGCCACATATGGGACCAATCGGTAGAAATATACCCATGGAGCTTCTCAGACCAATCCCTACTCAAGATTAAACCATAAAATTCAGGTATATTGGCGATTAAGATATCAATTCTTTGAACTACTCGTGGATCAGCCGATAACCTGATAGTTACAGAGTTAATTTCTCCTAAAACCTGGACCTTGGTTCTATCTAACTGCACAATGTGAATTGCGGACTTTTGGGGCTCAATGTTCAGTTTGGAACAAACCGAAGCTGGCATTATATTTGAGGATGCCCCTGAGTCAATCAAAAAATTGTGTAGATTTCGATTATAAATCTCATAGGTTAAGAGGAAAGGAGGAGTATGGGAATTTGATCTGTCTCCAATCAGAATCGTATTAGTAGCTTCAATCCTGCCAGAAGGTGGTTGACCTGAATCATTTGCAGCTTTAGCACTGGGAAGAGGTGAAGAAGGAACAACATTCAATTCCTTGAGAAGCAATTTCTGCTGATGTTTTAGTTTGCTAAGTTCAAACATGGTAATGTTTGCCTTAGTCTTCTTCATATCATCAACAATATTGTAATCCATTGAATCAGATACTACCAACGTTTTAGATGTTGAAGGTATATTTGAGGATGAAGGTTGGTTTTTCAGAACTGTTGCAGCTGGCTTCTTTATGGATTCCTTTTCCTTTGTAGTAGTAGCACTTGCACTTCTTTTCTTTGAACCTGCTTGGACGGGTTCAGGGGCACCTTTACTCCTAGTGGTGACAGGAAAAGCTTCTTGTTCATTTTCTGTATCGGAGTTAAGCAGTATGAAATCCCACATTCCATGGCATTCAACAACTTCCTCTTCTTCATCCATTGGTGAAATTGTTTCCTCTTCTTCTTCTTCTTCAGGATCTGAATCTGCATTAGATATAACATTTGGTGGTTTTGATTCGGTTTTCTTGATATTTCTAAAGGGCCTTTTTGTTGAGGTTTCTGCTACTTGTTTTTTGATTTCAACCATTTTGTTTGACAGGGTCTTGAGGACTTTTTGCAGACCCTCCATATCATATGGATCTTTAGGGGTTTTCTTCTTTGAATAATCTTTAAATGAAACTTTTTTGGATTTTCTATCTTCAAGAGCAGCTTTCTTTTCTAGAGCATTAATACATTTCTCCACAGCAAGTGCTTCTTTCATGTTTTCAGCGAAAGTTGGTTTTCCGGCCCTGTCTACGAAGATAGCTATATTGGCAGGTAGGGCAGTTATATACCATTCGCTTCTGATTTGCTCACTTGGTTTGGAGGCCGTTGGGATTTTATTCAAGAGTTTATTGAATTGCGCATTGAATTCTTTAATCGGTTCCCTATGCTCTATCCCAAGATTGGAGAGATCATTAATTAATGTGGCTAAAGATCTATCATCACCATACTTAGTGAGAAACTGTTCTTGGAAAGTAGTCCAACTGTTAATGGATCCAGAAGGCAGGGAAAAATACCAGGATCCCGCTGATCCTTGCAAAGTATAAGGGAAAATCCTAATGACAACATCTTCCTCTGTTACTCCTTTCAAATTAACTGATAACATGAAGTTATTAATATGTTCCTCAGAACTTGGTGGTTATCCCCCAATGTTGATACAACGATTTTCGGAGCATCAACATTTTTGGCGCTAGAAGGAGGGCCTAACTATGAATGGTGAGCAAATCCAAATCTACAGACCATTCTGAGAGTAAATCTCCCTCCACATCACCTCGTACTTCCCAATTGCATGTTGGTTCTCCAGTATCCAAGCGAGAAGAAGAGGAATCAACTACCACTGCTCAAACCCACAACACTCCAGAACGATTAAGTCCTGAGTCCCCTGAAGTTTAGTTACTCATCCATAAACTTCAAGGCTTCTCGATATCACCACAGAAATCTGAAGTATCTCAAAGCAGTGAGACTTCACAATTCAATCTACCTCATCCTCTCACTAGACTTCAGAGTGGAAAGCTCAGTATTGAACCTACTGAGTTGCCCTTACCTAAAAGGAAAAGGGCAAAGAAGAACACTGAAGGATCTGATAGTGAAGCATTTTCATCCACATCCTCCATCTCATCTTCCCCAGTGTGAAGTCAACCATCCACTCCCTCATTACACATCATTGTTCATTAGGGATTAGGAACTTCAACATCCCAACCGACTCAATCCTCAATATCAATTCCCTCCCAAACATCTGGAATTTCATAAGCAATCTCATCCACTACCGGTGTTTCAATGGCAAATCCATGGAATATACCTGGTGCGTCAATATGCCTGCACCATTACATGCATTACCTGATGCTCTTGAAAAATGGATACCCAAGTTTAACCCAGATGATGGAATACAAGCTGAGGAACATATTAATAACTTCATGTTATCAGTTAATTTGAAAGGAGTAACAGAGGAAGATGTTGTCGTTAGGATTTTCCCTTATACTTTGCAAGGATCAACGAGATCCTGGTATTTTTCCCTCCCTTCTGGATCCATTACCAGTTGGACTACCTGCCAGGAACAGTTTCTCACTAAGTATGGTGATGATAGATCTTTAGCCACATTAATCAATGACCTCTCCAATCTTAGGATAGAGCATAGGGAACCGATTAAAGAATTCAATGTGCGATTCAATAAACTCTTGAATAAAATCCCAACGGCCTCCAAACCAAGTGAGCAAATCAGAAGCGAATGGTATATAACTTCCCTACCTGCCAATATAGCTATCTTCATAGACAGGGCCAGAAAACCACTTTAGCTGAAAACATGAAAGAAGCACTTGCTGTGGAGAAACGTATTAATGCTCTAGAAAAGAAAGCTGCTCTTGAAGATAGAAAATCAAAAAAAGTTTCTTTTAAAGATGATTCAAAGAAGAAAACCCCTAAAGATCCATATGATATGGAGGGTCTGCAAAAATTCCTCAAGACCCTATCAAACAAAATGGTTGAAATCAAAAAACAAGTAGCAAAAACCTCAACAAAAAGGCCCTTTAGAAATTTCAAGAAAACCGAATCAAAACCACCAAATGTTATATCTAATGCAGATTCAGATCCTGAAGAAGAAGAAGAAGAGGAAACAATTTCACCAACGGATGAAGAAGAGGAAGTTGTTGAATGCCATGGAATGTGGGATTTCATACTGCCTAACTCCGATACAAAAAATGAACAAGAATCTTTTCCTGTCACCACTAGGAGTAAAGGTGCCCCTGAACCCGTCCAAGCAGGTTCAAAGAAAAGAAGTGCAGGTGCTACTATTACAAAGGAAAAGGTATCCACAAAGAAGCCAGCTGCAACAGTTCCGCAAAACCAACCTTCATTCTCAAATATACCTTCAACATCTAAAACGTTGGTAGTATCTGATTCAACGGATTACAATATTGTTGATGATATGAAGAAGACTAAGGCAAACATTACCATTTTTGAACTTAGCAAACTAAAACATCAGCAGAAATTGCTTCTCAAGGAATTGAATGTTGTTCCTTCTTCACCTCTTCCTAGTGCTAAAGTTGCAAATGATTCAGGTCAACCACCTTCTGGCAGGATTGAAGCTACTGATACGATTTTGATTGGAGACATATCAAATTCCCATACTCCTCCTTTCCTCTTAACCTATGAGATTTATAATCGAAATCTACACAATTGTTTGATTGACTTAGGGGCATCCTCAAATATAATGCCAGCTTCGGTTTGTTCCAAACTGAACATTGAGCCCCAAAAGTCCGCAATTCACATTGTGCAGTTAGATAGAACCAAGGTCCAGGTTTTAGGAGAAATTAACTCTGTAACTATCAAGTTATCGACTAATCCACGAGTAGTTCAAAGAATTGATATCTTAATCGCCGATATACCTTAATTTTATGGTTTAATCTTGAGTAGGGATTGGTCTAAGAAGCTCCATGGGTATATTTCTACCGATTGGTCCCATATGTGGCTACCCTACAAGGGAAAGCCAAATCAAATAAAAATCAATCGGGAGAAACACATGACCCATACTGTTACAGAATTTGAACAGGAAAATCAACCAATAGCATTTAATAACAATATCTTGGGGAATTATTCATCTGAATCATTCTTTGGCAACTTCACAGCCCAACCATCTCCTTTCTCAGTAAACAATTTTACATCTCAGATCGAAAATTATTCACAAACAGATAGATCAAGATGTTTTAACAATACTGAGGAAACTGTAAATAAAATTGTTGATAATTCTTTATTTTGGTCACTATATTTTGATGGGTCTAAGTCTAGCGAAGGCTCGGGAGCAGGATGTATTTTGGTTAGCCCTCAGGGAGAAAAAACGATGTTGTCCTGTAGGTTGGAGTTTGAATGCACGAATAATATAGTTGAGTACGAAGCCTTAGTCTAAGGACTATACAAAGCGATTGGCCTCAAGGTTCAATATTTGAAAGTGTTTGGTGATTCAGAAATGATTATTAAACAGGTGAGAAATACGATTCATTGTCTTTCTAGCCACCTCAAACATTATCAGTCACTGGTGCAAGAACTCACCTCTCAATTTTCATAATTCGATATTTTTTCCATCCCTAGGTCTCAAAATTCAGCAGCTGACTTGCTAGCCAATGTTACTTCCAAACTCCTACCTTCCGAAGATTATAGCCCAGATAGATTTTCAGTACAGTTACTTTTTAGACCATCAATTCCTGACAATGTCACTAATTGGCGAGTGTTCAATCACGATGAAGACATCTTACATTTTTTGACTTCCGAAAAGTCCTACAATGATCAGATCATTGAGGAAAGCGAGCGTGATCTTCAGATGAAAGAAAAGCACGAGGAAAACTCAATACCAAAGCTTGTGGTTAAGCTTGAGGATCTTTACGATATTAAAGATAGGTTTAAACCAGTGACCAATACAAAGCTCCAAAGTTCCACCTTAAGATTTGAATTGATAAATCTTGGCACTGAGCAGAATCCTCAAAACATTAATTTGGGATTAGGAGTTTCTGTGGAAGAAAAGATAGAATTCATTAGATTATTAAGAAAAAATAAAAATGTCTTCGCTTGGAAATATGATGATTTAAAAACATATGATGCATCTATCATCCAGCATACCATTCCAATGCTTTCCGAACAAAAACCAGTTCAACAAAAGTTTAGGAAAATACATTCGAACTTAGAGAGTCAAATAAAATCAGAACTACATAAACTCTTGAAAGCTAAGATTATTTTTCCCGTTCGGCTCTCAAACTGGGTCTCCAATATGGTGCCTGTTAGGAAGAAAAATGGTGACATGAGGATTTGTATAGATTTCAGAAATCTGAATAAGGCAAGCCAAAAAGATAATTTCCCATTACCTACTATGGAGCACATACTCCATTCAGTAGCAGGTTTTGAGTTAATGTCCTTTTTAGATGGTTTTTCAAGATATAACCAAGTTTTGGTCCATCCTGATGACAGACTCAAAACTACCTTCAGAACGAAATGGGGAACTTATGCTTATCAGAAAATGCCTTTTGGACTTTTTAATGCAGGAGCCATGTTACAAAGAGCGATGGATATAGCTTTCAAAGGATTGATCAACAAAACAGTAGTTGTCTACTTAGATGATATTACTGTATTTTCTAAGAAGATATCCAATCATTTGCATGATTTAAATAAAATCTTTGAATGCTGCAGAAGGTATGGTATTTCACTCAATCCTAAAAAATCCTTCTTCGCCCTTAATCAAGGAAAGCTCTTGGGCTTTATGGTTTCCAAAGATGGCATTTATATTGATCTGGATAGGATTAAAGAAATCTCTGAAATTCCTTTTCCTCATAATAAAAAATCCATGCAGTCATTTTAGGCCAAATAAATTTTGTCAAGAGATTTGTTCCTGACTTTTCTCACATCATTTTACCATTACAAACTATGATTAGGAAAAATTTATTGTTTAGATGGGGATCTGCAGAAAAGGAAGCATTTGATTCAATCAAACAATCAATAATCAATGCCCCCGCTTTGAACACTCCTAATTTTTCTAATCATTTCACATTGTACACTATCGCATCCGATTCATCTTATGTAGTAGTACTCACTCAGATTAATGATCACAACTTGGAAGCACCGATTTCATTTTATAGTTCAAACCTGTAGGGTGCTGAACTAAATTATTCCGAAGTTGAAAAACAAGCCTTTGCTGTGTATAAAGCTGTCAAACATTACAGACCCTTCCTTTTAAAATCCCATACAAAAGTTATAGTTCCTTTTCCTGCAGTAAGGCAATTACTAATCCAAAGGGAATTAGGTGAAAAAAGGGCAAACTGGGTTACAACACTTCAAGAATATGACTTGGAAATCAAGCCAGCAAAGATTGTTAGAGGCCAAGGTTTTTGCAGGTTATTAGCATGAGCATCCAACATTCAAGAACCAGGTGTTATAGAACATATCGAAGAAATCAACCAGATAAGTATTACTGATTCTAAATCACAATATGCAGACATGATCTTTTATTTGAAAAATGGATATGTGCCTCCTAACCTGTCTTATAAAAATAAATGGGCCATTAGATTAAAGGCAAAAAACTTCACAATCATTGATGATGTACTTTTTAGGCAAAATTATGATTCAATTTTATTAAGATGCCTAGAAAAACCTGAAGCACAAAAGGTTTTGCAGGAACTACATGATGGACCAGCAGGAGGACATTTTGGAGCTGACACAACAGCCCACAAAATCATTCATGCTGGATACTATTGGCCCACCTTGTTTAGAGATGCTCATGAATATGTAAGGAAATGCCGAAGTTGTCAAACGTCTAGTGCAAGGCAAAGAAAGCCAGCTTTCCCTTTGAAACCAGTCAACATTGAACAACCATTTGAGCAATGGGGAATGGACATCATTGGAGAAATCACTCCACATTCGTCCAAACAACATAAGTATATCCTTACTGCCACTGATTATTTTACTAAGTGGGTTGAAGCGACTCCTTTAAAGACAACAAATTCTGAGGCAATTATGGAATTCATAAATCAATTCATCATTACCAGTTTTGGTGTCCCAAATGCACTTGTTTTCGATAATGCATCTTATTTTTCTGGAAATGCTATGTTTGAGTTCGCCATTAAAAGAGGGTTTAAATTGAAATATTCTGCAAATTACTATCCCCAGGGTAATGGTTTAGCAGAATCTACCAATAAAAATCTAGTTAAAATTATTAAGCGAACTATCGAACAGAATCATAAAAACTGGCGCAAATCTTTAATATTCGCACTATGGGATGATAGGATAACACAGAAGGCTTCCATAGGTTCTTCTCCATTCAATCTTGTATATGGGAAAGAAGCAGTGCTACCAACGAATCTTGTCCTTCCTTCTCTAGCCCTAGTTCAGTTTATTGAAGAAAGCCCCTCTTCTTCTACTCAACTTAGACATGATCAAATCTTGAAATTAGAGGAAGAACGAGAAAAGGCAAAAATTACTCATGCAAAACATCAACAAATTATCAAGTCATCTTTTGATTCAACTTAATCCAGTTCAAAACAGTTGCAAGTTGGTGATCTAGTTCTGAAATGGGACAAAGCCCATGAGGATAAAGGAAAACACACCAAGTTCCAGAAAATGTGGCTTGGACCATTTTAGATCTGCGAGAAGATAGGCCATTCGACATTCATATTACAATATTTATCAGGTAAGAGAGATTCTCTTCCTGTTAATGGCCTCATCTTAAAGAAATTCTTCAAATGAGGAGGTAACCCCTTCTCCCTTTTTAGTTCAGTAGAGTTTGTAGTTTGTAGGACCTTTAGGAAATAAAGTTGTAAGGTATCTTCCATTGGTCTTTGCTGTATTGAAAATTTTCTCAAGGAAGTAGTTTTGATATTTACTTTTAAATAATAGAAGCCTTAAACAAAAGGGACAATTTGTAGGAAATTAGGTATATTCACATTCTGAAACCCCATTTGAATTTTTGTGAAATCTTCTCAAGATTTAGAAGTATTGTAAATCATTTTATGGTTTTCAAATTGCTCACAAAAAAGGTTATCAATATCAAAACAGAAACTAATTCAACTTCAACATCTTCAACTCTTACCCTGTCACCCATTCACTCTTAAGGAGAAAATTGTCCATCCCATTCATCAAAGTTTATGATTACTCAGAGTGCAATTCTAAAATATTTGATATAAAAGATAAGGGGTCTTATTACAAGCCTGCTTACCATGATAATTGGGAAATAATTTAACCGACATTACCAACACTGCATACCAAAACAGGGTAATGGCTTAGAATCATAAGACAAGGGGTCTCATCACGAGCCAACTTGTTCGGTTAGATTACTACTAGTAAACGGCATTGTCAAACAGCTGGCCACCAAACCAGGACAATGGATTTTTATCTTACAAAATAATTGAAAAGCAAAAAGAGATACAAAATATGAAAGCATGTTTTGAATTCATTCTTTTAATCATACTCTGAAATGGATGGGATAATGGGCAGTAAAATGGTTAAAAGGTATCCCTGTCGAAACTATGAACGTTTGCTGGCAGCAGAGGCTCTACCTATGACAAAGGAGTCAATTAAAAAGGCTGAGTTGGAAAGGTTTTATGTTTTATCATTATCAACCAATAGAGGCCAATTTAAAACTTAGAATGTATCTAATTTTAACAAGAGAAGAAATTAGAAAAAATAGCTTTTATGTTATTCGGAATGTATATATACCTAGTTATATTATAGTTTTCCTCTTTGATAAGATTCCTATTTAAAGAAAGTCTAAGTATTTCAATATTTCTCAGAGATAGCTGTTTCTCCCAGTGAATCGCCAATTTTTTGTTGTACAACAACCCCCCATTTCATATAATTTTTATTTTTAAAACTATAATATGAAATGGGTCCCTTTTAGATTAAATTGGTATCAACTTATCATTATTCAAAAGGTGCAAAAAGAAATAAAACATTATAAACCTTTTTGATAAATCACATAATCGGTCTTATAATGAAAAAAATGAATAATCCTTTATTATTGCGATAAAGCGATCGCAAGATCGCATATCACAATAACAAAGGATGCATGACAAAAGACCCATTGGTTTTCCCCGATGCGACAATGCACAAATGACTATCGGATATCGGGAAGGCAAGCGATCATAACAAAAGGCCCCTCTCTTTGCTCCGATGCGATATCGCTATCGGCGATCGGGGAATGTAGCATGCATGCATCTAAAATCCCTCGTTTAAAAACTCCCGATGCGAATTGGCAATATCGCTATCGGCGATCGGGGATTCCGAAAGGACACCAATATAACAACTTAAGCATTCCCCCGATCGCCGATTTCGATAAAGCTAGGCGTAGATTTCAAAAAGGATTGATAAGGCTGGGATATATCATGGTTAATTAGTATTAAAGGCCTTTCTCTTCCCGATAGTGATTCACTTACGCTCAACCGCCAAAACATCAAAGCCATGCTTAAATGAATTATTCGGCCAATAAACGATATGATGAGCATTTAAAGGATTGACAGGTTTAAACGGCCATTTAATGGAACAATAAGGCCAAAATCTCTTCAGAGATTGTATCCGCGGCCACCTTAAGTTAATCCTCCATTATTCATTGATTAATATATCTCGTTCATATTTCATTTGCACCACCAATTCTCCGCATTACGTTCATTTTCTCTCCTGTGCAGATCTCCTCCGAAGTAGCAAATTCAAGCCAAATGGGGAATCTAAGAAAACTGGAACAGCTTCAGCTTCCGCAGTAACAGGACAACACATTGCCGATCCACGACCAAGCAAAAAGGGACTGATCTCGGACACCACATGTCTAGGACTCGGTAAAACTACTTTGCTGAGCATCTATAATCTGATTGAGTTCGAAGAGCCTCAGGTAACAACAGTGCAAGCCACAGCAGACCCGACCCGGAAGTCTGATGCTACTCTAAAGGATTTAGCTGACTCTTACCTTCATCGGATAGCAGCCCGAGAGCAAATTCTCCCATATACAGATGTGGTAAGATGGGCAATTGAAGAAATCCCAATCACAAACCGAACATTTTGCACCATCGACAAGAGAGTGTTCGGCTCGTTTTAACCCGATGATTTGAGGCAAATGTACCATTTGCCTGCACCGGAGAAGAAGTACAAAAAATGATTTCTGGAGAAGTTCAGAAATGAAAATGACATTGAATCAGAACCTATACGGGATTGGAGACAAAACCCTGTGAAACACAAGCATGAGTCTTCGGGTAAGTACTCTGTTGATTCCTTGTGTTTTCCTTATTGTTATGCCGGAGTAATGATGTGTAGGATTTGGGGGTTGCATGATTCCTCAAATTTCACTATAGAAATGGTACCTTTAATGGAAGTAGCATGCAATAGCGAAATAATGGATTGGGGGAATATACTATCTGATAAGTTAGAAACAGCTGTTCTTGAATTCAGAAATAAATCCCGGGTTACTGAAAGGTTCATTCCCCCATTTTACTATAGTGCCTACATCTTGGATACCCTCTGTTTTAATTCTGAATTTCCTGTGCTAGGGTGGAGATGGACTCCACAAGACCCCATGCCCATTCATATATACCACCAGAAGTTGTGGAAAGCCCACTATAAACACCACCTATATCAAGTTTGCAATAGATTTATGTTACCCATTCACTATGCCATTTTTGACAAACCTGCTCCTAAGATTTCCTCACAAGCAGAGATTGACTTGACAGCCATAGGGAGATGGTTCGAAGAAGAAAAATTCACCTATGTAAGAGTTTTCGGCAGCCATGCCAAGCCTCATGTCCTCCCCTTATATACACCCGAAAAACTGTTGGCCCGAGAGATAGCATATCAGCTTACATCTGAAGGAGTTACACAGACTCTAAGGAATAAAAAGAAGCAGGTTTGGCCTCCTTTTCCTCTAAGGTGTGGCGTTTATGCTTTGCATGACTATAAACATGCAGAGAAAGAAGCAGAAAAGATTAATACACTGAATCTCGCCACTCTTCCTAACAGGCGATTTGATCCAAACAAAGTCACCTATAATGCACTTGAACAGACAAAACTCACTAAGTTTGAACATAAATATGATGAGTTTGATGACCTGTTCTCCTTGGCCGAGTCGTTATTTCAGGTTCAAGCACTAGCCAGAATGAGATATCACGACGACGGGTTAGTCGAATTTAACAGACTTAGAGAGCAGAGGTTGCAAACTTTGCCTCTAGATCTATTAGCAATGGCCTCGATGACACAGTCAAGCAAGCCTGAACAGTGACTTACCAATGAACCTCCTACTACATCAGAAATTGCTGGAGAAATCCAAACAAGAGAGCGGGAGGAACTCCAGAGGAAAGAACAGGAGGAAGTGCAGAGGAAAGAGCAGGAGGAAAGAGTAGGAGGAAGTATAGAGGAAAGAGCAGGAGCAGAGTAGCACAGACATGAATTTCAATGCCCAGATTGACCCGAAGTTGCTCCAGGAATGGCAGCAATTCGATTCAATCATAAGCAATCTTGAAAGCTCAAAGGAAGCCGATACATCCAAAGCAGCTGATACACGGGATATAGCATCAAAAAAGGTTCCAAGTGGAACGAGCGACCTACCCCCTTCTACAGAAATAGAGATAATTCCCAAAGATCCTTCGGATCATATCATTTTGCAAGTGGAGGATATACCTCCATTGGATGTCTTTTACAGCCCAAAGCACAGGGTTGTAGTAAAGCGACAGCGGAAAAGGAGAAGGATTGATCAACCTTCCCTATTCCCTGAACAAACAGTGACAGCCAATGTGGTTTGGAAAGATGAGTTTGATCCTTCTGATGTCCTAACAAAATTGTCCCAAAATGCTCCAGCCTATTCGGCGGCCACCGTGGACAAGGCATCATAAGTGAGTAATCTGTTAAGTGAAAAGGACCAAGCAATCGCTTCGCTACAAGCACAGTTATCGGAGGCACAGCAGAAAGCAGAACAACTCGAACAGTAGTTGTCTACGCAGCAACAAATAAATAATCAATTGAATAAACAAATGCAGGAAGAGAAACAAAGGATTGATTCAAGTGCAATTCAAAAGCAGAAAGAGCTGTCGGAAGCATTGGCAAAATTGAAAGCAGTGAATGAACATATGGTGAAGACGAAAGATGAGCAAATTGCTCAATTATCAGGCCAAATAGAGAAGCCCAAGAATCTTTCGCAGCCTGCCGAGTTCAGAGCAGAATCACTACAGATTAACAAAGCATTGGTAACACAAATAAGACTATTATGTCAGAAAATTGCTCAAGCAGAACCCCTATGTGACATAACAACGTCAATAATCGATAAATCAGTCGATGCTAGAACAGACTTGGAGCAGGCCGATGAGACCTTGACCAATTTTCTTGATTGGCAGGACACTGATGAGGGACAGGCAGCCAATTTGCCAAAAATATTAGAATCCCATAAAGAGATCCTATTTATGGAATGGCAGTCCCAGTTAATGAAAGCAGAGAGAGAAGTTTCTAGATGCAAATTAACCACAAGTAATTTGGTTGAATTAATTAATGATACTCTCTACTTATCTAATATGATCTCTCAATGTACACCAGGTAAATTACTATCGGCTAAAACATTGGAGCAGTCATGTTATCAAGAGCTGGAAAAGAATGGAAGATTGATCGCAGGTATTAACAGTTTAAGTTGGGACACCTATTGGTTGTTCCTAGTAAAACCATACAGCCAGAGAGCCGCCCTCAAGTTCCTAACAGATGCAATCGGCTATATCATTCCTGATATACAAGATGCCACCTATGCTGCTCAACTCAATTCTCGTCTTAGCCGCCCTCAAGAAGTGGAACCCATGCTAGCAATATGCCAACTCAGGTCGAAAGGCAAACAGCCAGAGTGATGAATCATGCTGCCAACTACCAGATTGCTATGAGGAAGATACTCCAGATCAAGTTGTACCAATTAAGTAGCATTTTAATTTTATAGTTAGTTAGTTTTAATCAAGTATTTATAGACCCTTTCAATGCATTGGAAAGGGTCGTAAGTTTTTGTATATGACTTAAACCTGAAGTTGCACTACTGCACTTCAGGCATATTTTTTATAAAGACTGGGCCTATTATTCCAATTTTGATAACGAAGCTTTTATGTGGATGTGCACTACTGCCTTTATTTAAAAGTATTTCTGAGTCGGAAGAAGGAATTAAAATAGCGATTGATGTTGGGAATGATTTGCAGCTCATATGGTACTACTATCTATGTTTGAGTTCATTCTTTTTATGTGAATTGTTGTTTGATTGCTCTTGCTATTATCGGATATATGCATGTGCTTTTAACAGCATTCTTTATACTTTCCACTACTGGATGTTTACAGCATGCTTTTCTTTTATCATACATGTATCAGTAATATAAAAGGATAAGTGTAACAATGTTTTGTTAATCACTTTGTTAAACTATTTGAACAAAGCAATCGTTAAGTGAATGAATGTCTATGTTTATTGTGTAGAGTCATCTATATGCCTATCGATGAACAGAGATCATCAAGCGTTGCACTTAAAAGAATAGAAGCCTCCCGGGATAGAATAGTCATTTGTATTTTCACTGTTAGATTAAGTCATCCACTCATTATCATTTATTAGAAAACCAATCACTCATCCATCCCCTTTTTATTCATGATTATTGGGAAACTGGTCCCATTATATCCTGTCGGAGCCACCATCCCAAACGGAAAAGGAGCTGTATTAAGGTCCAGACTGGGTGGTTATCCCCCAATGTTGATACAACGATTTTCAGGGCATCAACATGTCTTTTCATACATCATCCCAGGCCAGACATTGACAGGTTTTCCAACTAGTCAGAATGGTTGGAAAACACTTTGATAGATATGGAAAAACTGTAGTAGATGTGGATACTACATTATTAGATGTGGAAACACAGATTGATACTAGTTCCTTTCTGCAGGTTCTAGAACTACAGGAACAAATGACTATTACTCCCCTCCTATAGACTCTAGCAAATGAAGACAGGATGTGAAAAGAACCAGGGAAGATCGTTCTAGTTCAGCCATCGAAACCACAGATGACCAACTTGAGATTAGTTATAGAAAGAGGCCCAAGCTTAATCTTGTAACTGAACAAGAAGACACCATTGACACAGTGGAAGTCATTGACATTGAAACAATGGTTGGAAGGAATAAAGGCCCAACATCTTCAGAAGAAACACACCAGCCTTCTACCTCAAACACCCAACTTATTGAGAAACAACTCACAATTGAAGTCTCTTCATCTAGCATGCCTGTGGATAAAGAGAAATATATTAAAGAAAAATATAAGGAAATTAAGTTGAGGAATGAGGCATTTTAGGCTGAGACTTATGCCCAGTACTTCAAGCAAACACCTGCAAATCAAAATAGGTTAATGTCAGCCTTTGACATTAAGTCTGGGAAGATGCAAATGACATTCACGCAACCTACAATCCAACAGCCAAGATCATCAGCAGATTATAAGAAAACAAATTTTGAAGTTTTGGCCAGGGATGTTCACCCCATTGACCAAATTGAGTTTCCCCAGCAGGCAGGTGAGATAATCTATTCTACCATGAAAAATAAAGCTATGACTGTGCACAAACTCCAAGGCTCACTAGATAATATCACAACACAGTACAAGCTGGAAAAGGCCTTCTCACATGCCAAGGGCAATAGAATCAAGTCACTAGAAGACTTGGTGATTGAGCTTGGGTATAATACCAATGATGTTAAAGTTGCTGAGAAATTAATAAAGAAAAAGAATGAGGATATTGTTGCTTTAAAGAAACAAATTTAAGTTTCCTCATTCAGAGCATCAATAGACCAAAGAGGTCTTAGAAAGTCAAACTCAGTGGGAGGAGATGATGGACCTCATTCTCCAATTGAATGATCAGTTGAAAGAAATGGAGGAGGAGTTGGACAAGTTAATACGGTTGAAACAGGCCAGCCTTGAGACCACCTCTGCCACTACCATTCCAACAGTCACTACAACAGTACCATCCACCTTGGTAGCTTCATTGGCCCCCACAGCACCACGCGCTACAGCACTACCAGCTACAACAACATCTACATCAGCAACAGGTTCGACAACAACAACATCTCAGCCAAGTGATGAGGCAAGAAAATTGGTCAAAGCAATGGAGGACATGTCCATTCAGACCACAGAGATAAATAAACTTAAAGAAAAGATATTAAGTTTAGAGAACGAGAATAAGCTTGCACAGATTATGCACAAGGATGAAGTTCAGAAGTCAACCAGGTTGATTGAAATAATGAAGAGCTTGGAAAAAGAATTGACATTAAAGGAGCCACTTGGCCAAGCTAAAGAATAGTTATGGGCCAATATCATTGACTCTGTCAATGATATTTGGCCATCCATTCAAGTCATCTTTGAACAAAATGATTTAGTTAAAGAGGCTATAGAAGCAATTCAGAGGGTTGAGGTTGAACTGGGGGACATGTCAAAACAAGCCACTAGAATAATCCATTTCCTTAACTCTTAAAACATATATGAGTTGCAAGAGCTAGACATACATGACAGGGCTGGAACCATACTATAGGCAAAAAAGGTGCTCACCAAAAGGAATTTAATGATGAAACTTGAAGACAAATTCCAAACCATGCAATTGGCTATAGACAAATTCATGGTAAAGTTTGATGTTTTGAGGTAGAAAGGTCTGCCAAATCCTTTGACGATAAATGAAAAATTGATGCCACAGGAAGACTACAACAAGAGAATCAGAGAGGTGGCAAGAGTTCAAGCCAATAATTCCTCTATGAATGGGATGCTTACTGGAAAGGTTCTATATCAGAAATTTGAGAACCTATTTTACCTCCAACATGAGGTAAAACACCTTTTTGTGAACAGGCCCACCTTTGCTAAGTACACAGAAGCAGATGAAATTTACAGGAAAATGGTAAATATCAAATTACCAGATGCAGATATTTGGGAGAAGTTAAATGACTTACTGTAAAAATGCACAGTAAAAGTGAAAAAAGTACAGTGAAATAAAAGTGACAGATTAGCTAGATGAAAGAGTATCAGGTGAAAGTGTATCAGTTAAAATGGAAAAGCAAAAAGAATAGTCAGTGTGAAGACCAACAGCAAGGCAAAGAATAAGCAACAAAAGATCAAAGCATAAAGACAACACAACCAAATAAATAGGGATAACATACAGTAGTTGAACATCTATCTCTATCTTCTTGCATGAATATATTTCTTTTTCCTATATTAATTCCCAAGGTAGTTTGGGATATTTTGTAAACTATTTTTGTAGAAATACTTCATAATTCAAAGTATTGGAGGGGATTGCTAGACATTTGTACAGTTGTATTAATATGAAACCTAAGGGTTCACTGTATCAATTTTTCAAATCAGCAGACTGGACTGAGTAATAAAGAGATTGCATTACACGATTCATGTGTTGAGCTACTTCAGTGAAGTATTTTCTTTTGTCAAATTGTTATTTCCTTATGTATTTCACAAACTTTCATGTTATCTAAATTGAATGAATTAACTAGAAATTTATTTCAAAATTTGTTTAAGTACAGTCTGTCTTGAACAGTTAATCATTTTAATGTCTTCTTCTGATATATGGATCTGAGAATCCTTAATTTCTCTCCCATCCCAGTTGACCTCTTTCACTTCCTTCATAATCTGGTTTAAGGAAACCTTAATTGCTCCTTGGATCTAATTGAAACCACTTCACCATCCAGCCTTAAGATCTGAATTTACTCAACTACCTTGCCCTATAAACACTATTTTTAGAACTTGACCTAGTCCTTTTTGCTTGACATTTGACCCCATAGCCCAATGGTAAAAGACATCCCTCTATCCATCTAAGTAAGTGATTCCACCACCAAATCAAAATCAAAACCCAAGTACAATGATAACTAGCCTAAAATCAATTAACTAAACAAAGTTAAATTATAAAGAGAGAGCCCTCTCTGAGCATTAGGAAGGCTACATCCTAATCTCCAAAGTAGGTTTGCGGTTACCTCTATCATTTTTTTCACAACAACTCTAGAGAAATTTTGGAGTGATAACATATTGGCGACCATACTAGGGACTTGATCCTTAGTGTAATAAAACTTTAAGGAAATCTTAAATCTCATCTTTTTCCCCTTAAGGTCATTTTTGAGTTGTTAAAAAAGTTTCATAAAACAAATTAAAAAATTAAAATTATGGCTCTGAAAAGAACACAATGTTATACCAGGGCAAATCTAGATCCAAACCCTGCTACAATAGTTGATGATCCTAACAGAATTTTAAGAAAAACAAAAAAGGTAGAAACTCAAGGAAGTAGTAGTCAATTAATTAAAGAAAACTCACTCCCCAAAAAATTATAAAGTTTAGAGGATATTCAGTTTGACTTATTATTTGAGCTTTCTTTGTTTAGAACCAAATCAGAAAATTCAATTCATGAAACTGTAATAGACCCTAATTTTATTCAATTCATTGAGTCCAAAAAGGTGCCTATACATCTTGATTTAGATCAACTTGTTTTGAATACTTTTGATAAACTAGAAGCTTTAACCTCAACCTTGATAAGCCATATAGATGATGCCTATCTTACACAATCATTTGAATTAGTTTCCCTCACTACTGCTACCTCTAAACTTTCTACGGAATCTTCAAAAACTGTAAATACAGCTTCATTTACTACCACCTCACCTATAATATCCACCACAGTTCATTCTCCTAAACCATTGATACTTCATCTTCCTCTGCAACCAAATATCTCAAGTTCATCTAGTTCATATACACCCATCTCAAGTCCTTCTTCTAGCACCACTACTTTGCCCCACAGTCAAACCAAAATCTCAGCCATGGCAGATAGATATGAACCTTTGTTTTTACCATCCCAACTACATGCCATGCCCCAAGACTATCAAAGTAAAATCTTTTTGTTTGATGCTACTGGGCAGTATACTACCCAAAAACATGTGAATAAAATGATTGATTACTTTGAATTGCATGAGATTGATGAGTCTGATGTCCAAATGAGGTTATTTTCCCAAACATTGACAGGGAATGTTAGAAAGTGGTTTAAAGTTTTACCTGCTAATCATATTGCATATTTATCTGCTTTTCATAGATTGTTTATTGATAGATGGGAAATAAAGAAAAACCCTCAGCAAATACTATCTGAATATGATAACATTAGAAGAGCTCCTAATGAATCAGTTCAAGATTATTGTACTAGGTTCAATAGTATCTACAATGCAATCCCTGCTAACATTAAACCTCCATCAGACCTAGCATTAATCAAATTCCCTGATGGTTTTGACACTGATATGTCTTACCAATTGAGGGAAAGAAACCCTGAAACATTAGAATAGATGCAAAGTAATGTTGTTAGTGTAGAAGCCAATTTATTAGCTAAGAAATCTAGGATGAGAAATGAGAAAAGAGTTGTCATTAAAGAGGAAACTTCCACTTCAGATGGTAAAATAGATAGTTTAGCTAAGAGTGTAGAAAGGATAATGGATAGATTAGAAAACATGGAAAGAAAAACTCAGTGGGAAAATCAATAGCCACCCCCAATAAGAAATCCCAACCTTAGGAAAAATCCTAACGCTGGAAAAAAGGCTATACCAGATTAGTAGATCAGACCACCCTTCTAGGAAAAATATGTTGAGGGTTCACAAAACCATGAAGAAGAGGATGACACCCAGATAAACCTATTAGGGATTAAAAACGAAGATGTTGTTTTTCTTACTCAGGACGAACAGGAATTGTACATGCTACGATAATTACAATTAGAATCTGGAGAGTCTTTTGACTTCAAACAAGGATATGAATTTACTATATATGAAGTTCACAAACAGTACAACCTTAGAAGCAAAAATAATACCGAAATTCCCACTAAGAGATCAATTCAAACCCAAACTAAAAAGATAATAGAAGCTCCTGTGACCAAAGTTCTACAAATTCTCCCTAGAGGAACTCAGGAGACTTCCAGCCCAAAAATTGTAGATATAACTTCATCTGAAACTCAAACTGAAACTGTTACTCAAATCATTCCAAATAAGAGAATTCAAAACAAAATTGTTGGTACACAAACTGAATTTCCAAGTACTAATAAAGAAGATAAAAATACACAAACCACATTTTCTAAGGAAGATCTCATACAATCAGGAAAAACTCAATTTCCATTCAACATTAAGACTGAGATAGCCAAGTTGAAAATATCAGTTCCTTTGACCGAGTTAGTGAAAAATGAATCATATAGAACACAAATCACTGAAACCTTAAATATAGGTGAAGGAGAAGATGTTGTAAACTTGAATGATGATCAACCTAAGTTATTGTTTGGTCCAGAAGTAAATGGCACACATCAGCAAGGGGGTATTCCTCCATTCTACATTAGCTTGAATGTTCATGATAAAATCTTACATAATGCTATGCTAGACTCAGGGGCATCCCATAACTTAATGCCTAAAGCAATCATGGAGAGATTAAACTTAGATATCACTAGACCATACAAGGACCTCTTTTCCTTTGATTCTAGCCAAGTTAAATGCCTTGGCCTGATTAAAGATTTGTGTGTGACTCTAGTCCAGTGCCCAGCAAAGAGTATTGTCATGGACATAGTAGTTGTTGATATCCCACCCAAGTATGGAATGTTGTTATCTCACTCATGGGGAGAAAAATTATAGGGATCTCTACAATTGGACATGTCATATGCCACCATATCTGTGTTTGGTCAGCAAAGAAAACTTTACAGAGAAACATTGATGAAGTACATGGTAAGTAGTTCAGAAAAACCATAGAATTACCCCATATATTCCATGCATTCTGATATGGACTCATTCATCTTGTATAATTCAGACAATGACAAAAATGAGATCACAGCTGTAGAAGAAAAATACAAAGCACCTGATAGTGAAAACATATTTCATGAGTCTCTATGGCATTTAGATTTTGATGGCTCTGTGAATAGATTAGGAGTAGGTGCAGGAGTTTGGATTCACAACATGGAGAATAATCATTCTGAAGGTCATGCCTTTAGATTAAACTTTAAATGCACAAACAACATGGCAGAATATGAAGCTTTAATCTTAGGACTACAAATGGTTAGAAAACTTGGAGCCAAGAGAGTTTCTATCATGGGAGACTCAGAATTGATTATAAAACAAATCAAAGGTGAATACTCTGTGAATAATCTTAGACTTAGCCAATACAGAGAAATTGTCCTAGATTTGATTAAGGACCTTCTTGAAACTGATTTTGCTGCTATTCCTAGGAAACAGAATATGCAAGCTTACAGTCTGGCCACTTTTGCTAGTACCTTCAAGTTGCCTTTTCAGCCCAACGACAAGTACACTACAAAAGTGAGACATAGGCTTGTTATAGCTGATAATTTGAAATATTGGCTGATTTTTTCACAAGATTCTCAAATTTATGATTTCATGAATGCTGAAGTTGAGTTTCAAAACTGTAACATAGATACTGATTGTACAATAGATAATAACATAGATTTTGAGATAGATATAAATGCTTTATATGTATGTAAACCCACTAATTTCACTAAAGTAGAAATAGAGAACTTAGAAAAGGTAGAAATAGAAGAAATAATGAATGATGATCCTGAAATTTTAAACCTTAAAGATAACTTTTTTCCGAAGGGATTAGTCCCATTAGAAGATTTGTTTGATTCAAACGATGTAGCTAGGAAACCAAAAATGGAGCCTCTAAGAGTAGACATAGAAGAATGTAACATAGGAACTGAAAAAAAACCCAAGCTTATCAAAATATCCAAAGCATTACCTCTAGAAGAAAAATTGAAATACATAAATCTGTTCAAAGAGTTTCAAGATGTCGTTGCCTAGAGTTATGAAGACCTTAAGTCTTATGATACCAATATAATTCAACATAAGATACCCATCAAAGAAGATCATAAACCCTTTAAACAGGAGCTTAGGAGAATTAATCCAGTTCTTATGCCACTGATTGAAAAATAAGTAAAAAGGATGTATGAAGCACAAATCATAGCACCCATTAGATATTCAGATTGGGTCTCTAATTTAGTCAGTACTGGGAAGAAAACAGGAGAAATCAGACTCTGTGTTGATTTCATGAACTTGAACAAAGTGTCATTAAAAGACAACTTTCCTCTCCCTAAAATGGACCACATTCTTCATAGGGTAGCAGGCTCATCCAGAATTTCATTGCTTGATGGATTTTCTAGATACAACCAAATCTTAGTTCAACCAGAGGATCAAGCAAAGACTGCATTTACCATTCCCTGGGGTACTTTCATGTATTTGAAGATGCCTTTTGGATTAATGAATGTAGGAGAAACATTCCAAAGAGCTGTGGACATAGATTTTGAAAAAGAAATCCATGACTTTCTAGTAGTTTACCAAGATGACATTACAGTGTTTTCCAAATCAGATAATGAACATTTAGATCACTTAAGAAGAGTTTTCATCAAATGCAAAAAATTTGGTATTTCCTTAATCCCAAAAATACACTCTTTGGTCTAGAAGAAGGTAAACTCTTGGGACAAAAAATATCAAAAGATGGAATTAGAATAGATCCAGCTAGAATAGAGGCAATCCTAAACATCACTCATCCTAGAAACATCAAAGAATTACAATCACTTTTAGGCAAAATAAATTTTCTTAAGAGATTCATTTCAAACTTAGCAGAATTAATTAGAGAACTAAATAACATGTTAAAGAAAGATTCAACACTTAAGTGGAGAGTAGAGGCTAAACAATCTTTTGAGGCAATTAAAGAAGCCCTTACTAAAACTCCAGTCCTCATAAGTCCTGATTTCAAAAAAGATTTTATAATTTTTTCTTTTGCTTTAGAACATACTATTGCAGCAATCTTGTTACAAAAGAATGATCAAGGATATGAGCAACCTATTGCATTTTTTAGCAAATCTTTGAGAGATGATACACTAAAGTATAAAATAATGGAAAAACAAGCTCTTGCTTTAGTGAAAGCTATTAAATATTTCAGAGTATACATCTTGTATTCACACATCATTGCTTATGTTCCAAATTCAGTAGTAAAGGACATTCTGACATAGGATGGGCCTGAAGGAAAGAGAGGCAAATGGATTGCCACTATTTTGGAATATGACATAGAAATAAAGCCTACAAAACTTATCAAAGGCCAAGGTTTAGCTAAACTCATGGCTGAATCGAACTGTCAGGCCTTAGATATAAATTTCATTGGTGCCCTAGATGATCAGGAAGAGATGGTGACTCCACAGATCAGTGAAACTTTCATAGATTCACCCTGGTATGCATATATTATATTTGGTTTACTAAATTTACAAGCTCCCCTTGGTTTATCTAGGACTAAAGGTATATTTTTAAAATGAAATCAATGAAATATTATATCATAGATAATGCTTTATTTTGGAAAGATAGTGGTGGCATTCTATTAAATTGTTTGTTAAAAGATGAAGCTAACAAAGTTATGCAAGAATCTCATGAAGGAGATTGTGGAGACACCTATATTGGAAAACTACTGTTGATAAGATTTTAAGGGCAGGTTTTTACTGGCCCACCCTTTTTGCATATGTCAAGAAACATGTGACCTCCTGTCACAAGTGTCAAATATTTGAGGGAAAAAAGAAACTCTTACCATTACATCTCAGACCCATCTCTACAGAAATTCCTTTTCAACAATGGGGTTTAGACTTCATTGGGGAAATTCACCCATCCTCCTCGGCCCAGCATAAATGGATTTTGACAACCATTTATTACTTTACTAAATGGATAGAAGCCATCCCTTATAGACAAGCCACATACTCTGTCATCATTTCATTCCTTGAGGACAATATTTTGTCAAGATTTGGATGCCCACAAAAGCTCATTACTGATAATTTAGTTGTTTTCAAATCCAATAAAATGGTAGACTTTTGTAACAAATATCACATTACCCTTAGCCATTCCACTGCCTATTACCCTCAAGGTAATGGACTTGCAGAATCCTCAAACAAAAGCCTTGTCAATATGATCAATAAACTTCTAGAAGACAACAAGAAGACATGGAACAAAAAGTTGTTAAATGTCTTATGGGCAGACAGACTAACTACCAAACAATCCATTGGTACATCTCCTTATCAGCTAGTATATGGTATGGATGTTGTTTTTCCATCCTCTTTAGGAGTACCAGTCATGAAAATCATTCAAGAGTTGTAGGTAGAACCAAATGATATCCAAAGGAGGATAAATCAGACAATACACTTGCGGAAAACCATATAAGAAGTCTATGTCAAATCACAAGTGATCCAGGATAAAATCAAAAATATTTTTGACAAGAAAACCAAAGCTGATGATTTTTACATAGGGGATAAAGTTCTCAAATGGGATTCTAGATGAGAAGAGAAGGGTAAACATGTAAAATTGTATTTCCTGTGGCAAGGCCCTTATATCATTTATGGTTACAGAGGTAACAATGCATTTTTCTTGAGACAATTAGATGGAACAAATCTACCAGGAGGACCTGTCAGTGGTAGAATACTAAAGCATTACTTATCTATAGATTAACACTAGTTCATTTTACTTTTCTCATTGTATATAACATTGCAGAGTTTAGATTGGATTGGATGGTAATCTTTTGAAGTTGAAGCCTAGAGAGAAGGCCCTGAGCTTTGGAAGATGTACCATCATATGTATGAATAAAGCAGAATCACAGAGGAGTAGTTACAAGGTAACTACAACTATAGTTTCAAAGGCTACTGACCTTAAAGTTATTGACATTTCAACAAGAAATGCCATCCCCATGTGGAGCCACTGTTAGGGTCCTATATTAATAGGATTCATAATTTTTGAATTGGTTATGGTTAGTCTTGTAATATTGTACATACTTTTGCTTTTTGCAAAATATTTTCCATATTAAAAAATAAAAAATGTAAAGAGGGTATGTCCTAAAAGAATAATCAAAGGACAAAAAGAAAGTAAAAAGATGAAAAAAGTAAAAAATATGAACCCCAAGAAAGAGAATAAAAATAGATCGTAAAAGTGTGCAAATTCAAATGCCACTCCTTTTGCTCTACTTTGTAAAATAAGATTGTGTGCAATTTGTCAAAAATGCCACAATTCATGATGGTCAAATAGTTTAATCTTGACCCATTCATGCTTTAAATTTCATGTTGATAGATAGAGAATAAAAATCTAGCCAAACTGTTTAACCTTGGCAGATCAATAGTTAGGTAGAGAATAATAATGAGCTCATCAGTTTAATCTGAGCCATTGGAAGTTATAAGGTTAGAATTGGATAGTTTTCTTATCAAAAGAAAAATAAATAAAGGTTCAACAAGCTCAAATGCGCCCATTAAAATGAAGAGAAAATGCTAGGGTAGATAAAGGGTAGGTAGAAGAAATGTTGCAAATGCACAAGGTTGCTAAGTGAAAAGCACATTCATCATGCTAAATCCTATTTTTTGATGTGCAGGAGGAATTGTGAAAAAGAAAGGATATTCACCAAAGCTTGTTTACTAATTTCCCCTCATTTCATTACACCCCCACATACTTATTTGCTAATTCCCCCCATTATCCCTTCATTACTTATAAATACCCTTCCCCCTCATTTTGACCTTTACCCCTTGGTTTCACACATTTCCCTAGCTATTTCCCTTCAAAAATCATTCCCCCTTCCCAAAACCCCTTTCCCTAGTGTGAAACCCATTCCCCATCACAAATATCACTTTCCCCCTTATTAATTTCCCTTTTTCCCCTTAAAAACCCACAAAAACCCTTTATCCTAAGTTTTTTTCCTAAAGTCCCGCTTTATGACTCACCCATGTTAATATTCCCTGACACCTTTTATCAACCCACCAACCCTTGGTGTAGTTAGAAAACCCGCCATATAACCCATGGTCCCACCTTTATTAAACATTTGATTATATTGAAAAATCCCGACATTATTGGTTAATTAATTACAATTCTTTGTAATTAAACCTCGGGTCCCACCAACCACTTTCCTGACTCCATTCGTGGAACTCAACTACGTGATATCCCTCCAATCTCCTACCCCCAGATCTAACGGTGCACAGCCATATCGCATGGATTCATTGTCCGACAATTAACATCCCGAGAGCATGCGAGATTCGCGGTTTTTGCCGAGCACTATTCTGCTACGTGGAGACACCAGGTTACATCGCGTGCTTGCAAAAAATACCACCGGCCATCCAAAAGCAGTGCGATGTCGCACAAAACCACCTCCCCGCCTAAACCAAAAACTACCCACTGTTCATTGGCCAAATTCTGCGCCAAAATGTAACCATTATCTGTTAAAAGGCTGAAAAAGCCCCAATTCACTCTTTGTTCATTTTCACTGTAAACCTCTGCTAAGCCATTTGTGACACCCTGAACTTCTGAGGGACCAATTCAACCACTTTTACCACCCAAAGATGCTGCGGACACCAAAATTGAAGTAGCATATAGCCAGTTCAAGCCTCAGTACCCTCTGCAGCTACCACAGAACCCCGTGTGCACACCAAATCGCCAATTTCCAGGTATTATTAGAAAACCCAGAATGTCCCTGTGAATTTGAAAAATGCATAGTAATTTTTGAGTGGTTAATTAATTAAATTAATTAAGAAACCTCCCTGAATTGAAGAGAAACCTACTGTACATCCCAAACCCTTTTCACAGACTGTAATTACCCTCCCACTGTTCCAGAGCTTCTAAAACCTCACTCCTGAAACCACTGAAAGCATAATTCAATTCAGTAAACCCAAGTATGGCTTCCCAAACCTCTCTGGATGTAAGACCCATGCAAACCCCTCACCTGTATATTGACCACCTTGCATTAGACAATAGAGACATTCAAATTAAGGACACTGCTTCCCCGGCCTACCTACTATAACTCCACTGCTGGAGTAAAGACAAGTTTTTAAACCAGAATGATGAAACTCACCTATGGGAGTCCAATTTTCCCAAGTAATTGTTCCCAGAAGTACACCCATTCCCAGAAATCATCCACTTTTGCCAAGCTTGCTACATTCCCAGTCAAAGAGCCCTAGTCACCCCTGACCAGCAAGTTTTATTCACCATCACTACAGAATCCATTAATCAAATGCTGCAAGTCCAACCAAGCCCAAATGAGACCCCAATTTCTATTGAAGGCTTAATTGACCTCTATACCAAGTTAGACCTTCCTAAGATGGCCCATATGTTTCAAAATTTCATCATAGAGCAGTCTCATACTCCAGTAGAAAGTCCTTCATACGTTGCCACCATTTTTTCTGAGACAGACAGACAAATCATAACCATGCTCTCTTGCATTCTAGGGTACACCACAGATGAACATGTGGATGAGGTTGTCCTTGCTTTCCTTTCTATCTTTTTCCCAGGCAAGCCTCCTTCTATAATTTTCAACTGTGCTCAATTCATAGCAGACAAAATCCATGAGCAGTTTATCAGGTTACCAACTGAGAGAGTCTTTAAATATTCTTTAGTCTTATTTCATATGTTCTTGTACTACCAGTAAGACAAATTTCCTGTCAACATCCAAAAGTTGGACACCAAAGGCAATCCAAGATCTGTCATCTATTGGACACCATTGATCCAAAAATTCTCCATTATTTTTTCCAATAAAGACTTCATTGATTCATTTGTCCATCCAGTTATAAATATGCTAACCTGTAGCTACCAGCCCAGGATCAGTCAAAAGATTAAAAGAGTTTTGCAATTGGCAAAGAAAAATAGAGTGGGAGACTGGTATCTGTACCAGGACCACACAGAGATAAGGATATATGGATGCCAACTAGCTCCCTACAAACTGCCCAAATACCTCCCCACGACGATATTTGCATTAGAATACTTTAGGTAGATTATAAACTCTGATGAAGGCAATTTCCTATCAGCTAGGAAGAAGACCCAGTTCAAAATGAAAAATCAATTGGGCCCCTTTATTTGTAATACTAGGGAAGCTAGACTAGAGGCAGATAAGATTTTACAGCAGATGAATTTCAAGAATAGTTTTATATGGCAATATGACCCTCATGGAGTCATAAATAAACTAAGGCTCATAGTCAAATTGGGTCCTTTCATAAATCAGCCTAGGCCAGACATTGAGAAGTTTTCCAACCAGTCAGAATGGTTGGAAAACACTTTGATAGATATGGAGAAAATTGTAGTAGATGTGGAGACAACATTAATAGATGTGGAAACGCAGATTGATACTAGTTCCTTTCTGCAGGTTCCAGAACTACAGGAACAAATGACTATTACTCCCCTCCTACAAAATCCATCAAATGAAGACATGAATGCGAAAAGAACTAGGGAAGAAGGTTCTAGCTTAGACATGGAAACCATAGATGACCAAGTTGAGCTCAATTACAGGAAGAGGCCCAAGCTTAATCCTATAACTGAAAAAGAAGACACCATTGACACAGTGGAAATCACTAACCTGAAACAATGGTTGGAAGGAATAAAGGCCCAACAACATCATAAGAAACACACCATCCTTCAACCTCAAACACCCAACTTATTGAGAAACATCTCAGCATTGAAGTCTCTTCATCCAGCAAGCCTTTGGATAAAGAGAAAGATATTAAAGAAAAATATAAGGAAATTGAGGAATGAGGCATTGAAGGTTGAGACTTATGCCCAGTACTTCAAGCAAACACCTGCAAATCAAAATAGGTTAATGTTAGCCTTTAACATTAAGACTGGGAAGATGTAAATGAAATTCATGCAACCTACAGTCCAGCAACCAAGATCATCAATAGATTATGAGAAAACAAATTTTGAAGTTTTGGCCAGTGATGTTCACCTCATTGACCAAATTGAGTTTCACAAGCAAGCAGGTGAGATGATCTATTCCACCATGACAAATAAAGCTATGGTTGTGCACAAACTCCAAGGCTCACTAGATAATATCACAACACAGTACAAGCTAGAAAAGGCCTCCTCATAGGCCAAGGACAATAGAATCAAGTCACTGGAAGACTTGGTGATTGAGCTTGGGTATAATCCCAATGATGTTAAAGATGCAGAGAAATTAATAAAGAAAAAGAATGAGGATATTTCTGCTTTAAAGAAACAATTGAAGCTGCCTCATTCAGAGCATCCACAGACCAAAGAGGTCTTAAAAAGTCAAGCTCAGCAGGAGGAGATTATGGTCCTCATTCTCTAATTGAATGATCAGTTGAAATAAATGGATAAGGAGTTGGACAACTTAATACAACTGAAACAGGCCAGCCTTGCGACTTCCACTGCCACTGCCATTCCAATAGTCACTACAACAGTACCATCCACCTTGGCAGCTTCATTAGCCCCCACAACACCACTGGCTACAACACTACCAGTTGCAACAACATCTACATCAGCAACAGGTTTGACAACAACAACATCTCAACCAAGTGATGAGGTAAGCAAATTGGTCAAAGCAATGGAGGACATGTCCATTCAGACCACAAAGATAAATAAACTTAAAGAAAAGATAATAGTTTTAGAGAACGAGAATACGCTTGCACAGATTATGCACAAGGATGAAGTTCAGAAGTCAACCAGGTTGATTGAAAGAATGAAGAGCTTGGAAAAAGAATTGGAATTAAAGGGGCCACTTGGCCAAGCTAAAGAATAGTTATGGGCCAATATCATTGACTCTGTCAATGATATTTGGCCATCCATTCAATTCATCTTTGAACAAAATGATTTAGTCAAAGAGGCTACATAAATAATTCAGAGGGTTAAGACTAAACTAGGGGACATGCCAGAAGAAGCCACTAGAATAATCCATTTCCTTAACTCTAAAAAAAAATATGAGTTGCAGGAGTTGGACACACCTGACAGGACTGGAACCATACTAGAGGTGAAAAAGGTTCTCACCAAAAGGAATTTAATGATGAACCTTGAAGACAAATGCCAAACCATGCAGCTGGTTATAGATAGGTTCATGGTAAAGTTTGATGTTTTGAGGTAGAAAGGTTTGCCAAATCCCTTGGTGATAAATGAAAAATTGATGCCACAGGAAGACTACAATAGGAGAATTAGAGAGGTGGCAAGAGATCAAGCCAATAATTCCTCTATGAAGGGAATGCCTACTGGAAAGGTTCTATATCAGATATTTGAGAACCTATTTTACCTCCAGCATGAGGCAAAACACCTTTTTGTGAACAAACCCACCTTTGCTAAGTACACAGAAGTAGATGAAATTTACAAGAAAATGGTAAATATCAAATTTCTAGATGCAGATATTTGGGAGAAGTTAAATGGCTTACTTTAAAAATGCTCAGTAAAAGTGAAAACAACACAGTGAAAGAAAAGTGACAGATCAGCCAGATGAAAGAGTATCAGGTGAAAGTGTATCAGTTAAAAGGGAAAAGCAAAAAGAATAGTCAGGGTGAAGACCAACATCAAGGTAGAGAATAAATAGTAAAATATCAAAGCATAAAGATAGCACAACCAAATAAATAGAGACAACATACAGTAGTTGAACATATGTCTCTATCTTCTTGCATGAAGATATTTCTTTTTCCTAGATTAATTCCCAAGACAGTTTGGGATATTTTGTAAACTATTTTTGTATAAATACTTCATAATTCGAAGTATTGGAGGGGATCACTAGACATTTGTAGAGTTGTATTAATCTGAAACCTAAGGGTTCACTGTATCATTTTTTCAAGTTAGCAGACTGGACTGAGTAATAAAGAGATTACATTACAGGATTCATGTGTTGAGCTACTTCACTGAAGTATTTTCTTTTGTCAAATTTTTATTTCCTTATGTATTACACAAACTTGCATGTAATCTAAATTGAATGAATTAACTGGAAATTTATTTCAGAATTTGTTTAAGTACACTATGTCTTGAACAGTTAATCATTTTAATGTTTTCTTCTGATATCTGGATCTAAGAATCCTTAATTTCTCTCCCATCTCGGTTGACCTCTTTCACTTCCTTCATAATCCGGTTTAAGGAATCCTTAATTTCTCCTTGGATCTGATTGAAAACACTTCACCATCCAGCCTTAAGATCTGAATTTACTCAGCTACCTTGCCCTGTAAACACTATTTTTAGAACTTGATCCAGTCCTGTTTGCTTGACATTTGACCCCATAGCCCAATGGTAAAATGCATCCCTCTATCCATCTAAGTAAGTGATCCCACCACCAAATCAAAATAAAATCCCAAGTACAATCATAACTAGCCTAAAATAAATTAACTAAACAAAGTTAAATTATAAAGAGAGAGCCCTCTCTGAGCATTAGGAAGGCTAGATCCTAATATCCAAAGTAGGTTTGTGGTTACCTCTATCATTTCTTTCACAACAACTCTAGAGAAATTTTGGAGGGATAACACGACTCATCTAGTTGCGACGCTAAAAGATACGAAGGATGCACTGAATAATGAATTCAAAAAGCCTAAATCGCAAGCCCAGCTGGTAACAAAAGTCAAAGAGATCTAGCAGAAGGTGAATGCGTCTACGTGGGATTTCGATCAAAGGTTGAAATGTTTGCTGTAGCAGGCTGATATGAAGATCGCGAATGACCAACACAAGGATTGGTATATTGCTTCACTATTACCCCATTTGAGATTTCCATTGTCACAACAGAATATTGGAATGTAGGCTAAGGCATTGGAAATCGTTATGAAATTGGAAGCCTCACCTATTCAGGATATGAATTTGGGAGTGCAGCAAATTCAGTCGCAGTTGGCTAGCTTGTATATGGAGTTGCAGAGCCTCAAGAAGGGAAAAGAAGTACAAAATGAGGTCCACGTAGAAGTATGGTGTTTAAAATGTAAAGGACATGGTCATGACAATGATCAATGCCTAGTATATCAAAATTATCTAGTTGGAGGAGGTCCTGTCATCTTGAAGCCTGAAAACACTGTTAGGACAAGTACATGTGTTGTACTGTGGTGAGATATTTTTTAGATCACAGGAAAACATATGACGGACAATTGTCATTTGCTGTAGAAGTTTGTGCAAACTCCACAATAGTTGTTCTGTAATTTCTGTAAATTTTTGGGGCATGACGATCGTAATTTCCGAAGTTATGAATTGATGATGGACAAAACACCAATATATAGAGTATCGATGGAGGCACGTCCTCAGGATCAAGGTGCAACTGTAGCATGAGGAGGATTCTAGGGATGAGGAAGAGGACAAGGAGGAGCTGGAAGACGTTGAGGTCATATCATTTGTTACAATTGTGGAGAACCATGTCACTTTGTGTGAGATTTTCAGAATCCCACGCACCCCTCTTGTCAATATTGTTGATAGTTTGATCATGTCATCAAATATTATCCTGTGCTCATCACAAAGATGAAAAAAAGAAGACCTAAACCCAGAAGCCTACTCAAAATATCCAGACGATGAAGTTAGAATTGCGCAAAGATGGTCCTAGTGTTAATATTGTTATGCGAAGTGGTAAAGCCACCAGAGAGGATAAAGGGAAACAACCATAGGAAAATGTATGGGTATGCAAGGCTGCTAACAAGGAGGTTGGATTTGATGTGAATAAAGTGAAGGAAAAATTTATGGAGGCAAAGAGGAGCTTCACGGATGCAGGAGCTTCTACATCAAGGGCTCAAAGTACGTACACAGAGAACACTGAAAGAGTCAGTACTGCAAAAGAAATAGATACATCATTGTTAACATCTTTCTTACAAACCTGCATGAAGCTCCTAAGGGATCAAAAGGCAGTAGAGGGACTACAAGAATTGATAGATAATTGCGCTGGTAAGGGTAAGCCACTACCGGAACATCACGCAGTAGACAAAGATAAGAAAAGGATTGGGCATGAAATGAGATTGACTACCCAAATTGGGGAATTTGAAATGGACCAGTTAATCCTTGATTTGGGGTCTAATGCAAATTTTTTGTCAAAGAAAACCTGGGAAAGAATGTGAAGTCCAACAATACAGTGGTCCCCAATCTAGCTGACAATGGTGAATCAGCAAAAGATTATTCCTATGGGACACCTACATGGAGTAACTGGGATGTTTAAGGGGTGTGCGCCATAGCCGATTTTGAGGTGATTGAAATAGTGGATGATAGTAATCCATACCTGGCACTTCTTGGCATTGATTTGGAATTTGATATGAACGCAGTCCTCAACCTCAAGAAGCATAGTATGACATTTGAAAAGAAGTAACTAAGGATTATTGTTCCATTGGATTCGGCTGACGGTGCACAATATACTGAACCAGACTGAGATTATCATGAGGAGGACGATATTGAGAAAATATATAAGATTATTGCACGGGATGAGGATTTGATCAACCCTATGGTGGATGGGAGAAGGAAAACTCCTGCAATTTAGATTCAGATGAGGAGCTTGAGCACTCGCAGAACAGATTGCATGATGTATTGTCGCTGCGATGAAACAGGCTTGCTAAGTCACTCCGATGTATATCCACTAAGGTACACGACTTACTGTATTATGATGGTTTAGAAGATGTCAATTTATTTCTGGATAAATTTGAAAGGGATGTACCCGAGGAACATCGGTTCTAGGCATTAGACATCGCATTGAGAGCTACGCCTGCCATATGGTGGGATACACATAAGAATAACTTTGCAGATTGGAAGGAATATCGACAAATGATGAAGTTGGAGTTTGGATATGCCAATACCCGCATCTTAGAGAAATATATAGGAAAGGACGATATACGTGAGCATCTGGCTTGATGGACGAAAGTGTGGGGAGAAGAACCACAACCAGAATTGGTTCACATATTCTACCATACAATGGATACTATTCTAATGAATTGGTATCTAGAAACCGGGCTACGACATAGAACCATAGAATGGGATGTTTTGAAGGAAAGTTTTTTGTTAAATTTCAGTTTTGAGGATGGGTTTCAGTGTATTGATGAAGCATTACAGGAGATCAAAGCTACAATATTCAGAATTCTTGAAGAACCTGTCGCATGGCTTACACCAGACTGGAGTACAAAGTTGCGCCATGCGCTAGAATGCTACAATGTAACCAATGAGGAAGGCGGGGAAGATCTTAGGAAAATCAATATTCTTCAGTCAGAAGGGCAACATGAAGTTGCGGGGCCTAATGCGGAAGTCCATGACATCTCAAAGCCCCTGAAGACCAAGTAGGTGAATATTGGGTTGGAAGTGCAGCCGAAGTTCGCAAACATAGGTGACTATGGGATGAAGACACCGTGGATAAAGTTGCGGAATTATTACGGCAGTATAAGGACTTGTTTCCCACCAAGTTCTTTGATCTGAAGGGGATGATGATCTAGGTGTAATGAAGATCACTCTAAAACCAGATGCGAATCCAGTAAATCAACGCCCGTATCGGTTGAATCCTAAGTACAAGGAAAAAATTCTTGAAGAATTGGATAAAATGTTTGCATCTTGGATTATTGAGCCTGTTGAGGAATCAGACTGGGTTAGTCTTATGGTGGTTCAGGAAAAGAAAATGAACGGTGAAATTCGGATATGTGTAAACTTAATGAATTTGAATGATTCTTGTGTCCATGGTCCATTTCCTACGCCATTCATAGATGAAGTATTGGAGAATGTTGGAGGTCAGGAAGCCTAATCATTTACTGATGGGTTCTCAGGGTATCATCAGATCAAGATCGCGCCGGAGGATCGGAGTAAGACCACTTTTGCTATAGAATGGGGTTGTTTTTAGTATAAAGTTATGCCCTTTGGACTTATGAATTCCCCTACAATCTTCTCTAGGGTGGTAGTCGCAAATTTCAAAGAATTTATTCATAAGTTTTTGGAGGTTTACTTTCATTGTTGAATAGTGTTTGGGTTAGAAAAGAGACATGTTACCAGTCTTCACCTCATGTTGGATAATTCTCAAAAGTATCATATATCCCTTAATCTAAAGAAGTGCATATTCTGCGTACCGTATGGGATAGTTTTGGGTCATGTTGTCTGTAAGCAGGGGTTGATGGTAGACCCTGTCAAAATTGCAGCAATTATTAATTTATAGCCTCCAAATAATGTCAAACAAATGTGTGTGACGTTGGGTCATACATGATATTATAGGAAATTCATCAAAGAATATGTGCAGGTCACTGTGCCCATGGAGATATTACTAAAGAAGGACGCGACGTTTTGCTGGGGCGATGATTGCCAGAAGAGTTTGGATGTCTTGAAGGAAAAAATGGTCACAACACATATTCTAGTGTTCCTTAACTAGAAGAATGAGTTCCACGTACATGTAGATGCATCATGCATAGCACTAGGAGTTATGCTAACCCAACGAGGCGCAGGTGATATTAACCGTCCGATATTGTTTGCGAGTAGGAAGTTATCGAAGGTAGAAAATAATTATTCAACCACAGAGCGTGAAGGATTGGAAATGGTGTATGTGGTCAAGAAGTTCATCCACTATTTGTTGCGTGTGTACTTCAAAATGTACACGGACCATTCTGCTTTGAAGTACCTGGTCAACAAGCCTGTGTTGGGGGGGGGGAGAGATTTTTAGATGGTTTCTGCTCTTTCAATAATATGACTTTGAAGTATTTGTGAAGCCAAGGCAACTGAATGCTAGACCATATCACCTCTCACAGATTGAGCATGATGATGGACCTACAAATATGGAGGAAGGATTGCTTGATGCACATATCTTTGTTGTACGGATCGTGGATGAACATTTTGCAAACATAATCCAATTCTTATCTACGGGTACAGCTCCTGAAGGATATACAACTTAGCAAAAGAAATAATTGACCTAGTCAGGGCTGCATATTTCTCTGTTATTGCCAGACACTTATATAAAATGAGATCTAATGAAATATTACGTAGTTACATCCCAGAGTATGAATGCCAAAGTATCCTCACTGAAGTGCATGGAGGAGTTGCGGGAGGACATTATGCGAGAAGAGCAACTACGGAGAAGATCCTACGAGCAGGACTATGGTGGCCAATTGTACATAAGGATTCAAAGGAGTACTACAGGGCATGCGATGTCTATCAAAGAATAGGGAGCTTGTCGCGAAGAGATGAATTGCCTCTAAACCTACAGGTATCATTACAAGCATTTTATAAATGGGAAAAAGACTTTGTGGGACCAATTCAACCACTGGGAAAGAAGACTGGAGCAAGATACATCATTACAGCAACCGAATCCTTGACCAAATGGGTTGAGGTGCAGCCTGTGAAGGATTGTAGTGTGGCTACAATAGGAAAGTTCATTTTTCAATACATCTTGTCTTGGTTTGGCTACCCTAAAATTTTGATGAGCGATAGGGATTTGCACTTCTTGAACGAAACGATTGCTACCTTGATTGAAAAGTTCCAAATGTATCACCAAAAGAGTATGCTGTATCATCCTCAAGCAAACAGAACAGTGGAAGCCTTTAAAAAAATCTTGGAATGCCTTAACAAAGATTTGCAATGCAAAACGGAATGATTGGGATGTGTGCATACCAGCTGTTATATGGGAGTATACAACTACCTATAAAAAATTGACTGGACAAACGTCATTTATACGAGTTTATGGACAAGAAGTTATGATGCCAATGGAGTACATTGTGTCAAGTTTGCGGATTGTTACATCAACTTACATGGTTGATTGGGATACCATGGAAGAACAACTCGCGCAACTAGTTGAGTTGGAAGAAAATCACTTCTTGGCTAGTTTTCATCAGCAAGTGCAAAAGGATCACGAAAAGACATGTCATGATCGCCATAGTAAGCAGCACACCTTTAAGGGTGGGGATTTAGTATTGTTGTATGATAGTAAGTTCACAAATTTTCAAGGAAAGTTCCAAATGCATTGGCTGGGGCCATATGTTTTCAAGGAGATTACGAATGGAGGTGCAGTTTATCTCACGAAGCTGAATGAAGAGTTGTTTCTAGGAAAGTTCAATGGGAGTCGATTAAAGTTGTATAGGGGTGATCCCACCCCTGTGCAATGACTATATTAATGTGGGATAGTCTTAGTACTCCAGGAAGTTACAAGGGGGTGTGGGACTATAAACTACACTGCCAAAAGGATGGTTGGACGAAGTGATTGGGCTATGCGATGAATCGAGGGAAGGCACAGAGGAGAGATGCAATGAAGGAGTTGTGCTAGAATGGTGGGTCCCATGTAGCCTGGCCAAAAAGTGACCATTGGAATCACTGTAGCTAATTGGATGGCTATTTTTCTTTTAAAGGCAGTGGGGGGGAGCACTTAAGGTGCATATATTTGGAAATCTGCACCCAAAAATGCATTAATGACAGGGATTTTGAGGGAATGGATGGATTTGAATTCAAATTGAGCTATAAATACAACATTCTGCTCCACATTTGAACACTTTGCTTCCTGAGATGTTTCCTTAATCTTTTGTGCTTTAGCTTGCGCCAACATAATTGTTGTATGTCTGCAGACGATTGGGAAATTCTTAAAGAGAATATTTCACAGCCGAGATTCGTGAATTTAACTAATTGGCACCACGAGAGATTCATCAAGAGAATGAACGCAACTCGACCTGAGCCTGAGCCAGCCCAACCTGTGCTTACAACTGTTCCTACTACAACACCTAGGTCACCTAGTGATTACCCCATTAATATTGTAGTTATACCCCTTATTTATATTGTTGTGCCCCTATTACCCCCCATATTGTTATTTATGTGCCCCATAGAAGCCCCCTATTGTTATTTGTGTGGCTTTATATTATTATTGTTAGGTCAGCTGGATTATATTGTGACTCCTTAGACTCCTATATATAGAAAGGAGGTTTTGTCATTTGTATCATCCAAGAATTGTTCATTTATGTAATGTAAAGGAGGTTGCCCCCTCGAAGAGGCTAAATTCTAAGGCGTTTATCTATCTTTTCTGTCTTTTCTTGAGCTGGTTTCATAACATTTGGTATCAGAGCTTTGGATTCTAGGGTTTTGCTGCTCCAAACAAGCCATCGTGACATTTTCACTATAACTTTTTTTCTGTGATGTTTCAGAAGTCGCAAAAAAACCCATTTGAGAAGAATTGGCGCTGAACCTTGGGTCCGAATTTCAGAGCTTTTCGCACGATAGTTTCGGAGATATGATCTGAGGAAGTTGGCCTTTCTGCAGACTCCTGAATTACATTCAAAACAGGTGACCTGGGGAAAATCGTCATAACTCTCTCTCTGAAGATCAGATTGAAATTTCGTAAAAAGGTACAGAAAGAGGATGGACTGTAGTTTCTTGTATGTGTGTTTCAGATTCAAAGGTTGAAACAGTGACTCGTGGCACGTCGTACAAGTTCGCTCTACTGAACCAGTCTAAAAGCAAGTCACTGTGGGAGATTTCTCATAACTCTTACTTGGAGAATCCAATTTGGCTCAGACTTGTGGCATTGGAAAGAGGACGCAGAAGGCTACTACAGGTAGCAATTTTAGAACTGGATGATCCGAAATTACAGAGATACATCAGATTCAATATCAGGCTTCTATAAAGTGAAAAAAGGTGTGTAGTTTTTTAAATTTTTTTATGTAAGCTTGGTTTAACGGAATTCAAAAGGCATAGTAAAGCATTATTATCAGTAACTGATGCCCTGAGGAAAGAAAATGCAAACACCTAATAAGGAACCTGAAAGCTCTAGCATGACTCATGAAGAAGAGGAATAAATGCTACATGATATATCAAAATTACAAGAACAAGTGCAACAAATGTCACGCTCACAAAAGCTAACAGAAGCTAAGATAAGTGGTGTGGAATCTAAGATAAATGGCGTGGAATCTAAGATAAATGGCGTGGAATCTAAGATAAAGGGCATGGAAACTAAGGTGGAGGATTCGATGGTAAATTTGAAGATAGATTTGAAGACAGACATGGAAGAATTGAAGAACTTGCTACAAGAAAGGGTCACTAATGGTGAAAAGGTAGTAAAGGAAACTCATGATGAGAACAAAAGAAATGTTAATCATGATTCCATAGACTCTAATGTTGGATCGAAGACTCACCATGTTCCAAAAATCGATATGAGGAAGTTTGATGGCAAGGATCCCGCCACATGGATATTACAGATGGAGCAATTCTTCGATCTCAATAATGTGCAAAACACACAAAAGGTACGTATGGCAACTTTATATTTGGAACCAAATCAGTTTGTATGGTATCAATGGCTTTGTTCTCGTAAACAATTTATCACTTGGGCAATTTTTACGGAAGAATTGATAGCACATTATGAGGATACAAAAAGAAACACTTTTTTTAGCCAATTGATAAGTCTCAAACAAAAGGGTTCAATAATGGAGCACATTGAGGAGTTCCAAAAATTGAACATAAGGGTAAAAGATATTCCAGAGGAGCATAGGATTGATGTGTTCATAGGGTCTTTAAAGGATAATATCCAACATGATGTGCGCCTTTGGGAACCTGATTCATTAGAGAAGGCATTCAGGTTAGCAAGAAAAATGGAAAGCAAAATTATGGCAACTAGGAAGCATACCACTCACAACTATAAAGATGGAAGTGTTGTTGCCCATAGTCTTCCACAACCTACAAGGTTGACACCACAACAATTGGAAGAAAAAAGAGCAAAAGGGCTTTGTTACAATTGTGATAACAAATATACAAAAGGTCATAAGTGTGCTGAGAAGAAATTATTCTACATAGATTGTGAAGAGGAAGAAGAAAAGGAGCAAGAAAGGTCAAAAGAAGAGGATATATTCCAGGAACAAAGCCTAGATGAAGAACAAATAAATCCAACCATATCTTGTAATGCATTGGCGGGAATTACCACTCCTCAAACCATCAAGATAGAAGGACAAATCAAGAAGAAAAAGGTAATAGTGTTGATTGATTCAGGAAGCACCCACAATTTTATTCATTGTAGGGTAGCAAAAGAATTGAATTGCTTCCTATATCCAGCACCAGAGTGTCAAGTGATGATTGCAAATGGAGGAACAATAAATTGCTCTGGAAAGTGCCATAATATCAAGCTATCCATGGGAGAATATGTATTGACTAGCCCAATGCTTTCCATTCCAATGGGAGGTGCGGATGTTGTACTTGGAGTCCAATGGCTACAATCCTTGGGTACAATAGCTTTTAATTTTCAAGAACTTTTCATCAAATTTTCTTCGGAAGGAAAGGAAGTTGAATTAAGGGGTATTGTAGGGAAACCAGGAAAGATAATCAGCTCTCATGGTATGACAAAGCTTCTAAGAAAGGAGCAAAGAGGTGTAATTGCACAATTATGCTCGCTAGATGTTTCCACATTGGAATCATCTATTTCTCCAGATCTCCAAAAAGTCTTGGACAATCATTCCAAGGTATTTGAGACTCCCAAGGGTCTCCCACCTATGCGTGATCATGATCATGCTATTCATCTGATTCCAGGAAGTGTTCCTCCAAACATCAGGCCGTACAGATATCCCTATGTCCAAAAAAGTGAAATTGAACGTATGGTTGCAGAAATGCTAGAGGCTGGTATAATTCAACCGAGTCAAAGTTCTTTCTCAGCTCCAGTAGTATTGGTGCACAAGAAGGATGGATCATGGCTCATGTGTCCAGATTATAGGGAGCTCAACAAGCTCACTATTAAAGATAAGTTCCCCATTCCTGTTATTGATGAATTACTGGATGAATTGCATGGATCAATTTACTTCACCAAGTTGGATCTTCGTTCGGGATATCATCAAATCAGAATGAAGATTGAAGACATTCCAAAAACGGCATTTAGAACTCATGAGGGTCATTATGAATTTTTGGTCATGCCTTTTGGCCTTACCAATGCACCTTCAACATTTCAAGGTTTGATGAATTCAATTTTCAAACCATTCCTTAGAAAATTTGTGTTAGTATTTTTTGATGATATACTAATCTACAACAAGTCTTGGAAGGATCATGTTGAACATGTTGACAGGGTGCTACAACTATTGGAGGAGAAACAATTATATGCAAAAAGATCCAAATGTTTCTTTGGAGTCCAGGAGGTGGAATATTTGGGTCATATTGTATCTCATGAAGGAGTTAAGGTAGACCCTAGCAAAATTAAAGCCATTAAGGAATGGAAAATCCCCACATCCATAAAGCATCTGCGAGGATTTCTTGGGTTGACAGGGTATTATCGCAAGTTTGTTAAGAATTATGGGAGAATAGCAGCACCTCTAACAACATTATTGAAGAAAGATTCATTTTCATGGACTCCGGAAGCAACAAAGGCCTTTGAACATCTTAAAGAGGCAATGTGCCAAGCACCGATCTTAGCTACACCGGACTTCACAAAAACCTTTATTGTGGAATGTGATGCTTCAGGAAATGGAATTGGTGCTGTTCTAATGCAAGATGAAAGACCCATTGCTTTTGAAAGTCGTCCAATCAAGGGAAAGTTTTTAAGCAAAGCTATTTATGAGAAGGAAATGTTGGCAATACTCCATGCACTTAAGAAATGGCGACCCTACCTAATGGGAAGACACTTCAAGGTAAAAACGGATCATGATAGCCTTAAATACTTTTTAGAGCAAAGATTATCCTCTGAAGAGCAACAAAAGTGGGTCACAAAGATGTTGGGTTATGACTTTGAAATCATCTACAAAAAAGGGAAGCAAAATGTGGTGGCAGATGCACTCTCAAGAAAGGATGAGGATGTGGAAGCATTGTTGTGTGCCATTTCTATTATCCAACCAGATTGGATTAGCGAAGCAAGGGAGGAATGGAAGAATGATGAAGAAGTGTGGGCACTTATTCGAAAGCTACAACAAGATTCCAGTACTTCTGATACATTTAGCTGGAAAAATGATTCGTTATGGTACAAAGATCGCTTATACCTCTGTAAGAATTCCCAGCTAAAACAAAAGATTCTTATGGAATTGCACACCTCTCCCTTAGGAGGGCACTCAGGATTTTTAAAAACTTACCACAGGGTTAAGAAGGAATTTTTTTGGGATGGCCTTAAATCAGATATTCAAAAGTTTGTGGCGGAATGTTTGGTTTGCCAGCAAAATAAAGTTGAAACAATTAAGACACCGGGTCTATTACAACCTTTATCCATTCCAAGCCAACGTTGGGAGGAGGTTTCAATGGATTTTATCACAGGTTTACCCAAGTCTGAGGGAAAGAGTGTCATCATGGTGGTAGTTGACAAACTTACCAATATGCACACTTTTGTGCATTATCACATCCATTTAAAGCCAGTACAGTTTCTACTGCATTTATGGAAACAGTTCAAAAGCTACATGGAAACCCAAAGATTATTGTAAGTGACAGAGATCCTATTTTCACTGGAAATTTTTGGACAGAATTATTTTCTTGTCTTGGTACTCAGTTAGCTCATAGCTCATCTTATCATCCTCAATCTGATGGGCAAACTGAGATAGTAAACAAATGTTTGGAAGGATATCTTCGTTGCTTTGTATCTGATAAGCAGACACAATGGGTCAAATGGTTTCCTCTGGCTGAATGGTGGTATAACACTTCCTTCCATACAGCAACAAAAATGACCCCATTTATGGCACTTTATGGGTATCAACCACCATCCATCACATCATATTTAAGAGAAAATTCTAAGGTTCAGGCAGTGGAACATCACATCGAACATCAACAACAAGTCCTTCAACTCTTAAAGGATAACCTCGTGTTGGCACAAAATAGAATGAAACAACAGGCAGATCAACATCGCAGTGAAAGAAGTTTTGATGTAGGTGATTGGGTATTCCTACGGCTACAACCATATAAGCAAATGTCCCTAAAGCAAGCTAAGAAGGATAATAAATTATCACCAAAGTATTATGGTCCGTACAAGGTGTTGCAAAAGATTGGTACTATTGCATACAAATTGGAGCTTCCTGAAGCTTCTCGATTGCACCCAGTCTTCCATGTTTCATGTTTAAAGAAGGTTATAGGTGACAAGCTCCCAATTCAAACAATATTGCCAGAACTTGATGAGGAAGGAAAAATTATATTGGAACCGAAAGCAGTCATAGAAACAAGAACTCGACAGCTACGAAATCGATCAATTTCAGAGTATCTTATCAAGTGGAAGAACTTATCCGCTGAAGATTCCACATGGGAGGATGAGAATTTTATGTAGAAGTATCTAGAACTACTCAAGCGTTGAGGACAACACTTTTTTGAAGGAGAGGGGCATGTTGGGTCCCTATAATACTAGTGATTACCCCATTAATATTGTAGTTATACCCCTTATTTATATTTTTGTGCCCCTATTACCCCCCATATTGTTATTTCTGTGCCCCATAGAAGCCCCCTATTGTTATTTGTGTGGCTTTATATTATTATTGTTAGGTCAGCTGGATTATATTGTGACTCCTTAGACTCCTATATATAGAAAGGAGGTTTTGTCATTTGTATCATCCAAGAATTGTTCATTTATGTAATGTAAAGGAGGTTGCCCCCTCGAAGAGGCTAAATTCTAAGGCGTTTATCTATCTTTTCTGTCTTTTCTTGAGCTGGTTTCATAACAGGAGTTGTGCTAGAATGGTGGGTCCCATGTAGCCTGGCCAAAAAGTGACCATTGGAATCACTGTAGCTAATTGGATGGCTATTTTTCTTTTAAAGGCAGTGGGGGGGAGCACTTAAGGTGCATATATTTGGAAATATGCACCCAAAAATGCATTAATGACAGGGATTTTGAGGGAATGGATGGATTTGAATTCAAATTGAGCTATAAATACAACATTCTGCTCCACATTTGAACACTTTGCTTCCTGAGATGTTTCCTTAATCTTTTGTGCTTTAGCTTGCGCCAACAGAATTGTTGTATGTCTGCAGACGATTGGGAAATTCTTAAAGAGAATATTTCACAGCCGAGATTCGTGAATTTAACTAATTGGCACCACGAGAGATTCATCAAGAGAATGAACGCAACTCGACCTGAGCCTGAGCCAGCCCAACCTGTGCTTACAACTGTTCCTACTACAACACCTAGGTCACCGAGACCTAAACCATCGATTTCTGCGGCAAGAGGCAAGAAAGAGAAGAAGCCCCAACAAGCGCTGGTGCAACAATAACTATGCAAAAATCCAATAGAAATCAGACAAAAGGGGAAGATGGATAGAACCAGGTAGTCAACGCAACCCATGGATTTAGACAAAGAATAACTCAACATGGGGATCGAGGAGATTGATGCAAAGGAAGCTGAGTCAATAACTTAGCTTCTACCTTATATACCACCGAGGAAATCCATGGCTAAAGTTCCTAAAGACCTGGATTCAATGAAGTTCATGGTATCCACAACATTACTACCAGAGAATGTGCCATTTGAGGGCAATCTGCTCGCCTAGATATTGTACTTGAAGATGGAGGACTGAGACTTGGGGGAACACGTGAAGTTCCCACAGTTAGAGCTGAGAAAGTACCTAAATAAGGTATATTATGAAGAATCAGAGGTCATGTGGCTTGAGCAGATGAAATGGGTGGCTAGAGTTGGGTGCGCGGGGCTATTAAACATGTTGTGGGTGTCGAGTTTTAGCCGCAGCGCCATTAATATAGTTTTCATGCGTCAATTGTTAACGCTAGTACATGATGGGTTCCTATGGGTGGGAGGGCCCATCCTGATTACTGACATGTTGATTCACATAATGGCATTATTTCCTTACCAAGGAGTGCACCTTGTGAGTGCATTGTGGGAAAATCATAGGAGAAGAAGTTGGCGGACCAAATGAAGAGTGATTTTGACCTGGCAAAGAAATCGTGTGGTTATTCAATTCATTCCATCGTAGATGGCACGGTGAAATTCGTTGCACAAATTTTTTCTGGGAAAATCATGAGGTAGTGTCATCATGATGAAGTGTCGACGCCAGTAGTCTCTTTGGTTGCACAGTGCACCAAAGGCTTCCAATACAATTAGGCCCAATACTTATGTCATGAATTTTTGGAGGGTTGCATAGAGGCCTGGGATGATGGCAAGGTGTTCCACTATGTGTGGCTGCTTTTGTTGATCGCATTGGTGGAATGGAGGATGCCAGAAGAAAGTCAGTTCCCTCACCATGAACCAGGTCTACTCGAGGCCATGAAGTTCGCCTCGCTATGGGAAACCAAGGACCCTGAGTGTGTTATTGAGACGAAGATATTTTGGGTCTTATTTGAATCTGAGTTGAGAAGGGCAATTAACCAACGGCCACAGTTATCACCTAGCTTACATGTGAAGTATACCAATGTTGCTGACTTCAAGGAAAGTTTTCTTAATCTGCATATTCGCATGAAGAAAGATACTACAAGCACATGGCACAAGTTTTCATTAAATATAAGAAGGAAGCATAGAAGGCTTCTTGCAAAGGAAAAGGTCGCGGCTAAGGAAAAGGGCACGTAGTAGAAGGAGGCTTCTGCAAAGGATGAAGAAGCAACAAAGGAGAAGGTCTTTGCCAAACGGACAGAAGCGCCAAAGGAGAAAACTTCCACCACGTTGCATCCCACCATTGACCTCCATGAATATGAGACAAAGTGCACTAATGAAGAGGTTGAGACAAAAGGTTAGGAGGAAGGGGGCACAGGCTTGGATTCCCCTTTCATTGTCAAAAAGAGGTAGAAATAGAGTTTTATAGGGTCTTGCAAGAAGCAGAAGTCAGACAAATCAGCAACCGTGATGCCTTTGGTCCTCACGGAAGGGGACCTGTATGATATTGGTGATGTGGTCCGCAATGCAACACAAACATTTGGAGCCACATTGAGGATCAGTACCATCAAACATTGGACAAGGTACAACATGGCCTAAGGGAATTGCAGGTCCAAACAACCATCATTCAAGCGAGCAGTGGATAGGTGAGCCTAAAGCAAGCAAGCCTGGAAAAAGTGATAGGGTCAGCCTTAGCGGTAGAGGTCATGAAGAACCTTTCCACAGTGTAGCTACCAGAGGGGTCCCTAGACGTTGAGACCTCAGAGGACAGGTCATGCCTATCTCACCTAAAGGAATTTAGTTTGAACCTAGCAGTGCTCCTTATTTAGACACTGCATGAGCTGCATCAAGGCATATCAGATGACCTCAAAGTTCAGTAACAACATGCACTGTTGATCATCAACGAAGTAAAAACTAACAACTAGCAGATGTTCGAGGAAAAGGCACAAGCCCTCAAGGAAAGAGAGGAAGTCATTGTGCGAAGTCAGTAGCTAGAAGTAGCAATAATGCAGGCCTGTAGTAAGCTCCCTAAGCTCCATATTTCAGCAGAAGTGGCCTCCACAAAAAATATTTAGAAGCTAGCTGTCGTAGTAAAGGAATCAAAAGAGGAGATTGGCAAAGTTCGATTTCAGCTACACCTACAGATATCTGAGCTCCAACTTAAGATGTAGCCAATCACTCCTCTAGAAGTCCATTAGGGGAATTTTGAGGTCTAAAATGGCCCTCCTAAGGAAATTATAAAATAATAGTGGAAATAATAAAATAATATTAGATTACATCATCAAATTTTAGAGGGAAAAAAGAAAAAACTACTTTTCAACTCGTATTTTCAACATATATCCCTATGGGTTTACTCATTGGATTCATAATTTGATTCCTCATCCAAGGAGTACCCATGTTGCATACTTCCAATGGACCTTGCTACACGAAAAATGAGAAATACATGAAAAACACGATTGCAATCACGATTTTATATGTAATTCTCATTTTTCATGTAGTAGGGCCCATCGAAAGTATGCAACATGGGTACTCCTTGGATGAGGAATTAAATTTTTCATTCAACAAGTACTCATGCTCAAAATTTGAGTAAAATCTTAGGGAGATAAGTTGAAAATACAAGTTCAAAAAGCAGTTTTATTATTTTATTACTTTTTAATCTTTTTACTTTTTTACCCCAAAAATGGTGTATCATCCCACATGGTTGACATCATCACCTTGAATCCTATTGGTTATTATAATGTTTATTTTGGTTGTACTTTTTCCTTAGGAGGCCCATTTTAGACCTCAAAATTTCTCTAATGAGAGAGTAGTGCAAGGCTTCTATTAAAGAAGAGATGGCCACATTAGAAGTTGCAGTCAAGGGCTGCACCTAGTTTTTTGAATAGGCCATGGAACTTTGGACCTCGCTACAAGAGGATCCAAATTTTTAGAAACTTGAAGCATAAATATGAGAGAAATAAAGGCAATTTTATGAGATCAGATCTACAGTGTGGACCTTAGCACCAGTGCAAAGGTTCACAAGATTACAGGAGGGAAAGCTCATCCAAAATGATATCGATGAGTTGTGTCGGAAGGAATCCATCATATCTTCAAGGACATAGCCCTGGCAATATGAGGCTAGCCAGTTGACACAGATGGGGCATGGGAAGCTAAAGGCTATGCAGCAGATGTAAAGAACCATGGGTCTTGTAGTCGAAGGTCTGATTACTGAAAAGTTTGTTGAGGAAGTTAATTAGGCCATTGTATAGGGGACAACAGATCTTCGAGTATTGAAGATAGAACTCAGCGGTCTATAGGCAAAGATCGAGGTGACACCAGTAGAGTGACTCGAGGACGAGTCACGACTTTGTGTTGGGGGCCTGTTTGGATAGGGTCCCCTGGGGTCAATTTTGTAAACTGGTTTTGCTATTATTGTAAAGTCTCCACATTTTGAGGAGTGGAGCGCGAAGGTCGATAGGAGTCAAAGGGGCTTAGGAAGGTCAAATACCCTTAGGTTTTTAGACTTTAATTTGTTTTGTGACCCGCCCATGGTTCACGGACCATGGTATTGTAACAGAATATGATATAAAAAGGATTCATAAAGAGTCATGAAATATATTTAAGTTAGTCAAGTGGTGAATGATCTAAGTAAGAATTATGTTTTTCTATACTTAGGCGAAGGGGAATGGTCCTGCAGCTATGTGTGTGGAGACCTTGGTAAGTCCGCAGCTGAGTGTGTGGGCCCTTGTAGTTCTGTGCACAGGGTAGAAAGAGTCTATAACAAAATATATGAGCATAATAAAGGCTATTTTGGAGCATAACGTGTGTATCTGTATGTTACTCTTTACTTCTGCGTGTGTATTCGCTCTGTTTATGGAATTTATCTTTAAAAGAACTTAATGGATGCGCGATAGTGGTAGATCTGTTAGTTTAGTTGATGTTATGAATGTTTTAAGCAATCGATGCAGAGTTAGAATCTGTTATCTATAAGTTTTTGTAATTTTCACGTTTTAACGGTTAGGGTTCACGAAGGTTGGAATAAAGCCATAGAAGTAGCAGAAGCACATCACATAGTCCCTTCGATGTGGAAACCTGGTTCTGGCATCCCCCAATATTGCCTCAGGTGAGACTATAGCCTACGCTACGCAGGTTGTTGTTGAAAGGGATGGTAGTGTAGGGTTTTGTTGGTTAGCGCAACTAACTCTGAACCTGGGTCCAAGCCCTCTCAAGCCAACATCATGTTACATATTGATTTGGTTGCGTCATTTAGATATATTTTATATCCTGTTATACTTCCAGTTGCAAATTTACAGAGCAATATCAGATTATATTGGTTTGTACTGTTGAGGAGGGCATATGAAGGGTTGGCATGCAAATCGTATCATATATATATATATATATATATATATATATATATATATATATATATATATATATATATATATATATATTAGATGTCCTAATAGAGGAGCATCCCAAAGGAGATTTTCATTGTTACATATTATATGATTGCAGCAGGATCATAGAGAAGAACTTTTACTTGATTTCATGTGAACAATTTTCATTGTCTTGTGATTTTGATGAACTTTCTATCAAGATGAACCAAAATTCAACCTATCCCCACATTTAATCGTCCCATGTCAAGTGACCTAGACACTATCGTAAAATAGAGACTCATCTTATAATATCCATAATGCATAGAAAATAAGGAAGGGGTTTCATGGAAAAACCACAATCATTAAGGAAGTGTAAAGACTGGTTGTGCATAAGGAGATAAGCATCATTACATTTTTTAATACAAGGAAAAGAACATTAGTGGATGGAAAGCATTAGAAATTAGCAGTTCCTTTTATCAGGCTTGTAACATTGTGATCATCTATGCATGTTCAGTTGTTAATGTTAATCAAGGCAAAAGTTGACTCAATTCATTGCTCCTAGGAAATAAAAAAGGAAGTGATGTAGCTTATAAATCCATGATATGAAGCAATCATGTACAAACTTATGCTAGTTATAGTAGTTACAAATATCTCACCAATACAAAGTAATAGGGTCTCATATTTGGAAATTGATATTCCAATGGTAAAATGACCCTCCTTAGTTATTCAAACTTTCTATAATTAGTTTAATGAATGTCCTAAGTTGATCAAACTATCCCTAGTCATTCAAATGACCCTCCTTATTCAATTAATGCAAACATTCTCAAACCTTCATGTAGACGATGGGTATTAGGATATGTTGAAAAAATAAGGTGATCTGTAGGTATGTTCTTTCTAAAATCTATCAAGATGAACCACAATTCAACCTATCCCCACATTTAATCATGCTATGTCAATATTATACCCATGCTAAAGCTTAATGTATGGAAACTATTGTAAAAACCACAATCATTAAGAAATTTTAAAGGTTGGTTGTGTATAAGGTCAAAATTATCAAAAAGGTTTATATTTTATCTTTATTGTTGTATCTCTAGGGTACAAATAGTAATTATGAAATTCCTGCTCACAAGATGACCAAGAGGCTAACCAATTTACAAAATATGAAAGTGAAGGAGGCTAACCAATTTAAAAATCTCTCTAGCACTAGGACCTTTTTCAACATTCTCGTCCATAGGCATATGGAACATGAAAACTTTACTCTTCAGTTGATTCTTCAGTAATGTATTCTCTATCTATGATAAGAAAAAAATATAACTTAAGGTGATGACCTTATTATGAAGATGATAAATAACCTTGTCCTTATGGAAGCCTTGCAAAATTGACAACAAAAAGGGTGGAATTCATCAAGATGTAGCAAGGTTTCTTTCACCTCCTAACCATATTTGCAAGCCTACATAAGCAATTAATAGTATTGGTCAACAATTAGCATGTTCAAGGAAAACAGAAAGGTCAACTGGTGAATGGAAATATGGGTGGAGTTCAAATCATTCTACCAACAACAATGCACTAAGTGATAATGAACTAAATGAAAGGCTTAAAGGAAATATACAAATTGTTGAATCTTCAATTGTGTATCTCAAGAGGGAAGTTGGCTCATTAGAGAGACAAGAAAAACAACAAGCTACATAAATAGAAACACTTACACAACTTATTATTATGTATAATGTTAAAAATTGATTTGGTTGCATGATTTAGATATATTGTATATGCTCTTATACTTCTAGTTGCAAATTTACATAGCAGTATTAAATTATATTGGTTGGTAGTGTTGACGAGGACATATGAAGGGTTGGCATGCAAAGTATGTCATATATATATATATATCTATATATATATATATATATATATATATATATATATATATATATATATATATATAGATATACATGTATATATATATGTATATACATGTATATATACATATACATATATATATACATATATATATACATGTATATATATACATGTATATATATATATGTATATATATATATATATATATATTATATATATATATATATATATATATATATATATATATATATATATATATATCTTAGATTTCCTAACAAAGGAGCATCCCACAAGAGCTTTTCATTGCTATATATCATATGATTATAGCAGAATCACAGACAAGACCTTTTACTTCATTTCTTGGGGACAATTTTCATTGTCTTATGGTTTTGATGAACTTTCTATCAAGATGAACCACAATTCAACCTATCCCCACATTTAATCGTCCTATGCCAAGTGACCCAGACAGCATCCTAAAATAGAGACTCATCATATAATATCCATAATTCATAGAAAAGAAGGAAGGGTTTTCATGGGAAAACCACAATTATTAAGTTTAAAGATTGGTTGTGTATAAGGAGATAAGCATCATTGCACATTTTAATACAAGGACAAGAACATTAGTGGATGGAAAGCATTATAAATGAGTAGTGCCTTTTATCAAGCTTGTAACATGATGGTCATCTATGCATGTTCAGCTATTAATGTTAAGAAAGGCAGAATTTGACTCAATTCATTGTTCCTAGCATATAAAAAAGGAAGTGATGTAGCTAAGAAATCCATGATATGAAACAATCATGTACAAACTTATGCTAGTTATAGTAGTTACAAATCTATCTCCAATACAAAGTAATAGGGTCACATATTTGGAAATTGATATTCCAATGGTAAAATGACTCTCAGTTATTCAATTTTTCTACGATTAATTGAATGAGTTTCCTAAGTTGATCAGACTATCTCTATTCATTCAAATAATCCTCCCTATTCAATTAATGCAACCATTCTCAAACCTTCATGTAGACAATGGGTATGAGGATATGTTGAGAAAATAAGGTGATGTATAGGTATGTTCTTTCTAAAATCTATCAAGATGAAACACAATTCAACCTATCTCCACATTTAATAATGCTATGTCAATACTATACCCATGCTAAAGCTTAATATATGGAAACTATTGTCAAAACCACAACCATTACGGAAGCTTAAATTGGTTATGTATAAGGTCAAAAGTATCAAAAAGGTATTATATTATATCGTTATTGTTGTATCTCTAGGGTACAAACAATAATTATGAAACTCCTACTCACAAGATGACTAAGAACAGAGCAACATGCTAGCCCAAATTGAGAAATAGTACCATTTCATATTTAAACAGAAAACACTTTATTGATAGGATATCAATTTACAAAATCTCAAAGTGAAGGAGGCTAACCAATTTACAAATCTCTCTAGGGCTAGAACCTTTTTTAACATTCTCATCCATAGGCATCTGGAACATGAAAACTTTACTCTTCAGTTGATTCTTTAGTAATGTATTCTCTATCTATGATAAGAAAACAATAAAACTTAAGGTGATGACCTTATTATGAAGATGATAAATAACCTTGTCCTTATGGAAGTCTTGCAATATTATACCCATGCTAAAGCTTAATGTATGGAAACTATTGTCAAAACCACAATCATTAAGGAATTTTAAAGGTTGGATGTGTATAAGGAGATAAGAAAACAATAATTATGAAATTCCTGCTCAGAAGATGACCAAGAATAGGGCAACATGCCAGCCCAATTTGAGAAATAGTACCATTTCATGTTCAAACAGAAAACACTTTATTGATAGGATATCAATTTACAAAATATGAAAGTGAAGGAGGCTAACCAATTTACAAATCTCTCTAGGGCTAGAACCTTTTTGAACATTCTCATCCATAGGAATGACCCTCCTTATTCAATTAATGCAACCATTCTCAAACCTTCATGTAGACGATGGGTATGAGGATATGTTGAGAAAATAAGGCGATGCATAGGTATTTAGAGGAAATTTCACCCTAAAAGTGGCCTCCTAAGGAAAAATAATAAAATAATAGGAAAATAATAAAATAAGAGTTATGAAGTTTGGAGGGAAATAAGAAAACTATTTTTTCTAAGGTATTTTTGGCATATATCCTTATAGTTTTACTCAAATTTCAAGTGTAGACACTCGTTGGATGCATAATTAAATTATGCATCCAACGAGTACCCATTGTGCATAGTTTTGAGAACACCCAGATTGAAAAAAGTTGAAAATATATTAAAAAAGTGTGTTGAACATGCATTTTTAATGTATCTTCAATTTTTTTTCAATGTGGGTCTTCTCAGAAGTATGCATAGAGGGTATTCATTGGATGCATAGTTTAATTATGCATCCAACAAGTGTCTATACTTGAAATTTGAGTAAACCTAGAAGGAGATAAGTCAAAAATACAATTAAAAAAATTAGTTTTTTATTTTCCCTCCAAAATATTTACATGTACCTCTTTTTAAATTTAAAGGATTTTGATTAGTTTAAATATTATGTACGTGAAAATTTCATGGACACTTTTAGGCTGAAATTTCCTCTAATTTCTTTCTAAAATCTATCAAGATGAACCACAATTCAACCTATCCCCACATTTAATCATGTTGTGTCCATATTATACCCATGTTAAAGCTTAATGTATGGAAACTATTGTTAAAACCACAATCATTAAGGAAGTTTAAATTTTGGTTGTGTATAAGGTCAAAATTATCAAAAAGGTATTATATTTTATCTTTACTATTGTACCTCTAAGGTACAAACTGCTATAGCATCATTTATGACCCTTATATACTTGATGTTGTAAGCCATGGCCTTAGGTAGCCCTTTCCCTTCAGACTTGGTCCATTTACTAAAAACATTATTTTAAATTCCATACATGACTCTGCCCTTCAAAAAGTGCGTGCACATGTGGGTCCATCTATACCTAACCCGCATATATAATTTAAAATATGGAAAAAATATAAAATCCTTATTTTATGAGTTACACCAGAAACCCACGTATAGGAGCCCGTGGCCTAACTATATCCCAACTGGAAAAAAATAAAATAATAATAATAATAATAATAAATTAAAAAAATTAAAAATAAATAAAAAAAAATAAAAATAAAAAATAAAAAATAAAAATAATAATTAAAAATAATAATAATAATAATAATACTAATAATAATAAATAAATAAATAAATAAAATAAAAAATAAAATTTGAGGTGATATAAATACACCTCATGGGAAGGCCTAAAGGGAGAGGAAGATAGGATCTTGATACTATATCCAATGAGTCCCTAATCAAGTTTGATTTATCCCTGTGCCTCCTGCACTCCCAACTATAGGAAATCCTTGTTTCTTTATAAAGATGTCCATCTCCTTTCTATGGCATCTATGTGTATGCATTTGAAAGAGGATTGTTGAGGCTTGGGCCGGATGGACCAGAAGGAAGGTTTCATTTGGAGACATGAACGAATCAAGTTGTATTCTTCCACATTCTTTTGCAGTCATCAATAAAAAAGCTTTTTCTTCTTCCTAATGTTATGATCTTAATTTTTTAATTCATGTTATGATCTAATTATGTATGATTTCATGTTTTATATCTATATGCTTATATGATCTAACATTCATATCTTGAACATGCTTTGAACTACTGCTAGTATGCATGCTTTTCTTGAATGAGTTGTAGGTTTTGAAGCATTAGAGGAAGGAGAGGGTTTGGAACCTATGTTAAAATCCTCAAACGTAGGACCTTCGGGTACTATCTCTTCATCCCACTTTAGTAGTTTAAGTATTAGGACTGCTTTTTTTCTTGCTTCTTGTTGGTGTATGCCCTTTGATCTGTTGGGGTTCACCACCAGAACCCTAGAGTGTAATATTATCGTAACAGAATTGGCGACTCTGCTGGGGAATACAATCTTGTATTTCCTAGTTTGGGTTGTTTCTCTTGATCTGGGCCTTCTTGTTTGGTTTCTTGGTTTTTCTAGTATCTTTGACTTGTTTGCAATCTGGGCAAAACGTTTGATCTTCTGGATCAGGCCTAAATTTTTATTTTTCTTTGCTGAATTTTTTAGATGCAAGTTTTAATTCACACAGTCATATATACATGTTATTTGGTCCAAAGAAACACGCGTATACATGGATTTCCTTGAGTACAGTCACATATACACGTGGGTCTGTCACTACATAGTCACGTATGCTTGGTTTTTTAAGATTTTTTCAAAAACTGAGTCTAGTAAAGGGTTTTGCCTAATTTTTATTGCCTTTGTTTAGTCATTGATTGTCTGGGAGAGTCTTGCTTCTTGCAGATTTTCAGTTTCCTATCTCTCTTTGTGGAAAAAACTAGTCAACCTAGGGTTTTCTTTTTGGTGAAGTGTTAGTTTCTATGTTTGGGTTCAAGGCTTCTCAATGAAGTTCTTCGTTGTTCTGAGCTTTTGGAACAGCGAATTGGTCTCAATTCAATTATAACCCAACCTTTACATTTCTTTGCCTTTCTTTCTTGAAAGTTGGCATATTCGTTTTTTTCTCGGTTTTTGAGAAAGTCCTTGCAATATTGAAAAAAAATTCTTGGTCTTCTTGAAATCTTTCTCTTTTGTTGGATTTTTTTATGTTGCTACTCAAATCATTTCATTTGAGTTTGTAGCCTCTTTTCACTCTAAGTCTTATCATGTTAATGATTCCTATGGCTTGTCAAATTTGAGGTTCTTTATGCTTGAATGTGATCTTGAAGTCTTTAGTAGTTTTTGTTTTCTCAAGAACTCTTTGTGCCCTTAAAAGGAAAAAAGATAAAAACATTTTTTTGATGCCTTTCTTTTTCTTTTGGTTTTGCTTTTTGTCTTCTTATCATTTTAGAGCATGTGTGAAGTCTTTTCATTAGGTTGAATTTACTTGATTTTGGGGAAAAGTTTGTGATTGAATTTGTTCCTCTCTTTTGTCAAGTTTTGGCTTCTTGATCTCTTTGAGAAACACATTTTATTGCTTTAAGAGTAACCCTTAGAATCTTGCATTAAGCATTTTTAGTTTGCGTTAGGATAGTTGCACTGTAAACATTTTTTGTCTTTTTGTAGATTTTGCGTGTGTAAGCATGTGTTTTGAAAAAGAAAAAATAAATTACCTTCGTAGTTTGTTTGTAGAACCTTGTAGAAATCTCTTTCATCGAAGAAAAAAAGAAAGTTTCATATGCATGTAGCCAGGTTTTCTATTGATTTCTTTTTGTGTCCTTAAGATCATAAGTTGCACTTCCATTTTACCCTTGACTTAAGAAAAACCATTAAAATCAAGCACTAAAATTAAAATGGACTAGGTTTTTTTGATTTGTCATAGTAACATAAACTAGTCTAGGTCATTTAGGGCCTTGGAATAGGTGTGTGGAGAGTTAACTCTATAAGGTCACTCTGAATTTAAACATAGAAGTTGATTAAAAGAGTGAAATCCAATGTCGTGAAGTTGATCGGGAAAGCTCTTTTCTTCTGTGAGTTAAGCACGAGGGTGAATGAAGGCAGGGAAGAGAGATACCCCCTCTCCTACTTGTTGGATCCCAATCAAAGACTATTCCGCCCGGATTTAGATACGAACTCGCGACCAACTTAGTTTCTATTCCTAGGGACCACATAGGTGACTGTGGGGGGGAATACCCATAGTACCTGAGGCAGATGTTGTATCACTCTCATTAATACTTCTAGAGGGTGCCCTTGTGAAGATCGGGTACTATTGATGCCCCGAAAATCGTTGTATCAACATTGGGGGATAACCACCCGGTCCGGACCTTAATACAGCTCCTTTTTCGTTTGGAATGGTGGCTCCGACTGGATATAATGGGACCAGTTCCCCAATAATGAATAAAAGGGGATGGATGAGTAATTGAATTCTAATAAATTATAATGAATGGATGACCTAATCTATCAGCGAAAATATAAATAACTATTCTATCTCGTGAGACTTCTATTCTTTGAAGTGCAACGTTTGATAATCTCTATTCATTGATAGGCATGTAGATGACTCTAAGCAATAAACATAGATATTCCTTTACTTAATGATTACTTTGTCTAAATAGTTGAACAAAGTGATTAACACATTGTTACACCTATCTTTTTATATTACCGATATATGTATGATTAAAAGAAAAGCATGATGTAAACATCCAATAGTGGAAAGTATAAAGAATGTTGTTAAAACACATGCATATATCTGATAATAGCAAGAGCGATCAAACAACAATTCACATAAAAGGAATGAACTCAGACATAGATAGTAGTACCATATGAGCTGCAAATCACTCCCAATATCAATCGCTATTTGGATTCCTTCTTTCGACGTAGAAACACTTTTAAACAAAGGCAGTAGTGCACATTCTCATAAAAGCTTCTTTATCAAAATCAGAATAATTGGCCCAGTATTTATAAAAGAATATACCTGAAGTACAGTAGTGCAACTTCAGGTTTAAGTCATATACAAAAACTTACGACCCTTTCTAAATACATGAAAGGGTCTATAAATACTTGATTAAACTAAGTAACTATGAAACTAAAATCCTATTTAATTGGTACAACTTTGATTCTGAATATCTTCTTCACAGCAATCTAGCAGTCGGTAGCATGATTCATCACTTAGGCTGTTTGCCTTTAGACCTGAGCTGGCATATCGCAAGCATTGGTTCCACTTTTGGTGGTCGGTTGAGACGAGATTGAGTTGGGCAGCATAGGTGGCATCCTGTATATCGGGAATGATACACTCGATTGCATCTGTGAGGCATTCGAGGCATTTGAGGCTGTATGGTTTGACTAAGAACAGCCAATAGGTGTCCCATGTCAAACTGTTAATTCCCGCGATTAATCTCCCATTTTTCTCCAGCTCTGGATAACATGACTGCTCCAATGTTTTAGCCGATGTCAATTTACCTGGGGTACATTGAGAAATCATGTTAGATAAGTAGAGAGTATCATTAATCAATTCAACCAAATTACTTGTGGTTAATTTGCATCTTGAAACTGCTCTCTCTGCTTTCATTAACTGGGACTGCCATTCCATAAATAATATCTCTTTATGCGATTCTAGGATTTTTGGCAAATTAGCTGCCTGTCCCTCATCAGTGTCTTGCCACTCAAGAAAATTAGTTAAGGTCTCATCGGCCTGCTCCAAGTCTGTTCTAGCTTTGTCCGATTTTTCACCTATTGATGTTGTTAAGTCACATAAAGGTTCTGCTTGGGCGATTTGTTGACATAACAGCTTTATCTGTGTCACTAATGCCTTGTTTATCTGTAATGCCTCTGCTTTGAATTCAGCTGGCTGTGGAAGATTCTTGGTTTTCTGTATTTGGGCTGATAGTTGAGCAATTTGCTCATCTTTCAACTTCAGCATTTGTTCATTCATTGATTTTAGTTGTGCCAATGCTTACGACAGCTCTTTCTACTTTTGAACTGCACTGGAATCAATTCTCTGTTTCTCTTCCTGCAATTGTTTATTCAATTGATTATTTATTTGTTGATGTGTAAACAATTGTCATTCTGCTTGCTCTGCCTTCTGCTGTGCCTACGATAGTTGTGCTTGTATCAAAAAGATTTCTTGGTCTTTTTCTTTTAATAAATTAGTCACCTCTGATACCTTATCTATGGTGGCTGCCGAATAGGCTCTAGCATATTGGGACAGTTTTGTTAGGTCATTGGAGGGATTAAACTCCTCCTTCCAAACCACGTTGCCCGTCACTGTTTGTTCAGGGAACAGGGAAGGTTGATCAGTCCTTCTCCTTTTCCGCTGTCGTTTTACTACAGCTTTGTGCTTTGGGCTGTAAAAGACATCTAAGGGAGGAATTTCTTCTACTTGCAAAACAATCTGATCAGAGGGATCCTTAGGAATTATCTCTACTTCTGTAGAACTGGGTAGGCCGCTGGTTCCACTTGGAACCTGTTTTGATGTTGTCTCCTGTGTGTCAGCCGCTTTTGATGTTTCGACTTCCTTCGAGCACTCAAGATTGCTGATGATTGAGTCAAATTGTTGCCATTCCTGGAGCAATTTCGGGTCAATCTGGGCATCTACATTCACCTCTGTGCTGCTTTGTTCCTGCTCTTTTCTCTGGGTTCCTCTTGCTCTTTTACCTGGGTTTCCTCTTTCTCTTTTGCATGCACTTCCTCCTGCTCTTTTGATGTAGAAGGAGGTTCCTTAGTGAGTCCCTGCTCAGGCTCGCTTGATTCTGTTGTTGGGGTCGTTGCTAACAGATCTAGAGGCAGAGTTTGCAACCTCTATTCTCTAAGTCTGTTAAATTCAACTAACCCGTCATCCTTATATTCCATTCTGGCCAGCGATTTAACTTGGGACATTGACTCGGCTGAGGAGAACAGGTCATCGAACATATCTTCTTTATGATCAAATTTAGTCAATTTTGCCTGTTCAAGTGCATTATAGGCGACTTTGTTTGGATCAAATCGCCTATTAGGAAGAGTTGCTAGACTTAGTGCCTTAATTTTATCAGCTTCTTTCTCTGCATGTTTAAAGTCATGCAGAGCGTAGACACCGCATCTTAGAGCAAAAGGAGGCCAAACCTACTTCTTTTTATTCCTCAGAGTCTGTGTAACTCCTTTGGATGTAATCTGATAGGCTACCTCCCTGGCTAACATTTTATCAAGTATGTACTAAGGGAGGACATGAGGTTTGGCTTGGCTGTCGAAAACTCTTACATAGGTGAATTTTTCTTCTCTGAACCATCTTCATATGGATGTCAAGTCAACCCCTGCTTGGTAGGAAATATTAGGAGCAGGTTTATAAAAAATAGAATAGTGAATGGGTAACATAAAACCATTGCAAACTTGATATAAATGGTGCTTATAGTGAGCTTTCCACAACTTCTGATGGTATATATGAATGGGCATGGGGTCTTGTGGAGTCCATCTCCATCCAAGCACAGGAAATTCAGAATTAAAACACAGGGTGTCCAAGATATAGGCACTATAGTAGAATGGGGGAATAAACCTTTCAGTAATGCGGGATTTGCTTCTAAACTCAAGAACTGCGGTTGCTAGCTTATCCGACAGTACAGTTGCCCAATCCATTATTTCACTATTACATGCTGCCTCCATCAAAGGAACCATTTCTATAGTGAAGTTTGCGGAATCATGCAACCCCCACAATCTACACATCATTATCCCGGCATAACAATAAGGAGAACACAAAGAATCAACAGAGTACTTACCCGAAGACTCATGCTTGTGTTTTGCTGGATTTTGCCTCCAATCCCGAATGGGTTCGGATTCAATTTCATTCTCCTTTCTGAATTTCTCCAAGAACGCCTTGTTGTACTTCTTCTCCGGTATAGGCAAATGATACATTTGCCTCAAATCATCAGGTTGAAATGAACCGAAGATTCTCCCATCCATGGTGCAAAAGGTTCTGTTCGTGATTGGGATTTCTTCAATTTCCCACCTCACTACATCTGTATATGGGAGAATTTGTTCCCGGGCTGCTATCCGATGAAGGAAAGAGTCAGCTAAATCCTTTAGAGTAGCATCAGATTTCCAAGTCGTATCTGCTGTGGCTTGCACTGCTGTTACCTCGGGTTCTTCAACCTCAATCAAATTATAGGTACTTTGCCAAGTAGTTTTGCCGAGTCCTAGACATGTAGTGTCGGATATCAATCCTTTTCTTTTAGTTCTTGGGTCAGCGGTGGGTTGTCCTATGGCTAGCGAAGCGGAAGCTGTTGCAGTCTTCTTAGACTTCTTCCCCATTCTGCTTGAATTTACTGCTTCGGAAGAGCTCTGCTCAGGAGTGAAAATGAATGTAATGCAGAGAATTGGTGGCGCAAACCAAATATGAACGAGATATATTAATCAATGCATGATGGAGGATTAACTTAAGGTGGCCGCGGATACAATCTGTAAAGATATTTTAGACTGACTATTTCATTAAATGGCCATTTAAACCTGCCAATCTTTAAATGCTCATTATATCGTTTATTGGCCGAATGATTCATTCAAGCATGGCTTTGTTGTTTTGGCGATTGAGCGTAAGTGAATCTCTATTGGGAAGATAAGGCCTTTAATACTAATTAACCGTAATATCCCGGCTTTATCAATCCTTTTTGAAATTCGCGCTTTTAGCTTTATCGCAATCGGCCGTCGGGGGAAAACTTAAATCGTTATATTGGTTCCTTTCGGAATCCCCGATTGCCGATAGCGATATCACTAATTCGCATTGGCAATATTAACTGAGGGCTTTGAAAATCATGCATGGTACATCTCCGATTGCCGATAGCAATATCGCATCGCATCGGAACGAAAGGGGCTTTTGTTATGATAACTCGTCATTGCCGATATCCGATAGCCTTTTGTGCATTGTCGCGTCGGAGAAAATCAATGGGTCTTTTAAGTCATGCCTCCCTTGTCATTGTGATATGCGATCTTGCGATCGCTTTATCGCAATGATAAAAGATTACTCATTTATATGTTATAAGACCGATTAATTGGTTTATCAAAAAGGTTTTATAATATTTTTATTTTGTTTCGAACCTTTTTGAATAATACTAAGTTGATACCAATTTAAATAAAAAGGGACCCATTTCATATTATAGTTTTGAGAATAAAATTTGTATGAAATGGGGGGGTTGTTGTAGAGCACAACAATTGGCGATTCGCTGGAAGAAACAATTATCTCTGAAAAGTACTGAAATACTTAAACTTTCTCTAAATAGGAGTCTCATCAAAGAGGAAAATTCTAATATCTTTTTTTCTTTTGTCTTCTTTTGACTAGCCTAAGTACCCACGGGGGATTTGAACCGGTGACCTATCGCAAGGAGTGCCTTAACAATGCACCCATTCACCCTCAATCCAAAGCCCCGTGGGCTGGAAAATTCTAATATCACTAGGTATATATGCATTCCAAATAAAATAAAACTATATTTGCTAATTTCCTCTCTTGTTTAAAATTAGATACATTCTAAGTTTTAAATTGGCCTCTATTGGTTGATAATGATAAAACGGAAAACCTTTCCAAATCAGCTTTTAGAATTAACTCGTCTGTCATAGGTAGAGCCTCTGCTGCCAGCAAACGTTCATAGTTTCGACAGGGATACCTTTTAACCATATTACTGTCCATTATCCCATCCACTTCAGAGTATAATTAACAAAATGAATTCAAATCATGCTTTCATATTTTGTATTTCTTTTACTTTTCTGTTATTTTGTAAGATAAAAAGTCATTGTCCTGGTTTGGTGGCCAGCTGAGTGACAATGCCATTCACTGGTAGTAATCTAACCGAACAAGCTGGCTCGTGATGAGACCCCTTGTCTTATAATAAGCCATTACCCTGTTTTGGTATGCAGTGTTGGTAATGTCGGTTAAACTATTTCCCGATGATCATGGTAAGCAGGCTTGTAATAAGACCTCTTATCTTTTATATCAAATATTTTAGAATTACACTCTGAGTAATTACAAACTTCAATGAATGGGATGGACAATTTTCTCCTTAAGAGAGAACGGATGACAAGGTAAGAGTTGAAGATGCTGAAATTGGATTAGTTTATGTTTTGATATTGATAACCTTTTTTGTGACCAATTTGGAAACATAAAATGATTTACAATATTTCTAAATTTTGAGAAGAGTTCACAAAGATTGAAATGTGGTTTCAAAATGCAATTATACCTAGTTTCCTAGAAATTATCCCTTTTGTCTAAGACTTCTATTATTTTAAAAGAAAATATCAACACTACTTCCTTGAGCAACTTTTTCATATAGCAAAGGTCAATGGAAGATACCTTACAACTTTATTTCCTAATAGTCCTACAAACTACAAAATTTTCTAAACTAAAAAAGGAGAAGGGGTTACCTCCTCAATTGAAAATTTTCTTTAAAATAAGGCCATTAATAGGGAGATAATCTCTCAAACCTGATAAATCTTGCAATATGAAGGTCGAATGGCCTATATTCTCGCAGATCTGAAATGGCCCAAGCCACATTTTCTGGAACTTGGTGTGTTTTCCTTTATCCTCATGGGCTTTGTCCCATTTCAGAACTAAATCACCGACTTGAAACTGTTTTGAACCGGATGAAGTTGAATCAAAGGATGACTTGATAATTTGCTGATGTTTTGCATGAATAATCTTGGCTTTTTCTCTTTCCTCTTCTAATTTTAGGATTTGATCATGTCTAAGTTGAATAGAAGAAGAAGGGCTTTCCTCAATAAACTGAACTAGGGCTAGAGAAGGAAGGACAAGATTTGTTGGTAGTACTGCTTCTTTTCCATACACAAGATTGAATGGAGAAGAACCTATGGAAGCTTTCTGTGTTATCCTATCAGCCCATAGTGCAAATATCAAAGATTTATGCCAGTTTTTATGATTCTGTTCGATTGTTCGCTTTATAATCTTGATTAGATTTTTATTGGTAGATTCTGCTAAACCGTTACCTTGGGGATAGTAATTAGCAGAATATTTCAATTTAAATCCTCTTTTAATAGAAAATTCAAACATAGCATTGCCTGAGAAATAAGATGCATTATCAAAAACAAGAGCATTTGGGACACCAAACCTGGTAATGATGAATTGATCTATGAATTCTATAATTGCCTCAGAATTTGTTGTCTTCAACGGAATTGCCTCAACCCACTTAGTAAAATAATCCGTGGTAGTAAGGATATACTTATGCTGTTTGGAAGAATGTGGAGTGATTTCTCCGATGATGTCCAATCCCCATTGCTCAAATGGTTGTTCAATGTTGACTGGTTGCAAAGGGAAAGCTGACTTTCTTTGTCTTCCACTAGAAATTTGACAACTTCGGCATTTCCTTACGTATTCATGAGCATCTCTAAACAGCGTTGGCCAATAATATCCACCATGAATGATTTTGTGGGCTGTTGTGTCAGCTCCAAAATGTCCTCCTGCTGGCCCATCATGTAATTCCTGCAAAACCTTTTGTGCTTCAGGTTTTTCTAGGCATCTTAATAAGATTGAATCATAATTTTGCCTAAAAAGTACATCATCAACAATTGTGAAATTCCTTGCTTTCAATCTAATGGCCCTCTTTCTTTTATAAGATAGGTTAGGGGGTGCATATCCATTTTTCAAATAAAAGATCAAGTCTGCATATTGTGATTCAGAATCAATAATACTTATCTGATTGATTTCTTCGAAATGTTCTGTATCACCTGGTTGTTGAATGTTCGATGCTCCTGCCAATAACCTGCAAAAACCTTGGCCTCTAACAATCTTTGCTGGCTTGATTCCAAGTCATATTCTTGAAGTGTTGTAACCCAGTTTGCCCTTTTTTCACCTAATTCCCTTTGGGTTAATAGTTGTCTTACCGCAGAGAAAGGAACTATGACTTTTGTATGGGCTTTTAAAAGGAAGGGTCTGTAATGTTTGACAACCTTATATACAGCAAAGGCTTGTTTTTCTACTTCACAGTAATTCAGTTCGGCACCCTGCAAGTTTGAACTATATAATGAAATGGGTGCTTCCAAGTTGTGATCATTAATCTGAGTGAGTACTGTTGCATAAGACAAATCGGATGCGATAGTATACAACGTGAAATGATTAGAAAAATTAGGAGTATTTAAAGCGGGGGCATTAATTATTGATTGTTTAATTAAATCAAACGCTTCCTTTTCTGCTGATCCCCATCTAAAAACTAATTTTTTTTTAATCATAGTTTGTAGCGGCAAAATGATGTGAGAAAAGTCTGGAACAAATCTTTTAACAAAATTGATTTGGCCTAAAAATGACTGCATGGATTTTTTATTATGAGGAAAAGGGATTTCATAGATCTCTTTGATCTTATTCGGATCAATATAAATGCCATCTTTGGAGACAATAAAGCCCAAAAGCTTTCCTTGGTCAAGAGCAAAGAAGGATTTTTTAGGATTGAGTGAAATACTGTACCTTCTGCAGCGTTGAAAGATTTTGTTCAAATCATGCAAATGATTGGTTCTTTTTTTAGAAAATACAGTAATATCATCTAAGTAGACAACTACTGTTTTATTGATCAATCCTTTGAAAGCTATATCCATCGCTCTTTGGAATGTAGCCCCTGCGTTAATCAGTCCAAAAGGCATCTTCTGATAAGCATAAGTTCCCCACTTTGTCCTGAATGTAGTTTTAAGTCTGTCATCAGGATGGACCAAGATTTGGTTGTATCCTGAAAAACCATCTAAAAAGGACATCAATTCAGAGCCTTCTATTGAATGGAGTATCTGCTCCATAGTAGGTAATGGGAAATTGTCTTTTAGGCTTGCCTTATTCAGATTTCTGAAATCTATACAAATCCTGATATCGCCATTTTTCTTCCTAACAGGCACCATATTGGAGACCTAGTTCGAGTGTCGAACGGGAAAAATAATCTTGGCCTTTAAGAGTTTATTAAGTTCAGTTTTAATTTGACTCTCTAGGTTCGGATGTATTTTCCTAGGCTTTTGTTGAACTGGTTTTTGTTCTGCGAGCATTGGAATAGTATGTTGGATGATGGATGTATCATATGTCTTTAAATCATCATACTTCCAAGCGAAGACATGTTTATTCTTTCTTAATAGTCTAATGAATGCCTTTTTTTCTTCCAGAGAAAGTCCTAGTCCTAGATTAATGTGTTGAGGATTTTGTTCCGTGCCAAGATTAATCAACTCAAACCTCAAGGTGGAACTGTGGAGCTTCGTATTGATCACAGGTTTAAATCTGTCTTTAATGTCATAAAGATCCTCCAGTTTCACCACAGGCTTCAGTATTGAGTTTTCTTCATGCTTTTCTCTCATCTGAAGATCATGATCGCTCTCCTCTATAATCTGATCATCATAGGATTTTTCAGAAGTCAGGAATTGTAAAATGTCTTCATCGTGATTAAAAACTCTCCAATTAGTGACATTGTTAGGAATTGACGGCCTAAAAAGCAATTCTACTGAAAATCTATCTGGGCTATAATCTTCAGAAGGTAGGAGTTTGGAAGCAACATTGGCTAGCAAGTCGGCTGCCGAATTTTGAGACCTGGGAATGGAAGAGATATTGAATGCTAAAAAGTGTGAGGTGAGTTCTTGCACCAGCGATTGATAATGCTTGAGGTGATTTGAAAGACAATGAATCATATTTCTCACCTGTTTGACAATAATTTCATAATCGCTAAAGACTTTCAAATATTGCACTTTAAGGCCGATTGCTTTATACAGTCCTTGGACTAAGGCTTCATACTTGGCTGTGTTGTTTGTGCATTCAAATTCTAACCTACAGGACAGCATTGTTTTTTCTCCTTGCGGACTAACCAAGATACATCCTGCTCCCGAGCCTTCATTAGATTTAGAGCCATCAAAATATAAAGACCAAAATAAAGAATTTTCTACAATTGTATTTACAGTTTTCTCAGTATCACCAAAACATCTTGACCTATCTGTTTGTGAATAATTTTCGATCTGAGATGAAAAATTGTTTACTGAGAAAGGAGATGGTTGGGCTGTGAAGTTGCCAAAGAATGATTCCGACGAATAATTCCCTAAGATATTGTTATTAAATGCTATGGGTTGATTTTCCTGTTCGAACTCTGTGACGGTGTGGGTCATGTGCTTTTCCCGATTGATTTTTATTTGATTTGGCTTTCCATTGTAGGGTAGCCACATATGGGACCAATCGGTAGAAATATACCCATGGAGCTTTTCGGACCAATCCCTACTTAAGATTAAACCATAAAATTCAGGTATATCAGCGATTAGGATATCAATTCTTTGAACTACTCGCGGATCGGTCGATAACCTGATCGTTACGGAGTTGATTTCTCCTACAACCTGTACCTTAGTTCTATCTAGCTGTACAATGTGAATTGCAGATTTCTGGGGTTCAATGTTCAGTTTGGAACAAACCGAAGCTGGCATTATATTTGAGGATGCCCCTGAATCAATCAAACAATTGTGCAGATTACGATTATAAATTTCATAGGTTAATAGGAAAGGAGGAGTATGGGAATTGGATCTGTCTCCAATAAAAATTGTATCAGTAGGTTTGATCCTGCTAGAAGGTGGTTGTCCTGAATCATTTGCAGCTTTAGCACTAGGTCGAAGAGGTGAAGAAGGAACAGCATTCAATTCTTTGAGAAGCAATTTTTGTTCATGTTTTAGTTTACTAAGTTCAAACATAGTAATGTTTGCCTTAGTTTTCTTCATATCATCAATGATATTATAATCCATTGAATCAGATACTACTAATGTTTTAGATGTTGAGGGAAAATTTGAGGTTGAAGGTTGGTTTTGGGAAACCGTTGCAGCTGGCTTCCTTGCGGATACCTTTTCCTTTGTTGTTGTGGCACCTGCACTTCGTTTCTTTGAAGTTTCCTGGATGGGTTCAGGGGCACCTTTACTCCTAGTAGTGACAGTAAAAGCTTCTTCTTCATTTTCTGTATCAGAGTTAGGTAGTATGAAATCCCACATTCCATGGCATTCAACAACTTCCTCTTCATCATCAGTTGGTGAGATTGTTTCTTCTTCTTCTTCTTCTGGGTTTGAATCTGCATTAGATATAACATTCAGTGGTTTTGATTCAGTTTTCTTGAAAGTTCTAAAAGGCTTTCTAGTTGAGGTTTCTTCTACTTGTTTTTTGATTTCAACCATTTCATTTGACAAAGTCTTAAGGACCTTTTGCAGACCTTCCATATCGTAGGGGTCTTTTGGGGTTTTCTTCTTTGAATCAGCTTTAAAAGATTTTTTTTTGGCTTTTCTATCTTCTAGAGCAGCTTTCTTTTCTAGAGAATTAATACGTTTTTCCATAGCAAGTGCTTCTTTCATGTTTTCAGCTAAAGTTGGCTTTGCAGCCCTGTCTACAAAAATAGCTACATTGGCAGGTAGGGCAGCTATATACCATTCACTTCTGATTTGTTCACTGGGTTTGGAAGCCGTTGGGATTTTATTCAAGAGTTTATTGAATCGCGCATTGAATTCTTTAATTGGTTCCCTATGCTCTATCCTAAGATTGGAGAGATCATTTATTAATGTGGCTAAAGACCTATCATCTCCATACTTAGTGAGAAACTGTTCTTGGAAAGTGGTCCAACTGGTAATGGAACCAGATGGCAAGGAAAAATACCAGGATCCTGCTGATCCTTGCAAAGTGTAAGGGAAGAGCCTAACTACAACATCTTCCTCAGTTACTCCTTTGAGATTAACCGATAACATGAAGTTATTAATATGTTCCTCAGCTTTTGTTCCATCATCTGGGTTAAACTTGGGTAGCCATTTTTCAGGAGCATCAGGTAATGCATGTAATGGTGCAGGCATATTGACTGCACCAGGTCTGGTCCATGGATCTGCCATTGTAACACCAGTAGTAGATGATACCACTGTTGAAATTCCAGATGTTTGGGAAGGAGTTGATATTGAGGATTGCGCAGGTTGAGATGTTGAAGTTCCTAATCCTTGATGAACAACAATGTGTAATGGAGGGGTGGATGGTTGACTTCGCGCAGGGGAAGATGAGATGGAGCATGTGGATGAAAGTGTTTCATTGTCAGATCCTTCAGTGTTCTTCTTGGCCCTTTTCCTTTTGGGTAAAGGGAACTCAGTAGGTTCAATACCGAGATTTTCGCTCTGAAGTCTAGTGAGGGGATGAGGTAAATTGAACTGCGAAGTCTCACTGCTTTGAGATACTTCAGATTTCTGTGGTGTTATCGAGAAGCCTTGAAGTTTCTAGATGAGTAACTGAACTTCAGGGGACTCGGGACTTAATCGTTATGGAGTATTGTGGGTGAGGGCAGTGGTAGTTGATTCCTCTTCTTCTTGCTTGGATACTGGAGAACCAGCATGCAATTGGGAAGTACGAGGTGATGTGGAGGGAGAGTTACTCTGAGAATGGTCTATAGATTTGGATTTGCTCGCCATTCATAGTTCATGCCCTCCTTCTAGCGCCAAAAATGTTGATGCCCCGAAAATCGTTGTATCAACATTGGGGGATAACCACCCGGTCCGGACCTTAATACAGCTCCTTTTCCGTTTGGAATGGTGGCTCCGACTGGATATAATGGGACCAGTTTCCCAATAATGAATAAAAGGGGATGGATGAGTAATTGAATTCTAATAAATGATAATGAATGGATGACCTAATCTATCAGTGAAAATATAAATAACTATTCTATCACAGGAGCTCCCTATTCTTTGAAGTGCAACGTTTGATAATCTCTGTTCATTGATAGGCATGTAGATGACTCTAAGCAATAAACATAGATATTCCTTTACTTAATGATTACTTGTTCAAATAGTTGAACAAAGTGATTAAAACATTGTTACACCTATCTTTTTATATTACCGATATATGTATGATTAAAAGAAAAGCATGTTGTAAACATCCAATAGTGGAAAGTATAAAGAATGTTGTTAAAACACATGCATATATCTGATAATAGCAAGAGCGATCAAACAACAATTCACATAAAAGGAATGAACTCAGACATAGATAGTAGTACCATATGAGCTGCAAATTACTCCCAATATCAATCGCTATTTGGATTCCTTCTTTCGACGTAGAAACACTTTTAAACAAAGGCAGTAATGCACATTCTCATAAAAGCTTCTTTATCAAAATCAGAATAATTGGCCTAGTCTTTATAAAAGAATATACCTGAAGTACAGTAGTGCAACTTCAGGTTTAAGTCATATACAAAAACTTACGACCCTTTCTAAATACATGAAAGGGTCTATAAATACTTGATTAAACTAACTAACTATGAAACTAAAATCCTATTTAATTGGTACAACTTTGATTCTGAATATCTTCTTCACGGCAATTTGGCAGTCGGCAGCATGATTCATCACTTAGGTTGTTTGCCTTTAGACCTGAGCTGGCATATCGCAAGCATTGGTTCCACTTCTGGTGGTCGGTTGAGACGAGAATTGAGTTGGGCAGCATAGGTGGCATCCTGTATATCGGGAATGATACACCCGATTGCATCTGTGAGGCATTTGAGGGTGGATCTCTGGCTGTATGGTTTGACTAAGAACAACCAATAGGTGTCCCATGTTAAATTGTTAATTCCCGCGATTAATCTCCCATTTTTCTCCAGCTCTGGATAACATGACTGCTCCAATGCTTTAGCCGATGTCAATTTACCTGGGGTACTGTTGTGCTCTACAACAACCCCACATTTCATATCATTTTTATTTATAAATATTAACATATGAAATGGGTCCCTTTAAAGATTAATTGGTATCAATACTTTTATTGTTCAAAAAGGTCCGATAATCAAATCAACTCATTTTATAAAACCTTTTTGAAAAATCCATTTAAAGAAATAAGGCAAATTTTTGTCATTGCGATAAAGCGATCGCAAGATCGCATATCGCAATGACATAAGAAATATAAATAAGCGGCACATTGATTTCCGCCGATGCGATATCGCAATCGGCGATCGGCAAAACTCCATGCACATCTTAAAAGCGCCCCATGCCATTAGCCCCGATGCGATGCGAAATCGGCGATCGGATATCGGCGGTAATCCTCACTTATGTCTTAATATGTTCAAAGCTTTTCCCCCGATGCGATGCAATCGCCAGTCGGCAATCGGCAATATCCAATGCACATCATTAAGGCACACAAGTCATACCCCGATGCGATCCGATATCGCTATCGGCGATCGGCGATACACTATATGTGCACTTTATAATCCTCATCCCCCGACGCGATGCGATAAAGCGCAGTTTTCAATAAAAAGCCGTTAAGTGATGGGATATCACAATTCATTCATATTTAAAGCTGGATCGGTTAAGCAGCCATTTACCTGCACTCAACCGCCAAAACGCCCACTGCACGCTTAAGTGAATCATTCAGCCGAATAACGATATAATGGGCATTTAAGGGATGACAGGTTTTAAACGGCCAATTAATGAGATCATAATTCTTAAAAATCTTTCCATAGATTGTGTCCGCGCCCATTTTTTGAAGCTAAATCCCTTATTACGCACCTATGCTTACGTTCTCATCACTTGCAAGTTTTTATTGCTATCTTTGTATTACGCACATTTGTCTCTCTGCGCAGAATCCATCCGAAAGAGAAAACTCAAACGAGATGGGGAAGAAATCAAAGAAAACTGCAGGCACCTCCACTACATTAGCAGCAGGTCAAGCTCTGGTGGACAAGAAAAAGGGCTTAATTTCCAATACTACATGCACGGGCCTCACCAGAGTCACTTGGCAAGGCACTTACAATTTGATTGAAGCCGAACAACCAGAAAAGATAGTAATAGAAGCTACTGCGGATCCTACTCGCAAGTCTGATTGCACTCTCAAAGATTTAGCCGACTCTTTCCTTCACAGAATAGCGGCTAGGGAGCAAATTCTCCCATACACAGATGTAGTGCGGTGGGCGATTCAAGAGATCCCAATTTTGGACAGAACTTTCAGCACTAGAGATGGGAGAATCTTCGGATTGTTCAGGCCGGATGATCTAAGACAAATGTATCATTTTCCCGAGCCGGAGAAGATATATAATAAAGCATTCCTGGAGAAGTTTGCAAATGAAAATGAATTTGAATCCAAGCCCATCCAGGATTGGAGACAAAATGCAGCCAAACACAAGCACGAATCTTCGGGTAAGTACTCAGTCGACTCTCTGGCTTCTCCTTATTGCTATGCGGGGATAATGATGTGTAGATTATGGGGATTGCATGACTCTGCTAATTTTACCATAGAGATGGTTCCTCTAATGGAGGCAGCTGTAAACGGTATAATTATGGATTGGGCCACCATCCTTTCTGACAAATTAGCACAGGCTGTGCGTGACTTTAGACATCAGACTATCGTCACAGAAAGGAAAATTCCCCCATTTTATTACAGTGCATATATCTTAGACACACTATGTTTCAATTCTGAATTCCCCGTGCTCGGCTGGAGGTGGACGCCACAAGATCCCACGGCCATCCACATATACCATCAGAAACTATGGAATACCTCTTACAAACACCATCTGTACCAAGTCTGCAATGGCTTTATGGTGCCTATTCACTATTCTATTTTTGACAAACCCATTCCCAAGATTTCATATCAAGCTTCGTTTGATATAACAGCGGTAGCAAGTTTGTTTGGAGAGGAGAGATTTACCTACATAAGAGTTTTCGGCAGCCAAGCCAACCCACATGTTCTCCCTTTGTATATACCAGATAAGTTGCTAGCAAGAGAAATCGCCTATCAGATTATGGCTGAGAGTGTTACACAAACTCTCAAGAAAGAAAAGAAGAGGGGCTGGCCCTCTTTTCCCTTTAGGTGTGGTGTCTATACTCTGCATGATCTCAAACATGCAGAAAAGGAAGCCACAAAGCTTCAATCTTTAACTCTGGCGACTATCCCAAACAGGCCATATGATCCAAGCAAAGTTGCCTACAATGCGCTAGAGCAGGCCAAATTAACAAAATTCGAGCACAAAGAAGATTGGTTTGACGACCTATTCGTTGCAGCTGAAACAATAGGTCAAGCTAAAGAACTTGCTCGATTTAAATATAATGATGAAGGGATGACTGAGTTCAATAAGCTTAGAGAACAGAGGTTGCAAACTCTGCCTCTAGATTTACTAGCAACAACCCCAGTGACTTCATCAAGCGGGTCTGTTCGACAACAATCTAAGGAACCTTCGGTGGTAACAAAGGACCATAAAAAGGAACAGGAGGAAAGGTAGAGAAAAGAAAAAGAAGAACGGCAGAAGAAAGCACACGAAGAGAAACAGAAGAAAGCACACGAAGAGAAACATAGGAAAGAACAAGAGGAAAAGTAGAGGAAAGAACAAGAGGAACAGCTGAAGAAAGAGCAGGAAAAAGAACGGGAAGAGTCCCAAGCCGAAAAGGAGAAACAAACCACCACCGATGTCAATGTAGACACTACCATAGACCCCAAACTATTTCAGGAGTGGCAGCAGTTTCATTCCATCATCAGTGGATTGGAATGTTCAAAAGATGGGGAGACTTCCAAGACAAATGACACACAGGTCATCACTTCACCTCAGGTTCTAAGTGGAACCAGCAGCCCACCCATTTCTAAGGATGTTGAAGTAATACCAAAGGACCCCTCCAACCAAATCGTTCTTCAGGTAGAAGATATTCCTCCCCTGGATGTTTTCTACAGCCCGAGACATAGAGCAGTTGTAAAGCGATCAAGGAAAAGACGAAGGACTGATCAACCTTCAATCTTTCCAGAGAAAACAGTCACGGGTAATGTAGTATGGAAGGAGGAATTGGACCCCTCCGATGACCTAACAAAGTTGTCACAGTATGCAGGATCCTATTCCGCAGCAACAATCGACAAGGCATCGGAGGTAAGTCTTCTACTGAAGACTAAGGACCAAGAAATTTATGCAATACAGGCAAAATTGATCGAGACAAAGCAGAAGGCAGCGCAAGCAGAGGAGCAGTTGCTGGCACAACAGCAAATGAATAATCAATTAACCCAGCAGTTGCAGGAAGAAAGGAAAAGGATTGACCAAAATGCAATTCAGAAACAAAAGGAATTGTCGGAAGCATTGGCACAATTGAGATCAGCAAATGAACAAATGATGAAAACGAAAGATGAGCAAATCACTCAATTGTCATCGCAGCTTGAAATAATCAAAGGCGCTCCACAGGTGGATGAGTTCAGAAAGGAAGCATCACTAATAAACAATGCACTGATATCACAAATTAGGCTCCTTTGTCAACAACTCACCGAGGCAGAGCCATTGTGTGAGTTAACTACATCCATTAATCAGCAGGTAGAGAAGGCCAGGAATGAGTTAGACCAGGCTGACGAGATCATAAGTGGATATCTTGACTGGCAATATTCTGATCAAGGGAGAGAAGCAAATTTGCCCAAGATTTCAGAAACATATAAAGACATACTTTTTACAGAATGGCACACACAGGTAATGCAAGCAGAAAGGGCAGCTTCAAGGTGTAAATCAACCTCCAGCAACCTAGTTGATCTGGTTAACAACACTCTCTACTTGGCAAATATGATCTCCCAATGTACGCCAGGAAAGATAACAACAACAAACATGTTGGAACAAACGTGTTATCCTGACCTGGAGGAAAAGGGAAGATTAATCGCTAGGGTTAACAGTTTGACCTTTGATGCATATTGGCTTTTCCTGATTAAGCCCCACACACAGAGAGCCGCCCTTAAGTGTTTGACAGATGTTGTCGGGTGTTTAATTCCCGACATTCAGGATGCCACCTATGCTGCCCAGCTCATTTCGCTTCTCAACAAACCACCTAAAGTTGAGCCAATGCTTGCGACAAGTCAGCTCAGGTTTAAAGGCAAGCAGCCTACCCGATAAATTATGTCACCAATTGCCAGATCGCTCCAGGAAATAGGATCAATATTTATTGATGCCAATTATGTAGGATTTCTGTTTATTAGATATTTAGATTAGTTTAGTATTTATAGACCCTTTCATTGTTTTGGAAAGGGTCGTAAAGTTTTGTAACAGACTTAATAGACTGAAGTTTGCACTATTGTGCTTCAGTCAATATTCTTTTATGAAACTGGGCCAATTGTTCTTAATTTAACAAGGAAGCTTCTTTATGCAATTGTGCACTATTGTCGTTGTTGAAGATGTTTTTGCGTTGAAGGAAGAACTACAAATAGCGATTGATATTTGGGAGTGTCACGCAGCTCATATGGTATTTCTATCTATGTCTGAATTCATTCCTTTTATATGAATTGTTATGTGATTATTTTTGCTATTGTTGATTATATGCATGCGCTGTAACAGCAGATCTTTATTCATTCCACTATTGGATGTTTTACGATGTGCCTTTCCTTTCAATCATGCATGTGACAATGATATAAATGATAAAGTGTGGTAATCTGGTTTTAATCGCTTTGTTTAACTATTTAGACACAGCAATCTTGAATGAATTAACATCTATGCCTTAAAGATGGAGTCATCTATATGCCTGTCTTTAGACACAGACCACCTAACGCCACGCTTTAGAGCTCAATAAGTCCCCGGGATAGATCATAGTTATTATATTCTCGTCAATAGTTTTAGTTATTCGCTCGTCGCTAGCGTAGTTTATAATCACCCATCCATCCCATTTATCCACTTCTGGGAAACTGGTCCCATTATCCCCAGTCGGAGCCACTATTCCAAACGGAAAAGGAGTTGTACTAAGGTCCGGACCGGGTGGTTATCCCCGATGTTGTTGCAGCGATTTTCGAGGCATCAACATTTTTGGCGCTAGAAGGAGGGCCATCAACTGTGAATGGCACATAAGTCAAAACCTATAAGCCATTCTAAGAGTAATTCTCCCTCCGTATCCCCTCGATCTCCCCATTTACATACTGGTTCGCCGGTATCCAAACAAGGAGAAGGGGAATCAACTACCACTGCTCAAACCCACCATACTCCAGAACAATTGAGTCTTGAATCACCTGAAGTCCAGTCTCTAATCCATAAACTTCAGAGCTTCTCGATTTCACCACAGAAATCTGAGGTATCACAAAGCAGTGCGACTTCGCAGTTCAATTTAACTCATCCTCTCACCAGACTTCAGAGCGAAAAACTCGGTATTGAACCCACTGAGTTCCCTTTACCCAAAAGGAAAAAGGCGAAGAAAATTACTGAAGGATCTGATAGTGAAGAGCTTTCATCCACGTCCTCCATTGCATCTTCCCCTCTGCAAAGTCAACCATCCACTTCCCCATTACATATTGTCGTTCACCAGGGATTAGAAGCCTCAACATCCCAACCCGCTCACTCCTCAACATTAATTTCTTCCCAAACATCTGGAATTCCAACAGTAGTATCAACCACTGCTGCTATTATAATGGTAGACCCATGGACCAGGCCAGGTGCAGTCAACATACCTGCACCATTGCATCCTTTACCAGATGCTCCTGAAAAATGGCTACCTAAATTTAATCCAGATGACGGGACCCAGGCTGAAGAGCACATTAATAATTTTATGTTAGCAGTTAACTTGAAAGGAGTGACAGAACAAGATGTTGTTGTAAGACTCTTCCCTTATACCTTGCAAGGATCAGCAGGATCCTGGTATTTTTCCTTACCCTCTGGTTCAATTACCAGTTGGAACACTTGCCAAGAGCAGTTTCTTACCAAATATGGAGATGATAGGTCCTTAGCTACTTTAATAAACGACCTCTCCAATCTGAGAATAGAGCATAGGGAACCAATAAAGGAATTTAACGCTAGATTTAATAAACTCCTGAATAAAATCCCTACAGCTTCCAAACCAAGTGAATAAATTCGAAGCGAATGGTATATTACCGCCCTACCTGCCAATATAGCCATTTTTGTAGACAGGGCTGGGAAACCTACCTTAGCTAAAAACATGAGAGAAGCACTTGCTGTGGAAAAGCGCATCAATGCTCTAGAGAAGAAAGCTGCTTTGGAAGACAGAAAAGCCAAAAAAGTCTCATTTAAAGAGGATTCCAAGAAGAAAACCCCAAAAGACCCATACGACATGGAGGGTTTGCAAAAGGTCCTGAAAACTTTGTCGAACGAAATGGTTGAAATAAAGAAGCAGGTGGCCGAAACCTCAAACAAAAGACCATTTAGGACTTATAAGAAAACTGAAACAAAGCCACCGAATGTCATATCTAACGCAGATTCAGAGCAAGAAGAAGAGGAAGAGGAAACAACCTCACAAACTGATGATGAAGAAGAAGTAGCTGAATGCCACGGAATGTGGGATTTTATACTCCCCAACTCTGATACCGATAATGAAGAAGAAGCCTTCCTGGTTACTACAAGAAGTAAAAGTACTTCTGAACCTGCCCAGGCAACTTCAAAGAAAAGGAGTGCAGGTGCTACCACAACAAAGGAAAAAGTTCCCCCAAAGAAATCACCTGCAGTAGTTCCCCAAAACCAGCCTTCAACTTCTAACTCTCCTTCAACATCTAAAACATTAGTGGTATCCGATTCAATGGAATATAACATTGTTGATGACATGAAGAAAACTAAAGCAAACATAACTATGTTTGAACTTAGTAAATTAAAGCATCAGCAAAAATTACTTCTTAAAGAATTGAATGTTGTTCCCTCGACACCCCTTCCCAGTGCAAAAGCTGCTAATGATTCAGGCCAACCTCCTCCAGGTATGGTTGAAGCTACCGATTCAGTTCTAATCGGAGATAGATCGAATTCTCATACTCCACCCTTCCTGCTGACCTATGAGATTTATAACAGAAACCTGCACAACTGTTTAATTGACTCAGGGGCATCATCTAACATAATGCCAGCTTCAGTTTGCTCTAAACTGAACATTGAACCCCAGAAGTCTGCTATTCATATTGTACAGTTGGACAGGACTAAAGTGCAGGTTGTGGGAGAAATTAATTCCGTAACCATCAGGTTGTCTGCTGATCCCAGGGTTGTACAGAGAATTGACATCCTAATAGCCGATATACCTGAATTTTACGGTTTAATTCTGAGTAGGGATTGGTCCGAGAAATTGCATGGGTATATTTCCACAGATTGGTCACATATGTGGCTTCCCTACAAGGGAAAGCCAAATCAAATAAGGATCGATCGAGAGAAGCACATGACCCACACAGTTACTGAATTTGAGCAAGAAAACCAACCTGTAGCATTCAACAACAACATTTTGGGGAACTATTCGTCAGAGTCATTTTTTGGCAACTTTGTTGCCCAACCATCTCCTTTTTCAGTTAATCATTTTACATCTCAGATTGAAAATTTTTCACAAACTGATAAGTCTAGATGTTTTAATGATGCTGAGGAAAATGTAAATACTTTTGTTAATACTTCTTTGTTTTGGTCTTTATATTTTGATGGCTCTAAGTCCAGCGAGGGCTCAGGAGCAGGTTGCGTTTTGGTTAGTCCACAAGGAGAAAAGACAATGCTGTCTTGTAGGTTAGAATTTGAATGCACTAACAACACAGCCGAATATGAAGCTTTAGTCCAGGGATTATATAAAGCAATCGGCCTTAAAGTGCAATATCTAAAAGTATTCGGCGATTCTGAAATTATTGTTAAACAGGTGAGGAATGCAATTCATTGTCTGTCAAATCACCTCAAGCATTATCAATCGCTAGTACAGGATCTTACCTCACACTTTTCAGCATTTAACATTTCCTCCATTCCTAGGTCGCAAAATTCGGCAGTCGACCTACTAGCCAATGTAGCTTCCAAGCTTCTACCTTCTGAAGACTACAGCCCTGATAGATTTTCCGTAGAATTACTTTTTAGGCCTTCAATTCCTGACAATGTCACTAATTGGAGAGTATTTAACCATGATGAAGATATTTTGCAATTTCTAACTTCTGAAAAGTCCTATGACGATCAAATTATTGAGGAAAATGACCATGATCTACAAATGAAAGAATCACCTCAGGAAAATTCAATTCCTAAACCAGTGGTAAAGCTCGAAGATCTTTATGATATCAAAGACAGGTTTAAACCTGTAATCAATGCAAAGCTCCAAAGTTCTACCCTCATGTTTGAATTGATAAATCTAGGTACTGATCATGCTCCTCAAAACATTAATTTAGGATTAGGACTTTCCTTGGAAGAGAAGGAGGCATTCATTAAGCTGTTAAGAAAAAACAAACAAGTCTTTGCTTGGAAGTATGATGATTTGAAGACATATGATACATCTATTATCCAGCATACCATTCTTATGCTTCCTGATCAGAAACCGATTCAGCAGAAGTTAAGAAAAATACATCCAAATTTAGAGGGTCAGATAAAGTCGGAACTTAACAAGCTCTTGAAAGCCAAGATTATTTTTCCTGTCCGACACTCAAACTAGGTCTCTAATATGGTGCCAGTCAGAAAGAAAAATGGCGACATTCGAATTTGTATTGATTTCAGAAATTTAAAAAAAGCGAGCTTGAAAGATAACTTCCCATTACCTACTATGGAGCAAATACTCCAATCAGTAGCAGGCTCTGAATTGATGTCCTTTCTTGATGGATTCTCAGGATATAACCAAGTTCTGGTTCATCCTAATGACCAACTTAAAACCACATTCAGAACAAAATGGGGAACATATGCGTATCATAAAATGCCTTTCGGACTTATAAATGCAGGAGCGACATTCCAGAGAGCTATGGATATAGCCTTTAGAGGGTTGATTAATCGAACAGTAGTCGTCTATTTAGATGATATTACTGTATTCTCTAAGAAGAGGTATAATCATTTGCATGATCTAAATCAAATCTTTCAGTGCTGCAAAAGATATGGTATTTCTCTGAACCCTAAAAAGTCTTTCTTTGCTCTTGATCAAGGAAAACTCTTAGGTTTTATTGTATCCAAAGATGGCATTTATATCGATCCTGGTCGGATCAAGGAAATCTCTAAAATCCCTTTCCCACACAATAAAAATTCGATGCAGTCATTTTTAGGCCAGATCAATTTTTTTAAACGATTTATTCCAGATTTTTCTCAAATTATTTTACCACTTCAAACAATGATCAAGAAGAATTCAGTCTTCAAGTGGGGATCAGCAGAAAAGCAAGCTTTTGATGTAATCAAACAATCAATAATCAATGCCCCAGCCTTGAATACTCCAAATTTTTCTAATCATTTTACATTGTATACCATTGCATCTGACGTGTCTTATGCTGCAGTTCTCACGCAGCTAAATTCTCACAATTTGGAAGCACCCATTTCATTCTTTAGCTCAAATCTTCAGGGTGCTGAATTGAATTACTCTGATGTAGAAAAATAAGCCTTTGCTGTTTTTAAAGCAGTCAAACATTATAGACCCTTCCTTTTGAAAACCCACACAAAAGTGATAGTTCATTTCCCGGCAGTTAGGCAACTATTAATCCAAAAAGAGCTGGGTGAAAAAAGGGCAAATTGGGTCACAACGCTTCAAGAGTATGACTTAGAAATTAAGCCAGCAAAGATTGTTACGGGCCAAGGTTTTTGCAGGATATTGGCAGGAGCATCCAACATTCCAGAATCAAGCGATACAGATCAAACTCAAGAAATTAATCAGATAAGTGTTACTGATTCTGGATCTCAATATGCAGATTTAATCTTTTATTTAAAGAATGGTTATGCACCTCCGAATTTGTCTTACAAAAACAAAAGGGCCATTAGGTTAAAAGCGAAGAATTTTACAATCATTGATGACGTGCTTTTTAGGCAAAATTATGATTCTATCTTGTTAAGATGCCTTGAGAAACCTGAAGCCCAAAAGGTTTTGCAGGAGTTACATGATGGACCAGCAGGAGGACATTTCGGAGCTGACACAACAGCTCACAAAATTATTCATGCTGGTTACTATTGGCCTACTCTGTTTAAAGATGCCCACGAGTATGTAAGGAAATGTATCAATTGTCAAACTGCTAGTGGAAGACAACGTAAACCAGCTTTCCCTCTGCAACCAATCAACATTGAACAACCATTTGGGCAATGGGGATTGGATATCATTGGGGAAATCACCCCATCGTCTTCAAAACAGCATAAGTATATCCTTACTGCTACCGATTACTTTACAAAGTGGGTTGAGGCAATCCCTTTAAAGACAGCAAATTCTGAAGCAATCATTGAATTCATAGATCAATTCATTATTACCAGGTTTGGTGTCCCAAATGCTCTTGTTTTTGATAATGCATCTTACTTTTCAGGCAATGCTATGTTTGATTTCGCTATTAAAAGAGGATTTAAGTTAAAATATTCTGCTAATTACTATCCCCAAGGAAATGGTTTAGCGGAATCCACTAATAAGAATCTGATTAAAATCATCAAGCGAACTATCGAACAAAATCAGAGAAATTGGCACAAATCCCTAGTGTTTGCATTATGGGTTGATAGGATAACACAGAAAGCTTCTATTGGAACTTCTCCATTTAATCTTGTATATGGAAAAGAAGCAATCCTACCCACAAATCTTGTTATTCCTTCTTTAGCCCTAGTGCAGTTTATTGAGGAAACACCTTCCTCTTCTATTCAGTTTAGACATGACCAGATTCTAAAATTAGAGGAGGAAAGAGAAAAAGCCAAGGTCATCCATGCCAAACATCAGCAAGTCATCAAAGCATCTTTTGATTCAGTCTCATCCGGTTCAAAACAATTCCAAGTCGGTGATTTAGTTCTGAAATGGGACAAAGCCCATGAGGACAAGGGTAAACACTCCAAGTTCTAGAAGTTGTGGCTTGGACCATTTCAGATCTGTGAGAAGATAGGCCATTCAACCTTTATATTGCAAGATTTATCAGGTTTGAGAGATTCTCTCCCTGTTAATGGCCTTATCTTGAAGAAATTCTTCAACTGAGGAGGTAACCCCTTCTCCTTTCATTTCAGTAGGATTTTATAGTTTGTAGGATTTTTAGAAAATAAGGTTGTGAGATATCTTCCATTGACCTTTTGCTGTGTTTGAAAAGTTGTCCCATAGAACTAGTATGAACATTTGCTTTTAAATAATAGAACTTTTAACCAAAAAGGATAATTTCTAGGAAATTAGATATCATTATATTCTGAAATCACAATTCAAGTTTTGTCAACTCCTCTCAAAGCATAGAAATATTGTAAATCATTTTCTGTTTTCAAATTGGTCTCAAAAGGTTACCAATATCAAGATAGAAATCAATCCAATTTCAGCATCTTCAACTCTTACCCTGTCATCCATTTACTCTTAAGGAGAAATTTGTTCACCCCATTCACTAAAGTTTATGATTATTCAGACTGTAATTCTAAAACATAAGATATTAAAGATAAGAGGTCTTATTATAAGCCTGCTTACCATGTTCATAGGGAAATAGTTTATCTGACATTACCAATACTGCAAACCAAAACAGGGTAATGGCTTGAAATTACAAGACAAGGGGTCTCATCACGAGCCAGCTTGTTCAGTTAGACTACTACCGGTGAATGGCATTGTCAATAGCTGGCCACCAAACCAGGACAATGGCTTTTTATCTTATCAACAACAGAAAAGGAAATGAAGTACAAAATATGAAAACATATTTTGAATTCATTCTGTTAATCACACTCTTAATTGGATGGGACAATGGACAGTCACATGGTTAAAAGGTATCCCTGTCGAAACTATAGATGTTTGCTGGCAGCAGAGGCTCTATCTATGACAGATGAGTTTACTATAAAAGCTGATTTGGAAAGGTATTCTATTTTATCATTATAAACCAATAAAGGCCTATTTTAAAGCTTAGAATGTTTTTATTTTCTTAAAAAAAAAAAAAAAAGAGGAAGTCAACAAAAAGTTTCATTTTATTCAGAATGCATAAATATCTAGTTATATTAGAATTTTCCCCTTTGATTGAAACTCTATTTTGAAAAAGCTTAAGTATTTCTATTATTTCCAGAGATAACTGGTTCTTCCAGCGAATCGCCAATTGTTGTGCTCTACAACAACCCCCCATTTCATATCATTTTTATTTATAAATATTAACATATGAAATGGGTCCCTTTAAAGATTAATTGGTATCAATACTTTTATTGTTCAAAAAGGTCCGATAATCAAATCAACTCATTTTATAAAACTTTTTTGAAAAATCCATTTAAAGAAATAAGACAAATTTTTGTCATTGCGATAAAGCGATCGCAAGATCGCATATCGCAATGACATAAGAAATATAAATAAGCGGCACATTGATTTCCGCCGATGCGATATCACAATCGGCGATCGGCAAAACTCCATGCACATCTTAAAAGCGCCCCATGCCATTAGCCCCGATGCGATCCGATATCGGCGATCGGATATCGACGGTAATCCTCACTTATGTCTTAATATGTTCAAAGCTTTTCCCCCGATGCGATGCAATCACCAGTCGACAATCGGCAATATCCAATGCACATCATTAAGGCACACTAGTCATACCCCGATGCGATCCGATATCGCTATCGGCGATCGGCGTTACACTATATGTGCACTTTATAATCCTCATCCCCCGACGCGATATGATAAAGCGCAGTTTTCAATAAAAAGTCGTTAAGTGATGGGATATCACAATTCATTCATATTTAAAGCTGGATCGGTTAAGCAGCCATTTACCTGCACTCAACCGCCAAAACGCCCACTGCACGCTTAAGTGAATCATTCAGCCGAATAACGATATAATGGGCATTTAAGGGATGACAGGTTTTAAACGGCCAATTAATGAGATCATAATTCTTAAAAATCTTTCCATAGATTGTGTCCGCGCCCATTTTCTGAAGCTAAATCCCTTATTACGCACCTATGCTTACGTTCTCATCACTTGCAAGTTTTTATTGCTATCTCTGTATTACGCACATTTGTCTCTCTGTGCAGAATCCATCCGAAAGAGAAAACTCAAACAAGATGGGGAAGAAATCAAAGAAAACCGCAGGCGCCTCCACTACATCAGCAGCAGGTCAAGCTCTGGTGGACAAGAAAAAGGGCTTAATTTCCGATACTACATGCACGGGCCTCACCAGAGTCACTTGGCAAGGCACTTACAATTTGATTGAAGCCGAACAACCAGAAAAGACAGTAATAGAAGCTACTGCGGATCCTACTCGCAAGTCTGATTGCACTCTCAAAGATTTAGCCGACTCTTTCCTTCACAGAATAGCGGCTAGGGAGAAAATTCTCCCATACACAGATGTAGTGCGGTGGGCGATTCAAGAGATCCCAATTTTGGACAGAACTTTCAGCACTAGAGATGGGAGAATCTTCGGATCGTTCAGGCCGGATGATCTAAGACAAATGTATCATTTGCCCGAGCCGGAGAAGATATATAATAAAGCATTCCTGGAGAAGTTTGCAAATGAAAATAAATTTGAATCCGAGCCCATCCGGGATTGGAGACAAAATCCAGCCAAACACAAGCACGAATCTTCGGGTAAGTACTCAGTCGACTCTCTGGCTTCTCCTTATTGCTATGCGGGGATAATGATGTGTAGATTATGGGGATTGCATGACTCTGCTAATTTTACCATAGAGATGGTTCCTCTAATGGAGGCAGCTGTAAACGGTATAATTATGGATTGGGCCACCATCCTTTCTGACAAATTAGCACAGGCTGTGCGTGACTTTAGACATCAGACTATCGTCACAGAAAGGAAAATTCCCCCATTTTATTACAGTGCATATATCTTAGACACACTATGTTTCAATTCTGAATTCCCCGTGCTCGGCTGGAGGTGGACGCCACAAGATCCCACGGCCATCCACATATACCATCAGAAACTATGGAAGACCTCTTACAAACACCATCTGTACCAAGTCTGCAATGGCTTTATGGTGCCTAATCACTATTCTATTTTTGACAAACCCATTCCCAAGATTTCATATCAAGCTTCGTTTGATATAACAGCGGTAGCAAGTTGGTTTGGGGAGAAGAGATTTACCTACATAAGAGTTTTCGGCAGCCAAGCCGACCCACATGTTCACCTTTTGTATATACCAGATAAGTTGCTAGCAAGAGAAATCGCCTATCAGATTATGGCTGAGAGTGTTACACAAACTCTCAAGAAAGAAAAGAAGAGGGGCTGGCCCTCTTTTCCCTTTAGGTGTGGTGTCTATACTCTGCATGATCTCAAACATGTAGAAAAGGAATCCACAAAGCTTCAATCTTTAACTCTGGCGACTATCCCAAACAGGCCATATGATCCAAGCAAAGTTGCCTACAATGCGCTAGAGCAGGCCAAATTAACAAAATTCGAGCACAAAGAAGATTGGTTTGACGACCTATTCGTTGCAGCTGAAAAAATAGGTCAAGCTAAAGAACTTGCTCGATTGAAATATAATGATGAAGGGCTGACTGAGTTCAATAAGCTTAGAGAACAGAGGTTGCAAACTCTGCCTCTAGATTTACTAGCAACAACCCCAGCAACTTCATCAAGCGGGTCTGTTCGACAACAATCTAAGGAACCTCCGGTGGTAACAAAGGACCATAAAAAGGAATAGGAGGAAAGACAGAGAAAAGAAAAAGAAGAACGGCAGAAGAAAGCACACGAAGAGAAACAGAAGAAAGCACACGAAGAGAAACAGAAGAAAGCACACGAAGAGAAAGAGAGGAAAGAACAAGAGGAAAAGCAGAGGAAAGAACAAGAGGAACAGCTGAAGAAAGAGCAGGAAAAAGAACGGGAAGAGTCCCAAGCCGAAAAGGAGAAACAAACCACCACCGATGTCAATGTAGACACTACCATAGACCCCAAACTATTCCAGGAATGGCAGCAGTTTCATTCCATCATCAGTGGATTGGAATGTTCAAAAGATGGGGACACTTCCAAGACAAATGACACACAGGACATCACTTCACCTCAGGTTCTAAGTGGAACCAGCGGCCCACCCATTTCTAAGGATGTTGAAGTAATACCAAAGGACCCCTCCGACCAAATCGTTCTTCAGGTAGAAGATATTCCTCCCCTGGATGTTTTCTACAGCCCGAGACATAGAGCAGTTGTAAAGCGATCAAGGAAAAGACGAAGGACTGATCAACCTTCAATCTTTCCAGAGCAAACAGTCACGGGTAATGTAGTATGGAAGGAGGAATTGGACCCCTCCGATGACCTAAGAAAGCTGTCATAGTATGCAGGAGCCTATTCCACAGCAACAATCGACAAGGCATCGGAGGTAAGTCTTCTACTGAAGACTAAGGACCAAGAAATTTTTGCAATACAGGCAGAATTGAGCGAGACAAAGCAGAAGGCAGCGCAAGCAGAGGAGTAGTTGCTGGCACAACAGCAAATGAATAATCAATTAACCCAGCAGTTGCAGGAAGAAAGGCAAAGGATTGACCAAAATGCAATTCAGAAACAAAAGGAATTGTCGGAAGCATTGGCACAATTGAGAGCAGCAAATGAACAAATGATGAAAACGAAAGATGAGCAAATCGCTCAATTGTCATCGCAGCTTGAAATAATCAAAGGCGCTCCACAGGTGGATGAGTTCAGAAAGGAAGCATCACTAATAAACAATGCACTGATATCACAAATTAGGCTCCTTTGTCAACAACTCACCGAGGCAGAGCCATTGTGTGAGTTAACTACATCCATTAATCAGCAGGTAGAGAAGGCCAGGAATGAGTTAGACCAGGCTGACGAGATCATAAGTGGATATCTTGACTGGCAAGATTCTGATCAAGGGAGAGAAGCAAATTTGCCCAAGATTTCAGAAACATATAAAGACATACTTTTTACAGAATGGCACACACAGGTAATGAAAGCAAAAAGGGCAGCTTCAAGGTGTAAATCAACCTCCAGCAACCTAGTTGATCTGGTTAACAACACTCTCTACTTGGCAAATATGATCTCCCAATGTACGCTAGGAAAGATAACAACAACAAACATGTTGGAGCAAACGTGTTATCCTGACCTGGAGGAAAAGGGGAGATTAATCACTGGGTTTAACAGTTTGACCTTCGATGCATATTGGCTTTTCCTGATTAAGCCCCACACACACAGAGCCGCCCTTAAGTGTTTGACAGATGCTATCGGGTGTTTAATTCCCGACATTCAGGATGCCACCTATGCTGCCCAGCTCAGTTCGCTTCTCAACAAACCACCTGAAGTTGAGCCAATGCTTGCGACAAGTCAGCTCAGGTTTAAAGGCAAGCAGCCTACCTGATAAATTATGTCACCGATGGCCAGATCGCTCCAGGAAATAGGATCAATATTTATTGATGCCAATTATGTAGCATTTCTGTTTATTAGATATTTAGATTAGTTTAGTATTTATAGACCCTTTCAATGTTTTGGAAAGGGTCGTAAAGTTTTGTAACAGACTTAATAGACTGAAGTTTGCACTATTGTGCTTCAGTCAATATTCTTTTATGAAACTGGGCCAATTGTTCTTAATTTAGCAAGGAAGCTTATTTATGCAATTGTGCACTATTGTCGTTGTTGAAGATGTTTTTGCGTTGAAGGAAGAACTACAAATAGCGATTGATATTTGGGAGTGTCACGCAGCTCATATGGTATTTCTATCTATGTCTGAATTCATTCCTTTTATATGAATTGTTATGTGATTATTTTTGCTATTGTTGATTATATGCATGCGCTATAACAGCAGACCTTTATTCATTCCACTATTGGATGTTTTACGATGTGCCTTTCCTTTCAATCATGCATGTGACAATGATATAAATGATAAAGTGTGGTAATCTGGTTTTAATCACTTTGTTTAACTATTTAGACACAGCAATCTTGAATGAATTAACATCTATGCCTTAAAGATGGAGTCATCTATATGCCTATCTTTAGACACAGACCACCTAACGCCACGCTTTAGAGCTTAATAAGTCCCCGGGATAGATCATAGTTATTATATTCTCGTCAATAGTTTTAGTTATTCGCTCGTCGCTAGCGTAGTTTATAATCACCCATCCATCCCATTTATCCACTTCTGGGAAACTGGTCCCATTATCCCCAGTCGGAGCCACTATTCCAAACGGAAAAGGCGCTGTACTAAGGTCCGGACCGGGTGGTTATCCCCGATGTTGTTGCAGCGATTTTCGAGGCATCAACAGGTACATTGAGAAATCATGTTAGATAAGTAGAGAGTATCATTAATCAATTAAACCAAATTACTTGTGGTTAATTTGCATCTTGAAACTGCTCTCTCTGCTTTCATTAACTGGGACTGCCATTCCGTAAATAATATCTCTTTATGCGATTCTAGGATTTTTGGCAAATTAGCTGCCTGTCCCTCATCAGTGTCTTGCCACTCAAGAAAATTAGTTAAGGTCTCATCAGCCTGCTCCAAGTCTGTTCTAGCTTTGTCTGATTTTTCACCTATTGATGCTGTTAAGTCACATAAAGGTTCTGCCTGGGCGATTTGTTGACATAACAGCTTTATCTATGTCACTAATGCCTTGTTTATCTGTAATGCCTCTGCTATGAATTCAGCTGGCTGTGGAAGATTATTGGTTTTCTGTATTTGGGCTGATAGTTGAGCAATTTGCTCATCTTTCGACTTCAACATTTGTTCATTCATTGCTTTTAGTTGTGCCAATGCTTCTGACAACTCTTTCTGCTTTTGAACTGCACCGGAATCAATTATCTGTTTCTCTTCCTGCAATTGTTTATTCAATTGACTATTTATTTTTTATTGTGTAAACAATTGCCGTTCTGCTTGCTCTGCCTTCTGCTGTGCCTCTGATAGTTGTGCTTGTAGCAAAAAAATTTCTTGGTCTTTTTCTTTTAATAAATTACTCACCTCTGATACCTTATCTATGGTGGCTGCCAAATAGGCTCCAACATATTGGGACAGTTTTGTTAGGTCATCAAAGGGATTAAACTCCTCCTTCCAAACCACATTTCCCGTCACTATTTGTTCAGGGAACAGGGAAGGTTGATCAGTCCTTCTCCTTTTCCGTTGTCGTTTTACTACAGCTTTGTGCTTTGGGCTGTAAAAGACATCTAAGGGAGGAATTTCTTCTACTTGCAAAACAATCTGATCGGAGGGATCCTTAGGAATTATCTCTACTTCTGTAGAACTGGGTAGGCCGCTGGTTCCACTTGGAACCTATTTTGATGTTGTCTCCTGTGTGTCAGCTGCTTTTGATGTTTCGGCTTCCTTCGAGCACTCAATATTGCTGATGATTGAGTCGAATTGTTGCCATTCCTGGAGCAATTTCGGGTCAATCTGGGCATCTACATTCACCTCTGTGCTGCTTTGTTCCTGCTCTTTTCTCTGGGTTTCCTCTTGCTCTTTTGCCTGGGTTTCCTCTTGCTCTTTTGCATGCACTTCCTCCTGCTCTTTTGATGTAGCAGGAGGTTCCTTAGTGAGTCACTGCTCAGGCTCGCTTGATTCTGTCGTTGGGGTCATTGCTAACAGATCTAGAGGCAGAGTTTGCAACCTCTGTTCTCTAAGTCTGTTAAATTCAACTAACCTGTCATCCTTATATTCCATTCTGGCCAGTGATTTAACTTGGGACATTGACTCGGCTGAGGAGAACAGGTCATCGAACATATCTTCTTTATGATCAAATTTAGTCAATTTTGCCTGTTCAAGTGCATTATAGGCGACTTTGTTTGGATCAAATCGCCTATTAGGAAGAGTTGCTAGACTTAGTGCCTTAATTTTATCAGCTTCTTTCTCTGCATGTTTAAAGTCATGCAGAGCGTAGACACCGCATCTTAGAGGAAAAGGAGGCCAAACCTGCTTCTTTTTATTCCTCAGAGTCTGTGTAACTCCTTTGGATGTAATCTGATAGGCTACCTCCCTGGATAACAGTTTATCAGGTATGTACAAAGGGAGGACATGAGGTTTGGCTTGGCTGCCAAAAACTCTTACATAGGTGAATTTTTCTTCTCCGAACCATCTTCCTATGGATGTCAATTCAACCCCTTCTTGGTAGGAAATCTTAGGAGCAGGTTTATCAAAAATAGAATAGTGAATGGGTAACATAAAACTGTTGCAAACTTGATATAAATGGTGCTTATAGTGAGCTTTCCACAACCCCCGATGGTATATATGAATGGGCATGGGGTCTTGCGGAGTCCATCTCCATCCAAGCACAGGAAATTTAGAATTAAAACACAGGGTGTCCAAGATATAGGCACTATAGTAGAATGGGGGAATAAACCTTTCAGTAATGTGGGATTTGCTTCTAAACTCAAGAACTGCGGTTGCTAGCTTATCCGACATTACAGTTGCCCAATCCATTATTTCACTATTACATGCCGCCTCCATCAAAGGAACCATTTCTATAGTGAAGTTTGCGGAATCATGCAACCGCCACAATCTACACATCATTATTCCGGCATAACAATAAGGAGAACACAAAGAATCAACATAGTACTTACCCAAAGACTCATGCTTGTGTTTTGTTGGATTTTGCCTCCAATCCCAAATGGGTTCAGATTCAATTTCATTCTCCTTTCTGAATTTCTCCAAGAATTCCTTGTTGTACTTCTTCTCCAGTACAGGCAAATGATACATTTGCCTCAAATCATCAGGTTGAAATGAACTAAAGATTCTCCCATCCATGGTGCAAAAGGTTCTGTTCGTGATTGGGATTTCTTCAATTGCCCACCTCACTACATCTGTATATGGGAGAATTTGTTCCCGGGCTACTATCCGATGAAGGAAAGAGTCGGCTAAATCCTTTAGAGTAGCATCAGATTTCCGAGTCGTATCTGTTGTGGCTTGCACTTTTGTTACCTCGGGTTCTTCGGACTCAATCAAATTATAGGTACTTTGCCAAGTAGTTTTGCCGAGTCTTAGACATGTAGTGTCGGATATCAATCCTTTTCTTTTAGTTCTTGGATCAGCGGTGGGTTGTCCTGTGGCTGGCGAAGCGGAAGCTGTTGCAGTCTTCTTAGACTTCTTCCCCATTTTGCTTGAATTTACTGCTTCAAAAGAGCTCTGCAGAGGAGTGAAAATGAAAGTAATGCAGAGAATTGGTGGCGCAAACCAAATATGAACGAGATATATTAATCAATGCATGATGGAGGATTAACTTAAGGTGGCCGCGGATACAATCTGTGAAGAGATTTTAGACTGACTATTTCATTAAATGGCCGTTTAAACCTGCCAATCTTTAAATGCTCATTATATCATTTATTGGTGGAATGATTCATTCAAGCGTGGCTTTGATGTTTTGGCGGTTGAGCGTAAGTGAATCGCTATCAGGAAGATAAGGCCTTTAATACTAATTAACCGTAATATCCCGGCTTTATCAATCCTTTTTGAAATTCGCACTTTTAGCTTTATCGCAATCGGCCGTCCGGGGAAAACTTAAATCGTTATATTGGTTCCTTTCGGAATCCCCGATTGCCGATAGCGATATCGCTAATTCGCATTGGAAATATTAACTGAGGGCTTTGAAAAGCATGTATGTTACATCTCTAATCACCGATAGCAATATCGCATTGCATCGAAACGAAAGGGGCTTTTGTTATGATAACTCGTCATTGCCAATATCCGATAGCCTTTTGTGCATTGTCGCGTCGGAGAAAATCAATGGGTCTTTTAAGTCATGCCTCCCTTGTCATTGCGATATGCGATCTTGCGATCGCTTTATCACAATGATAAAAGATTACTCATTTATATGTTATGAGACCGATTACTTGGTTTATCAAAAAGGTTTTATAATATTTTTATTTTGTTTCGGACCTTTTTGAATAATACTAAGTTGATACTAATTTAAATAAAAAGGGACCCATTTCATATTGTAGTTTTGAGAATAAGATTTGTATGAAATGGGGGGGTTGTTGTAGAGCACAACAGGTACTTGCACTAGAAAATCATTTTATTTGGAGGTCAGCGTAACTATTTTTGTTACCTTCACTAGTAGGCTTGGGTCATAATTATCCCAAACTATCTTTAGAAGGTCCTTTACTTTGCTTTCTTGTATTTTGGTGCTTGGTCCTAATCACCCGAAGCGGAAATACTTGGAATCTGCTTGATTGATTGTATCTTTAGGGAAATTTCACGGAGTGCTCTTTTCTCCTAGATTTCCATAGCTCTATAATTTTTTTAGTCCTTACAAGTTCTCTTAATAGTTAAAATTGGTTGACCGACTAGTTCGTCAATCTCGGAGGCTTCGTGGGATCTCACCTACGAGTGTCAAGCCTTCTTCTAGAAGGCATAGGAACAATTATGCTGGTGATTTTGAATCAGTAGCAGCAAATGCATCGGAGATTGATCCTCTGCTTCAGGCTATAGTTTCATAGGGTGGACCTAGTGTAAGTCGTGATTTGGAGAGGAACACTCCAGTCCTTTCTAGAGTTCTCTTCTAGTCAGAAGATGAAGTTGAGGTTGAAGAGATTCCTAAGTCCCCTGTGACTCCTTCTTCACCTCTTCCTCCCAATTATCTAAATGTTCTATTATACACTGGGACCCCGACTCACAAGACGGAAAGCCCTAGTTTTTATCGTCCTTTTCCTTCGATGGCCATAGCTGGGAGAATGAATCCAACTATGAGTACTACTAGTGAGCATACTCCTCTTTTAGTTCAAGGAGGAGGTACTATTTCTATATCTACTATCACTCCTAGTACTGCAATATTTGGCTCTACCTCCATTCCATCTTCGAGTGGGGGCACCCAATATTTTTCTTTCTACACTAGTTCCTTCCCCTTTGGGATGCCTTCTAGTGAAAATCCCTTGATTCCTCTAACTGTTTCATCTGTTGTTTCCACAACTATGACTTCTATGGCTAGTGGTTCAACCTCTTTCCAAGTTTTTCTTTTTGGAAGTGGTCATATACCTCATTCTAATCCTTCTTTAGGATCACTCCCTTTCTCTACTCAAGGTCAAAGTTATAATCCTTTTCAAGGATGGACTAACGCTACTTTTAGTGGTTTAGGAGTTGGGAATCAATTTTCTTTTGGTCAATAGGGGAACATACCTTACTCCTCTGTAAGTACCTTTATTCTCCCTTTGCCAGTGCACGGAACCCTTACCAAAGGCTCTCCTCTCCTTTTAATACTTCTCTTGCGGGGAATTTTCCTGGTTTATGGTAAACTTTTGGCAGGAGGTGGTAAAACTCTGAATTTTTCTAGATCACAAGGTTTCCCTAACAGTTCAGTTTCTTGTACAAACAATCCTTGGTAACCTAGTGCCTCTACAAATCTAGGATATTATTTTCAAAATGTTGGGAATATTACTCATGGTGGGTGGAGTTCTCAAGCTCCTCCATGCTTACTATTCCTGGCAAACCTAAATTTTTCATATCTTTCAAAATTAATAAATGAACCAATCCAATATAATCAAACTTGGCCTCCATTTCCCACCAAACTTCCATTGGATATTCCAAAATTTGAAGGAAAGCTGGGGGAGGTTGCAGTGGACCATATAACAACATTCCATTTATGGTTTTCATCTAACTCCCTAATTGTCGATTCAATTAGGTTGAGATTGTTCCAACACACCTTAACTTGAAATATTGTTAAGTGGTATATAGAGCTTAGTGGGGGTATCTTTGCTTCATTTGGTGAATTGGATACTATTTTTTAAAGGATTTTCAGTTTCTCATTCGATATGATGCTGGAACTAATATATTATCTAGTTTCCAACAAGATAAGGCAACCCACATTTCTAACCATATTCAGGAATGAGAAGGAAGAGGCTCATCAAAGCCTATATTCCTAATGAATTCCTTCTTGAATGGTTTTTAAAATCTTTACAGCCATAAATTTCTAAGTATGTATCACTCTCTGGGGTATTCACCGAATAACATGCTATCTTTAGAGCCCAGTAGTTAGAACTTATACATTCTCAATCTGGGATTCTTGAAAATAGTTTTCCTCATGCTCCTCAATCCAAGATTGATTTAGCCAACCGAATCCAGGTCCCTATGCTGATGGGATAGTCGGATTGATCAATAATAGCACGGCGAACCTATTAAGTCAATTACAACATTTTTCTTTACAAACTTCTTCTTTGATTTAGGCATCATCATCACTGCCTATGCCTTCTGAACCTTCAGCTATTAATGTTGTCCAAACTTCTAACCCCAAAGGAAATCAACAATTCGATGGGAATAAAAAGGGAAGTAGTAAGAAGAAAGATAAGGATGGGAAGGGTAATGCAAACAAACCTAGTAATAATATTGGGGAGGGTAAAAAGGAGTCCAAAAAGAAAGTTAATTTTCCTTGCAAATTGTGAAATGGATACCATTTAAATCATCTTTTACCTAAGATTCAGGATGCTCTGTGCGCTCCCAGGCAGTTCTAACTAACCCTTTTCCCCAAGGGCATCAAATGTTTTCTAGCACGAATACTAATACTAGAACCCCCATAGGGGCCAACCAAGAAGGGAAAAATTTCATCGAATGTATACATGATGAGTTCTCATGTTGATGTTGCTACAAGATCACATGATTATGGTGAACTAGAATCTTCTAAGGCTAAGGTCGTTCTTAATGTTCCAGAGCCACTCCATATTGAGAAGCCTGCAATTGATCCTATACCTCAGATGCTAAAAGGTTCTGCAAGACGTTTGACGATTAATCCTAATGCCAGGGTTGCCTATAACTACTCCATTGTTGAATATTTGGCTCAAAGTCCTTATGCGATGTCTACATTAGAGGTACTCCAGTCGTGTCCATCACAAAGGAGTGCACTGCTCACTGTGATCGGGGCAATAGATCTGAAAAACTCTCTTATTGTTACATTTGACATGTCAAATATTAAGAGGAGGCTACCTCATCACATGGCATTTTAGATTAAATCTACATATCAAAAGATCAATATCTTTCAAACTATAGTTGATGAGGGAGCTTCCACATGTGTCATGTCTATTGCATGTTGGAAAGCTATCAGATCTCCTCAAGTTGTTCCTTCGCCTACTCTCTTGACTGCATTTGATGGTCATTCTCATAGGCTGCATGGAATTATTCTAGCCTTTCCAATCTATGTTGGGGGAAAGGTGGAATAGTTGATGCGAATTTGGATTATAATCTTCTATTGGGATGAAATTGGATTTATGAAATGGATTCCATTGTATCATCGTTATTTCACATCCTATGCTTTCCCCATGAAGGGATAATTGTTATTATTGATCAAATGGAGTATTCTCCGAAAGAATCCAATGCATCCTCTGATTCTTCCGTTCCCTTGGTGAATAATCCCAAGCAGCCTGTCAAGAATTTAGGAGTCGCAATGTATTCCGCATTGATGGGTACCTTTGATCTTCCTTTCCCTATTGCTTGAATAAATTCCATTTCATTGTCCAAGACCCCTTCTCGAAGAGGTATTCAGAATTCATTATTTTTTGAATCTTTGGCCCTTACCCTCTTCTACCACCACATTAGAAGAAGGGAAAGTGGGTGGAATGGAATATCCTATGTCTACAGCAGAAATTGCTTATCAATTTATAGTTAATATTGCAGATTTTGATCCTACTCCTCTTTCACCAGAGGATTTGGATGGAGATGTGGCTCCAGCTTGGACTCTTGACTCTACTTTTTCTATGGACTTCCTTGATATTGTTTTACCATCTGAGGAAGAAATCCTAGAAGAAATGACGGGTATAGAAATATTATGGGATGATTTTCATCATCAGTCATATTTTCTCCCAGACTTGCATGAAGTAGAATCAAGTTTGTCTATCCCTTCATCAACTGGTGGTGTTCACACAATTTTAAACCCTTTGGCTCCAACACAGATTTTTGCTAAAGGTAACATGTCTATCATTTCGGAAACAGTTCTGGTGAACATATATAGGAATCCCAGTATAATAGATAATGTTTTCATTGGATTTGAATGCTCCCTTAAAGAAATTCAAATTTATACTAATATTTTTAAAGTGTTATATGATGTGTTTTCTTGGTCTTATGAGGAAATTCCTAAAGTTTATCCATCAATAGTCCAACATGAGATCAAGACTTACGCGAATGCGAAGCCTATACAGAAAAAGCTTCGGCCAGTAAACCCCAGGAAAGATACAACTATCAAAGTAGAGGTTGAAAATATTATTAAGGTGGGTTTCATATACCCCGTTCTGTTGACTGAGTGGGTCTCAAATCCAGTCCCAGTTGATAAAAAAAAAGGAACGATCTGTGTATGCATAGACTTTAGGGATCTAAATAAGTCTCGTCCAAAAGATAATCTTCCTGCACCTTGTATTGATCAGATTATATATGAATGTATGGGAAATAAGATTTTCTCCTTCATGGATGGTTTCTCAGGTTATAATCAAATTACTATCCATCCATCAGCACAAGACAAATTTTATCTGCCCCTCGAGTGCTTTTTCATACAAAAGGACGCCTTTTGGCCTTAAAAATGTTGGAGTGACTTTTCAGCGGGCCATGTCCTATGCTTTCCACGATATCAAACATATCATCGAAGCTTATTTGGATGACCTAGTTCCTCATTCTCAAAAGAGAATTGATCATCCTCATCATCTTTGATTAATTTTTTAGCGATGTCGTCATTATAAAATCCGGTTGAATCTGAATAAATGTTTTTTCGTTGTCACATCCAGTCAGTTCTTGGGATTCATAGTATCTACTGAAGGGATTCGCATAGATCTTTTCAAGGTGGATGCAATAATTTAATTTCATCCCTTGTATGCCATCTGTCAACTTCAAAGTCTCCAAGGAAAAGTTAATTTCTTGAGAATATTTATCGTCAATCATGCTGAGGTCACAAAGGGATTTATGAGATTGCTGAAGAAAGGAGTTCCATTTCCACGGGATGATTTCGCTCAGCGCTCGTTCGATGCTTGAAAAAAGAATTGACCTCTGTTCCTTTACTGAGTCCACCCCATTATAGCAAGGATTTCCTCTTATATCTCATTGCGGCCGAATCAACCATCGGTATGGTTCTGGTTCAGGAAGACGATGCTCTCCATGAGCACGTGATTTATTATCTAAGCTGAGGCTTGGTAGGTCCTAAATTATGATACTCTCCTATAGAGAAAATAACTCTGACAGTTGTTCATGCTGTCCAACGACTTCGACACTATATTCTACTTAGAAATTTTTTTGTCTTAGTGGTTGTCAACCCATTTCATTTTGTTCTCAGAAGGCGAGTGATTGGGAGAAAATATAACAGATGGATTGTTATCTTACAAGAATTTGATCTCGATTTCTTATTAGCCAAATCTAAGAAATCGTTAGTATTTTCAGAATTAATCTTAGAGTTTCCTTGTGGAGAAGAAATGGTTTATGAGGAATCATTCCTTGATGAACATATTTTTTTTATTTCCTCACAAGATCCTTGTTATGGAGATATTATAATATATCTTCAGACTTTGAAGTTTCCCCTCACATTTTCAAAGGATGAACGAAGAAAATTGCATCACTTAGTTAAAAGTTATGTTATTATTGGTGACACTTTATATCATCGTGAGGTTGATTCAATCCTTAGACGTTGCTTAACCTTAGAAGAAGTTGAGTTAGTGCTGAATGATTTCCATAGTGGAGCTTGTGGTGGTCATCTATCTGGGCTTGCTACAGCCCAAAAAATCTTGCGTGCAAGTTATTTTTGGCCTTTGATTTTCAAAGATTGTGTTGAAACGATCAAAAATTTCCATCCTTGTCAGGTTTATACTCGAAAAATGCATGCTCTTCCAGCTCTGCTCTTTCCTGTTATTACCCTCAGTCCTCTCACAAAGTGGGGCATTGATTTTACTAAGTGGTTCAAAGCTATGCCCACATTTTGGATTGATGGTGAAACAACAGTCATGCTTCTATTCAACCAAGTCATTTCTCATTTCAATATTCCAAAGGATATTGTCACTGACCATGGCAGTGAATTCCAAAACAAGATGATGGTTGAATTCACTCTCAAGTTGGGTTTCTGGAAGCGACACTCATCTCCTTACTATCCTCAGGAAAATGGTCAAGTGGAAGCCATGAATAAATCCTTGAAATTTATCTTGCAAAGGATAATTAATAAATCTCGATCCAATTGGCATATCATGTTATATCCTGCACTTTGGGCATACTAGATGTCGATTAATACTGCTACAAGTTTCACTCCTTTTCAACTAGTTTATGGTTTGGAATTGATCTTCCCTATGGAATGTGAAATTCCTTCTCTTAAATTAGTTGTAGAACTTCTTCCAGACACTTCCAGTCTTGAATAGCACCTCGTTTATTTGGAACGTCTTGACGAGCAGCGTCGAGATGCAACCACAATTAACGAAGCTCATAAAAAGAGAGTGAATATCTAATATGATAAGGTTGTGCGTCCTAGGGTTTTCTCTGAAGGTGACCTTGTCCTAGTCTATGACCAAGACAAAGACGCCTTGGGGGCAGGAAAGTTCAAACCCATGTGGTATGATCCTTTTATCGTTAAAAAGGTCTTGAAAAAAGGAGCTTATGAATTGGTTGATTTTGATGGAAATGAGCTGGCGGAGCCCAAAAATGGGATATATCTTAAGAAGTATTATGCCTAGGCTTCTGCCTAGAATTTGCTTGGTTGTAGATATTATACATATTTGTGTATATCTGTCTATAGGTTTCATAGTGATATCGATATTTTTGATCTATTTTGGCAAGTATCCATGGATGATTTGCTATATCAAGGGTTCAATGATGGTGCTAGTTGACATACTTGGCATTTGGCTTCTGCAGCTTAGGTGATTTACTATCCATCCAGTCAGTTATTGGTTTCCAAAGGCACATGTATCGACCATGCTTCAAACAATGTTGTCAAATATACTATTGTTGTTAACTTACTATCTGAAGCAATATCTCTTTGTATTGATTCATTAGTAGTATACTTGGATTCACAACTGGTGGTTTCTCAGTTAAATAACATCTATCATGTGAGAGATCCTTATTTATATCACCAATTTCTAAGAGTGTGTTTATTACAAATATCATTTAATTTTATCACATGTATTCACATTCCACGACCAGAGAACTCATTTGTTGATTCCATAGCTAATCAAGCATTATATTGGCATATTAATCATTCATCACATTAAAAATAAAAAATATTAAAAAATCATCTTTATATATGGTCATCACATCATGAAACCATTTGTATATAGATAGAAGTTTTATGTTCAAAATATTATACAAAATCGGGACAAAATGTCCTACAAAATTAGGGCTTAAGCCCAATCATGTCTATCAAAACGATTTGGGCACCTCTAATATATATCTATGGGTCCTACCCCATATGTGCATCTCGGAAGAAGACAATGGAAATATCTACTCGACGGAAAATCTGCACCCAATCTTGTGGTACTCCTACCACGTGTCTCTGCATTTCCTCTGGTAGATCCTCTATCGCTGCCATAGGTACCTGGTGAGTCAAGACCTCCAAGTTCCTTTGTACGGTATGGAGAACTCTGTCAGTCTCAGCTGTTACACTCTCTACGTCTCTTCCACGATGCCTATGCTTGGGAAGACCCTTAGGTCTTACCAGTCCCACATTTTTATCATGATCAAACAATTTTGTAAGAAACTTTTGTCTCATCAAAAATAATTTCAATTCGTAATTTTTGAAATCCAAAAAAAGTAAATAAAATAACATTAAAAACTTTAAATTTTTTTTACCAATGGCACCTAATGCAACACTAGATCTGGATCTGCTATGAAATCTATGCCTGCATAGGGGTAATCCTCGATGCCAATAACTTGTTTTTCCAACCAAAGGAAAAACTCGTCATCGGATGTCGTTTAGGGACCTCACCAACCCCTAGTCTCTTCATTAGATCAACCCATCTACCTATCAGTGGATCTCTTGGGCTGCTGATGGTGGAAATCACTTTGGGTCGAAGTCCTGGTAGTCTCTCAAAGAAGAAAGTACAAAGGATAGGACTGTAGAAATTCTGCAAATTCTCTACAAATATTGCTCGGAGACCATATATAAAATCTAACTATAGATTAACCCAATAATGCAATATACCAAATAAAAATACTATAATCTACTTCTACAATGAATTTATGGAAGCTTAAAGATAGAGTTGAATCAGAGTTGAACACATATAACCAAAAGAAGAAGAATCAATCATCTAAGACACATGAAAATACTTTGGGGAAAGCCTCAGCTAAAAACCCCACTATCTGTAGTATCATACAAGGTGGAAATACATCAGAATTATACAAAGCTTTATCTCTCACAGCTAGCCAGCTCTCAGTACAATCCTCCTGGATGATCATAGGAAAACATGGCTTTTGACAAGCCTTCTTCTCTGCCCTCCAAGCTCCTATTTCCTTGCACTATTTCTCCTAGGTGATCCTCCTGTTACCAAGTGGAACACTGATCTCACACCCTGTCAGAACTGTGCAATCCTCAAGGAACCTTACCTTGACTGCATGCATGAGTTTCCTTTATAGGAAAACACATGCAACTGATAGTACACTATCCTTGACATTTAGTTCAACTAGGTCTTTCTCAAAACAGACATGCATGAGTTTCTGATGAGGGAATCTTTAGTTATTTGGAGTACACTTGTTGAGTGCATGCATGCATCAACTGACTGATAACTCACAATTAGTTCCTTAAACGGTTTGGAACTAATTTAACTGGACTTAAATCAGTAAATTGAGCTAACTAATTACAACTCAAATATAACTCAATCTTATCTCTTTAATTAAGGGATAATCTCGTTAATTTAACGGATAATTGTTGCATGAATTCAGAAAGACTTCTAACTTGAATTTCTCCAACTAATTAATCCATAATGAATTAATTAATTATGTCCAAGCAGCTGGTGAGACTAAATTCGATTTTAATTCACAATTTTAATTCAAGGACAAATTAAAATTGGAATATTCTGGATTCTATTTTTATCATTTTGTTGCTATTTTCAACAAGTACCATACCCAAAATTTTTGGTATTACTCTTTTTTATGGAAGTGAGTTGTTTTTTGAGATTGGTTAGGAGGGCTTTGCACCAATAAAAAATTGTGGTGACACAATCTACTGCTAAGATCATTGTCACATGAGAATATTGGTGCAATGAAGTTGATCCCGCTACCCTCACAATGGTAAAAAGGAGAATCCTTAGGGACAGACTCTCCGCATTCTTGATTGGGATCTGTGTCCCTACCTTCTCATTGTTTCTAGGGCAATAGATGCAAATGTAATCATCTACACTGAGGCTTCCTCAAGCCTTCCTGATCTGAAATCACCTGTAAATGACCAAAGAGAAATAATGAAGGTCTTACAAACTCAAGTGCTCGGGTGTGCCTATGTTATTTTATGCAAGGGATCGATAAGATTGCAAAATACACAGACACTGAAACAGTAAGAGAACACATTAAGAAAACACATAAACACAAAAAATTTAATAAGGAGTTCACCCAATCCTCTTGGGCTACTTCTCCCGGTCCAACCTTCAGTGGTGGCCTTTCTATTGTGTCTTAAGGTAGAGTTTTTACAATAAGGAGCTCAATTTGAGTCTCACTTAACAAATGATGATCAGTAGGATTGTACTTGGATTCCCCAAGTCTCTAGATTACAAAGAATCCCCTTACTGAATCTCGACCTCAACTGGTCTCAGTGGTATGAGTCCAATTTGGTACTCAATACCTGACAAGTATACACAGAAGAGTTTCTCGAACCTCTCAAGCCTTCTCTGGAGTTCACAGACTCTCGGACTCTCTCTATCTCTGTCTGCTCGATGCTGCCTTTGCTCTGCAGGTCAGCTCGACTTCTCTGTTCTCTGCAATTCACTTCTTTCTTGCCTTTCGGCTTTCTACTTCTCTTTCTCTGCCTCCTTTACTCTTTTTCTGTTCGTGGCTTAAAGCCAATTTGCTCCCTGATTGTTTGTTTCTGCTTCCTGTCTCTCTAGATCTCCTGCCTCTATCCGCTTGAATTCCCCTGCTCTGTGTCATCATCACTATTGAACACTTCACAGAAAGGTGGCCACTTGTTTTCTCATGAACTGAGTGTCAGTTCTCTTTCAATGGTGGTTATTTCTGTTGCTCCAAGATTGCTCGCGAAACTGATTCCTCTGCCAACTCATCGGTCATGCTGGACCTCAAATCATATATTACTTAGCCTATTTCCCCGTCGAATCTGGTCATCCATCAGATCATTTCTCTGTTGTTGATCTGGAGCCTCCAGATTCTACGATCTCCATCCATATCGGGCGGGTAAGTAGCATGACCTTTACCCGTCCGATGTGAGTGGTTTTCTCTCTCATCTGTTGGACGCGTGTCACCCAGTGTATGGCATCGGGCGGGACTCGGTTGAATCCGCTTACTGCTTGAAGCCCTTCTGATATCCTGATAGTTTTAGCGTGGGACCTGCCTTCTAATGGAATCTGCAATTTCCGTACGGTTTTATGCTTTTCCTCAGGACCGAGTGCTTGGGGGCTTTCCTTCACTGAGGGGGATGCCCTGCGATACGTGATTAGCGCTAATCGCGTATCAGAAACTGCCTCTGTTTTTGGATTTGATCTCCTGTTTGTCAATTTGTGCCAATGCGCAGTCACCATGGGCCAACGGTCTGCGCGCTTTGATCGAGGGTCCTCATTGTTCCATGCTAACCACAAATTGCCATTGTTTAGAGGTTATTTCTGATAAGCTCGATATCCATAAGATTTTAAAGCTTGACATAATTGAAACAGTCATGAAAACTTAGAGAATGTTTAAGGATCCAATTCGGATCATAGCCTTCCCATTGAAAAAGATTTTGGACCACCAAAAGTTCGTTTTCAAGCATCGACTAAGTGAGGGTATAGTTGTCTCACTTGTCCCATCTCTATCCACTTTGCACTGCTTGGCTTTGAACCCTGGAGTCCAATCCTGAGGTACTCAACATCTCCCCTGCACGTCGTCCTTACCTTTCTGTCCAGAACTGTAGCTTCCTGTAATTCATTGAGATATTCAGGTAATAGATCATCAATAGAAGGCAATTGACTCTGCTCTTTGGGATCTTCAATTAATGAAGGTTCAAATAGTCTCAAGCTGTCTGCATTAAAGACTGAGTAGATGTGCATGTAAGATGGTAAATCAAGGCGAAAAGCATTCTCACCAATTTTCTTAAGTATCTTGAAAGGTCCATACCTTATTGGCTTTAGCTTTTCACCTTCACCTTGCATTTTGTCTTTGTTGATATATAGCCAGACTTGATCACCAACTTGGAAACTATGCTCCATTCGATGCTTGTCATGCCTTGCCTTGTATTTGGCTTGGCTCTTTTCTAGTTGTTCCTGTACTGCTTGGTGAATCTCTTGGATTTGTTCAATTAACTTGGTTGCCTTGTCCACATCACTGTGTCCCTCAACTGCTATGTATTTACCAAAGAAAAAATCCAAGGGAGACCTTGGTGTGAAACCAAAATAGGTCTCAAAAGGAGATCTCTGTGTAGAAGAATGTTTTTCTCGGTTGTAAGCATGTTGCACATAACAAAAATGTTCATCCCAAAGTTTGGGATGCTTGCTGCAATAGCCTCTGAGCAACTGGATCACTATCCTGTTGACCACTTCTGTCTGGCCATCTGTCTATGGATGAAAGGTTGTGCTTTTCTTTAGTTTGGTGTCCATCAGTTCCCACAGACTCGACCAAAACTTCCCAACAAATCGGGAATCTCGATCAGATACAATGGAAGTGAGTAATCCAAAATGAACCCATACATGCTGAAAGAACAATTTTGCAGTTTGTTCAGCTGTAATTTGTTTATTACAGGGTATCAAAATACACATTTTGCTAAACCTATCCACAAAAACACATAAACAATCATGACCTTTCCTAGATTTAGGCAATCCTCCAACAAAGTCCATGGAAACACTTTCCCAAGGATGAGAAGGAACTGGTAGTGGAGTGTACAAGCCTAGTTTTCTATTGCTGGGCTTGCTTTTAGCACACATGGTACACCCTTTTACATATCTAGAAATTGTCTCATTCATTTTTGGCCAATAACAAAATCTTTGCAGTTGTGCAACTGTTTTACTTACCCCAAAGTGACCTGATATTAAGGAAGTGTGTGCTTCTCGAATTATCTTTACTCTTTCAATTTTTGGAATGTATAACTTCCCACAATGATACAAGAGTTGGTCCTTAATGTGATAATCCAATTCTTCTACTCGTTTGCCTTGACTTAAAGTTGCATATACATCTTTAAAATCTATATCTTGAGCATATTGTTCAATGTAGCTCTCATGCAATACTGAGTTATGCTTAAGTATAGTAGATGTGTTTATAATTGGTCTAGATAACATATCTGCAACTTTATTGTGTATGCCCTTTTTATATCTGATGACTAAATGAAACTGTTGTAGAAAACCCATCCATCTATAGTGTCTTGATTGCTGCAACTTAGTTTGGGAGTGTAGATATTGAAGTGGTTGATGATCAGTATGTATAACTATCTCTTTGCCCATTAAGTAATGTTTCCACTTTTTCACACTCTGTACTAATGCATACAATTATTTATCATATTTGGGATAGTTAACTACTACAGAAATAAATGTCTCAGAATGATAACATATGGGTTTACCATGCTGTATCAATACTGCTCCCATGGTGTAGTCACTGGCATCCGTTTGGATATCAAATGGTCTTTGAAGATCAGGTAATGCTAGTACTAGTGCTATACTAATCTTTTCTTTCAAGGTGTCGAAGGCTTTCTGCTGTTTTCCTCCCCACTGAAACACCTTGTTCAATCCTGTTAAAGCATGTAAGGGAGCTGCAATTAAGGAAAGTTAGAAATGAACTTTCTCCAATATTGTGCTGCTCCTAAGAAGCTTCTAACTTCTGTAGCAGATTTGGGTTTAGGCCAATTTACAATGACTACCACCTTAGAGGGATCTATCTTCAATTCACCACCCCCTACTATATGTCCCAAATAATTCAAAGATGTTTTTCCAAATTCACATTTTGAGAGTTTAACATAAAGTTTTTCTCTTTTCAAAACATCTAGTGTCTGCTTAACATGCTTTAAATGTTCTTCCCACGTTTTGTTAAATATAAGAATGTCATCCAGATATACAATAACAAAATCATCAAGAAAAGGTCTGAGTACATCATTCATTATTCTCATGAAAGTAGCAGGAGCATTAGTTAAGCCAAAAGGCATAACCAACCACTCATACAATCCCTGCTTTGTTTTGAAAGCAGTCTTCCATGCATCTTGTTCTGCAACTCTGACCTGATGATATCCACTATGCAAGTCTAACTTGGAAAAATAAACAACTTCCTTTAACTGATCTAATAGATCATCTATGCAAGGAAGGGGATAATGATTTTTTATTTTTATCTTATTTAGTGCTCGAAAATCAATGCACATTCTCCACGAGCCATCTTTCGTTTTCACCAAAACAATTGGAGACCCACATGGTGATGTGCTAGGTCTGATGAACCCCTTCTCGTGCAACTCCTACACCTACTTCTTGATTTTTGCATTCTCTAAAGCAGACAACCTATACATTCCGATGTTAGGCAATGGAGCATCTTGCTGCAAATTAATATCATGCACTATTTCCTTTTTGGGTGGTAGACCTTTAGGTTCTTGAAACAAGATATCATATTCTGAAACAACTTTTTCTAAATCAGCTTGTTGTTTAGCATCACAACCCTCAAATACATTGGTTTTATCAGGTTTATTTTCCTTTACAACCATCAGTAAAAATTGTTTGCATGAATTTACAATTCATTTCATCTGCTCTGAGTTTATGAGAGTATAATTATTATTGAGCTTATGAGCTCTTACAATATATTCGATTCCATCTTTAATGAAGAGATACCTATTCTTAGCTCTATAGAAAATAGCTTTTCTATCATACAAGTATGGACTTCCTAAAACAATTCCACATATATCCAAAGGAATTATATCTAACTCAACCTCATCTACAAATGTTGACCCAAAAGAAAACTTAAGTTTACATTGTCTAGTCACTTGTAGTTGTGCTTTATCACTTAACCAACCTAATGGGTATGGTTTCTTGTGAGGTGTAGTCAGTAATCCCAACTTCTTTACAATTGCTTCAGAAATTAAATTTACTTGTGAGCCACTATCAAACAAAGTATCAATCTTTTGATGCTTGGAAATAACTTGAATATGGAAAAGCTCATGTCTTTTTCTCTCATTTTCTTCATTATTAGTGGATTGTGCAGAATTACTAGTAGATGCTTCAGAATTTTTACCTTTTATACCCGTGGCTGCAATTGTTGTTTCATCTCCTGAGCCTGACCCAAAATCTTTCTGAATAGCTGCAGCAATCTTCTTCTTCTTGCCCTCGAACTTCTTAGGTCTTAGCTCTAAATGCAGGATCCAACAGTGCTCATCATCATGCCCATCCTTCTTACAATGACTGCATGAAGACTTGTTTTTCTGTGCAATGTTGGTCGTCCTCTCTTTCCGTTTCTGTTTTCTTTTCTCCTTATTCTTGCTTGCAATGGGCTTGGGTGATCCCCCAACTTTTGGGTTCCCATTCTTTCCTCTAGCTTCTAGATGTATAGCTTGAACGAATACCTCATCTATACTAGTGGGATTAAACATGAGGATAGTGTGCCTCATGTAGCTGTGTAAACCACCTATGTACTTCAACAGAGTCTCAGGTGAGTCTAAAGAAATTCCTAGAATCAAAGCTCTTTTCCTAAATTCTTGGGTGTAATCTTGTACACTTTGCCCTTTCAATTGGTGAAGAGTTTGCCAACTCATCGTGGCTTGCTGCATGTAAGTTAGTGGATAGAATTGCTTTTTTATTGCAAAAACAAATTCACTCCAGATGGAAGAATCTTACCATGTTTCTTCATGTCAGCTTGTGTCCTGCCTTCCCACCATACCAAGGCAGTGCCTCCGAGGCGTAGGTTGGCCAGCTGAATCTTACTCTTGTCTGAGTCGATACTCTACACTCTGCAATAAACATCAATCTGTCTGATCCAGTTATCCATCTTCTCTGCATTCAACTCTCCATCATATATTGGTAAATCAAATTTAACATCTAATTTAATCAAAGATGTCTTCTTTCCCTTTGCCCTTTGAGTGGTCATGGAGGAGAGACTCTTCTTCTCATTTATCTTGTTTGGAGCCTGATGAATCTTCATCTTTATGTTTCCTAAAGTCCCTATACATTTCCTCTACCATGGACCTCATGGCCAGAAACTATATATAAATTGGGGGTCTGGTTCCAAGGGACTTTCTTCTGACATTTTCTTCTGAGGATAGGCTCTTCCAATTTCCTGGTTAGTTTCGATGAACTCTCCTTCTCCTAATTTAAGCTTTGATCTAGTTAGCATTCAACAACAAAATCCAACACAAACTTGTCTAACCTTAACAACCACGAGCTCTTATACCACTTGATCTAAAATCACCCATAAATGACCTCAGAGAAATAATGAAGGTATTACAGACTCAAGTGTTGGGGTGTGCCTATGTTATTTTATGCAACGGATTGATAAGATTGTGAAATACACAGACACTAAAACAGTAAGAGAACACAGTAAGCAAACAAATAAACACAACAAATTTAATAAGGAGTTCACCCAATACTCCCGGTCCAGCCTTCAATGGTGGCCTTTCTATTATGTCTTAAGGCGGATTTTTTACAATAAGGAGCTCAATTTGAGTTTCACTTAACAGATGATGATTAGTAGGATTGTACTTGGATTCCCCAAGTCTCTAGAGTACACAGACTCCCCTTACTGAATCTTGACCTCAATTGGTCTCAGTGGTATGAGTCCAATTTGGTACTCAATACCTGACAATATACATAGAAGAGTTGCTCGAACCTCTCAAGCCTTCTTTGAAGTTCACAGACTCTCTGACTCTCTCTGTCTCTGTCTGTTGGATGCTACCTTTGCTCTATAGGTAAGATTGGCTTCTCTATTCTCTGCAATTCAATTCTTTCTTGCCTTTCAGCTTTCTGCTTCTCTTTCTCTGCCTCCTTTACTCTTTGTCTGTTCGTGGCTTAAAGACAATCTGCTCCCTGACTATTCGTTTCCGCTTCCCGGCTCTCTGGATCTCTTGCCTCTGTCCGCTAGAATTCCCCTGCTTTGTGTCATCATCATTGTGTAATGCTTCACAGAGAGGTGGCCACTTATTTTCTCATGAACTGAGTGTCGGTTCTCTTTGAACGGTGGTTATTTCCATTGCTCCAAGATTTCCCGCGAAACTGATTCCTCTGCCAACTCATCGGTCATGCCGGACCTCAAATCTTATATGACTCAACCTATTTCCCCATCGAGTCTTGTCATCCATTGGATCATTTCTCCGTCATTGATCTGGAGCCTCCAGATCCTATGGTCTCTGTCCATATCGGGCGGGTAAGTAGCATGACCTTTACCCGTCTGATGTATCCACTGGACGCATGTCACCCAGTGTATGGCATCGGGCGGGACTCTGTCAAACCTGCTTACCACTTGAATCCCTTTCGATATCCTATCGGTTTTAGCATGGGACCCGCCTTCTGATGGAATCAGCGATTTCCGTACGGTTTTATGCTTTTCCTCATGACCAAGCACTTGGGGGCTTTCCTTCACTGAGGGGGATGCCCTGCGATATGTGATTAGCGCTTTTAGCACTAATTGCATATCAGAAACTACCTCTGTTTTTGGATTTGACCTCCCGTTTGTCAATTTGTGCCAGTGCGCGGTCACCATGGGCCACCGGTCTACGTGCTTTGACCGAGGGTCCTTGTTGTTCCGTGCTGACCACAAATTACCATTGTTTAGAGGTTATTTCTGATAAGCTCGATATCCATAAGATTTTGAAGCTTGACATAATTGAAACAATCATGAAAACTTAGAGAATGTTTAAGGATCCAATTCGGATCACTTCCCTTGCAAATTGAATGGCTCTCCTCTTCGGGAAAGTCCAGTAATGAAGTAGATGTATTCTACTTTGATACATAGGGACATTTGATCAATAATGAAAGCATCTTCTTCTAGATCCTAGTAATTGACGAGCATCTCCAACAACCTTGTATTGGTTTTCATATTTGGCATTTTGAAAAATTTCAAAAATCCACATCCTCTCAGTGCATCCAATGCTAATGGATCATTCATCACTTCATTATCTACTGCACTATGCTCTCTTTCCTTCCAAGTAATTTTCATTCTGCAAGTTCAAGCAATTTCATCCATTAAAATCCTTGATTTAAAAATTTTCACTGCACATACACGGGTTCACTTCATACATAGTCATGTATAGGGCTTCCAAATACGCAACTTCGATATACCCAACCCGCATACGTATAGAGTAAAAATCTAAAAAAAAAATATCTTACGGTAAAATTATTGAAAAAATACTTGAAATGCATAAAATTTCATTGAGAAATCAAATTAGGAGATTACCTGGAAGTTTGATGGTTGTTATGGCTGAGAAATTTGGTGGATTATGGTTGCTGAGATTTTCTCGAGAGCTCTTGCACTCAATTGTTCAAAACAAAAATGAGTCTTGGTAAGTCAAAAGGTCTATTGATAAGTTGTAATTTCAAAAAACTTTAAAAACCCACTTTTGCAAAGTTTATGTTTTATATTTTAATTTTATAAAATTTGTGACCTTTGGGCTTTGAGTGTTGGGATAGGTTGTTTTTCAGGTTAAATTGGAGATTTTGACACATTTTCTACCACTTCAATTCCATGATCGCTAACCCATTATGGAAGGTATTGTTTTCATCACTGATATATAGGTTATGGAAGTTCAATTTTTCTGTTGCATTATGCATTCTAGCCTCCATACTGCGATATGTTGCGATAGGGTTGGCCCCATTTTGTTATGATTCTTAAACGATTTTCACTCGCCAACTTATAAAATCATGACATGATGGTAGAGCCATCCTTTACATGGGCTTCCTAGTTAGATCCTTACTAACATATGTTGCCCATACTGCAAAGATTGAGTAGGCTTGGGATTCCTCTTTAGTCCCGCCATGACTTTTGCAATGAAGCTTCATTCTCCTTTTTCTTCACTATATTTCTGGCTTTATACCCTCGAGGCTCTCACATGTTGAGTTTTACTATTGCATTGCATGTTGACTATTTGTACATTTGGGCCTTAAGTCAACTTCACTTGGACTCGTGTATAAGCCACTTTTTGACCATGTCTTTCTGCAAAATCAACCTTGCAATCAATTAGCCTCTGCAACTTGACACCTTGTGCCCATGGAAATAACATTCCTTTGAGTGTCATCGACCAATTTTTTCACCTTGCATTGAGCATAGGAATGTTCCCCTCCCAGGAACTAGTGCATCTGTATTTGGACATTCGTTCTTTCCATTATACCATAGGTATTCTTTTATTCTTTTTCAGGATTTTTAAATATGAAAAAGATAAAAAATATATATATTGCAAAAAAGAGCGGGAACGATACTTTACTTCCATAATTGATGGAAGTAAGAGTCAGTTGTGTCACCCTTGAACAAAGCACTCAAAGAAAGTCTTTCCTCCATCAGGATGGACTTTAGTTTGACTTAGGAGAGCCATAACCTTGTCATTAGGTCAATACTCCTCTGTTTGGTTATCTCTTCCAATCATATGGAGAGTTGTTTTATGCCTCCTACATGACAAACTTATACAAAGTTATCATATGTTGCTATACAGTCACATTTGAGTGATGCTTTTATTCAAGGGAAGTAAACTAGAGTCGCCCTTTCTATGGTGTCTCTTGACTCATTTTCAGTCATCCATACTCGGTCTATCAGAGTTATGTTCAGTATCACATCAGCTATTTGGTCCTTTTCTCGTGCTAGTTAAGAAGGTCTCCATTGACTTCTTGATGGTAGGTCTGCTTTTATCGACTTTGACAAATTTCTCTAAAACTAGGCCTAGAGCCGCATGCTATCCATATTTCCATCATTGATAGGTGAGATTGTGCTCTACATCGATTGGTATCATGGGTCTTTGACTGAGTGGTTTCCCTTGTGTTCGACTCCAACTGGCATTATCACACAGTGGGATTCGTGCAATACCTTGGTTTCCATTTGACCCTATTGGTGGATTCCTCGCCTCTGTTTCAACTTTTATTACTGGTTACTTCATCTTTCTTCATCTGATTCTTACAAATTATTGGCCTGCGGGTTACACTTGTGCTGGATTGATGTGGGATGCCTTAATGTCTTCCTTCTAGTAGATATTTTCCCATCGACTCCAACTCATTGCTTTGGGAATAAGGTCTAGAATCCTTTTTCAGTACCTTAGGCTTTGTAATCATCAATGGTAGACTCCTTCACTATCAAAAATGATAATACATCAATGTATCTTGATTGATAGATTCTCTCAAGTGTTCGAATTCAACTCATTTATTCACACTTGTTAGATTGTACTGGGGTACCTTGACTCTCATCATCATTATCAGTGAGTTATCTCCCATTTGTTAATGGTATACATCAACGACCGGTAATCAAATGATTTCTCACATGGTCGAATTCAACTCATTTATTCCCATAGTGTAGAAATGTACCATGGCAGTCGGCAAATACCTTGAGTTGCATCAACATTTTTTGGTTCACTTTTTAGTTCCTCTAGTTTGTTGCTAGTGACACCGTCCACCTTATATGTTGCAGTTCATCATAGCATCATTTTATATGTTGGCACCCGAGTTGCATGCAGTACCATATTCCACCTTTTGACTTGGTACTTTGAGGATCAGTTATGTGACATCTGTGATCGGATATCTCCTACAACATCATTGATCAGTTCTTTTATATGTGATACTATGACATGGCCCTGATATGTACTTTTGCATCTATGATCAGATGATCCACTATGTATTTCTCAATTTCATTCGTACTTGTATACATATTGGATCTGCTTTGCACTTGATATGCGAACATGATTTATTATCTCTGAGCATGGGTATGCCCACCTCAAACATGAGCTTTCTTTTTGATCTCTTCCACTGGTTTGGTAGGCTGGAATCTGGTGATCTCCTCCCAAGTCCTCGCATGATTCTTTCTATACACTTAATACATTTCGACCATCATGTACCCCTTCTGATCTCATATATTAGGGGGCATCTGTTATAGCATCATTTATCACCCTTATATACTTGATGCTCTGAGCCATGGCCTTGGGCATCCCTTTCCATTTAGACTTGGTCCATTTACTAAAAAACATTATTTTAAATTCCATACATGACTTTGCCCTTCAAAAAGTGCGTGCACACGCAGGTCTAGCTATACCCAACCCACATATATAATTTAAAATATGAAAAAAATATAAAATCCCTATTTTATGGGTGGGATTTATGGGTTACACCGGAAGCCCATCGACTGGAGCCCATGGCCTAACTATATCCCAATTGAGAAAATTGTTTTGAGGTGATATAAATACACCTCATGGGAAGGCCTAAAGGGAATATAGGATATTGATATTATATCGAATTAGTCCCTGATCAAGTCCGATTTATCCCTGTGCCTCCTACACTCCCAGCTATAGGAAACCCTTGATTTCTCATAGAGATGCCCATCTCCTTTATATGGAATTTATGTGTATGAGTTTGAAAGAGGATTGTCAAGGCTTAGGCTAGATGGATTAGAGGAAGGTTTTTCTTGGAGCCATGGATGAATCAGGTTGTATTCTTCCACATTCTTTTGCAGTCATGAATAAAGAAGCCTTTTCATGTTCCTGATGTTATGATCTTAATGATTTAATTCATGTTATCATATAATTATGTATGATTTCATGTTTTATATCTATATGCTTATATGATCTAACATTCATATCTTGAACATGCTTTGAACTACTAGTAGTATGTATGCTTTTCTTGAATGAGTTGCATGTTTTGAAGCATTAGAGGAAGCAGAGGGTTTGGACCATACAGCAACATCCTCAAACGTAGGACCTTCACGTACTATCTCTTCATCCCACTTTTGTAGTTTAAGCATTAGGACTGATTTTTCGCTTGCTTCTTCTTGGTGTATTCCCTCTGATCTGTTGGGGTTCTCAACCCAGACCCTAGAGTGTAGTATTCCCATAATACAGACAGTAATTATGAAATTCCTGCTCACAAGATGACCAAGAATAGGGCAACATGCCAACCCAATTTCAGAAATAGTACCATTTAATACTTGTTGAGACTGGAAAGGCTACTGCTAATAAAATAAAATATTTTTTTCACAATCGGAGTTGCAAATGATCTGACCCTACATATGAAACAACAAGACTTCTTCAAGATGCCAAAACCAAAAAATTTGATGAAAATCTATTCAAGCTTGTTGTTTCAATGGTCTCCTCTCAGCATGGCATCCTTGGAGAGGCTAGCATCAACTTAGCAGATTTTGAAGAAGTTGTAAAGCCAGCATATGTCTCTCTTCCCTTTCAAAGTTGCAATTTTGGTACTACTTTACATGGTACAATCCAACCACTTACTTCAAAGATAGGATTTAGAGAATTTGAGTAGCAAAGAGAGATTACCGAAAGAGGTTTTCGTATACCACAAACTGTTGACGATGAACCTCATAGAAAGGCATTAGCTACTGAAGAGAATGTAGATGGCCATGATGTCAAGGAAACATCTCGTGCCACCTCAACAATACACTTGAGTTGTGATGGTCATCCAATCAGCCAAGTACTGAAGCAAATGGAAAATATAAAGTTTGTGTTGTCGATGATGTTCTTTCACCTTTAGGTCCAAGACAAGAGGTGCCTAATACTAATGAAATTGACAACAAAAAGGGTGGAATTCATCAAGATGCAACAAGGTTTCTTTCACCTCCTAGCCATATTTGCAAGCCTACATAATCAATTAAAAACAATGAAAAACATCCAGATGTTGGTCATGGATGTTTTGACATGGGAAATGCTAGACATGTTTTCAAAGATCTCGAGGAGTCGGATTCTGAGAACCAAGTGAATATAAACCTTGATTTGCAACTGGAAAAGTCACAAAAAACATGCACTGAGTTATTACTCAGTGTTCAAGGGGATTCAATAGAGAAGATGCAGCAAGGTTTCTTTCACCTCCTAACCAAACGCTCGCTAATATTGGTTGGTATTTATCCCCCTCAGTCAGCCAATCCACATCGAATGAGAATGAAGCAAAGTTCGGTTGTTAAGGAGACATTTAATCAATTATAGATGGAGAAGACCTTTTAGTTGATTTCCTGTGCAGCCTTCGGAGCTTTACAGGACATGTTTTTTCTGCAGGGACCCTTCCTTTCGACCTTAACTGCCTCCTTCGAACCTTATGCTCTGTCATACTGCCCGAGAACGCCTGCAGATCTGACGAAGGTGCCAAATCTGTGCCTGGAGGTTGACATAGGGAGGGGCCTAATCACAGGAGCTACTCAAATGGGCTACTAGTTAGTGAAAACAACCTCAGTCAACATTCTTCACTAATGAAATTGCTACTTTGGGGTCACAAAGCAAATGAGCAAACAAATCAGTAAAGCTTAAAGTCAAGAGGGAAGTTGGCTCATTAGAGAGACAAGTAGAACAACAAGATGCAAAAATAGAAACACTTACACAACAACTTGCAACAAAAATTAAGCAGGGACATGACTTTGCAAGTAAAATTTCAGATGAAAATCTTGAAGAGTAACGAACCTGACAACCTAAGAGAAAAGCAGAAGGTTGTATCTGAACCTCATAGAAAACCTAAAGGTTGTATCCGCGGGACAGTTCGACTCAGAGACTGGTATGTCCTTCTTCAATAATCAAAAATTCCAGATGAGATCAGAGCTACATTCAATGAGTGATAAGCAGCAAGCCAAAACCTATAATGTATACAATAGCTACTAACTAATAACTACCAGGCCATAACTGGTTCTAATGCAGAGGTTGTCAGGTTCAGATGTAGGGCAGAGCTAGCAACCCAGTAGTCGTCCTCCTGCCCCTCCTCTTGCTGCAAAGTCAGCTATTCACGCGCAGGATGGGGCTGTGTAACCTTATTGTTTTATGCTTTGCATACCCTTCTTTTTTTATGTTTTATTAATTAACTATTAACTAATATTTAATTAACTAATGGTTGTTTATACTTTTTTTTTATGTTTTTTAACTAATGTTTTATGTTTAGTAAAATTGTTTTTTTAAATCTGATGGTAGACCATTGTTCAATCGTCTAACAATGGATCTAATAGTCAACATTAGGACAGAAAGGCAGCTGGGGGATTTATTCCTAGAGGGAAACACCTTATGGCATAATTAATGTATAGATCTATTTTAAGTATGGAAAAATTGCATCTCTCTCATCCATTGGTAAATCCCAATGAATCAATAGTAATTCCAATGTTTAAATTGTATTATTGAATGCAATATAAAATACATAACTTAAACTTGTAATTTCAAAAGACATTTTGCTTGATTTCACAGAAAAAAATATATATATATATATATATATATATATATATATACCAAAATGTAAAATAGTGAGACTACTTCAAACATTTTAACCATAATTTTTTTTCTTCGAATTGCTATATATATCTATAATGTGTATTAATACATTTTATCTATGGATTACATTATCCACATTGTTTTTTTTTTGTTATTAACAAATTGTTATACGTTAATATTATATTAAAATATTTTATAGATGATCCACATTGAAAAAATTTATTATCATGAATATTTTTAAACATCACATGTTAATTTATATCACAAATAATGAATTACACATCTTTGTTTTATTATTTTTACTATGAAGTACTTATATTTTATTTAAATCCTCAAATAGATGTTAAAATAATTTATTTAAATCTAATGAAATATTTTTGAAAAGTATAAGGTTAAAATAACTTACATTTTTTTCTTTATGTTTAAGTTATTTCTTTTTAAAGTTGATATGAAATTATATTAAGTCTTTTGGACATTTTTTATTTATGATTGAGATTGAGTGAAATATTTTTATCATTTTGGATTGTAATGTTAACATCAATTTGAGTGATCGTGGTGAAGTTGAAATTATTGATGTTTTATAATGGTTTTTTTTTTGTAAGCTTGGCCAAACTTTTTTCATTAATTTTCTTTAAAAGGCATGTTACATACATAGATAAAATCATTAGCTGGCCTTAACCTGCCCGACGGGAAACCAAATCTGTTGGGCACCTAATTGCATTATATTCCATAAAAAACCGGAAGAGTTTGAGACTGTAAAGCAGAGCTATATATAACTGAATATCATGTATCCTACTATATGCTAGATATCTAAACTCTGAAACTACAAATTGTAAACAATGTAAATGGCAAAATATAATTCAAAATTTAGACATCTAACCAACTAATCTTCAGAAGCATCCACTGGGGTCGGATCCTTCACACTTGAACCTAGAAGTTCAAACTGAGGAATGCACGGGATGTGATTCTCAATGTGGCTAAGGCGTCCATTTTGTTGCCGCAATTGAAATTGAATCTGCTAAAGGTCTTTTTTAATTTCGACGTGTACATATTTTGTCTGTAGATTCAACTGAAGGGTCAACCAAAGATTTGGCTACAAGGTTCTTCATTATCCAGTAGAGATAAACAATTTGCTTGTATGGGGAGGATCTTCCACAGGAGTGACGCGGGTCTGGATCCAAATCATGTCAATCACCCAAATCCACATCTGATTTTGCTGCCTGTTGGTTAAACTCTGCTTCCCAACCCGAGACTATTTTACGAACCTGTTTTGGAGTACAAATTTGAAAAGCCTGATCTGCATCATGGATAAGATGAGAGGTGGTTCTATGGCATCAGCTTCTTGAAGGTCGAGAATGGGGCTGACTAGCACTGTGATGTTGCCCATGCAATCTACCATGACCACGACCCCCCCTGGTCGACGAGCTGATGGCAGATGAGGTGTGAACCATGATGTTGGCAACCAAAGAGATTCACAAACATTTATTGAAATGGCTAGATGCACAGTTGGTAACCGACTTAAAAATCCAAAACCCTTTCAACACTAAAAAACATGTAGGAGTAGTCACGCAGACAAACATATAACTATGAGATATAATTCTACCCGCCCACCATGTGATAGGTATAGAGCAATGACTATTGCTTGTGGAGTGGAAGATTACCACCCAAGTCTCCCCTAGACAATGAGAACCAAAATATTCAAATAGAGAAAGGAGGGCCATGTTCAATATCCAGAACATATTAAGCAAAAATCCCAAACTACCAGCATATGTGCTTCCACAAGCAAGCCAACAAACGAAACCAGTGACATTCCATACTAGAGTCCTTCAAACATTCCCATACGCAAAAAAAAAACGCTGAAATATATAGAAACAATAGACGAATCAACAGAAAATTCCCCAGAAAAAACCATAATTTCCTTCCTCCTTACATGAAATGGTTTTTCATTAACATTGGATATCATGACTATACTTAGCCATCGAAAATGTACAAACACAGAACAGACAAAGGGGTTTCTAAGATAAGAGACTGCCATAGGTACATACCTGAAGGAGAAGACCGTTGAAGGAGCCAATTCCACTGGTTGTGGGTGACAAGTTGTGGTGGTCTTTGACTCTTGCCAACGTCTTTCATTCGGCTCTCCAACTGCCAAGACTGCTCCTCCCTTCTAAAGGTTATGGAAACTCAACGAAGGAACACCTTTCAGAGTTTCCAAACTGCTAATGACCCTGCCTCCTCCCTCATCATAAATTGTTTGCATGCAGAGTTCCACCATTACGAACTTGTTGAGTGTGTGAGGAGAGTAATGGACCTTCATCTGCTTCTCATGTTCCCATTATATCCCTCCATCTCATTATGCTATACAACTGGATCAAACCTTAGGGAATTTTATAGTGCTTTTAATTAACACTGTATATTAGTTTTTTTTTTTTATTATAGCTAACATTTTTTTTATTTAAAAAAATATTTTATTTTTATTTTGAAAAATATAGATATAAAATCCAAATTATGCTTGAGCGTAGAAATATTTCAAAACGGACATGCCACAATAAAACATTTCATTTTTTTCATTTTGGTTGGAATTTGAAGAATTTCTCTCACTATCCAACTCACCTTAAAAAATTTCATAATAATTTAATTAAATTCTGACGCAATTTTACTCAATAGAAAATGCTTTCCCACCTCAAGTAAATCAATTACCAAGGAAAGACGTATGTTTTTGAAGAGAATTTACTAAATTATATTGATAGCAGATTTTAGAAATATTGCTGAATATGAAGAAAAGAAAAAAAACCAATTATTTACCTGGGATTAGAGGATATTTTCAAAATTTGAAATCGAGATGCCCAAAATTCACAAGCACGAATACTTATTATGCTTGATTCCATGACGCGGAAGCTGCACCACACAATGCCGCGGATTTATTCATGAATGACCATGGCTATCCAGAATTAAAAAAAAAAGGAAAAAACAAAGTGAGAAGATGCAATTTTAACGAGGGAGTAATTAATTTACCTTGACTGGAAGCGTCCAGTTGCTATCTTGACCGATAGCCCAGAAAAAGTACCCCAACAGACGCCTGTCTTTAGCGAACAAAATCTTTGTTGCCACGGACTCTTGGTTGTCGTAACCAACCCATAACAAGTCTGAGGAGTATGAATAGGCCGACACAGTTACTTTGTCGAAGACCTCTGTTGCATTATCCTCTCTTATGAAGCCTCTGATCTCGGAGAAGAACATCACTCCCGTTGCTTTGCTCAGGGTTTGCTTGGTACCAGCAGCTAAGGCCGGGGCTCCAATCCCAGTGTTTTCGAGGCTTTTGAGAATCCAGGAACGCCCGTAGAGCGGCATTCCCATGACCACTTTATTGGGGGAGCACCGGAGTGGAGCCACGAACCAATTCCGAAGCTGGTGCTGATGTTGGACGACGGATCATAGAGCGCCGCATGAGCTCCGGTGGCGGAAATGTCCCAGGATCCGTGATAGTCGAAGCACATGGCGTTCGCCCAGTCCAAATTTCGGGCAATGGAGGTCGCCGGGTACGCCCTCTTGTCGGCGGATAGGAAAAAATTCTGCGCAAAATACACGGCTGCCGTGAGTAGAGCCGAGGGCGATTCGAAGCCCTGGCTTCCAAGTCAATAGCATGCCTCCATTCAGCGAAGAGCGTCCTAAGTTTTTCATCTCCGTCGCGTTTTGGGGAAACTCCCAGTCGAGGTCGAGGCCGTGAAAACCGTATTTTCTGGCCACGGCGATGGCTGAATTTATGAACACATTGCGATGGGAGGCGTTGCTGGCCATTAAAGCGAAGACGGTGGCATTCGATCCTCCGCCGCCTATAGAAATGAGTGTCATGATAGAGGGGTTTTTCTTGAGAAGAGTTGGGGTGAATTCTGTGGGGTTGTCAGTGGCAGGCAATTCTACCTGGAACGTCTGGTTGTTTAAGTCTGCAAAAGCGTAGAAGATGTGCGTGAAGAGGGTTGCGTTAATGGAGGATGGAGGCGAGAGAAGCTCTGAAAGATGGCCAGTAGCCGGCCTGCACTCCTCCATTACTTTTATACGAATGATGACCGCGATGCAGAGATCCGGGTTGAGGTGACGAGGAATAAACCAAAGATGTACTTGTGGAGAGCAAAATAATTAGAAGATATTTTTGTGGTTGAGCCATGGCTCACAAAAAATAGAAATCGCAGATTGGAGTTACTAAAGATGCAAGTCTCAAAAACAACAACAATGAATGAACCTATAATACTTTGTAGAAATTTGAGATTACAACTTCATGAGATTAGCTTGGCGAGAGGTGGATATGGTTTACAAAATTGTTCCAGCTGTTTGGTTTCTGGAATTTAGCATGTAAAGTGGATCTGATAATGGTAACTCCTCGCTATATTCTTTGAATGTATTATCTGTATGAACTTGAAGTCTAATGGTATTTGGACTCCACATTTCTACTCGCCTGGCGAAGAACATTGGAAGATCCAATAAAAGAAAAAAAATAGACCGCGAATGCCGTTCTCGAAGGATGAAAATCCTTTCCAACCCATTTATACCACCTTTCTGACCGGGTCTGATCTTATCGGATCGCCTTTATAATAATAATAGAGAAAACGGCCCGCTTATTTTGGTTGCAACTATCCTCATTATTTGATGGGACGAGTTGAAGGGATTTTATATATAAGAGAGTTAAATAAATAAATAAATATATATATATATATATATATTAAAAAAATATGATTTTTAATTATGAAGATTGTTAATTTATAAATAGGTTTTGTTACAATATCATGATTTATTAATATAATATAATTAAAAATCTATAATTTTTTGGTCTAAATCACATTTTCCTCTTTTAATAGTTTGTTTTAGAGATTTCTCTTTTGTTTTCCTCTAACCTTGTTTCTTTAGCCATCGTTTTTTATCCTCTTTGAATATCTTCTTTGGTTTATTATAATCCTTTCCTACCTTTCTTAAAGGGTTAAATTTTATAGTATAAGATATTTAAATAGCAAATTTAGGTTCTAATAAATTTATGTTAATTAGTTACCCATCCCTTAATTAAATACTATTATTATAACACTATAATAAATCCTTACAATGACTAATTTCCCTAAAACTAGTAATACATGTCCTATTAAATTACTCAAAAAAAAAAAATAAAAAATTGATACCCTAACCATGGGTAGTAGGAATAATACCATTATCATAAAAATATTATTTTTAATACCAATATTAATAATAATAATGATAATAATACTAAGCTGAATGATCTAGTACATATAGTATAATGATAACTAAGATTATTTTAGTTAATGTTAATAATATCCATAGATTTATTAATACTTAAATAACCTTACTATTAAATTTATATTAATTAGTTACTCTAGACATCAACAATTAGATTAATACCATGACATTATTAGAATGATAGTATATTAATTATTATTAAATCCTTTCATTGTCCCTAGATATATTAATTCTAGCAATTTTAATAGAAATATTCCCTAATATTATTATCTTTTCACTTAAATAACATATGATAAGTATTGAAATAACATTTTAGCATTATAATATTATATAATTAAATAATTTGAATAGTCAAATCTAGCCGTTCTTGGTCAATCTTAGCTGTCTATCCAGTCTAACCTAATATAGTCGTTTTTTCAATATAGCCGTTGTTTAGTCAAACCTAGCCATTGAATGATCTGCTCTCCCTATTTAATATGCAACCATGATCTCGTTCTTCAACTTGTCCTGACAATGAACCACACTTGTTGGTTCGAAACGCGTCAACAAATGTACTATCATGTGATTTACGCCGAAGAACATTTTTCTTAATCTTGACATGGATCATAGAAGAATCAATTCAACAATGTATAACTCATTTTCATATCAATTTTTTTGTTTTAATATATTTAATTAAAATGGTAGAAGAACTAAATCACAACCTTTAATTTGTGACTACTACTAAAAATATTCTAGAATATTCCATGGAGGTTAAATCCCTAGCATCCACCTAATAATTATTGATAATTAAATTATAATTATGGAAGTCTTATTCCAAATACACACACTTATTAACCTAAATATTAGTTTTTAAAGGTCGTCTTTTTTTCTACCTACCCTTGGCATTATCTTGTGAGTGTCAATGTGACGCTCCTTTCCACCCCCTTGAACTATCTCGGGCCGTGGAAGGTGTTACTTTATAATACCCTCAAAGTCTGTTATGAATGTGTGGTTACAAAAATCCTCTTTTTCAAACAAGTTTATCAAAACCAAAATAAATACCACCATCACATTCAACTCATTGATAATTTTTTAGCAATATAAACTTTATCTTAATCCAACTTCCAGATTGAAAGTTATGTCCTTCAGAAGTTTAGCCCATTAACTACTACCACATTAATAGGATTTTTCCATGTGTAACTCATCTAACTTTTCCACATCACCCGCAAAGCCTACTTGGCATCCATGCAACATAGTCACATATTCATGGCACTTGCCACCCCATCTCAGTTTTCAGACCCACAAGGTCCACTCCTTCGTACAAATCAATGTCCCCCCTCCATAAAGATATATGACACGTAACTGATGTGTACAAACCATGAGGTGTTGCCACATCATCTCGGACCCCGTAACATCACCATGCCACTATGGTTAGCACCACAGTGGGATGAGACTATTCTCTAGAATTAGCATGGAGTGACAGAAAATTCCACATCGATTATTCACAACATCTCCCTCCAACACCCTCTGTTATTTTGTGCCCATATCCTAAAGGTACCATAGCGAACTTGTCACTAGATAAGAGGCAATAATGAGAACCTTCCCGTCTCTGAACACTAAATTTGACGTTATGCCTCATGTTACACTAATTCCAGGGTGATGTCACCCTACCACTTAGTATCATTCGGTGGTGCCACACATCCAAAAGGCCTCTCCTACTTGCCATGTGTCTTTCCACATAGGAACCATGTCGACATAGATCCATGTCATTGACCCACATGGCATCCGTGTAACCTTGTAAGGTTCTTGTGGCCTCTACCACCTCAGGTTGTGTTGTAGGTCCCACCAAGGTGAGCCCTTTGAGTGTTATTTCACAACTTCACGTTATTTATGGTCTAAGGGGAAATTTGGGTGCACACAAATTTTCTAAAGTGGAAACTACCTTGGACCCCTAGATCCCTAGATCACTCTCAAGCTTTCAACAGATCTAGATCCAGTCCCACATCTAGTCCACCTCAGATAAACTATATGGAATCCATCCTCATGCCACGTTTTACACAACGAGACCCATCTTGGACACAAGCTTCACAATCATAATATCCATCTCCATAGCTATCCAATGTCGCAGAATTCTCTCATCACATTTAAACTCTCAAATCTCCTGGATCTCGGATCCTCTCTCCAAAATTTAAAGTCTAGCTTTTCTCGAAGTGAGGCCCTCACTAGATATTGCCACACGTTTACATCAACATTTATCTGGCCTCCATATACATGTGCAACTTCTTACCAGAGTTTGCAGGGGAGGAATTCTAAGTCTTCAAATTTGAATTCCCTCGAGGTAGGGCATTGGCTAGATTTCCAATTTTCTAAGAATAAAACGCACATATATGTGTGAAGCTTCTAAGAGTCCATAACATATTTAAAGACTCTAACAAACCTTTCTTATATCTTATCAAATTCCGAGTAAAGGTAAGTGTTGGCCCCGCCACCAAATTTACAACATCATCACTTACCATGCTTCCTCTAGGAAGCTCAAGACAACGCAACCTTATACATATGTATAAAACCATAATATTATCACATTGTTAGTTGAATACCAACTAACTCTAAAGAAAACATGGTTAGTATACAACACAAGGACTACTTCCCTATCATATGAAGCACTTTATATTCTTAAACAAAGAAATGAGCCATTAGAATTATAACCCTATTAGCTAACTAAGAACACTCTCAACAATAGGTTAACTGAGGCACTTCGGGAAACTAGTCACATTCATGTGATTTACCCTGCAATTCATTAAGACATTAATATGCACAAAATAAAAGATATCCAACACAACCATAATATTCATGATCATATCCAACAAATGAAATTTCATGTTATAATCTATTAATAACCATAATTTCAAGCAACCATGCATATTTAATAACTTTGCAAACCATGAGGACAACAACAAACATATAGATTCAAATCTTGTAATGACCATGAAGGAATATAAAGTAGTGCATTCACTATTTTCATACTAAGATCTTAGTTATCTTCTAGACATAGAGATAAATCCATACACACAACATATAAATTGAACTACTAAAGAGATAACCAACAATTATAAAAAAAAAATAAGAGAAAAAAGGCGGGGGAGAGCTCGGTACGGCTCTGCAACATGCTGATACGGGACTCCGTTTGAATGGGGCTAACAGGCCGAAAACGGCCCTGTAGTGCCCCGTTATTCCTTTATCCAATACCCCGCCCCTCCTCGCTTCGTCGTTTATGCTTTATCTTAGCTGCACCCGTCCATTTGTTTTTACCCTACCTTTTTTACTCTGCGGCCTAGGGTTTGTTACCTGCTCTCGGATTCATCACCGCGTCCGCATCTGGGGTTACCTGCTCTGCCGACAGCTCAAGACCGTCCCTGCTGCAGCACCTTGGCCGGAGATCCCACTACCATCTGCGCCCTTCTAACGGTCCTCCTCTACGGCCCGAGCCGACCTAGGCGGTTATCTGATCCCAAGGAGGTTACAACGGAAGCCGTTATGGACGAGGTGGTCGACTACTCGGCATCCCCGCTGGCTGAGAGCTCCATCTGGCGCTCTACCTTCTCGACCTCAGGAGGGTTTATCAGTGAGAATCTTACAGCTAGCTTTGAAGACCCATCTCTATCGACTGAGCTGTCCATCCCAACGTCTTTGCACTCCGGCGAACCCTCCTCTTGGACTGAGTTCTCAGCGCCCTCGCCGGCTACCCTCGGTTTTCTTGCGAACTGTCTCCATCCCTCGCCGCCGGTTGCTGGTCCCCCCTCTCAACAAGGCCCCCCGTCATTCCCCCTCCGCTATCTGGGCCACAGGAGATACCCATTCCTGCTGCATCTAACCCTTCCCCTCCCCCCCCGGCCTCATCTGGGAGCTACCACCCCATCCCTCCTCTCCCGGAAGTTATTCCCCCTCCCTGCTCGAACCCCAACCCCCTCCCAGACCCCCCGAATCCGACTTCTGGGGCAGCTGAAAACCCTAGCCGTATGTCCGCCCGACCCTCGAAGAAGCAGCGCTGTTACAAATCGAGGTCTGAGGACGCCTTCCTTAGGCTTGAAGAGGACATACAGTGGGGAGATGCTATGGATCTAGCTGACCGTGTACTTGTGGGCCGGATCAGAGGTCGACAAATCTCTGCAGACAAATTGAAGCAGTGGGCATCGGAGATCTGGGGCAAATATCTGGCGGAGATGCCATCTGTCCAGACTTTCGTCAGAGGATGGTTTGCTCTGAGATTTGCAAGAGCGGATCACACCAGTTGGGTCCTCTCTACATTCTGGCATTATGAGAAAGCTCCGGTCCTCCTCAAACGCTGGTCGCCTCTTTTTGACCCTGAGACGGAACAGACTGGAATTGGGCCGGTTTGGGTCAGACTCCCAGGTCTGCCTCCACAATACTGGTCGGAAGACATTTTCAGAAGAATTGGGAACACTTTGGGCACATTCATGGAGTCGGACAAGACATTTATTCAGACGGGGGCGATGGCATACGCCCGGATACTGGTCCATCTTGATACCAGAGGAGGCATGCACGAATATATCCACATTCAGTGGAAAACATCCACCAGGAAGCAGAAACTGGACTACGAGGGCATCCCATATCGCTGCAGGAGGTGCCATCAGGTGGGTCACCTCTACAAAGATTGCCCACTACTACAAAAGGCTCAGAATTCCCCCAATACACAGGATGCCCCGGCAACTACGGTCTTGCCTGATCCCCAGGCGACGGCGGCACCACGGGCAGAGCTCAACATTACTTCTGACACGGTGGAAGCTCCATCGGTCCCAAGACAGAGGAAGCAAGGAGGAACCCCAGCTCGGCCTCCATCCCCCCCGGTGACGCGCTCAAAGGCTGCCAAAGGTGCTGTATTCTCATCGGGGAGCGCAACTCAGGGGCAGACCAACTGTCCAAGCAAGCAGCGCAGAGGAAAGAGGAAGATTGGTTAGTGGAGGAGGACATGGATGGGACCATCTACCGTTACCATCACAGGCCTTTTATAGACCTGCGAGCTCAAAGAGGAAACACTCAGTAGATTGGCACCATCATTTTATTACTTTTTTTTTGTTTTTTCATACACGGTGTTCATGAACACCATAGTTATAATACAGCAACATGCTTATATATTATCAGTTTATGGACTTCACGGTCGACACAGGCCGGAACTTTTATTAGTATTTTGGTTTACTGCTCTGCTGAACATGCGCGGAGATATGATTATTCACAGAACTTTGAATCTCCCTGCGTGGAGGAAAGTAAAGTTATCTTTTTTTGGTTTTTTCTTTTTGGCACAGAACATATGGATGAATATACATGCTGTATGTATATACCATGTTTCTGAACAGAGAGGGAGACGGACTCTTTTGGTATATGTAATCACATCTACAAAATGTAACTTTCTATTGACTAATGGAAATTACGACTTTTTTCCACGTGAAAAAAAAACCCAACAATTATAAAACATAGTTATAATAGTATATAAGGTAATTGAAACTTATGAAATCACAAGTTAGTCTCGAGTGAATTCAGATCACCATTCAGGGACATATCAAGCAACCTACCAATGGATTAATAAGGTTGCATCCACATAACTAAAACAACTCATAATCACCACAGATATATAATTTAAATGGTTAACCATGCTTAGATAGTGAATCAAGCATTCTCAACGAGATTAATCAATTATTGTAAGTGTCATACGGCATATTATAGACTTAATCTAACATGCATAACCAAGAGTACTTATCTGAATAACTTGAAATGGTGGGAAATTAAAGGAGGGGCGACCACTCTCCACCCAACCATAGGCTAGCTACAAACCTTTCTTGAAGTTGGCCACCCTTAAGCTAGATCTAGGATCTGAGGGAAATGTTTGCACGAAGAAAGGGTTCACACCAATGGGTTGAACATGATTTTTCAAGAGATGGATTCCACTGCACAGTGCTTCAATAGCTCAATCTCTAGCACTTAGTGTTCCATTCACATGTTGAAGTTCACACAAGCCACACAGGAATAGACAAGATCTCGATGGATATAAACACAACTACACAAGTTATCATCAATAGAATAGAGAGTAGGCCATAAGTCCAATGGAAAAGTATCTAAAAACATGGGAATATGAATCTACTAAGGTCAACCACACCCCAGTCTCCAAGCATATAGCGTATTCTTCTTTTCTTATCTTCTATCATTGTGTGCCTAATTTTTCTCGTCCTATTTTCCTGCAGCTGTTAGAGCCTGACTTGGCTCTTCAGTTCCTTTATTTTCTTGATTTTTGATCCAACAAAGTAATGGGTGTTTCCTACCCTTTTGTACCCTCATGTCCAATCAAGTCCCTTCACCTATCAGGTGGTGGTTCAGTTAGTTACCCCACCTCATCCCTCTTTAAGTGATGGTGTCATTCCACTCCTTTACTTTGTAAATCCTATTAATGAGCTCTATCCCTTTTAGTTTAGGCATAACCACATCACATAACACCTGTCACGCAACTAAACCATTGAGTGTACAAGCCATATTATCATTTATTCAGCTAATATGGGTCATGACTATTCAAGCAAGACAATTACACAAGTAGGCTTTAGGTGTTGAAGCAACTTTAGGTAAAGTAGGTGAGCAAGAAATTTCCCCCCTCAAGCCAAGGATCCGAAAGGCTATCCAACCTTTAGTTGTGTTGATTAATTAATAGTTATTATTATATGTTTAATCAAAGTTCCAACCAGTCGTGGTTCTTCCATGATGATGTTAGAATCACAATCATCATTACAATAAGAAGTTGTAGAATAGGGGGATGTTACAAACGCCACCCCCTTAGAGAAACATTGTCCTTAGTGTTCTATAATAGAGAACATAAAAAATAAGCGAACTTTGCACTACTAATTTTTTTCATCAATGCATTTTTCATTTTCTACATTGTCTTATCTGGCCATGTCATCCATAGTCCTCAATAGTTTCACAGGAACAAATTTGTCTCATCACTTCCTCAATATATGCTTGATCCCACTGAGTTTGTAGATGAACTTTTTAAAACTGATTTGCTTTGGTTTTCTATTCCTTACAGCCACACACCTTCCAAGATTAGGCATCCCATTCTCTACTTCCCCAATTATCTTGAGTGATCCATCCCTTGGCAAGGCTTCCTTGCACAGGAAGAGTCTTTACAGCCTCGCCATCCATCTAACTTTATTTATTAACACAACATATTATTCATGGCATCTCTCATGAAAATCAAAGAATATCATAGGTTTCTAGGATCATTGCAATGGCCTAGTTCTTGAGGTCTTCGACTCCATTAGATTGATGTTGCTTTCTTTTTTAGTCAACCTTATATATTTGTGCCTCACGATTCAGTTATATTCCTTTATGCAATATTTAGCCAACTCCATCTTTAAATCCATCTCACTAAGTGGTTTGTCAATCGAAGCAAGCACTCACTTGCAGATATACTAATCCTTGCAATCTTTGTGCTAGATAGTTTATTAGTTCACCTACACCATAAGGACATGATTCTTATGAGATTAACCATAAAAATATAATTCAAATTAAACCATACTTTCAACAACAAACCATAAAATTTTAAATCAATTCAGACCACAATTTTAACAAATAATTTCTGCAAATTGGTATTTGATACTTATCTCTATGCAGTATTCAGTCAGTTCTTTCTTTAAATCCAACTCACTAAGTGATTTATCAGTTGAACCAAGCACCCAGTGGGAAATATACTACTCCATGTAGTATTTTCCTACAATTGCATCCTTAATTCCATCTCATTTAGTAGTTTCACCACTAGGGGAAGAACTCAGTGGAGAATATACTGCTCCATGTAGTTTTTTCATACAAATCCCAATAAGCACCCCTTCCCCCCTCCCCAACTCACCTCCTAGTGAGTGTGAGAACTACCATCAAGAGTATTATGTCAATAGGAATATTGTTTACCACCACACCTCCAATAAGATAGATGTTATTTTTCTACAAGCATATAGGTAGATAGCTAGCACTTTAGTGGAGGTAATAGCTAAACAATATGCATTAAGTGGTTTCTCAGCCCCAAGATGGCACTCAATGGTGTATGTGCCTCACGATTTGACCATGAAATATAGTTAGTTAGTATACTCGATGATACAATATTCAACATTTCCTTGTCATAGACATAATATAAACATGGGCACATAAATTTCATAAGCACATGCGTTTAATGATAGTTAGCAACAAGAGGTCATTCTTGGACGCTTGCTCAATGGATCCCTTTCATGACAATGGATCTTATTAGATAAGCTCATCATGTTATCCCAAACATGTCATGCATGATGAATATTAATCAATCATCCTTCTACTGTGATGATTCTCGATAATGTCTTGTCAAATGAAATGGAATCATATACATTCATTTCATCATTAGCATATTCATGAAATATAGCACATACATATGCTAGACAGTATTAACGTTAGGAAAAGTTCCTTCGTATGTTATTTTCATAGCTTCCATGTCACTGTTTGTTTTTTTCATGTGAACCCAACCAAGTCCACCTAGTTGTTATGTCACCTTATTTTGTCTTGCATTGTCATTCTTCTGATGCACATGTGTTAATCAGGGTCTTGCACTTTTAATTGGGCTTTATTTATATCTTCTCCATGAGTTCCTCTTATTTCTTTTCTCACCCAACAAACAGCCAAGACCAAACCAAAAAAAATGCAAGAAGAAAGAATTGAAAACAGAGAAATACCACAATAGCAACAAATGGCAACAACACAAGCATCATGGCCATGCTCAAAGTCAACATACAAAAGCCTCAAGAAAAATTGCGGTCAACAATAACAAAAAAGACATGAGAAATATTCCCTTTACACATCATCCATTATTTCAGAACAACTCAATCCCTTGAGTTCTCATCTCTTTCTACATTACAAGTTGGTTCAAGTGTTTGGAGTTTATGTAGAAAATCCTGTAGATTCACAACCTACTGCAATTTGCTAAAGCAAGAGACAAGAACCTACTTCTACTCTTTACAACAGAAGCCCATAAACATCGAGCAAACAATAATAAATATATAAGAGAATCAAAGGCACATAACACAATAAATATATGGGGAAAGCCATGGCTCAAAATCCCACTATCTATTTTATATTAATCCAGAAAATCAAGATGAAATTACAATTTTTGTTCTCTCTAGAAAAATTCCAACACTTAAAAAATTCAATCTCCAAATCATAAGCAAGCTCAAGGCCAAAGCTTAGCCTCTTCACATGCTCTCCAAGTCTTTATTCCAATTGGTAATTCCTATGGAGGAGAGCTTGTATTTAAAGGGAAATAAAGCCTCTAAAAATAGCACAATCCCTTAAGGATCAGTTCCTGATTGCATGCACTCTTAGTGCAACTCAGAAAAATCTAAAACAAATAGCACATTGTCCCCGAACTCTAGTCTCAACTGGCTCTTTCTCTGATTCGACATGCATGAGTTTATGAAGAGTAAATATTCAGAAACTAGAGTAGCACTAGTGGAGTTCATTAGTGTCACCGCTAATTGTTAACTCACTATTAGTTCTCTCAACCAGTTTGAGAACTAATTTAATTAAACTGAATCATGAAATGAGTCTTCTATTTTACAACTCACAATTAACTCATACTTGACTCCTACAAAGTAGGGAGAACATACACATGACTTCCAAAAGAATTCCAAGTCGAAATTCCTAAGTTAAGAATGTTTAATAAACTTAATTTAACTATTTTAAGTTGTTATGAGAATAGAATTCGAATTTAATTTCCAATTTAATTCAAGGACAAATTAAACTGGAATCTCTTATTTCCATTTCTCAACACTCCCTCTCAACAACAGAGGGATTATCAACTACCCTGATCCTGTCTCCATGAAACTCGAATTTACATCTTGATAATTCCTTTGTCAAGATGTAAACATCTTGCTCCTCCATGGGAATGTAATATAACAGCATGATTTGCCTCAATACACAATCTCTAAGATGATGATATCGGATATCAATATGCTTGGACCGATCTTGAAAGACTAGATTTTTAGAGAATTTGATACAACTCTGATTATCACAATAAATCATTATCGGATCCATATGCTGACCAAACAAACCAACCAAGATCTTCCTCATCTAGATAGCCTCACATGCTGCCTAAATTTCAGCCATGTACTCTGCCTCTGCCGAACTGAGTGCAACCAATCTTTGTTTCCTGCTGTACCAAGAAATTGTCACTGACCCAATACTAAATATCCCTCCTGATGTGCTCTTCTTTTTGGATGGACTCCCTGCCCAATCTACATCAGTGAAGCCTTGAAGCTCCACTCCCTCTATCCATTTGTACCATAACCCAAACTGATTAGTGCCTCTGAGGTATCTCAATACATGCTTTACCGCCTTCCAATATAGCTTGTTAGGCATAACCATCGCTTGACTAAGCTGGTTAACTACATAGCACATATCTCGTCATGTGTTCACCAAGTACATGAGCGAACCCACAAGCTGCCTATAAACAGTAGCTTCCACTACTTCCCCTAAAGTAGCATCCTCCTTCCTCCAGTTACCATCTAGAGGAGTCTCCATGGGTTTACTGCTCTCCATGCAGAATATTTTGAGTATCTCGTTGGAATACTTGCCCTAAGATACAAACAACTCCCCATCTCCCTATCATACTTCCATGCCAAGAAAGTAATGCATGAGCCCCATGTAATTCATCTCAAACTCTCTTGCAAGGTCCTCCTTGCAATATTTGATGAGCTTACCATCACCTGTGAGTATAACATCATCTACATAAAGTACAACTATCAACAACTTACCTTCCACCACTATGTGATATAGGTTCGCATTCACTTTACTCTTCATCAAGCCAAACCCAGTGAAGTAGTTATATATCCTGGTGTACCAAGCATGGGGTGATTGCTTCAGCCCATACAACGCTCTCTGGAGTCGACACACATGTGACTCACGGTCCAAGATTTCAAAACCTTCGAGATGCTCTATGTACACCTCTTCCTCAATCATGCCATTAAGGAAGGCAGTCTTCACATCCATTTGATGGATCTTCCAACCCATCTGTGCTGATAGTGCCAAAATAGATTTGATTGACAGGTACCTTGCAACATGAGTAAAGGTCTCATCATAGTCAATCCCCTCTACCTGTGAAAAGCCACATGCCACAAATATTACCTTATGCTTCTCCACACTACCATCTGCAGCTTGCTTTACCTTGTAAATCCAACGGGAGCTCACAACTGACTTGTCCTATGGTCTTGGGACCACATCCCAAACACTGTTTCGAACTATGGAGTCATACTCCTCCACCAGCGCATCAACCCAAACTGACTACTGCACTGCTTCCTAAAAGGAATATGGCTCTATCACAACACATGCACCCATAAGTAACATGTATCTAGTGTACCTCTCTGGTGACCTCCTATGTCTACACTGAGAAGAGGGTGCTCCCACATTCTCCCGTGCATCATCCAACAATCTGTTAGCATCTCTAGTGCGCTTTCTTCCCTCTCTGGAATACTTTGCCTGAGTGGATGTCTCCACTTTCTGAACCTCTGCATGTGGCTATTCCACATCAATCTTAGGTCTCTCAACCTTAGGAGATAAAATCTCCTCATTCGCATGTAGCTCAAGCTTCCTCTCAAGGGATACCCGCATGGCCTTCTCCTCATCTAACCTGATATCCCTGCGAACCACTATCATTCGACTAGTCAGAATGGACACTTCATAGTCATGGGGAGTATCAGTGTACCCCACAAAGATCCCCAACTTTGTTTCTGGCTCAAGCTTCTTCTATGCATCTTTGGTCACATGGAAATAAATCGATGACCCAAAAATCCTGAAGTGACCAACATCTAGCCTCTTACCGAAATAAGCCTCCTCTTGTGTCTTCATCTCAAGTATCCAATGTGGGCTACGTTTTTGAACATAAACCGATGTGTTACATGCCTCAACCCACAAGTGTAGTGGTAGGCCCTGATCATGCAACATCGCCCTTGTTTCCCCTACTATGCTCTTGTTCTTCCTCTCTCAAACCCCATTCTGTTGAGGGTTATGGGGTGCTGTCAACTCTTGTTTAATCCCTTCCACTTTACAGAACTTTTTAAACTATTTGGAGACATACTAACTATCGTTATCACTCCGTAGAGCTTTAACCTTCTTGCCAAACTCTTTTTCTACCAATGCTTTGAACTCACAAAACTTTGTGAAAGTTTGATCCTTTTTCTGCATAAAAAATACCTAGCATTTACAAGAATATTCATCAAAAAATATAACATAATACCTGTGTTTGGCCATGGATGCTGTGTAGAATGGTACACACACATCTGAATGGAATCTCTCTAGAATAGACTCTGCCCAATTGTCTCTGTCTCCAAAGGAAGACTTGGTGTATTTTCCCAAGGTACAACCCTTGCATGTATCAACTTGCTCAAGCATACCTTTGGGAAGGCTGGTAGAGATTTTTTGCAATGTCTTCAAAGCCCCATGATGCAAGTGGCCCAATCGCCTTTGCCACAACTCACCGATGCCTTGGCTCAACATGTTTTCCGCTTTTGAACTCAAAGCAACACAATCCTCTACCTCTATCTTATAGAGATTTTGAACTCGAATCCCTATCTTCTTTACTTGACCTATTGCTATGTTTTGAAGGAACGCCTTTCTATTCAAAAAGATCACATCATAGCCTCTATCCTTAAGCATGGCAACGGATACCAAGTTCTTCGTCAATCTGATACATGCATAACATTCTTCAAGATGAGTGGAGCTGCATGCTCCCTCTGAAAGGTAATAGTGCCCGCACTAGTAACAATATACTTACTTTCATCGCCCATCTCAATATGCATCTTGTGAGATTTCTCCTCTAGTTCAATGAATAACTCTTTGTCGCAAGTCATGTGGAAAGGAGCTCCACTATCTAAGTCCTAGACACTTCCCATCATTGAAGACACCATGCATGCAATGAGGGAAAAGTCCAATTCGAATTGGGAGGCCAAAGCCTCACCCTCCGCTCCTCCTGATCACTTCTCCTTGGACTTCTTCAATTAACAATTTGTAGCAAAGTGACCCATCTTGTGACAATGGAATCATTTAACTTTCGTCATGTCCTTCTTCTTACCTCCATGATAAGAATCTGATTTGGAATGAGAAATTTTACCTTTCCCCTTCCTCGCCTTAATTGCTAAGGCACAGTTCTCTTCATAATCAGTCTTTGATGAAAATCCTTCATTGGTGTTCCTCCTAATCTCATCCTACATAAAATTCGATCATAGTTGTTCCCAATCTGGCTTCTTATCTTGACCATTGAGAGAGTCCTGATAACTATGCCAACCCTTTGGGAGTCCAAGAAGAATAAGATTCACCATATCCTCCTCACCAACCATGATTCCAACCCTTCCAAGTTCATCCCAACATTGAGTGAACTTGGTTAAGTACTTTGGAATCGTCTTGCCTTTCTCAATCTTGATTTTATGAAGTTTATCCTTCAATGCCAACTTCCTTTGATCACTACTATTCTAATACAAGTCTGTCAATGTTTTCCACATAACATGCCAGGTTTCCTTTGCATGGAGACTCAAGACAATATGATCTTGAACTCCCTCAAGGATTGTCCACCTTTCCTTCTTCACACAGTTCTTCCACTCGGACAAGTTTTGTGCATCAGTAGTTGTTGGCTTAGGAATTTCTTGTTCAACAAATTCCTTCAAGTCATTGTCCTCTAGCACAGCCTCCATCCTGTCCTTCCAAGATATGAAATTAAAGTTGCCTTCCATGGCATACTCAAGCCTCAACCCATGGAATGCCATCTTTCGATCCTAAAGTATGTATGCAAATTCGACTTTCACCTATAACCCAAAATCTCAAAACTTCGAAATCGCCTCTAGAGAGCTGATTTTAAATCAATGATATCTCCCTCATCCGAACTCCAATTCGGCCGATTTTTTTTTTTTAATTTGGGTATCTTTTCCCAAGGAATTCAGATCTACAATTTGTTTCTGAAAATTTTTCACATAAACCCTCATATATTCTTTGCAAACTCTCGTCCCAAAAAATAATCTTGCTCCGATATCATGTAGAAAATCCTATAGATTCACAAGCTAATGCAATTTTCTAAAGCAAGAGACAAGAATAGAATTCTACTCTTTAGAGCGGAAGTCCATAAACATTAAGCAAACAATAATCAATAGAGGAAGAGAATCAAAGGCACATAACACAATAAATGTCCGGGGAAAGCCACAACTCAAAACCCCACTCTCTGTTTTGTATTAATTCGGAAAGTCAAGATGAAATTACAATGCTTGTTCTCTCTAGAACAATCCCAACACTCAAAAAATTCAATCTCCAACTCATAAGCAAGCTCAAGGCCAAAGCTTAGCCTCTTCACAAGCTCTCCAAGTCTCTATTCCAATTGGTAATTCCTATGGAGGATAGATTTTATTTAAAGGGAAATAAAGCCTCTAAAAATAGTGCAATCCCTTAAGGATCAGTTCCTGATTGCATGCACTATCAGTGCAACTCAGAAAAATCTAAAACAAATAGCACACTATCCCTGCACTCTATTCTCAACTTGGTCTTTCTCTAATTCGACATGCATGAATTTTTGATGAGTAAATATTCAGTTAACTAGAGTAGCAATGGTGGAGTTCATTAGTGTCACCACTGACTATTAAATCACTATTAGTTCTCTCAATCAGTTTGAGAACTAATTTAGTTGAACTGACTCATGAAACTGAGTCTTCTATTTTACAACTCACAATTAACTGATACTTGACTTCTACGAAGTAGGGAGAACATACACATGACTTCCAAAAGACTTCCAACTCGAAATTCCTAAGTTAAGTAAGTTTAATAAACTTAATTTAACTATTTTAAGTTGCTATGAGAATAGAATTCAAATTTAACTTCCGTTTTAATTCAAGGACAAATTAAATTGGACTCTCTTATTACCATTTTTCAATAGTATACATGGGCTTTTCTTCCACTCTAGCCTTACGACGTTTTTTTTGTCCTTGTCAACATGAAATTCTTCTATACATTCAAGCCTAGGCAACCCCCATTCTCAGAAGTCTACCTATCCTAAGGTTTTATCGCATGGGTTATTCATTAAGGTCTTATGTCTAAACACCCTCTAGGCATACTCTAATAATATGTGTATGGCATCTCATAGCCAAGTACCCATATGGCATGCCCCATTGCACTACTCATAGAGTCTTGTGGTCAAGGTACTTTTTATGACTTGCTCCAATGAGATAACAAAGTGCTACAAGACACAATTCCCTCGCAAAAATATTCTTCCTGAGCTCCCAACTCCATCATTTCACTTATATCATACCATCTAATTTTCCATGAGATATACTCAACATTTTCAAGTCAGAAATTTAAATTTCCAATCTTTACTTCATTTAGAATCCTGATCTCGTAGAAGTGAGATCTTATTTTGGTCATGTTGTTGGGCTCCTTTGCAGGTGGTGTTAATCTATCATGGTGCCTTTGATATCCCACCCCATTCCACATTGTGCCTACAATTTGATCTTTCAATTAGCTAACACTTGTCACTACTTATATGTAAAATATTTTCATTGTAAAAAAAAATTCACATGTTCAGCCTAAAGTGGCCTTAGAATTATTATATTAATGACAATTATATGACTCCAATTAAATTAAGATAAATTGAAATGACACTTTCACTATACTATGCATATGCCGCAGATATATTCTAAGCATTTACTAATGCAATTAAATATTTAATCCAATGTACCAATAAGTCTGAAACGAGAAATTTATATCTCTAGTTTCATGAGCAGTTTAGCATTCATTACTGCAATGTTTCATACCAAAGGCTTCCCATCTTAACCATGCCCTTTCCTAGGCATACCTATAAGGAATTCATTAATTTGAAACAATCAATATCAATTTCAGTTGAAAGGAACTCTTACCCATAAATTTCCTTTACCTTTTTACTATGTCCTTTTTCTTCCTTAATTACTTGTTTATCATTACCAACACCTCTAGTTGAAGCCTTTTAAGGGATTCAATTCTCTGGTAACATTCCTATTGTTGTAATATTCAACAATTTTGGTGCATATTCATTTTGACAAGCATGTGCCACACACGCACACATCCCATGATATGTGTACACTGCGAATTTCTATCCTTTATTGTTTTCATTTATGCACACAACAAAGGTACAAGGCATAAGAACATTAATAATAGTGACATGCAACAAAAATATCAATCTTGCACACCTTCCCAATGGTTCCTCCACGTGACATGGAATCCATTAAATAACTTCATTGTGTTACTTGAAAAATAACATGTACAAATTTTATTTACATACCATTACTGTATGCACCTAGCATACCTTCATGCATCTAGCATATAAGTTTCTAATATATATTCATTGGAAATGCAACTCTGATCTATTTGATCTCTTACATTTTTATCATGCCTATGCTATTATTTATTAGCTTATGACAAATGCTCAAAATATTAAAGAAAGTATTTAACTAGCAAGAGATACCTTAATACATTCCCCCTCATAGTTATGACTACACCACTCGGCTATAAAATTTTGTAATTATGTTATACTTCTCTAAGGAATTTAGTCAATAATATTAATGTTTAACTTGTTGCGTCAAACTCAAATCAATATTTAAGTTACTTCAGTGTATTCATATATACAAAAAAAAAATCACATAAGTATACATGTATGCATAGATATTAGCTTTAAAACTTAAATTATTTCGTATACTCAAGCCCATCTAGGTTCAGTGTTGAACCATGCATTGATACCACTTTGTAACAATCCCTTCCACCCCTTTGAACTATCTCGGGCTTTCGAAGGTGTTAATTTATAATTAACCCGACCCTCAAAGCTTGTTATGAACAAATATCCTCTTTTTCCAACATTATCAAAACCCAAGATAAATACCACCATTGTGTTCATCTTGTCAAGAGATTTCTGGTGATACAAAATTTATCTCAATACGAATCCTAAATTGATTTATGTGCTTCTAAATTTTATCCCATTAACTATTGTCGCATTAGTAGGATTCTACCAATTGACACCCATGTGTAACCCATGTGGCTTCACCACATCACCCACAACACCTACCTAGCATCCACAACATAGTTACATATCTATGGAACTTTCCACCTCATCTCAACTTTCAGATCCATGGTGCCAAATCCTTTGTACAAATAAATGTTTCTCCTTCATAAATATCTTTGGCATATATCTAATGTATACAAAACATGAGCACTACCACATCATCCTAGACCCGCAGTGTCCCTGTGCCACTATACTCATTTCCACAGTGGGATGAAACTATACTCTAGAATTGGTACGGTGCAATAGAAACTTCCACATCAACTATCAATGGAATCTCCAGCCATCATCTCCCATTAGTGCATTCCCATATCTTGAAGGCACCATAATGAACCTAACACTAGGCATAAGGCATTAATGGGAACCTTCCTTCTCTCAATGTAAAAATTTGACGTCATGCTTTTTGTTACACTAACACCAGGGTGACATCACCCTTCCATGTGGCATCCTATGACAGTGTCATGTGTCATATAAAACCAACACTTCGGCCATCCAAAAAGGTCACTCCTACCTTCCACATGTATCATCACATAAGCTTCATGTCACCCACCATGTGGCGTCCATGTAACCTTGTCAGTCTCTCATGGCCTCTTCCACCTCATCCTGGGTTGTGGGTCCCACCAAGATAATTCCTTTGTATGTTATTTCACAACCTCATGCTATATCCAATCCAAAGGGAAATTTGAGTACACACAAATTTTCCAACCTGGAAACAATCTAAGACCCTCGTATTCCCATATCACTCTTAAGATTTCAACAAATCTGGATCCAGTCACACATCCGGTCCACCCTAAATACACAATATGGAATCTGGCCTCACACCATGTTTTACCCATTGGGACCCATCCTAGACATAAGCTTCATGATCATAATATTTGGATCCATAAATTTCTAGTGTCGCGGACTTCTCCTACCACACGTAAAATCCCAGATCTCTCGGATCCCAAATTTTCTCTCCAAAATTTAAAGTCTAGCTCTACCTAAAGTGGGGCCCTCACCGGATATTTCCTCGTATTTTTATAAATAGATATCCAACCCCTTCATACTTGTGCAACTTTCTGCGAGAATATAAAGGGAGTGATTTTAAGTCTTCAAAGCTGAATTCCCTTAAGCCAAGGCATTAACTATATTTCCAATTTTTTAAGGATGAAAACCCAGAGGTGGGCGTGAAGCTTATAAGAGACCATAAAATATTTAAATACTCTAACAAACCCACCTTATATCTTATCAAATCCCGAGTAAAGTTAAAAGTTGATCCCACGCCCAAATTTGTAGGATGATCACTTACCTCGCTCCCTCTAGGAATCTAAAGACAATGCAACCTTGTAAAGATGTATAAAACCATAGGATTCTCACATTATTCTTTGAATACCAATCATCTCTAAAGGAACCATGGTTCATATATAACACATGGATGAATTCCCTATCATATGAAGCACTTTATATTCTTGAACAAGGCAATGAGCCATAATATTTATAATCCTATCAACTAATTGAGAACACTCTCAATAACAGGTTAACTAAGGGACTTGAAGAAACCTATTACATTCATGTGATTTACCCTTCAATTCATTAAGACATTAATTAAAAAAAAAAAAAACTAGAAATACAACAAAACCATAAGATTCATGATCATATCTAACAAATGAAATTTCATGCTATAATCTATCAACTATCAAAACTTCGATAAACCTTGCATGTTTAATAACTCAATGAACCATGAACCATGAGGACAAGAGCGAACACATAGATTCAAAAATTTCCATGACCATGAAGGCATATAAAGTAGTGCATTCACTATGCTCATACTGAGATGTCAACAATATTCCATAGGTAGAGCTAATCCATACACACATCATATAAATTGAACTACTAAAGTGATAACCCACAAAACGTAGTTATTATAGTGGTGAACTACTTAAACTCATAAGTATATAAGGTAACTAAAACTTATGAAATCACAAGTTATTCATGAGTTAATCTAGATCACTAGTTAGAGACATATCAAATAAATTTCAAATGAATTAATTAAATATTAAACCTACACATAATATTTTTAATAAAAATTCTCTAAGATGTGGCATCATCTTTCCAAGAAGTGTAGGAAATACCATAATAGTGATGATGAGTTTGACACTAACAAATTTTTAACAACCTACAACAATGGTGTTGCCCAAAATTAGTTGGGGTGATTAGAGAAGTAGAGATTATAGGGAATCTCTTATTAGCTAGCCATAATCCTTAATAATGTTTTAACTTCCTAAAAATACCTACAATAAAAAGGAGCTATTATGAGAAGGAAGAATTCAAAAATGGGAATTATGTGAAGATCAAAGGAAGTAATAACAAGAAAAGGAAAGGACAAGTTATGCATATGAGAATTGTAGAATGCATATTCTTCTCAACACTTTGTGGTGGAAATGGAATAACAATATATCACCAAGGACTTGAAACAAGTATTTTGAAGGAATTCTAATAAGAAAAAGGAAAAATAAAAAACATTTAAAACCCAAATAGGGTGATATATATCAATTCGTGAATAATCATGATTACCCATTTATAGTCTTGTCTACTAAGCTTGTTAATTTTTAGCTACTGAAATGGAATTATGATGTTGTTGAACAATTTTATGTTTCATAATATCCTATTATATCAAGAGTGATCATCACTCTATTAATCAAGGTTGTCATTGATGTCAATATGGCATTAGCCGAGATGGAAAAAATTCTTGATATGTCTAGTTCTAGATGATGTTGCCATGACTCTTGTTTGACAAGGATGGCATCAATTAATATGTCAAACCCCTAATGAAGAAGTATTAAGAAGTGCCAAGTGCCAAATGCCAATCATGTGCCTTATTTGATGATCTAGACCTTAACCCTTGATGACATATGGAGGACTACACTTGATGAATGTCCACACTTGATGATGGCACTTGATGAGGTATTGATAACATGGTTGGCAGACTAGGTGATGACGTGGAAAATCTCATTTGATGGTTGGAAGAGTACCTTGGAACTTTCCTAATGATGATGCCTATGACATATCACTACACCATTATATGATGACACGGGATGATACACTCATTGCTGGATACTATCATGATGACATGGATGTCCTACATGATCCTATGATAATGAAGAAGCCAAACAATGGAGAAGTCATATTGTCCCAAACATTCCTCATGTTGTCCCAATCTTTTTATGCATAAAATTTAAGGACAGTCACAAAGAAAAAATATTTTTCCGACATATTTTCTCAATGGGACCTAGTCCATCTTAAAGAGGATTTTTTCCTCTTTCTAATGAGCCCTTACTTGCCCCAAAAATCCCAGTGGTTGCTGAGAAAATGAACTTTTAAGTTGAGAAATATATATTTTATTGCAAGCCGACCTACACTCACTCATGCAAGTCGGCCTCTTAGTCAAGGGACGTGTCCCTTAATTTGGAACACAAAACAACTATAAATACAATCCTGAGCTCATTCATTTCATCCAATTATTTGGTGAAGAAATCTAAAAAAAAAAGGGGCTCGGACTTGAAGCGAAGATAAGGAAGAAAAACAGAGGATCTGAATCTAAAGAAGAGAAAATAATTTCGGTGATGATTTGTGGATAAAATAATTCAGGTGTCTAACCTCTGCTATACAAATTCTGTGGTGATATGCTTCTGTAATATAAGTTTTGTATCTTTGTAATGCGAGTCCTGTGATGACACAGTTCTGTGATGCAAGTTTTGTACCTCTGTAATGTGAGTTCTGCAGTGACACACCTTTGTGATGTGATTTCTATGGTGCAAGTTCAGTAACAGTAATACATATATATATATATATATATATATATATATATATATATATATATATATATATATATATATATATATATATATATATATATCTGTGGTGATGAGAGTATAATGTAAGTTTCAGAAGGCCAGATTTATGACCGATTTAAGGAATCTCTCATGGACTAAATAGTGCAAAAGTTTGTTTTGAGAACAAGTTTTGTAGGCACCCTTTTTTTTAGCAGATTTGTGGGACCATTTGTGACCACCTTGTAGCAATAAATTGGGCATAGTTTGGATAAGTTTTTGAGGTAGCCTCTTGAGAATACTATAAGAATCTTTGGAGCAGTCAAGTGACACATTTGATAGTATTCTTCAAGCCAAATTTTTAGGAGCAGTCTTCAAGTTTTTGTTTGGAGCATCCTGAAGACATTAAAGAAGATTTTGTAACATCCTTGAAGTTGATTTCTAGGATAGACATTTTTTAGTGTTCTTAGAGCATACTTATTGAAGACGTTCCTGTGTATAACTTGGAGTATAATTTAAGCAATCTTTGAAGTATAGTTAGAGTCATTTTGTAACCATTGAAGCAACACCCTTGAAGGCATTTGTGAACAATCTATTGAGGTCCCTTGAAGAAAGGATTTTATGAGGTGACTGTGGGGACTTCCTAAAGGATATTTTGGAGGGTGGATCTATTAAAGAAGATTTTGGAGCAGGCTTAGTACAACCTATTGAAGACATCTTGTTGAGAAGATTTATCTGATCTTGGAAACATATTATTGGAGATCATCATGCATTGTTGAAGTCATCCTGAGGTAACCTTGAAGTTTTTGTTTGGGTACCATGAAGAGTTGTGGGGACACCTTCTAAGAAGACAAGGTTTTCATTGATGAAGTGATTTGAAGAAGGCATTGCTGAAGAGATTGACAAGGCTCGTTGAAGAAGACATTGGGAGTCATGAAGTATAAACAAACACATCTTGGTGTAGTGAAGCTAAGGGTTGGAGCCTAAGAGGTTAGAGCCTCGAAAAGACAAGGTTGGTGCCTTGAAGGATATGGTTGGAGCCCTAGAGGATTAGAATCCTCAAGAAACTAGGTCAGAGCTTGAACTAGATATAGTGTTCGAACCCTTGAGGTTGGTGCCTCAAAATTGACAAGGTTGGAGCCTTCGAAGTCCAAGTTGGTGCTTGGAAAATACAAGTTGAAGCCTAGGAGATTGAAGATCGGTGTCTTCATCTAGGGTTGGAGCCCTACAGATATTGTACTTTATGTAGAAAACTTGTAGATTCACAATCTCATGTAATCTACTAAAACAAGAGACAAGAATCTACCTCTACTCTTTACAGCGGAAGCCCATAAACATCGAGTAAACAATAATCAATAGAGGAAGAGATCAAAGGCACATAAAACAGTAAATATATAGGGAAAGCCACAACTCAAAACATCACCATCTATTTTGTATTAATCTGGAAAATCAAGATGAAATTACAATGCTTGTTCTCTCTAGAACAATCCCAACACTCAGCAAATTCAATCTCCAACTCATAAGCAAGCTCAAGGCCAAAGCTTAGCCAATTCACAACCTCTCCAAGTCTCTATTCCAATGTGTAATTCCTATGAAGGATATCTTGTATTTAAAGGGAAATAAAGCCTCTAAAAATAGTGCAATCCCTCAAGGATCAGTTCCTGATTGCATGCACTATCATTGCAACTCATAAAAATCTAAAACAAATAATACATTGTCCCTGCACTCTAGTCTCAACTAGGTCTTTCTCAAAATCAACATGCATGAGTTTTTGATGGTGGAATCTTCAGTTAATTAGAGTAGCACTAATTAGGTAACTAATGTCCCAACTGATTGTTTACTCACTTTTAGTTCCTAAAACTGATTGGAACTAATTTAACTGGACTTAACTCAATAAACTAAGTTAAGTAACTACAACTGATTCATAAGTCATCCTGAACTCCTATAAGTTAGGGAGAACATATACATGTCTTCTAAAATACTCCCAATTTAAATTTCCTAAATTAATTAAGTTAATTTTACTTAATTAATTAATTTGAAATTGCTATGAGAAAAGAATTCTATTTTAATTCACAGTTTAATTCAAGGAAAAATTAAATTGGAATTTATTGTTTCCATTTCTCAACACTTTATTTATTGAAGAAATTAATAAAAGCATTTATTCTTATTGTTCATTTTGTGTTCTAAATACAAGTGATCTAACTGGTAAAAGTAACAATTGAAAAGGAATATTGATTCACCCCCCTCTTAGTATTTCCAACAATTGGAATTAGAGACAGTACCTTCACTCAAATCCTAACAACTTGAAGGTTGATCCTTAGAAAACAAATGGAAAAGCCAAGAAAGAAAGCCTCCAATCCTCCTAAAGATGTCTCTTCCTCAACCATGAAAACTGAAGACAATCAAATTGAGAAAGTTCCAACATTCAATGGAAACTTTGATGTATGGAAAGTAAGAATGAGAAATTTCTTAATGGCTCAAGGCTTTGGAATATGGGAATCAGTGAATATTGATAACATGATGGATGATGAATCCAAGGAGTACAATATGAAGACAATTTTGAATGGGCTACCAAATTCTATAAAGGCCAACTTGAAAAAATGTTCATCAGCAAAAAATATATTGGACAAACTTCATGACCTTCACTCAAAAGGAGCATGGTTATGAACTCAAGTCAAGAAGATGATGGAAATCAAGAAGGAAATCCAGAAATCATCAAGGAACCTGAAAATAAGAATGATGACATCAAAGCCAAAGAAGACCTAGAAGAAAAAGAAAGCAAAGAAGGCTTTAAACAAGATTTCCTCACTAAATTATAGCTTCCATGGAAGATATTAACAGTTTGAAAAAATAAAATGAGGCACTTAAGAAGAAAGCGCAAGATGGTGACCAGGAAAAGACAAGGAAGGAAGTTGATCTTTTCAAGCTTCAAGTACAAGAAAGAGATGAGGAGCTCACCAAACTTAAATTTCATCAAAACAAAAGAAAGCATCATGAAAAAGTCATATCCATGACAAATCAATTGGAGAAGGCAAAGAAAACAAAAGAAACTTTGTCAATCCACCTTGAACAAAGACTCAAGAGTTTAAACAAACTTGAAGCAGATAATGGTCAATACAAGGAAGAGGTCTCCTCCCTTAGATTTCAACTAAAATAAAAGGATGAAGAGAATTTTGTACTAAAATAAAATGACATCTCTCTAAAAATAGAAACATATGAAGTAACAAGGATGATGGAAGAAATGAAGAAGAAACTAGTTATGAAAGATGAAGATTGTGAAAAGTTGAAAGTAGAAATTGTCTTTCTTAGAAAGGAAGTTGGCTTGCTGAATAAGAACTTGAAAATCTCTCAAACCCTATATGACATCCTAAGTCATCAAAGGTCTCCCCTTGATAAACTAGGTCTTGGCTATGTAGGTGAATACTCAAGCAAGAATGATAATGCTTCAAACAACAAGGATGTAAGGAAGCCAAAAATAAATGTTGATGCTCCTAGTTCCAACAAAGGCAAGGAGAAGATTCAAGATAACTATGGAAGAAATCCTACTCAACTTGTAGATGGTGTCAAGAAAACAAAAGGCAATGAATATCATTAAAGAATCCCAAAGCAAAAGGACTTTAGAAGTACATCAAGGAAATCTTCATCTCCCAGGTACCAAAGTATATTTCTTGGTTATTTCTATTCTTGTACAAACTTTGGGCACATGGAAAAAGATTGCATGGCATATCACAAAGACCAATATAATGGTCCCCATCAATCTCCTAGAAGCAATTTTTCAACAATAAGTCATGATTACTCATTTATAAACAAGATGGAGTGCTTCAATTGCCATAACATTGGACATATGGCACGTGATTGTAACTTAACTTGGATCCATGAACAAGCTAAAACCATGACAACCAAGCCAGGGAAGAAAGTTACACAATTATGGAGAAGGAAGAAAACCAAATCCAAAAGTCTCTTGAACACTCCATCCTACAACACATGTTGTTGATTTGATAAATTCATCCTTGATATTCCAAGTGTTTGATAATAAGACTCTGTCAAAGGAGACCACGCATACTATTAGGGGGAGCTTATGATTCTTAATCGTTCACAGAAGCTATCCATGAATGGGCCCTATGAAATTCTTGACGAGTCACGCATGGAAAATCATTTTTTGATAGATCATCTCTTGGGAGAAACTCCATTAAAGAACATGATTCCTTACTCATTCGATGGACTATTGTTGAATATTTCTTCCACTTGATCACAAGGAAAAAATATTTCTTTTCAAAAGAAGCTAAATGAGTTTATGCGGGCATGGGGAATTGGTTCATCACATGAATAAATGTAAACACATCTATCATGGAACACATTGCCAAAAGGAAGAGCACCATGATAGGGGGCATAACATACATATGAAGAACTACTATTGATGAAGAAAAGAAGAAGCTTGACAGGGGGAGTACTTGGGCACCCTGTTTGTCATTAATGTCAAAGGGGGAGAGAATGTTGGAAGGGGAAGAATATTGCCATAAATGAAAAAGGGGGATATTGTTAATCAAGGTTGTCATTGACGTCAATATGGCATTGGATGAGATGGAAAATATTCTTGATATGCATGGTTCTAGATGATGATGTCATGACTCTTGTTTAACAAGGATGCCATCAATTAATATGTCAAGCCACTAATGAAGAAGTCTTAAGAAGTGCCAAGTGCCAAATGCCAATCATGTGCCTTATTTGATGATCTAGACCTTAACCCTTGATGACATATGGAGGACTACGCTTGGTTAATGACCACACTTGATGATGGCACTTGATGAGGTCTTGATAACATGGTTGGAAGACTAGATGATGACGTGGAAGATCTCATTTGATGGTTGGAAAAGTACCTTGAAACTTTCCTAATGATGTTGCCTATGACATATCACTATATGATGACATAGGATGATACACTCATTGTCGGATACTATCATGATGACATGGATGTCCTACATGATCATATGATAATGAAGAAGCCAAATAATGGAGAAGCCATACTGTCCCAAACATTCCTCATGTTGTCCCAAACTTTTATGCATAAAATCTAAGGACAGACACAGAAAAAATATTATTTCCACCTTAGAGGCATCTTTTCTCTATGGGACCTAGACCATCTTAAAGATGATTTTTTCCTCTTTCTAATGATCCCTTACTTGCCCCGAAACTCCCAATGGTTGTTGAGAAAATGAATGTTTAAGTTGATAAATATATATTTTATTGCAAGCCGACCTACACTCACTCATGCAAGTTGGCCTCTTAGTCAAGGGATGTGTCCCTTCATTTGGAAGATGAAACAACTATAAATACAAGCCTGAGATCATTCATTTCATCCAATTTTTTGGTGAAGAAATCTCAGAAAAAAGGGCTCAGACTTGAAGCGAAGATAAGGAAGAAAAATAGAGGATCCAAATTTGAAGAAGAGAAAATAATTTTGGTGATGATTTGTGGATAAAATAATTCAAGTGTCTAACCTATGCTATACAAATTCTATGGTGATATGCTTCTACAATATGATTTTTGTATCTATGTAATGCGAGTCCTATGATGACATAGTTCTGTGATGCAAGTTTTGTACCTTTGTAATGTGACACCTTTGTGATGTGATTTCTGCGATGCAAGTTCAATAATACATATATATATATATATATATATATATATATATATATATATATATATATATATATATATATATATATATATATATATATATATATATATATATATATCGATCTATGGTGATGAGAGTATGATGAAAGTTTCAGAAGGCCAGATTTATGACTGATTGAAGGAATCTCTCATGGACAAAATAGTGCAAAAGTTTGTTTTGAAAACAAGTTTTGTAGGCACCCTTTTTTGAGCAGATTTGTGGGACCATCTGTGACCATCTTGTTGCAATAAATTGGGCATAGTTTGGACAAGTTTTTGAGGTAGCCTCTTGAGCATTATATAAGCATCTTTGGAGCAGTCAAGTGACACCTTTGATAGTAGTCTTCAAGCCAAAGTTTCAGGAGCAGTCTTCAAGTTTTTGTTTGGAGCACCCTGAAGACATTAAAGCATATTTTGTAACATCCTTGAAGCGAATTTTTAGGACAGTCATTTTTGAGTGTTGTTAGAGCATACTTCTTGAAGACGTTCCTTGTGTATAACTTGGAGTATAATTTAAGAAATATTTGAACTGTAGTTAGAGTCATTTTATAACCATTGAAGCAACACTCTTGAAGACATTTGTGAACTATCTATTGAGGTCCCTTGAAGCAAGGCTTTTATGAGGTGACTTTGGGGACTTCCTAAAGGATATTTTGGAGGGTGGATCTATTAAAGAAGCTTTTGGAGCAGGCTTAGTACAACCTATTGAAGATATCTTTTTGAAAAGATTTAGTTTATCTTGGAAACATATTATTGGAGACCATGATGCATTTTTGAAGTCATCATGGGGTAACCATGACGTTTTTGTTTGGGTACCATGAAGAGTTGTGGAGACACCTTCTAAGAAGACAAGGTTGTCATTGATGAAGTGATTTGAAGAAGGCATTGCTGAAGATATTGACAAGGCTCGTTGAAGAAGACATTGGGATCCGTGAATTATAACCAAACACATATTGGTGTAGTGAAGCTAAGGGTTGGATCCCAAGATGTTGGAGCCTTGAAAAACAAGGTTGGTGCCTTGAAGGATAGGGTTGGAGCCCTATAGGATCAGAGTCCTCAAGAAACCAATTCGGAGCCTGAACCAGATATAGTATTGGAGCCCTTGAGGTTGGTGCCTCAAAATTGACAAGGTTGGAGCCTTGGAAGTCCAAGTCGGTGCTTGGAAAATACAGGTTGGAGCCTAGGAGATTGAAGATCGGTGTCTTCATCTAGGGTTGGAGCCATACATATATTGTACTTTATGTAGAAAAAATAATTGATATGGAATTTTTTTGTCTTTCTAATGATATCTTCTAAATAATAATGTCATTTAATGTGTTGATCCAAACTTATGCAGGAATGAAAAAAAATACAAATATACACATGAACACAGAGATGCAACATAAATGAAACTTCATTTCATTAATATCAAAGAACTTAAATATGCTTACGTACAAAAATGGAAATAAACTAGCTTGGGCGATGGTAGCTTATCTCTGAGAAAATATGTGGCGGCTACATGCCTCTGAACTATGTTATAGTGAGGCTCAAAGGCCTATTTATTATTGAGAAATAATGGAAAACCCTCAACATCCAAAAACCTAACCCTAGGAGATGAGGCACCAAAACTGTGGGCCCTGTTTGGGTAAATTGGTACATCAACTTCCTGGGTCGTAGCTTTGGCATACGATCTATGTTTGGCTATCATAATACCTCGTTTCGAATATCTCAAAGAGGAGGCTGAAAACAAACTAGTAAACTAGTTTAGGACTTTCCTGGGCTCTTTGTTTCCCCTAAAACTATCTTTTAGTCCCTCAAAACAACTTCGGAAGTTTAGGACCCAAAAATTTACCTAAAATAGTATGTTGTGCTACAGTTAAGGAAACTGAAAAGAAACAATAGTGGGGTTCAAATTGGAATAGTTGGGTGGCCACCAATATCCACCTAGATCGGTTAAATATATATTTAATTAAATGTTTATTCTTACAAATTTATTTAGAAGTTAACAAGATATTTTTGTTTTGAAAACTTAATCCAATGTTAAATATAAAACCAAAAAATATATGTGATCCTTATCTAAATAAAACTTAGTAGTGCCCTCTTATTTCTGTTTTTATGGTAAATTATATTTTTTTTATTGCTTTGAATCACAAATTAATATTTGAATTGTGTTCTATGTATATTTATGTTCTCAACATTTTTTCTCTTATTTATGTAAAGTAAAAGACCAAAAGTGTCATTTTGAAGAGGAAAATTCCATACAATGCACACACACATTTTATAATTTGTTGATTATGTAGTATTAGAGTACATATATTTCTTTTGTGTCCATCATCTCTTTCAGGAAAAATGTTTGTGTAAGTTTTAGAAAAAAATAAATTAAAAAATAATTATCACATCAAAAATGAGAAAATTATGTGTGATTGATAGAGGATTCAATGAAAAATCTACATGCACAAATTCTACCACTTAACATGGAAGACAAGAAGGAATTTCACCTTCTAAAAGTTGTAACCCCATGAAAACTTTAAAAAGTAGGGAAGTATTCTTGACTTTTGTGCCCTCAACCATGGTTTTGAGCTTGATCAAGGACTTTAAAATACTTCAATCAAGGGATTTAAAAACCCTTGATTGGCATATTTTAAAATCTTGATCGGGAAATTTTTAATATAAATAACTCATGTTTGTTTGATACTCTCGATCAAGGTTTTTTTCTTGATTGAGGGTTTAAGCCCTCAATTGAGGGATTATGGCCCCAATCCAAGTGAAACCTCGATTGAGGATCTACATAGGTCACTTTTACATGCCCAACAAGTTAAAAAGCGTTACTAAAATTCATGGATTCACTAAAATTCTCATCATTATCCTCCTGCAACTACTTTGTTAACCTCCTCATTACTCACAATTATTTCTAGACCTAGTCATATATGATCTTTTCTAATGGCAAAATTTACCTTCATGAAACAAGTTATATCATTTTAGCACAAGTGCTACTCTTCCTTTGGGCCTTGCCTTTATGATTCTTTTATATCATAGCCTTTCATATGAATTTTATTTAATTCATATCTAGATATTATGGAATTTGATGCACCTCAACCTAGAGAACAAATCACATCTTGATATAGGACTACAAGTGCTTCTACTTAATGATGTTGAACCTTTTACTTCTAAAACCATGTCTATAGAAGAATTTGCACCTAAAACTTTTGTATATGTGCTTGGAACCTTTTCTTTCACAAAGGCCCTCGTTAGGTCTAGTTCTGCAATTAGACTGATTTATTAATAAATTTATGGGATCATTTACTAATTCAGGATCAACACACATCTCCTCTCTGTAATACATTATTTTTCCCTTGATCAGGGAATCAATATATTGAAATTTAAGTACATATCTTGATTTATTTTGAAGTTGGGTAAGATCATAATTTATGATTTGTTGGTTTATTGAATTATTTATTTTTACATATGAATATTATAAGTATCATCATCTGACTTATGTTAAAAATTAAAATATGGATTAAAATAATTTTGTATATTAAAAAATGATTTTAAAAAATAAAAATAAAAAATTATTAATATAATGATTTATAATATGGGATAAAAAATTATACTTAAATATATAATAAATAAAATAATATTATTAACATAAATCAAGCCAAGTTAAGAAAGATTACTCTAAAATTGATTTAATACTATGAAACATTCATGGGATTGAAGGGCATGTAAAATTGATTTAATATTGTGAAGCATTCATGGGATTGAAGGGCATGTAGATAACCTTTCATAGGAGAACATTTTATATCTCCAGATAAATTAAAAGTTTTATAAAAGGTGGAGGGTAACGACTGAAGAGAAACATCTTTTACATTTTTGTTTGATTGTGGCTTTTTATGTTTGATTGTTAATTTTCAACATTTTATATCATCACATGAATATAACAATGCAAGTAGTTAAATCAAACAACCATGAGAGAAACAATACCATCAAATACAACCACAAAAACCATCACACAAGAGACACAATGTATCTAGTGTAAAACCCTTCACTGGGCAAAAAACCACCCTTGATGTTGTTGCACTGCTTTGAATCTTTTATTAAGAAAAATATGTATTTTACATAGTTGTGTTGACTCCCATTAGCATGGAGACTTGAACTCATATACAATCATCTAACTCTGATAATCAAGGAGACACAATTCTACTAATCAGCTCAAAATACTATGTTCTCCACGGATCTATGGACTATCATTCGCTAAAATTCACCACAATCAATCGATCCTCATCCAACTCCGATTGGACTATCCAACTACTATTGGATTGAGAAATTGTTCCTTTCATTGAAACTTCGCAATCACTGTTCCACATCCATGAAGTAACTTCTCCTCTACTCTATGCAAACCTCCTTTCATCTATTTTCAAATTGGATCCCAATACTTTTTCTCAACTCGACTCAACTCTGTAATATGACCTCTAGTAGCAAGACATCATCATATCAATCACAATAATACCACAAATATGTGCTCTCAACTCTAGAAAAATAGTGGCCACATCAAATCTCAATACTATCAAAATATCAAACCCTCACATGATAATAAAATGTTTCATAATATAATTAGCAGCAAAAGACACTATGGATATGTGCAAAATGCATCATCAACTCCTACAAAAATAAATGTGAGAGTCAATAATATGGAGTTCCATGAATACCAAACTCCACTATAATTATATGCTTCACTAATATGAAATCTGGAGATATGAATCAATACTATGCTTTAGGAAATAGATTTTCTCATACTACTACCATTAGAGTTCATACACTAAAGAAATCAAGCTCACTAATGGCTCTGAATAATACTCATGCAATGCAGCCTTCTCTAACTCACTATCACACACCATCAACCTTCACTCAACTCCAAAATCAAGTATATAAAACATGAAGGGCGAAATTGAGTTTGGGGCTACTAGGATCAAGGGTGAACAATTTGGACCAACTCAATCCATTAAGACCACTACTTGTGCACCAAATGAGTTCACATCATTGGAGGAAATTTACAAATTATTTATGACCTTTACAACTTATTATGTAATCCTCTAGGAATTTCCATGCTATTTTTCTTCTAATTTGCACGAGGAATGCAAATAAAATCTCATGAAAGTGCTCATTCACATACATAGCACTAGCTGAAATTAGTTAGAACCTACAGTCACTCCAATAGGCTTGTTTGCTAGCGACTGAAGCCTTTCAGTTCCTCCCATTGGATTGGCTCCATGCAACTGGAGCCAAGGATAAAGAAAAACACCAATCCTTTAGCTCAGTTACTTTTCCACCTATTGGATGCTCTTATTTAGCTCCTATACATGCCTCCAAACCTCTGACATAGCCTCTGACACATCTACAAGTGGATTAAACATTTCTCCTAAGTGTCACTATCAAGTTGACCTAAAAGGGCCAATAAACAAGGTTGGCAAGAGTTCTAGTAAGTCCACTCTCCAACAAACATATGCACAAGATCAACACCTATGACCAACCTGAAATACTCTATAGCAAATCTCCATAATTAGACAAAAGGCCATCACACTACAACAAGTCATCTCCATGAGCATAAGCATGAAGACCTAGATGAAGACCTAGTTTCCAACTCAACTAGTGTGCCAACTCATCATCAACCATACCAATTTTATCATATATCCATCAATACATCACAAGGCTGACATCATAAGGTTGACATCAATGCCAACACAATCATATCAATGCCAACTCAACTAGCTGCAACCATGCTACAATGAAGGCATCTAAAAATCAGCTAGTCTACAAGGGTTGACATCAGTGCCAACATGAGCTAGATGCCATCATGAACCAATGCCAACATAAGTTAGTTGGATCCATGCACACCATAATGCGAACAATTTATGGCCACATGTTGTAAGTCGTATAACACTCTAACTTGACTCATGTGCTTTATTTCTTTTCTAACTACATAATGTATTATTAAGCGCATGTTAGTGTCTTATAGATCATTTTTATATATTTACTAGTGGGTGGGGCATTATAGGCCACTTGGCCTGCATAGTTTAAGCCATGGCCATGGTGTTATGCAACTTATGCTCTAAGACATGCTTAAATTGTGTAGTTCCATAGATAAGCATCCTAAACCTGGTCATTCTAAATTTGTAATAAGTAGATTCGAACAAAGGTAGTTTAATATCTACATTAATTTAGTTTTAGGCAGTTTAATATCATACATTCACGACACCTTCTCCAATTGTTTGATCCACAATGAAAGCGATCCTACAGAAATGAGGGAGAGTGAGAAATTATCTAAACTCTAAAACATGGAGAAGGTGATATAAGGTTGCTTTCCTATAAAGGGAAGGTATACCTTTAGTGCCAACCATGGCTTTCCATACCCCTGCACCCACTCAAGTCATACCAAATTTTTCTCTTTATGGCACGTGGAGGAAGGCTTCCTATTCAAAAGAGGGACTTAGGGGCATCCTTTTTTCTCCTTATTTGATTTATTAATATATTGTGTCCCATGTTTTAGTAGGTTTTAGCAGTGGGGAAACCACTACTTGTTATGGATCAATTGGTTCCAGGTCAATAGTTGTTGCTTGATCCACTTTGTAGAAGAAGGCATGAGAGACGATGACATGTTAGTTTTCATCGGCTATAATGGATACCTCACTACCAATGAGACATTGTTAGAGAGGTTTTTTTCTTTCCCTGTTGGCTACTATTACACTACTGAAGGAACTATACATGGGAGAGAATGAATAACAATGATTTTAATTAGGAGTAGACAACCTACTATAGTAGTGAGAGCCTTTGGGATCTCTTGTAAAACATAATATGCAATGAGTCAAGGAATTGTTGGGAACTACGAGTTGAAAAGGGGAAGATCTAAATATGATGTCAAAAGACCCCATGCTCCAGTCTTTCCTTTAGTGTCTGCTTTAGTTGCAACAACCTAGCATTCCCTAGAGATAATTTTGGGCTTAAGTTGATAAAGGTCAAGCCCAGGTACGTAATTTACTTCTTATTATACAAAGAGTACTTTTCATTTCAGTAATGACTGACTTCTAAAGCACCCCACTGATGGCATCATTAATGGATAACAACTTTACAACAAAGCAATAACAAATACATTTTGATATGTATCTACATCTAAAGGAACTAGGAAAATGGAAGCTAGACTTTATTTTTTATTTTTAATATATATATATATAATATATATATATATATATATATATATATATATATATAGTGGGCAAGCCATCCTCGACCATTGCATCCTTTAAGACATGTCCATAAGTCATATAATACTCTATTTTTAATATTAGATATATTTATATATTATTGCATAGTGTTGTTGACTAGTGGGCATGCCATCCTCACCTAACTAGATTGCATGCTTTAAGTCATGTCCATGGCACTAAGTGGCTTAAATTGTGTAGTTCAATAGACAAGCAACCTGGATCTGGTCACTCTGAATTGTAATAGGCAGATTAAAAAATATAGTTAGTTTAACGTCTACATTAGCATAGTTTCAAGTAGTTTAATTCCTTCCCTGAACCTACAGTTGTTATTTTTTGTAGTCATTTGATCCCCTATCAAGTAGAAGTATAGGAATTTCAATGAATCTTTTGCAAGATATAATAATCCAATTCATAAATAAAATTAGGGTCATGAAAAATTGAACTGCCCTATGAATATGAAAATATTAGTATAAAAAGCAAGCCTATAGAACTAGAAGCTAAGCATCAATGAGTTATGAAAATTATGCAAGATAATTTTCCTTTATTCACAAAACATTCACAAATTAAACTATTCACAATGGCCAATATCATAATTTTATAAATAAAGGAAGCATTGATTTTGTTGATGTTCATATATATTCCTCCATTATAGAAAGGTTTTGCAGGGGCCTATAGTGTATGCTAATAGAAACCAAACTAATTGTATTTGTACAAGAGCGAACCTAGGAAAAAGGACCAAAAACATATTGCTAGTTTAGATTTTCTTTCATGACCAAAGAAATGTCGATCATTTGGAAGATGGATATCACTAGCACAAATATGACTAGAAAAATGTCAATGATAGCCCCTTTTTGAGGTCAATTATCTCTTTCAACTTTATGTAGTGTAGTGTTTAGGCTTATATTAAATCTATGATTAGTGTTAATAAATATGTAAATTCAAATAATTGTTAATAGATATGTAGGCTCACATATTTGAATATGTAACAATTACCTCCCTTGAGTGAAACCAACCCATGCTCTTCAACTACATACAATTGCTTGCTCACAATTAAAGAAAGTAAGGTGTAACAGAAATTACTACTCCTTGTTTCAAGCAATTGGCTAGATCCACCACTCATTGAAGAAATTGATCGACCTACGTACTCCCACCTTTTCCCTATTGGTTATGCTTCCCCGCAAATAGCTAGAAGGGAGGGGTTTTGATCTCCCTATATTTGTTCCTCGTAAAGCACCAAACATAGTTTATTAAGTTGCTTAGAGCCATATATATGTCATGCTATTACTTCAATACGCTAACATTTCTTCACCCATGGATACGTTGTTAGCTTTTGGCTCCCATGTCTGTAGTAGGATGGTTGGATTTTGTTGTAAGCACTATTTCCCTACCATGGAACAAGTATTGCATCATTCACATGCCAACAAAACACTTTTTTGCACTTTACTTTGGCACTGGGTAATGTTTAGATGTTGGTTCACTTATTTCTATTAAATTGTTATGAAAGGCGCATTGTTACATAGGTGAAGTAGTGTAGTTATGCAGGTGAAGAGGTGGGAAGGCAGTGGGTGAGAGATGTCCAGTGGGTTGAAGCAGTGGATAACTAGTTCAAGGAGGTGGTGACACCTTAATAGGGTATGTGTTCATAACTTAGGATATATCAAAATAGGCAAAGAAGAAATACCCCACATTCAGGAGCTTTGGATGTAGTAAAAAGTGCAGTGACAACATGCTCATTGGATATGGATATAATTTGGATATATGAGTTTGGATAAAATCAAACTTTAGATAAAACTTTTTTTTATGCACAATTTTGCAACTCGACAATAAGACCTCAAAAATGAAACGTTGGATAAAATATTTTTTGATAGAATGTTTTTGTAAAAACATTGGTTAAATGGACCAATTAACGCAAATTAATATGGATTCAATGACCAAGCAATCACTATAGTCCCTGTGTTGTCATAGGCAAGGACTAATAACTAACTAGAATATAAAGAAACAAAACCAAACCAAACTCATACTAAATATTTCTAAATAAGCCAATACATTCATATTTGATTGCTGAATGCTTTAGAATAAAAAAAATAAATTCAATCAAGTAATCTTTAATTTACATAATTTCTAAATGTGTATAGATTACGCCTTGCAACCTTTTGGTACCCATACTTTTGGCCCTGATCCAAAATGTAATTTATTGTTTGAGGCTTGACATAATTCAACCAAATTCAAAATATAATGGTATCAGTGGTTATACACTCTTAGATGTTGTTGCATAAATTTCTTTCATAAATAATTATCCATATTTATTATTAGTCCCTACCTCGCGAGGGACTATAGCATTCACCTCACAGTAAGAGTCCATTGACTCTCGATTATTTTGCGATTTTTTGCAATTTTAACCAAAGTTTTAGGAAAATGACGAATATTCCTAATTTTTCTGTAAATTTAAAAATAATTTTCTAATTTATGGAAATATTATTTCAAAATTTCCATTCATTGAACTAGCCTTGATGTGACATAATTCCCCTAGTGGAGGGTGATTTATTTTTGGTATTTGTTAGTGCCTCACAAATCATTTTAAAATTAAAAAAGGCTAATTTTGTGAGTAGCCATTGAGTCGATGAGTGCATTGACACTAAAATTGACACAAAGATCTAAGCAGGTCATTTAAGTAAACGAGTAGCTGGGGGGGGGGGGGGGGGGGTGGGTGGGGGGTATGTAAATGATTTCTCTGACATTGACACTGCTAGTGGTCTACCTAATGATGCCAAAATTGATGAGGTTCCATAAAGTTGATACATTGTGAAAAGTGTGAAGGAAGAAACGAGGGGGTGGGGGGTAAGCAGCTCCATAACATTGTAACATAATTGTGCAGATCAGGAAGTAGCATTGATACCTTGTGTGGAGTGCGAAGGAAGCATAATAAAAGCTTCCTCCGCACCTACGCACTCTGCCCAAAAATACTTGTTTTTTATTACATTATCTATGAAAAAGATAAAACAACATTCCAAGATTTAAGATGCAGAGGAAATCATATTTTTTTTGTTTTATAACAATACCCATGCATAAACTTTATTTAAAATAAAGTCAAAATGTATTCATCTGATAACATTAACAATGCAAACACTTTAAAAAAATAGCGGGATAAGACACAGTTTTCATGATTCGACTTCAGCAAAAAAAAATCATAAAAGTTTCATTCCAAAATATATTGTTAATAAATATAACCAATAGATAGATTTGATTCTTGACTTTGAGAGAAATTGCAATTGTTGTTTGTCTCTATTGTTTTGGTTCAGGCTTGGCCTCATTATGCGGAAGCGCAGAGGTTTTTGATCCTTGAATCGCACACACATCCTCCCACACGCCCTTTCTCCTTCTTTTTCTCCTATTAAAGATGATTTCACCAAGGACAATGAACCGATAATATGTAGCTTTGGGTTTGACACTTAGATCAGATCGTTTCATGCCTAAAAATCCCTATAATGCATATTATCCTCCCATCATTCATGGACCATAATTAAAATGCAATAGCATAAAATAGGGTCACTTGGCTAGTTGCTTACCTAAGATTCGCACTCTCTAAATTTTTCACAATATGTTGTTGCCAACGAAATTACTCATCGAGACTATAAATTTTGACAACAGCTAGACTAGAAATTACTTTGAGAAGCATACATACTTCCATTCGTTTTGTCCTTAACCAGATCGTTTTGGGCAAATTTCAGTTATGATCATTCATATTTTCTTAATGTTTTCAAGCTTTTTTCAATAATTATGGATTTGTAGAAAATAAGTTTTTACTTTATTTTTTGTTGTAAGGAATATTTTCTTTGGTTACTGACTTATTTACTTTGTGACAATCTTAGAGGCGTGAACATGTTTTATAATGGAAAATTGAAAGTGTAATTTATTTTCTCTATTGTTGAAGTTGAAAGGTAATTTCATTTCAATTTCATTTATGTTCAATTTATTTATAAACCATTATTGTTTTATTTATATTCAAATTATTTTACTGTTTATTTAAAAGTTCAATTAATATAAACAATTTATAATTCAACTTAGATAATGTTTACCAATTCGAATGCAAAGATAACTTTTATATTGCACCCAGATTTAAGCGATGGAAGCTTTATCCAATTATTGGTCTCCTCCATGTGAATGAATTCTATTATGCAGAGTGACGAGGAAGATTCCATTCTACTTCCTCACACCTCTACACTTCGCACAAGCAAGAAAGAAAGGAACATAAACTTCTTTTGCATGATGTTGCAATTTAGTTGTATACAATAAATTATATTAACGTTAATATCAAATAAAGTTGAAATAAGCCGGTAAGAAAGAACTATAACCAAGTTAAGGAATGGAAACAAACAAACAAACAAACATTTAAACATAATATATGATATGTAGAAATTGCAAATTTTTAGTCTTATTTCTCCAGATATTGAAACAAATTTCTAATAATGTTTAATAATCCGTGTGTGTATAATAAAATTATATATTCAAATAATAATAAATTAATAGATACAAAGAAACAAAGATATACTTCCAAACATTTTTTCACTATCTTAGTTTTCCCATCAGGTTGAGGATGATAACATGAGCTATGAGCTAATTGATTACCAAGATAAGAAAATAATTTTGTATGAAAAAATCCAGTGAAAATGGGATCTTTGCCACTTGCAATAATATTTGGTTTTCCATGTGGCTTATGAATTGTCTCCATGAATGCAATAATGATTGTATTGGCTTTGAGAGGATGAGATAGTGCACAAAAGTTTCCATACTTAGTAAGTCTATCAACTACCACCATGATGATACTCTTTCCTTCAAACTTGGGTAGACTCGGGATAAAATCAATTGAGACCTCATCCCAATAGTGAATTGGAAGGGCTAATGGTTGTAAAATAATTGGGGTCTTAATTGCCTCAACTTTATTTTGTTGGCAAGCTGAACATTCTCCCACAAACTTTTGAATATCATATTTAAGGCCATCCCAAAAAAAATCCTTCTTGAACCTGTAGTAAGTTTTTCAAAATCCTAAGTTCCCTCCTAGAGGAGAAGTGTGCAATTCCAAAAGAACCTTATGTTTTAGTTGGAAGTTCTAACATAGATATAAGTGATTTTTGTACCATAGTGAATCATTTTTCCAAATGAATGTATCATATGCACTGATATCTTGTTGCAACTTTTGAATGAGTGTCCATACCTTTTCATCATTCTCCCATGCATCCCTTGCGTTAGTTATCCAATCAGGTTGGATAATAGAAATGGCACTGAGAAATGACTCCACATCCTCATATTTTTTTGAGATTTCATCTGCAACAACATTTTTCTTCCCTTTTTTGTAGATGATTTCAAAGTCATAACCCGACATATTTGTGGAATATTTTTGTTGCTATTTTGAAGATAATATTTGTTCAAAGAAGTATTTAAGACTATCACGATCCATTTTTACCTTGAAGTTCCTTCCCATTATGTGAGGGTGTTATTTCTTCATGGCATGTAGTATTTCCAACATTTCTTTCTCATAAATAGTTTTGTGTAAATTATTTCCCTTAATTGGACGAATTTCTAAGGAAATGGGTCTTTCTTCTTGTAGTTAAACAACACCATTTCCTGAGGCATCACATTCTACAATAAAGGCTTTTGTGAAGTCTAGTGTAGATAAGACCAAAGCTCGACACTTTGTCTCTTTAATATGTTCAAACGACTTAGTTGCTTCTAAAGTCCAAAAAAAATGCATCTTTCTTTAGTAATTTTGTTAGAGGTGTTGTTATTTTCCCATAATTCTTAACAAACTTGTGATAATACTATGTCAACTCGATAAATCCTCGGAGATGCTTTAATGTTGTGGGGATTTTTCATTCCTTGATAGATTTAAATTTATTAAGGTCTACCTTAACACCCTCATGAGATACAATATGACCCAAATTATCCACTTCTTGTATCCCAAGGAAACATTTGGAGGGTTTTGTACATAATTATTTCTCCTCCAATAGTTTGAGCACCCTATCAACATGTTGAACATTATCTTTCCAAGACTTATTTTAGATTAGTATATCATCGAAAGATACTAACACAAACTTTATAAGGGTTTGAAAGTGGAATTCATCAAACCTTGAAATGTGGAAGGTGAATTAGTAAGGCCAAGAGGCATGAGCAAAAGTTCATAATGACCTTCATGAGTTTTGAATGTTGTTTTCGGATTGACTTATGTCTTCATTCTAATTTGATGATACCCTAAACAAATATCCAACTTGGTGAAGTAAATTTCTCCATGTAATTCATCCAACCATTTATCAATGACAAAAATGAGAAATTTATATTTAATAGTGAGTTTGTTGATCTCTCTATAATCTTGACACATATGCCAAGATCCATCCCTTTTGTGCAACAATACTACTGGCGAAGAGAAAGAACTTTGGCTAGGTTGAATTATTCCAACCTCTAGCATTTCTACAACTATGAACTCAATTTCATTCCTGTGGGCATAGGGATATCTTTAAGGTCAAGTGTTTGGAGTAACACTTCTTGGAATCAAGTGAATAACATGATCATGATGAATAGGTGGGAGACCTTTAGGAGTCTCAAATACGTTGGAATGATTATCAAGTACTCTTTGAAGATTTGGAAAATGGATGACTTAGATGTTTGGAAATATAGTGAGAATATTTTTGTAATTACACCTCATTGTTCCTTCTTCAAAAGATTTTTCATGCCATTAGAGTTTATTATATTACTAGGTCTCCCTATGACACCCCTTAATTTAAATTCCTTTCCTTCCTAGAAAAATTTCAAGAGAAGTTCCTAAAAATTAAAAGCTATCATCCCTAAAGATTGTAACCATTGGAATCCTAATACAACATCAAAACCACCCATTAGAATGGAAATCATTGGAATATTCAATACATACTCCCCCATGGTTATATTGATCTTATGGCACTTCCTTGTGAAATTTATAGTTCCTCCATCCGCAACCATCACTTGAGACTCTTGTGCTAGATATATAGAACAATTCAAAACCTTAGTTATCTTAAAATGAATAAAAATTATTATGGGTGTTGCCCAAATCAATCAACACTATTACCTTTTTCTTCTTGATATATCCTTTTATCTTGAGATTTTTACGAGTGGTAATTCCAGCCAATGCATTACAAGATATGGTCAAAATTATTTATTCTATTCCAACCCCTCGAGTTGGTTCCTGGTGTAGATCTTCTTCTTTTGATGTTTCTTGTTCCTTTCCTCCTCTTGAAAATCTATATAAAATAATGTCTTCTTAGTGCACTTATGACCTTTACTATATTTTCTATCACAACTATAGGAAAAACGTTTTTCTCTTTTTCCTCCATTGGTTGTGGTGTCAACCTTGTAAGTTGTGTGTTTCTGGGAAAACTAGTGTCTTTTCGATCGACTAGCCCTCTAGGTTTGGCAGCTATCCTAGAAACAACAGTTTAAAGCAATTCATGATTTCTTCTATGTATAATAGATAAGAGAAAGACAAAGGAATCAACCTGGATCTTCCGCTTACCTCCTTGCTTGATCTCTCTCCCCCTTGATAGAACTTGCAACTCCTCTTTGTACTTATCCCGCTTGGAGAGTACCTGTAGAAACACAGTAACAAAGAACCATCAAAGCATATTGATCTATTACATCATAATCATTACGGAATCAGAAATATAATGAACATACAATGGCATTCACAAATAATAACATTCACAATTGCATAGTTATATGGAAGAAAACTTGAAGAACTTTATTAAATAGAAGGGAGAATTACAACCCAGTTGTCTGATCCAGCATCATCCTCCCAACATCAAGCCCTATTCACCTCATGAAATAGCAAGATCACACCAACAATACAATGCTCTTTCCTCAAACTATCAACACTTACTTGCAATTCACAATATTCCAGTCTCCAGATCTCTTAGATGAGGGATCCATTTATAGATGTGTGAAAGGGTGTGAGTCATCTCTGGGATTTTGATTAGTGTCATTCCACTTGTTGCATTTGGTTCCACTTGAAGATTTCTTGGATCTCTTACTCATCCCTGGGCGAATTCAGAGAGGCAAGTGTCATAGGAGAAGTTTCTAGAAGATTCCATGAGCATCCACTTAGCAAACTATCTCGGACATTTGTCTATCCTTGCTCATCGCACCCTAAAGAAGGCCTCATCAGTATGCCTCACACCTGGCTAGTGTAGAAGTCAGTATGCATCACACCTTGAGAGTGGAGTGGTCAGTATGGTCTAGTTTAGGCCAATTCTGGATGGTTTTTCAAGTGGAACTTTTGGGGAATGATGTAATCAGTTGACCCTGATCTTTTAGGGTATGAAACAACACTTTTAGGGGTTAAAGAGCCCTACTTTATTGACATATAAGATTGCGGTTGAAGTGCCCAAATATATCTATAACAGTTGCCCCTAAAGCATGAAGTCGTAAATCTTGATGTCGGGTGAAATGCTTTAACATGAGGATCCGAGGTTTCGAACTGGAAGGTGACCTGTATAAGATACAATACAATACATCATTAAAATATAATTTTTCATGATCTAGCTGAGGCGGGCATTCCCATGCTCAACTTTATAAATTCATTTCATGTATATAGAACAAATAATTGTCTGCAGTTGCAGACTAGTGATTCTTCAAATGTAGAGTCACCATCCCTGGTTTGGATGACCATCTGTGCAGCTTCTGTGTACATTTGATGTCTTTATATCCCTGAATATATCGTAGCCTGGATGGATGAAACTAGATTCGGGGTCTTCAATCTCATTCAATCTTCGCTCGATGTACAAGTCAATCCATGTGAAGAGATGTTCTGGAGTTGAACATGGAAAGACATCGCCTGATTACCAGCCAATAATGTAAGCTGTTAACAGACACGAGAGGAATCACTGATAATGATAATGACCCTCAAGGTACTACAGTACAATTCACGTGGTGTGAATATATGATCCAATGTCGAACACCATGCAAAATCTTTCGGTCGAAGGCCATTGATGTCAACCTGTCACCAGAAGTGAGAAACTTGCTATTGAGGCATGCAAGCTTCAAAGTACTAAAAGGGTTGTTTCTAAGTCAACTTCTTGGATAATGAGCTGATGTCGACAAGATGTGACTCGTCATAGGAGGGCCTTAATGTATCCCACATCTACGACACAAAACAAGGCAAATGATTTTCTGGAGGTGAAAATGATCTGATGACACAAGGTTCAGGAATGGAGGTCATGAAAAATGAAGGTTGAAGGTATTGTAGTGGATGAGACATCAACTGGATGGTGAATTTTTGACTGAATGACTTCTCTTGAACATATCGGCGACACTGAGATGAATTGGTAGCATTAACCCCAAAAGATGGATGGTGTGAAAGACCAATGGTGAGATGACCAGTGAACAGAATAACCCAACCCAACTCAATCATGGAGATGAAGTGAAAGTGTCATGTTCAAGAGCGACCTGCTACCATAAAGTTTTCAAGTTTTCTTCCCTTTTTCCCCAGTCATTGCTGACCAGTACCTCTTTATTTTTGTCAAGCTTGAGGAGGATAACATATGCTTGTTCTATAATTTGCCCTTCGAGCAAACCTGTCGCTATGTTTTAACGATTCTAGCAACACTGAAACTCATTCTTGTCTGGGTGGACAAGTTTGTCACTATTGTTTTAATGAGTTTAACGACAAGGATAACTCGGTCCTTTTCATGTTTAGAGAGTTTGAAAAGGGATGAAAATGAAACTCCAGAGGTTCTTTTTCGTAGAATAATCCATTAGGTCCAAAAAAGATTAAAGTAATACAAAAGGGATGACTTTTCGATCACTTTAATGAGCCAAAAAATACAAGCGCTCGAACTTTTTCGTGAGGTAATCCCTCAGGTCCGAAAAAGATTAAAATATATAGGAGGGATGGCACTTCCAATCACTTTAACGAGCTGGAAAGGCCAATTGCTCGACAATATTTTCATATTTAATGAGTCTGAAAAGGGTTTAAATAAGGCTCATTTTTTAGGAACGAGTGGTGTCTAGGGTAGCAACTGGTTCTGGGTATGCTTGGAACTTCTCAAAAATGGTGATTTCTGGGAAGAGGTTGGCTAAGAAGACCACTCGTCATAGTTGTTCCTCAAAATGGTAAACAACCAAGTAGAACCGTATGATTGGCCAAAAGAATGGAGGTGATGAAAGGTACACAACCAAGGCTCAAAAGGCTGATAGCATGGCAATCACAGTGGTTATTTACTGAAGGTGGGTTCATTTTTTAACGATATTGAACCGTGGGGGAAACTATGCTTGGTTTTTAGTTTCATTTTTTTACAAGTTTAAAATGGAAAGATATGCTTGAATAAGTTTCTATTTCTACGCAAGCTCAAAACTAAAAGGCTAGAAACAACAAAGCTAAAAACAAACTAAAAAATGATAAAGCTAAAAAGCTAGAAAATGAAAATCGAAAAAAGAAATGAAAAGTTTGCATGCCCCCAACATGGTGAAAAAGAGAGTCTCCAGTAGCTATATGGAAACTTACTGTGGTTATGCAGGATGGTTTCATCCCCAAAATAGATAAAACACTTCCTTGGATTCGTCCGCAGAATAGAAAAAGGTGAATGGTGTGTCAGACCAATCACATAACCTACAGGGAAACTTATCTCTATAGGGAAACTTATCTTTTTAGCTAGGTTTGTCTGCCAAATAGACAAGGGTGCATGCCCCCTAAGCTTCGTTACATTCACCAGACTACTCGCGGTAATTAGGTGGATGGAATGAAGGTTCAAGAGACGTTGTTGATGTACAAGGACCATTTAGGGATGATGATTGACTTGGAGCTATGATTGAATCGGAAATGAAAGCTGGTCAACAGTGACAATTTTGCCTTCATGCAAGAAACACATCACTTGGAAGAGTGTTGAAACGATAGCCTCCATGTTATAAACATAGTCACGTCCAAGGAGTAGATTGTAATCTAACGGTCCTGGGACTACCATCACGTTCAGGTGAATGGTTTTCCTTCCCAAAGTTATCGGTAACTTAGGAAGGATCCCTAACGGTCGGCTGGTTCCTTTGTTAAAGCCTGACAAATTCTGTGTAACAAGCATAAGTGATGGCGAACCAAGCGCTTTCCAAATAGTTGAGGAAAGGATACTCACTGATGCCCCTTCATCTATGATAGTGCCAAACACGATCATTTTGTAAACTTGTACTATGATCCGAAAAGGCACGTAAGATGGAAGGCGGGATCTTGCTAGTCGATTCCAATCAAAGGAATTGACTAGACTGCTTGGAGGGGGTACCGAATAAACGGTTGAATTAACCCCTTGAGTAGTGGGAACTGAGGAATTTTCCTCCCGTTGTGAAGGAATGGGCGGATTGTCCCCAAGTTCATCTGACTTTGAAGTAACAAAAAGAATTTGAACGGTATCGTTCTTACTCTCTTCGGGAAGGGTATGATCTTCTGAAGTTAAAACTGGGTCAACTGTCACCTCGACCTGTTGAATTTTGTCAGGCATGGACTCAGAAGATTCACTTTCAGTGATAGATGTTTCGATCGATGGTTGAGTTAAGTTAGTTGGCTTTTCAACTAGTAAAGGACTTGGGGAGAGTTTCCTGTATCCAGATGGGAGTCACTGCGATGAAGCAGGACGATTATCCAAGACTCTTTTGGCTTCATCCAAAAAAGGACAACGGTGAAGGGTATGGTCTCCTTCACATAACCTACATGGAACTTTGACCTTTCCTTTGTGTCCATGAATTTCACTATTACTAGTTGATGGTGTACTGTTAACATGATCACCAAAGGTTAATGACACCTGATGGTGTGAACGGGGAGACCATTCTCTCAAGATCCGAGGAAGGCAAGGACAGTCTCGATGAAAATGGTCTCCTTTGCAAATTATGCAAGGGAATTTTGGTTTAGGAGATTTAATGTGCGGATTTTCACCCAGATGATTCATGGTTTCCCCCTTGCTAAATCAGCTTCTTCTTCTTCTTCTCTTTCCCTTTCTTCTTCTTCTCATCCACTTGGTTACTAGCATCACTATTTTCACCAAGTGAAGAGGAAGAAGGGGAGGGAGAAACAAACAAAGAATAAGGTGAAGGGTCAACCTCAGTATCAACTGGATGCTGATTCAATTGCGGAGGAATCACGTTATTTTGAACCACAGAGGTTGAGAACAGCCATACTGGCAGGCCAATGGTAAGTCCCAGAAGGGACAATGTGGCCGTATGAGGAGCACCAATATTTCCCCAAGAAGTAAAAGGACTAGGATTCCCCTCAAAGGGGATTCCTTTATTGGTGGAATCCATTATCTCAACCTAAGATCAACGAAGGAATAGTGATGTTATTCCGAATTTAAAAAAATTTGATGAAGCTTTGTCACAACTTTGCTTTTTCAACTTTTAAGAGTCGAGAAAAAGCTAAAGATGACTCTAGTCCCCTTCAATTTTTAATGAGCCTCAAGTGACAAGTGCTCAGATGGACATTTTCTTTTAAAGAGTCGAAAAGGAATGAAAGTGACTACTATGGAAAAAATAGATAGAGGGATTACCAAACCAGTTACAAAACTGCAATATACACCTTGGTGATAAATTAAAGAGAAATTAGCAAGGACTTATGTACGGCAGTCAATCTTCCCAAATGTTGTGTTCAATGCATTGCGATCGATAGGGCGGCAGACTTGGCTTCCTATGGATAAAGGATATAAGCCTATTGTGGTCTCCCACTATATACACGACGGTACGGGGAGCACAAGTCCATGCTAGCACTTGTCGTATCAAGGAGGAGGAATCACCCAACCTTCAATGAAAATGATAGTTACTAGATTTTTATGATGCCGGAACACGTCTCTAGCCTAGACATCTAGATATGTTGTGTTAAGTTCCAAAGCGTTGTTAAGTTCATTGAAATTTATTTTAGAGTTGATCTTGTTTAAAGTTTTCCTTTCAATGGTTCACCGCATGATGTTGATTTGAAATTCCTAAAAATGCAATCTACAATGATAAACAATCATTGTTTATTTCCACCAATGAAAATCCTAGCTACTAGGGAAAGAAGATTACAATTTCTTTCAAACAAAGAGCAAAGAGCACACACTAGTGCATTTTTCCTAAATCATATTTCGCATACAAACTGAATGCAAATGCAAATGCATGTATTTGTTTTTCATTCCCCTTAATGTGAAAAAATGCCAAAAAGGAAAACTAAGTATAGCCAAGACCTGAAATATTTCACTCAAAGCGACTTTTAAATTTCGAATAGAAAATGCTTTCGACAATTCAAATATCAACAAATCAAATAAAGTACATGATAAAAAGTTCAATCGACTATCCAGGTAAGGAAGATTCAATGACACTTCTCTTTTTGACAGAAAACGACGGTTACGACACTTTTTGTACCAAAACGACAGATCGATTTAAGCAACTTTTCGACAAAGGATTGTAAATTATGGACAAATACATAAAAACACTTACTAATCCTAATCAATGGAGGCGGATCTATGTGATGCAAGGAGGCTTCAGTGAGGAGGCAGTACTCATAAGCAGCAAATCAACTAAATAGAACTGAAAACAAGGACAAAAACCCCAAATTTCAAGAATGGAAATAGGTTCAATCAGTCATCGCACCTGGGCTTCACAGAAACAGGGATGCATCACACTTTACAGATTTGGGAGGTGTGATTCATACTAGTTCACAGTGACAGACAGTTTGATGGGCCAGGGAGTGCAACTGAAATGGGTTTTGGTTCAAATTTGCAGCTGATTTTAGTGGGTTAAATTGAGCTATGATGGACAGTAAAGAGAAAAGTACAAAGGAATGATCTTGAGAGGTTACTGAGCTACCAAAAGGGCATCTAGAATGCTTGTAAGTCAAATGTTTAATTCATAAACTAAACCAAAGATTGACTGAAGCAGCATTCATCTAGTATGCAATTACAAAGCAAGAGCAATTTGAAGGCTATATCACTGACTTCAGGCTCCATCTATAGTTTATAAAACAAATAATAACAACAAACAAACATCTATTTTCTCCCCAGCAGAGTCGCCAATTTGTTTCTAGGAAAACTAGTGTCTTTTCGATCGACTAGCCCTCTAGGATTGGCAACTATCCTAGAAACAACAGTTTAAAGCAATTCGTGATTTCCTCTATGTATAATAGATAAGAGAAAGACAAAGGAACCAGCTTGGATCTTCCGATTAACTCCTTGCTTGATCTCTCTCCCCCTTGACAAAACTTGCAACTCCTCTCTGTACTTATCCCGCTTGGAGAGTACTTGTAGAAAGACAGTAACAAAGAACCGTCAAAGCATCTTGATCTATTATATCATAATCATTATGGAATCAGAAATATAATGAACATACAATGGCATTCACAAATAATAATATTCACAATTGCATAGTTATATGGAAGAAAACTTGAAGAACTTTATTAAATAGAAGGAAGAATTACAACCCAGTTGTCTGATCCAGCATCATCCTCCCAACGTCAAGCCCTCTTCACCTCATGACATAGCAATATCACACCAACAATACAATGTTCTTTCCTCAAACTATCAAAACTTACTTGCAATTCACAATATTCTAGCCTCCAGATCTCTCAGATGAGGGATACATTTATAGATGTGTGCAAGGGTGTGAGTCATCTCTGGGTTTTTGATTAGTGTCATTCCACTTGTTGCATTTGGTTCCACTTGTAGATTTCTTGGATCTCTTACTCATCTTTGGGAAAATTCAGAGAGGCAAGTGTCATAGGAGAAGTTTCTAAAAGATTCCATGAGCATCCACTTAGCAAACTGTCTCGGACATTTGTCCATCCTCGCTCATCACACCCTACAGAAGGCATCATCAGTATGCATCGCACCTGGCTAGTGTAGAAGTCATTATGCATCGCACCCTGACAGTGGAGCAGTCAGTATGGTCCAGTTTAGGCCAATTATGGATGGTTTTTCAGGTGGAAATTTTGGGGAATGATGTAATCAGTTGACCATGATCTTTTAGGGTATGAAACAACACTTTTAGTGGTTAAAGAGCCCTAGTTTATCGACATATAATCTTTAGGTTGAAGTTCCCAAATATGTCAATAACAGTAGAAGTTGTAAATCTTGATGTCGGGTGAAATGCTTTAACATGAGGATCCGAGGTTTCGAACTGGACGGTGACCTGTATAAGATACAATACAATACATCATCAAAATATAGTTTTTCATGATCTAGCTGAGGCAGGCATTCCCATGCTCAGCTTTATAAATTCATTTCATGTACATAGAACAGAAAATCCTCTGCAGTTGCAGACTAGTGATTCTTCAAATGTAGATTCATCATCCCTGGCTTGGATGACCATCTATGCAGCTTCTATGTACATTTGATGTCTTTATATCCCTGAATATATCACAGCCCGAATGGATGAAACTAGATCCGGGGTCTTCAATCTCGTTCAATATTCACTCGATGTACAAGTCAATCCATGTGAAGAAATGTTCTGGAGTCGAACATGGAAAGACATCACCTGATTAACAACCAATAATGTCAGCTATTAACAGACGCGAGAGGAATCACCGATAATGATAATGACCCTCAAGGTACTATAGTACAATTCACGTGGTGTGGATATATGATCCGATGTCAAACACCATGCAAACTCTTTCGGTTGAAGTCCATTGATGTCAATCTGTCACCAGAAGTGAGAAACTTGCCATTGAGGCATGCAAGCTTCAAAGTACTGAAAGGGTTGTTTCTAATTCAACTTCTTGGATAATGAGTTGATGTCAACAAGAAGTGACTCGTCGTAGGAGGGCCTTAATGTATCCCACATCTATGACATGAAATGAGGCAAATGATTTTCTGGAGGTGAAAACGATCTAATGACACAAGGTTCGGGAATGGGGGTCATGAAAAATGAAGGTTGAAGGTCTTATAGTGGATGAGACTCACCTGGATGGTGAATTCTCGACTGAATGACTTCTCTTGAACATATCAGCGACAATGAGATGAATTGGTAGCATTAACCCCAAAAGATGGATGGTGTGAAAGACCAATGGTGAGACGACTGGTGAACGGAATAACCCAACCCAACTCAATCATGGAGATGAAGTGAAAGTGTCATGTTCAAGAGTGACCTGCTACCATAAAGTTTTCAAGTTTTCTTCCCTTTTTCCCTAGTCATTGCTGACCAGTACCTCTTTATTTTTTTCAAGCTTGAGGAGGATAACATATGCTTGTTCTATAATTTTCCCTTCGGGAAAACCTGTCGCTATGTTTTAACGAGTCTAGCAACAGTGAAACTCGTTCTTGTCTGGGTGGACAAGTTTGTCGCTATTTTTTTAACGAGTTTAACAACAAGGATAACTCGGTCCTTTTCATGTTTAGAGAGTTTGAAAAGGGACAAAAAGGAAACTCCAGAGGTTCTTTTTCATAGAATAATCCCTTAGGTCCGAAAAAGATTAAAATAATACAAAAGGGATGACTTTTTGATCACTTTAACGAGCCGAAAAAGACAAGCGCTCGAACTTTTTCATGAGATAATCCCTTAGGTCTGAAAAATATTAAAATATACAGGAGGGATGGCACTTCCAATCACTTTAACAAGTTGAAAAGGCCAATTTCTCAACAATCTTTTCATATTTAACGAGTTTGAAAAGAGTTTAAAGAAGGCTCATTTTTTAGGAACGAGTGGTGTCTAGGGTAGCAACTAGTTCTGGGTATGCTTGGAACTTCTCAAAAATGGTGATTTCTGGGAAGAGGTTGGCTAACAAGACCACTCATTGCAGTTGTTCCTCAAAATGGTAAACAACCAAGTGGAAGTGTATGATTGACCAAAAGAATGGTGGTGATGAAAGGTACACAACCAAGGCTGAAAAGGATGATAGCATGGCAATCACAGAGGTTATTTACTGAAGGTGGGTTCATTTTTTAACGAGCTTGAACCGTGGGGGGAACTATGCTTGGTTTTCAGTTTCATTTTTTTACAAGCTTAAAACGAAAAGATATGATTGAATGAGTTTCTATTTCTATGCAAGCTCAAAATTAAAAAGCTAGAAACAACAAAGCTAAAAAAAAAACTAGAAAATGACAAAGCTAAGAAGCTAGAAAATGAAAATTGAAAAAAGAAATGAAAACTTTGCATGCCCCTAGCATGGTGAAAAAGAGAGTCTCCAGTAGTTATATGGAAACTTACTGTGGTTATGCAAGAAGGTTTCATCCGCAGAATAGAAAAAACACTTCCTTGGCTTCGTCCGCAGAATAGACAAAGGTGAATGGTGTGTCAGACCAACCACATAACCTACAGGGAAACTTATCTCTACAGGGAAACTTATCTTTTCAGCTGGGTTCGTCCACCAAATAGACCAGGGTGCATGCCCCCTAAGCTTCGTTACATTCACCAGACTACTCACGGTAATTAGGTGGATGGAATGAAGGTTTGAGAGACACTGTTGATGTACAAGGACCATTTAGGGATGATGATCGACTTGGAGCTATGCTTGAATCAGGAAATAAAAGCTAGTCAACAGTAACAATTTTTCCTTCATGTGGGAAACACATCACTCAGAAGAGTGTTGAAACGATAGCCTCCATGTTATAAACATAGTCACGTCCAAGGAGTAGATTGTAATCTAACGGTCTTGGGACTCCCATCACGTTCAGGTGAATGATTTTCCTTCCCAAAGTTATCGGTAACTTAGGAAGGATCCCTAACAGTCGACTGGTTCCTTTGTTAAAGCCTGACAAATTCTGTGTAACAGGAATAAGCGATGGTGAACCAAGCGCTTTCCAAACAGTTGAGGAAATGATACTCACTGATGCCCCTTCATCTATGATAGTGCCAGACACGATCATTTCGTAAACTTGTACTATGATCCGAAAAGGCACATAAAACGGAAGGTGGGATCTTGCTAGTCGATTCCAATCAAAGGAAGTGACTAGACTGCTTGAAGGGGGTACCGAATAAATGGTTGAATTAACCCCTTGAATAGCAGGAACTGAGGAATTTTCCTCCTATTGTGAAGGAACGGGCGGATTTTCCCCAAGTTCATCTTACTCTGAAGTAACAAAAAGAATTTGAACGGTATCGTTCTTACTCTCTTTGGGAAGGGTATGATCTTCTGAAGTTAAAATTGGGTCAATTTTCACCTCGACCTATTGACTTTCACTGGGTATGGACTCAGAAGATTCATTTTTAGTGATAGATGTTTCGACCGATGGTTGAGTTAAGTCAGTCGGTTATTCAACTAATAAAGGACTTGGGGAGAGTTTCCTGTATCCAGATGGGAATTGCTGTGGTGACGCAGGACAGTTATCCAAGACTCTTTTGGTTTCATCCAAAAAAGGACAATGGTGAAGGGTATGGTCCCCTTCACATAACCTACATGGAACTTTGACCTTTCCTTTGTGTCCATGAATTTCATTATTACTAGTTGATGGTGTGCCGTCAAGATGATCACCAAAGGTTGATGACACCTGATGGTGTGAACGGGGAGACCATTCTCTCAAGATCCAAGGCAAGGACAGTCTCGATGAAAATGGTCTCCTTTGCAAATTATGCAAGGGAATTTGGATTTAGGAGATTTAATATGCGGATTTTCACCAAATGATTCCTGGTTTCCCCCTTGTTGAATCGGCTTCTTCTTCTTCTCAGCCACGTGGTTACTAGCATCACTATTTTCACCAAGCAAAGAGGAAGAAGGGGAGGGAGAAACAAACGAAGAAGAAGGTGAAGGGTCAACCTCAGTATCAACTGGATGTTGATTCGATTGCATAGGAATCATAGCATTTTGAACCACAGAGGTTGAGAATAGCCATATTGGCAGGCCATTGGTAAGTCCGAGAAGGGACAATGTGGCCATATGAGGAGCACCAATATTTCCCCAAGAAGTAAAAGGACTAGGATTCCCCTCAAAGGGGATTCCTTGATTGGTGGACTCCATTATCTTAACCTAAGATCAACGAAGGAATAGGGATTTTATTCCAAATTTAATAAAATTTAATGACGCTTTGACACAACTTTGCTTTTTCAATTTTTAAGAGTCGAGAAAAACCTAAAGATGACTCTAGTCCCCTTCGATTTTTAATGAGCCTGAAGTGACAAGTGCTCAGATGGACCTTTTCTTTTAAAGAGTCAAAAAGGAACGAAAGTGACTACTCTGGAAAATCTAGACAAAGGGATTACCAAACCAGTTACAAAACTGCAATATACACCTTGGTGATAAATTAAAGAGAAATTACCAAGGACTTATGTATGGCAGTCAATCTCCCCGAATGCTGTGTTCAGTGCATTGTGATCGATAGGGCGGCAGATTCGGCTTCCTATGGATAAAGGATATAAGCCTATTGTGGTCTCCTAATATATACGTGACGGTATAGGGAGCACAAGTCCGTGCTAGCACTTGTCATATCAAGGAGGAGGAATCACCCAACCTTCAATGAAAATGATAGTTACTAGATTTTTACGATGCCGGAACACGTCTCTAGCCTAGACCTCTAGATATGTTGCCTTAAGTTCCAAAGCGTTGTTAAGTTCATTGAAATTTATTTTAGAGTTGATCTTGTTTAAAGTTTTCCTTTCAATGGTTCACCACGTGATGTTGATTTGAAATTCCTAAAAATGCAATCTACAATGATAAACAATCATTGTTTATTTCAATCAATGAAAATCCTAGCTAATAGGTAAAGAAGATTACAATTTCTTTCAAACAAAGAGCAAAGAGCACATGCTAGTGCATTTTTCCTAAATCATATTTTGCACACAAACTGAATGAAAATGAAAATGCATGTATTTGTTTTTCATTCCCCTTAATGTGAAAAAATGCCAAAAATGAAAACTAAGTATAGCCAAGACCTGAAATATTTCACTCAAAGTGACATTTTCGACAATTTCTTTTTCAAAATAGAAAGGAAGACTAAACAACACTTTTCAATTTCTAATAGAAAATGCTTTCGACACTTCAAATATCAACAAATTAAATCAAGTACATGATAAAAAGTTCAATCGACTATCCAGGGAAGGAAGACTCAACGACACTTCTCTTTTTGACACAAAACGACAGTTATGACACTTTTTGTACCAAAACGATAGATCAATTTAAGAAATTTTTTGACAAAGGATTGTAATTGATGGACAAATACATAAAAACATTTACTAATCCTAATCAATGGAGGCTGATCTATGTGATGCAAGGAGGCTTCAGTCAGGAGGCACTGCTCATAAGCAGCAAATCAACTAAACAAAAATGAAAACAAGGATAAAAACCCCAAATTTCAAGAATGGAAATAGGTTTAGTCAGTCATCGCACCTGGGCTTCACAGAAATAGGGATGCATCACACTTTACAGACTTGGGAGGTGCAATTCCTACTGGTTCATAGTGATAGACAGTGTGATGGGCCAGGGAGCGCAACTGAAATGGGTTTTGGCTCAAATTTGCAGCTGATTTTAGTGGGTTAAATTGAGCTATGATGGACAGTAAAGAGAAAAGTACAAAGGAATGATCTTGAGAGGTTACTGAGCTACCAAAAGAGCATCTAGAATGCTTGTAAGTCAAATGTTTAATTCATAAACTAAACCAGAGATTGACTAAAGCAGCATTCATCTACTATGCAATTGCAAAGAAAGAGAAATTTGAAGGCTATCTGGCTAACTTCAGGCTCTGTCTATAGTTTATAAAACAAACAATAAAAACAAACAAACATCTATTCGATCCCCAATGGAGTCACCAATTTGTTTAAGGGAAAACTAGTGTCTTTTCGATCGACTAGCCCTCTAGGTTTGGAAGCTATCCCCAAAAAAATAGTTTAAAGCAATTCATGATGTCTTCTATGTATAATAGATAAGAGAAAGACAAAGGAACCAACCTGGATCTTCCACTTAACTCCTTGCTTGATCTCTCTCCCCCTTGACAGAACTTGCAACTCCTCTCCGTACTTATTCCGCTTGGAGAGTACCTGTAGAAACACAATAACAAAGAACCGTCAAAGCATCTTGATCTATTATAACATAATCATTACAGAATCAGAAATATAATGAACATACAATGGCATTCACAAATAATAAAATTCACAATTGCATAGTTATATGGAAGAAAACTCGAAGAACTTTATTAAATAGAAGGGAGAATTACAACCCAGTTTTCTGATCCAGCATCATCCTCCCAGTGTCAAGCCCTCTTCACCTCATGAAATAACAAGATCACACCAACAATACAATTCTCTTTCCTCAAACTATTAGCACTTACTTGCAATTCACAATATTCCAGCCTCCAAATCTCTCAGATGAGGGATCCATTTATAGATGTGCACAAGGCTGTGAGTCACCTCTGATTTTTTTATTAGTGTCATTCCACTTGTTGCATTTGGTTCCACTTGGAGATTTCTTGGATCTCTTACTCATCCCTGGGTGAATTTAGAGAGGAAAGTGTCATAGGAGAAGTTTCTAGAAGATTCCATGAGCATCCACTTAGCAAACTGTCTCAAACATTTGTCCATCCTTGCTCATCGCACCCTACAGAAGGCCTCATTAGTGTGCATCGCACCTGGCTAGTGTAGAAGTCAGTATGCATCGCACCCTGACAGTGGAGCAGTTAGTATGGTCCAATATAGGCCAATTCTGGATGGTTTTTCAGGTGGAACTTTTGGGGAATGATGTAATTAGTTGACCATGATCTTTTAGGGTATGAAACAACACTTTTAGGGGTTAAAGATCCCTAGTTTATCGACATTTAAGATTGGGGTTGAAGTGCCAATTTTTTTTATAACATTGTGGTGATTAGAAACACTTCCATATTTATAGTTGTGAGTGGTTAACCTCCTTGTCTCCATAATTTTACCTTCAACATTTCTCGCCACCTGGAATGCATTCTCCAATGACCTAGGTTCCCATATTTGAACCTCATGTTGGATGTTATTCTTTAAAGTCCCTATGAGGACATCAGTCAGATGCTCCTCTAGAATATTAGTTACCTTGATATTCAATCTCTGGAAGTTCACAATGTGCTCCGCAAATGGAACCCCTTCATTTGAGATTTGTTGATTGGATAAAGAAGGTATTACTCTTTGTATCCTCATAATATAATATCAATTCCTCTATAAAAATTGTCTAATTGACAAGTGATTTATGAGAATAAAGTCGTCAATACCACACAAACTGATTGGGTTCTAAATATAAAGATGCAATGTGTACATTTTGTGTGTGTTTCACACTGTGTAGATAAAAGAAATACTCCATCTATAGTATCCATGTTAATGAATCTTTTCCATTAAACTTCCTCAAATTGAACTTTAATTTGGAGATTCACATTCTTTTTTTCCTCATCATGAGTTTTATGGAATACCTTGTCATCATTATGAAGCATTTCTTGTAGCAACTTTTTAAAGCCTTCCTTCAAACCTTTGATGTCCCCTTTTTATTTGCTTTTATGTCTGATTTTAAGCTAGCCATATTAACATTTATCATCTCTTCCAATTCATATTTGGTTTCTCTTTGTGATTGCACTTGGTCTTGTAATTTTGATATATCATGTTTCATTTCCTTCTCTTCTTCATGCATCATAGTATAACTTTCTAGGGGCTTAATAAGTGTAGATTTTTTTTGTTTGGGAGGGATTTTAGAACCAAATAATAATATTTATGCTTCACTATGCCCTTTTAATAAATTCAAACTAGATTTTCAAACAAAATTTATGCAATTTTAAAAATAAACACTTTTTTTTTAAGAGCTTGATTTTGAACTTGTTGATCTGCCCAACCTTGAAAGTATTGTATCTCTATGATTTTTTCCTCCCAAGGTATAAAACTGTTAAAATTGGAAACTATGGCCAAACTCCATGTGGGTCATATTATTCATGGCTGATAATATTTTTATTAGACTCCTCTCGTCGAGAGGTGTAGGATTGATCTAAAGATCATCGAATTCCGATAAGTATTTATGGAGATATGAATTTATTTTGATTATGGAATAATTATCAAGCCTACCAACAACTCATGGAGGCTCAAAAGCCCAACAGTTGCATCTATTCAATTATCATCAGATGTGTATAAATGCAGGAGGACTTTTCCTCATTTGGTCTCACTCAACTCATCACATATTTCTCTCTCTCTAGCGTAGTAAAGAGTCTCTTCACTCCTACGCAGTAGGTGACTCTCTCTCTCATAGGTGGAAAGAAGAACACAGAATTTAGTGCTACAACTGTAGAACCAAAGTTTGACCAGCATTGACTAGAAGACTTCCTCCTCAAAACTGTATTGTAGGTCCATCTAGACCTCCTTTGAAGGTTGCATTTTTTGGTGGTGGAATCAAGCCAAGCCAACGGTCAGTTTGCAAGATATCGACTGCCTTAGTTCTGATGATGAAGCCGCTAATGCTAATACTGCTGATCTAGGGTTTGCTACAGCTGATATAAATCAGATTTTTGTACTATTTCTCTCTACTGAATTATTGAAGATAAAAGAAGATTTGATCAAAGGGTTTCCCCATATTGGGGTTTGTCGCTGACTAGCTACCACATCTTGTGTCTCTTGTCTTGGCTTATTTTCTGTTGATCATTTAATGTTCTATCTACACTTTACTTACGCACATGTGATTCCTAATCTGTGAATAATAATAAGAAAGAGAAGTAAATTTCTCTAAGCATAGAACATACCATAAATTAACATGGTATCAGAGCTGAGGTGAAGACAAAGCCCAAGCAAGAGCAAGAGCAATCACCGAAGAGAAGATTGGCAAGGTTATCCTAAAGAACAATGGGGTCCTCAACACTCTTCCCTACTGAAGACAAGATCCATGAGAAGTCTGACTATCACGGATGGAAGATGTCTATCGATTTAACCTTAGAAGATCAAGGAGTGTTGGACCATGTGAGAGGAAATATTGTTGAGGAACAAATGCACCCATTAAATGCACCCATTGCTACGAGGAACAAATGGAAAACCAGTGAAGTCAAAACAAAGAAGATCATCTGGGACTTTATCGACAAGTGCTTGGTGGCCTACATCTCCGATCTGAACACCTCCAAGGAAATCTACGATAGGCTTGTGAGTTTATTTAAAGTTAATGATGCAAATCAAGTTCTGTTTCTTAGAAATAAGCTGAAGGAAATTAAGAAGGGAAAAGATTAGAGTATGCAAGCATACTTCTTAAGGATCACCGAGATCAGGAACGATCTCCTATCTATTGGGGAGATTATTATTGATAGGGAAATGGCACTCACAACTCTTGGAGGATTACCATTTGAATGGTACGTGTTCAGGACTACTCTTCTGAACAATAATGTAATTCTTGGTTTCGAGGAATTAATGGCTAGATGCATTTAAGAAGAAACAAGGGTTGAAGAGCAAGAAATGCCCATGCCTAAAGGTCCTCCTACTGCCTTTTCTTCTCATGCTATGAAAAGAAATAATTCCGGGACTAAATCGAAAAGAAAGGTTGGACCTAAGGGTGGAAGAAAAGGACGATGTTACATTTGCGATAAACCAGGTCACTATGCAAAGGAGTGCCCTAATAGAAAGATCTCACACTGGGATGATGACCAAAATTCCTCTCATGGCAATCAGAGGAATGGGAAATCTAATAGCAAAGGTAAAAGGAGTGCTAGTAATCAAAGAAGAGGACAACCATTCAAGAAGGTTAAAAATTCCAGGTATGAATCCAACATTGTTGAAATAAGCAAGATGAATATTATTTACCAACTACTCTATCTACCTCTGCTCCTTCGGACTCAATGGGAATTTGGCTCATTGATAGTGGTGCATCAAGGCACTTCACTGGTTACAAAGAAGTTCTCCATAATCTAATAGAGAAGGAAACTAACCTGGAAATTGTCCTTGGAGATAATATGAAATATCCCGTGAAAGGTGTAGGCAATGTCTCTCTTAAATTGAATCAAGGAAATACGATCCACTTACAGGATGTATTATATGTACCTGACCTTAAGAAGAACTTGGTGTCCATCTCAGCAATGGAAGACAAAGGCTACAAGGTGACCTTCAGCGATGGCAAGGTACGTATATGGAAAAATAATGTTAAAGATGCCTTCACTCTTGGGTTTCAAGTTGATTCATTATATCAGGTCGGTGGAAGTCTGCTAGGTGTCATGTCTTGTGACACATCTATTCAGTCTGAACTTTGGCATCGAAGGTTTTCCCACCTTCATTATAAAGCTCTACCCGATGTAAGACAAATGGTAACAGGGATGCCCAAATTTCGAGTAGAGAAAGAAGGTGTATGTCTGGGATGTGTCAAAGGAAAGCTCAAAAGGGGACCATTCCCCTCAAGCCAAAGCAAGGCCTCCGATATATTACAATTGGTTCACTCAAACATATCTCGTATGCTGCCTGTGAACTCCTTGGGAGGATATTTATATTATGTTACTTTTACAGATGACTATTCTCGAAAGACTTGGATATACTTCTTGAAAAGGAAGGATGAAGTGTTCTCTTGGTTTAGAAATGTCAAAACCCTGATCGAGAATCAAACCGAAAAGAAGATCAAAATCTTAAGGACTAATAATGGGACTGAATATGAGTCTAACAAGTTTTATGACTTTTGTAAAGAGGCTAGCATCAAGAGGAAGACTACTACACCATATACTCCTGAATAGAATGGTGTGGCGGAAAGGAAGAACCGTACGATTGTGGAAGTTGTTCGTGCCATGCTCCATGATCAAAGACTTCCGAAGTTTATATGGAACGAAGCTGCAAACACCGTCGTATATGTAAAAAACCGATGCCCTCATCAAGCATTGGTTTCCAAGACTCCTGAAGAAATGTTCACCGATAAGAAACCTGACGTATCTCATTTTAGAATTTTTGGAAGCCCTGTATATTTTCATGTGCCGAAAGAGAAAAGGAATAAATTGGGTGCATTTGGAAAGAAAGGAATCTTCTTGGGCTATAGTGAAAATACTAAGGGCTATAGAATCTATGTTGCCAGTCAAAGGGAAGTCGTGATTAGTTATGATGTCACATTTGACGAAGATATGGCCCTCATCAAGGTGGACAATCTTCCGATTTTGAAGAACTCTCAAGAAGCCGACACCAAGGAACCGAAAGAGAAGGATGATGAAATAACACCTGATGTGGAAGAACCCATGGATCTTATTGATCCACCTGAGCCCTCCTCTTCCAGGAAGAGGCCCTCTTGGCTCAGGGGGCTACTCGATGATGCTGAAGGACACACTGCACCCCGAGGAACCTTCTGTGAAAGTAAGAAACCCAACAGGTATCAGGGATACTTGACCATCATGAGCATGATCATACAAAATGAGCCTTCATCATTCTCAGATGTCGTCAAGCATCAAGTATGGAAGGATGCTATGACCGAAGAATATGAGTCTATTATGAAGAATGATTTTTTGGAAGTAGTTCCCAGACCCCAGGACAAGACAGTTGTCACTTCTAAATGGATTTACAAGATAAATCATGCATCATTTGGAAATACAGAAAAATATAAGGCTCGTTTTGTCGCTTGTGGCTTCTCTCAAAAGGAAGGTATAGACTATGACGAGATATTTTCACCTGTTGCCAGATATACCACCATCCGCTCAATCATAGCCCTTGCGGCTTCACAAGGATGGAATCTACATCAGATGGATGTCAAGACAACATTCTTACATGGTTCGATCAAAGAATAGGTCTACGTGGAGTAGTGTGAAGGATTTGAGATTCATGATCAAAAATCTCATGTATGCAGGTTGAAGAAAGCTCTCTATGGGCTGAAGCAAGCACCCTGAGCATGGTATTAGAGGATTGACAGCTATTTGAAGCTAGGATTCACTAGTAGTGAAGCTGACCCTAACCTCTACTTCAAGGTTGAAGATGACAAAACTCTCATACTGGTGTTGTATGTGGATGACCTCTTCCTAACAGGTGCAGACCCTCTCATTCACAAATGTAAGAGGGATTTGGCTTCTGAATTTGAAATGAAGGACCTAGGACTAATGCACTATTTCCTAGGACTTGAAGTTTGGCAGAAGCCAAGGGAAATTTTTCTATCTCAAGGAAAATATGCAGTGAAGATATTGGAAAGATTCGGTATGGTAGATTGCAAGCCTGTAACTACCCCAATGGAGCTTGACTTTAAGAAGCGAAGCAGTAGCGTTGCTGGACCTGTTTTATGAAATGCCATTGAGTATCGTCAACTCATCGGAGCATTAATTTTCTTAGTGAACTCCTGTCCATATATATGCTTCGCAGTCAACATATGGTTGAACCTCACCACATACATTGGATTGGTGCCAAGAATCTATTGACATATCTTCATGGCACAAGCACTTATGGGTTAAGATACACTACTGGAGATGTGAGACTACTTGGATACACTGATGTTGACTGGGCAGGCAGTGTGGTGGATCGTAAGAGCACTTCTGGGTGTTATTTCTCCTTGGGATCTGCTTCAATATCCTGGATGAGCAGGAAGCAAAATTCAGTGGCCTTGAGCACCGCCAAGGCAAAGTATATTGCTGCTAGCATGGCATCATGTAAGGCAATCTGGTTGCGGAAGCTCTTCAGTGAGTTGTTTGGATTTACACTGGATACCACCATGATCCTATGTGACAACCAAAGTGGGATTCGTTTGTCAGAGAATCCCGTATTTCATGATCACTCCAACCATATCAATATCAAGTACCACTTTATTCGAGATATGGTGCAGTGTGGAGCTATCAATCTCCAACATATCGGTACAGATGAACAAGTAGCTGATGTTCTCACAAAGCCCCTAAGAAAGGTCAAATTCTTGACTTTTCAAGAATGACTTGGTGTCATTCAAAAACCCTCTGATGAGGGTCCTATATGATGTATTGAGCTTTGGGAGATCTGGGGGGGTGCGAGGTACTTCTTGGAGCGACATATGATGACAAGGTAAAAGAATCAAAACTTTCTCTGTATCACCCTGTGGCGACTATGTAGCAGGATGATTAGTTCTCCTGTGAGGTCTGGATGATGTGTTTTCCATGACAATTGTAGCAGGATGATTAATTTCTCCTATTAAGGCATCCTCCATGTAGTCAGGGACTCATGGGAAGTACCTCTCATCTGATCAATGAGCAGGGAAATGAAGTCAGGGACTATAGTAGTACCAATGGATGCATCATTGTATCCACTGTAATCCCTACGCTAGGATTACCTTCATTTGTCTACGATCAATGATACTAGTCTGGGACTAGTGGTAGGAGTGGTACCTACTATAACGCCGACTTCAAGTCGGTTGAGGCTGGTCTGGGACAGGCGGTACGCACTCTAAGACTGGCTTCGAGTCAGTGGAGGATGATACTGGTCTGGGACCAGTGGTAGGAGTTGTACTCACTATGATGCTGACTTCGGGTTGATTGAGACTAGTCTGGGAGCAGTGGTACATACTCTGAGACTGACTTTGAGTCAGTATGATGCATCCTCGATCATTTCTTCTTCTTCATAATTCGGACAAAAGTAGAGCATAACAGAACAAAGTAGAGTAGAGCAGAACAGAGCAGAATAGTACAGATCAATACAGGGTAGAACAAGACAAAGCAGAATAGGAAGAATAGAGTAGAGTAGGGCAACAGTCAAGCTGTACAGGGCAGTGCATTTGATGGATGAATAGTAGCAACCGACAGACAGATTGCAGATGGAGTTCTCCCCAGTTGAGAGGGAGTGTTAAAATTGGAAACTAGGGCCAAAATCCATGTGGGTCATATTATTCATGGCTGATAATATTTTTATTAGACTCCTCTTGTTGAGAGGTGTAGGACTAATCTAAAGATCATCTCATTCCGATAAGTATTTATGGAGATATGAATTTATTTTGATTATGGAATAACTATCAAGCCTACCAACAACTCATGTAGGCTCAGAAGCCCAACAGTCGCATCTATTCAATTATCATCAGATGTGTATAAATACAGGAGGACTTTTCCTCATTTGGACTCACTCAACTCATCACATCTCTCTCTCTCTCCAGCGTAGTAAAGAGTCTCTTCTCTCCTGCATAGTAGGTGACTCTCTCTCACACAGGTGGAAGGAAGGATGCAAAATTTAGTGCTGCAACTGCAGAAACAAAGTTTGACCACCGTTGACCAGAATAATCCCTCCTTACAACTGTGTTGTAGGTCCATCTGGACCTCCTCTTAAGGCCACATTTTTTTGTGGTGGAATCAATCCGATCCGAAGGTCAGTTTGTGAGATATCGACTGCCCTAATTTTGATGATGAAGCCGCTAATGTTGATGCCATTGATCTAGGGTTTTCTACAGCTGATATAAATTAGATTTTTGTATTATTTCTCTCTACTGAATTATTGAAGATAAAAGAAGATTTGATCAAATGGTTTCCCCATATTGGGTTTTGTCCCTAACTAGCTGCCACATCTTGTGTCTCTTCTCTTGGCTTGTTTTCTGTTGATCGTTTAATGTTCTATCTGCACTTATGCACATGTGATTGTTGATCTGTGAATAATAATAAGAAAGAGAAGTAAATTTCTCTAAGCATAGAACATACCATAAATTAACAAAAACTTCGTCCCAAGCTAGATTTTTATGTCTTCTTTCCAACCCTACAAGTTATACTGATATTGGATTATTCAAGATAAATTTATGCCAAATCTCCCACGGTGACCTGATTATGGATTGGTTTAGTATAACAAACTTGTATAGGTTCCCACATGTCATTGTTTCAAACTTCAGCCCTAAAACTTGTACCAAAAAAACTATATTATGTGCACTTTTGGTCACTTTTCATGGAATTGAACTCTAATGTTCAAAGAGAAAGTTATGATGATTTTACCCAGAATACCGGTTTAAGAGTGAATTTAGGGCTTGTAAAAAACCTTAACTTGCACTGATCGTAACATCCAAACCATAGTGAATATATTTCTGAAACTTGAAATTAATGTACTTCAACATGTAATATTAATTTTGTAAAAATTTTAGACCCTTAGCTCCAACCAAAAAGAGGTTATAGCAAAAATTCCAAGATGGATAATTTTGAGGAAGACAATATCGAGATTCGGCTGCTTTGATACCAAATATTATGTACCCAAATCAAGATAACATAAAGACATAAGTATAAATGGATTAACATCTTGTTAATAAGCCACTTCGAGGGGCAACATCCTTTTACATCACATAAATGAATAATTCTTTGATGATTCAAATGAAAACACCTCCTTGGTATATATAAAAGTCTCTAGGGTAAAACTATAATTAGGGTCTACATAACAAACAAAAATATAAGGACACAACAATAACAATAGTGCACTTCTATGGGGCACAACAATAAAAGTATTAAATTTACACTAGTATTATTGGGATCTAACATATATTGGTTGAATGTTGGGAAGTTGTCTTTAGTGTGACTTTTTGGACTTTCTGGTGCCAGAATTCGGTGGAAAAATTTGAGGTGAAATCTTGATTTGTGTTATTTAAACTAGTTTTTTGACTGTATATATGGATTCAACACCCTGGAAAACCCCTAGGGCACTTCAATTACACAGGATTACCCATCAAATTTGTGATTTCAATAAATTCCTGCCGGATTTTAGAGAAATTTGACCAGAAAAACCCATTGTAAAAGCTTCCAAAAAGTCACACTAAAGACAACTCATTTTCTTACACTATTGGGAAGAACCAGTACCAAAAAATCTGAATGGGTTATTTTCAAAAATATTTACAAAAGGATGTAGACAAAGTTTTACATTTGTAGCCACCTTGATAGGGAGTTGAAAAAGATATAATTTCCTTATGGTGACACAACACCCCCTAAATAGGTAGTGGTATATAAAAGTAAAATGTATCATTTGTATTTGGAAAAATATTATGAAATGGATACAACATCTATTGGTTTGTTGTTTTAAAAAATTAGTGGGGTTTCTCTTTTGTTTTGATCATAACCATATGATGCATGAAATTATCATTATATAATAACCAACTTATATGTCTCATTAATGATGGCTCCTATCTCTATTTCGTATATTGTAGAAGTAGATAATTTTCAATATGGCCAATCATGTCTTGAATGAAGATTTATCTATTTTGATGATGATTAGAGTTTAAAATAGAATTTGTTATAATACTTTTATAATAATATAAATAGAAAAATCATTAGGTGTCTTCCACTTTTAGCAATTCATGGGATAGTAGTTATGTGCAATAACACTAAAGTTTAACTCATGTTCTATGATTTTATGACAAGCTTCTATATCCTAGCAACTTTTTTCCTTTCTTTTTTTTTTCTTTTTCTTTTTTAACTGAAACGAGAATTTCTGGAGATTCCACTTTGAAATATTGACTTCCCTATTACACTATATACAATTATTTCATATTCCACAAATAATACAATTACAACATGTCTCTGGAGACTTGAACCCACGCATCTAGGGAAATGAATTGTTCATCAAACCACTCGAGCTCAGATCCTTTAAACTTCTATTACAGGAGGTCATGGGGTGGTATTTCATCCGCTTATGTGTGAAAAAGTCATAAAACCATTTAATATATTCTCTCTCTCAGTGTTCGACCACTACCTCAAGGTGCCCCCATGGCTCCATGGAAGCCCTCATGGGAATTGGACCTTTCCCAATGGTGAAAAAATCATCACTTTCCACCATTGGATCCAACCTCTTCAGAATTTTGCAAAGGAGGACATGGGGGTGGGATTTGATCAAGTTATGTGTGCATGGGTCATGAAACCATTTAATATGGTCTCTTTCAATGCAACCACATATTCATCCACTACCTCAAGGTGCCTATGTGGCTCTAAGGAATCCCTCATGGGAATTGAACCTCGCATCTGGTGAAAAACTCATCACTTTCCACCATTGGATCTAGCCCATTTGGGATTTTAAAAGGGGGACATAGGGTGGGCTTTGATCCACTTATGTTTACATTGGTCACAAACCATTTAATATGGTATTTATAGGTGCAACAACATGTTTGAACACTACCTCAAGGTGCCCACATGGCTCTAGGGAAGCCCTCATGGGAATTGAACATTGCCCAATGGTGAAACTATCCTCGCTTTCTGTTGAACCTCAGAATTACTCTCTCCTTGACAACTTTTCTCACTTCTTTCTCTTGTTTTCCATAAAAAGACAGATCCCCATCACTAATAAATGATAGGTTTTGTCTGAAGGAGGACATTAAATGATTGACATGTTATACTTTTATTTTTTGCTATTTGAATAAGTTTTTTCAAATTATCTACAAAACGCAACCTATTCTATAGCTAACTATGTGTTTCTTATCTACTTCCATGGTTTAGCAGGTTACAGGTGTCAAATGAAGAAACCGGCCACATGGTCATCTCTGGATCGTCTCGACATGGATTCTATCCTAGTCACCCAGCCTAGATCGATAAAAAAGCCAGCTCAAGACCACTGTCAAAGGTGGAGTCAAACATATGCAACCCGGAAACAATAGGACTCTTTGTCTACCCTTTCGTAGTTAATTAATAAATCCAATAGTTCAGTTGAAGCATTAACTCGGAACAACCACCTGTGTCAATGGTTCTGTGCAACCACTTTGTTCTAATTCAAGTCACCTATAGCTGATCAAACATTTACACAAACCGGTTGTAATATGTGTAGACCAACTGTAGCTAATTTTCCTCAAAAGATAGTTATGAATATTTTCTTTTAAATACTAGTTGAACAGAAGTGGAGGGAGTTCGAAGTTTTTGATGTATTAAGTTTAAACTTATCAGCTCTGTAATTTTGGATTTTTTGTTCCTGTTTATAATATAAAGCTGTGTGTTGACTGATGATCATTTGAAGGAGCATTGTTAATTAAGTTAGCAGCTCAACTCAGTCAGTTGCAAAGGGCCCCTGCACTAAAGGAGGTTTTCCTGTCATTTATTTTCTTCTTTATGTTCAGTTTTAATTTCATCATTTGCTTTTAGCAATGTTTGTAACTTAGGTTGATTTCTTGTAGTTTGATTTCTTTTAGTTATAATCGGTAGCATAATGTTAGAATTCAATTGTGTATTCTTGTTTCTCCAATCCATTTCATAAAGGAAACGACTTCGTTTCTAAACAGAGTAATATTGAAAGTAATGAGGATGCACTGTTGATTAAATTTACTCACTGTTGTTGTTATTTATTTCCTAGTTCAGGTTATCAATACACTGTATTAATGAATGTTTTTGGTCACCATTTCAAGCTGATATCTATCCTAAACTAAATGGTTAAAACATTCACTTTACATAAGTTGAAACCAATCAGTTACCTTTTGCATGTTCTTATTTAGTTTTTTCTAGATCATGAAGTACATAAGTTGCTTGAATTCCATCTCAAGGAGGTTATCTTTCAAAATTGAAGGTTAGAGTAACTAGAAGTACTTCGGTTAATTTCATTCTATGTATCTATTTCAACATGACTTACAACTTTACCTTTTGGCTTTAAGAATTATATTCATGAATTAGGACAGATAACAAGATAGGACAAATGCTCTGTTTTTCCTTCTTCTAACTTAGACTTTGACTAGTTTTAAGCTCTCAATTCACCTTTAGGAAGTTTAGATTCAGTTTCTCATAGTTCAAATTGTATATCATTAGGAATCAAAGAACAAAAACCCCAAAAACAATATAAAATACAAAACAACGAAGTAAGAAGGGTTAACTAAGCACATACAGTGCACTACACTTCATCAGCCTATGAACCTCGGTTGATAATTTATGAAAATCAATTTAGGACACTAATTTGACTAAACATTTTGGCATCGCTGCCGGGGAAGTGTAACTAGGTAACCTTATCTCTTACATTCAAACAAAAAAATGATATGCATAGAGAAGGAGACTCTAGGGGTAAATTTATAGCTAGAGGCAGGAGTTCAATTCCTACAACACCACCTACTCCACCAAGAACAAGAAGAGAGACACCTCCATCTCAAGCCCATACTCCCAGCCATAGAACTCCTAAAATTCTAGGGTCAGAAATCCAATCAAAAGAATCTCCTACTTCATCTACCAAGGCTGTCCTAGTGGAGAAAAATCTTGGGTCTCCAACAACAGGAGTAGCCTTTTTCACCTCCACAAGGGAGCACATTTTAGTTGAAGAATTAGGAATACCTAGTGAGGAAGAAGAAGTAGAACCTCTCTCCCATATCCCATTAATAGAAGAACCAGAGGAAGAGAAAGTAACCTTGCAGGTTGAACTTTATACTGACTCTGAAGAAACTATAATGGCAGAAGAAGGAGAGAATGGAGAATTCGAACTGTTTGGAGGAGGGGGTAGAGGAAATAATGGAGGAGGTAGAGGAAATAGGTAAATAGATCATTCTTTTGGATTCCCTATAGTGGATGAAGAAACAAATGCCACAATGAAAAATATCTCACCTTCTGTCCTTCCATGGGTTAAAAAGTGAGGATCCTGAAACATTTTTATTTGAGTTTGAAGTCTTGTGCAAAACTGTTGGAAATAATACTTAAGGTTGGGGGGGGTGAATCAGTATTAGCAAATCAATAACTTTTTCATTTCCATAATCAGATTCATATACACTACTTTAGTTAAGGGAACCCGCGTGTACACGCAACTGTGTTTAATGCAACTAGTGTATATCCAGTAAACTTATGATTTAGTTAATTCATCATATGTTGATATTTTATCAGTGCATCAGAACTTCATTAAACATATAAACAGTACCCAGGTGCAGTAAAATAGAACAGATCATCACACATAAGAAACACACATGAACACCATGATATAAGGTGGAAACCCAATGCGGGACAAAAACCACCTACTGTTGTCTTCCTTTAATATTAGAAAAACATGTTTACAATCTTGTACTGGCGTAGACTTATACCAGTACACAGGCACCTGCCTAAAGAAGGCTACGACCTTCTCTTGTTCTCCAGCTTCTACTGGAAGGGAGCTATTATCCCCTGGCTTTTGTACTAATCGATATGTTTACTAGTACGTAGGTGTTGGCCTACTGAAGGTTCCAACCTTAACTCGTTTTCCAGCTGCTACTGGAAGGGAGCTCCAACCCCCTGGCTCTTGTACTGGCCAATATGTTTACCAGTATGTAGGCACCAGCCTACAGAAGGCTACAACCTTCTCTCTTCCTCCAGGGACCACATTTCATAAATTTTCATACTGGATACTCCTAAAGCACAACACCATAATCTAAAGGCCATGTTTCATCCAATTTTTATACTTGACCCATCAAAAACATTGAAGCACAAAATTAATCACCACTGCAATACACCCATCAACTACTCCTGCATCATCAATCTCTGAATCACCCAAAACCGAAACATTGAAACCCTGTCAACAAAAACACAGTCACTAGAACACAGAGTAGACCACAAAATTCTGCAACAACAACTAGATCCAACTGCAACTTCAAATATCATACTTCACACTGTATACACTACTCTGATGAGCCGAACCAGTGTGTATACGCACTTTTACCAAATGGAACCCGTGTACAAATCTACAAATATTTACTCATAACTTTGCAGCTATTCCAGACATCAGTTATACCCAGATCATAACATTTATACAATAAAACATGCATCAATAATTCAGATCTAGTCTATCCATGATCAAACCACATAATGATAAAACATTCCAAGCCTTAAGATCCTGATCCATCATTCATCATCATCCACATGGGTGCATCCTTGGTTCAGATCAAGCAAAGCATCACAAACCCATAACCAGCATACTAGATCTCACCCTTCATCAGATATTCATCACTTGCACACTTGCACATTGGCCTAATGATGTTGTTCTCCTTATATAGGTTTAGGCCTCTCTCAATACCATAGTCCAATACCATGTAGGACTGATACCTTGGACCCAATACCTGGGGTCAATATCTCGAACCAAATACCATGGATCAATACCAAAATACTATGGACCAAATACCACTGACCAAAACTTAGTTTTCCAACATGTATGTGCCTTTCCTTCTGTGAAAATGTGTGTGTATGTTATACACTCCTTTTGGTCTGCGAACCCGTGTGTATGCGCTCCTTTGTCATGGTGAACCTACGTATACCTCTCTCTAATCATTAATTCTTTGCTATTGACCAACTGCACTATGATCTGTCATCTGAGTGAGTTACCATCAAGGACAATACCTGTATCATACCTGTATCATAATTCCAACAAGAACCTACGATTATCTAGAAGACTCTCAAAAACTTAAGTTGTTCCCTTCAACACTGAAAGGAGCTGCTTTGAAGTGGTTCATGGGGTTAGTCACTCAGTCCATTAGAACATGGAATGACATGAAAAAAGTGTTTTTGGATAGGTATTTGGATTATTGCATGTTGAAGTTTTCAAAATGATGCAAAGAGAGGATGAAAATTTAGAGGATTTAATTGAGAGATTCAACTATAATTTGAAAAGAGCAAAGATGGACAATTTAGATGAAGATACCTTAAAATCTCTTTTATTAAAAGCCATTAGAGTTGAGTGGATAGATATCCTTAACATGATGGGGAAGGGAGATATCTCTCAACTTCCATTAAATGACATAGGAGAATTATGTGTTCATCTCTTCAGAGGGAAATCCAAAACTGGGAAAGGTCCAAGAGATCGTTCTCTTGTTAGAGTAAATAAATCTACAACTTGATCAATGAGTAGGGAAAAAATTGGTAATATTCTTGATGAATTCAAAACAGATATTCTAGGGAGTCTTAGTGAGCAAATAGACACCCTTAAGTTGCAAAACAAGCAGAAAACTGAGGCTGATGCTTTAGCTATTTTCTGTCCAAAATGCAGAAAAAAACATGCTCTAAGAGAATGCCCTTTGGATGAAAAAATTATAGAGACTTGTATTATTTGCTCAGAAAACCATGAGACCAAGGGTTTTCCTTTGATGTCTTAAGGCTGTTTTTCAAGAAGAAACAGTTCCAAATTCAGCAAAACCTCTTTGCTTTGTCTCTAGAAAACCTTGGCAGGGGCCACAAAATCAGGGATTTAACAATCAAATGTATCTTCAGCCCCCACCAAATTGGAATTCTTGGCAGCAACCTTGGCCTCAACCTCAATCTCAATCTCAACCTTGGGCTCAAGGAGTACAAAATCCTTATGGGAGATTTTCTCAATATTACCAATATCCTCCATCATATCAGAATTATCCTCCCCCACACATTCCACAACAAAATCAACAACCACAAATTCAAAATTAGAACCCTCAACTTTCAATACCATTTCCATAACAAAATCCACAACAAAACCAAAATCCTCAACTCTTACTTCCATTTCAGCAGAGACCAAATCAGCTACCTGCCCAACCATTACCAAACCCCAACAATAAAAATCCTCATAATACTTACATGGTGGAAGGACAACAATTTCCAACTTATATAATCACTCCTCTAGATCTCAATGATGTTCAACTAAGACCTTGTAGGATATTAGAAAAGGAAAGGCATTTTGTAGTTATTCAGGAACAAGACAATTCTGAGGAAGATTCTCTACAACCCAATAAAAGTTTTGAGGGAACATCTCTCCAAAACAAAAATACTGAAAATGAAAAACAGAAAGAACCATTGAAATCAACTCCTATCATTGAGCAACCAGTATCTACTTCTGCACCTCCTTTTCCCGAAAGATTACAAGTTGATAGAGGGGTAGAAAAGCAGATCATGTTGCCTAGTTATTACTTTCTAGATGAATTGAAAAATGTCTTTATCAAATTCCTTTGTTACAAGCCATTAAGGAGATTACAATCCTAGCTAGAACAATAAAGGAGTTGAGCATAAAGAAACTAGGAAGAAAAACAAAGGAAACAAAAAGAAATCACCTGGTAGGAAAAATAGCAGATATAATGATGGGAAAAATTGCCATACAAAAATATGTAGATCCAGGAAGTCCAATTGTGAAAACACATATCAATGGAGTTGAAATTCCAAATACATTGATTGGTTTAGGAGTAGCAATAAACATCATGAGCAAACAAACCATGGAACAACTCAAGCTTCCTAATCTTCTTTACACACCTACATTACTGCAATTAGTTGACAGATCTGTAATCAAACCATATGGAGTGTTAGAAGATATTTTAGTATCATTATTTCTTGGGAATATCTTGTTGATTTTATGATCTTAAACGCCAAGAACAATCTAGGAGGACATCCACTCATATTAGGGAGACATTGGCTAGCCATAGTTGATGCTTTCATTAGCTGTAGATCTGGCGATATGTATATTTCTGATGGGAATTCAACAAATAAATTCACTTGATATCCTCCAACGAGAACAATCACAGGAATAGATGACAAAGAATGGATTGATGATGAAAATGAAATTCAACCTCTATTTACTATTTCAAATATTAGTGAAGTTGGTCAAATCTTAAATAGAATGGAAAATTTTGAATCATCTCTAGAATATGAACATGATCAATTTCAATAAAAGTCCAATATTGAATATTTATCATCTAGGCAGATGTCTCTTTATTCTATGGAAGAATTTGGTAGCTCTACAATTGAAATCTTTCCAGGGATAACATTGAACATAAACAATAACTTGGAGAAATTACAACAGGAAAAGCTAATTAAGACATTACAACAACATTCTGTTGCATATGCATAGGAATGTACTGACATGAAAGGAATTAGTCCTAAGACTTGTATACATACATCTACATTGACGAAAATTGTAGACCTATCAGACAACCTCAAAGAAGGATGAATCCAAACCTTAGGGAAATTGTGAAAGAAGATCTGCAAAAAATGCTGAATGTAAACTTCATTTACCCAATTTCAGACAGCCAATGGGTTTCCCCTTTAGTGATTGTGCCTAAAAAGAATGGTAAATGGAGGATGTGCATTGATTACCAAGAATTGAATAAAGCTACCCTTAAAGATCATTTTCCTTTTCCCTTTATAGATAAAGTGTTAGATACATTAGCAGGTAAGAAGTACTTCTCATTCTTGGATGGTTTTAGTGGTTATAATCAAATTCAGGTGGCACCTGAAGATCAAGATAAAACCACATTTACTTGTCCATGGGGAACCTATGCCTACCGAGTACTTCCTTTTGGGTTATGTAATGCACCTGCAACATTCCAAAGAGCAGTACTAGGAATTTTTTCTGATCTAATACATGATTGTGTAGAGGTATATATGGATGACTTTACAGTGTATGGGAATACATTTGAAGAAGCTTTGGAAAATTTGGAAAAAGTTCTTAAAAGATGTAAGGAAGCAAACCTTTCACTAAGCCATGAAAAATGTTTTATGATGTTTACAGAAGGTATTGTTTTAGGGCATCACATTTCAGGAGATGGGATTAAAGTTGATAAATCTAAAGTTGAAGTCATCTCAAAATTATCAATTACAAATTTCCAAAAGGATGTTCGAAATTTTCTAGGATTTACAGGATACTATAGATGATTTATAGAAAATTTCACTAAAATAGCATCCCCGCTCTTCAAATTACTCACCAAGGATTGTGAATTCAATTGGATTCCTGACTGCCAGTTAGCATTTGAGACCTTAAAAAAAAAAATTATGAAGCACCCATCTTGAGAGGTCCAAATTGGAAACTACCTTTTCACATTTCAACAGATGCTTTAGATACAGTGCTGGGAGCTGTATTAGGACAAAAGGACTTGATTCGCTATGCCATCTACTATACAAGTAAGAATTTGACTCCCACTGAGTTGAATTATACTACAACTGAAAAGGAATTTTTATTTGTTGTTCATGCAATCAACAGGTTCAGACATTATATAACAAGCTATGAAACCTTTGTTCATACAGATCACTCTACAATTAGATACTTAATGAATAAACTGAATACTAATGGCAGAGTTACAATATGGATTTTACTCTTGCAAGAATTCAATATTACTGTGCTAGATAGACCTGTAAAACAAAACACAGTTGTTGATTTCTTGTCCAGAATTCAAAATATCAAAGATGGCACTCCGATTGAAGATAAGTTTCCTGATGAATATCCTTTTGCAGTGACTACTCAAACTCCTTGGTTTGCAGATATTGTTAATTACTTAGTCACAAGGAAATTATCTTCACATTTGTTTCCTAGATAGAAAAGAAAAATCATTCAGATAAGTGCAAGATACTCATGGATCACTAATGAATTGTATAAAACAAGCCCAGATCTTATGATCAGAAGATGTGCTAGGGAAGATGAAATGCTTGAGATTCTTAAGGCATGTCATGATGAGTGTGGTGGACACTTTGCTGACAAGAGGACAACATATAAAATCCTTTCTTTAGGATATTATTGGCCATCCATCTTCAAATATGCCAAATAATATATCAGGAGGTGTGACAGCTGCCAAAGGGTAGGGAAACCTGCTCCTTCAAATGAAATGCCACTACAAATTTAGATACTCATTAAAACTTTTGAAAAATGGGCCTTAGATTTTGTTGGACCAATGAATCCTCCATCTAAGAAAAAGAAGTATATATTGGTATGCACTGATTATATCACTAAATGGGTAGAGACCAAAGCATTACTTTTTGCTAATGAAAAATCTGTAGTTAATTTTCTTTTTGAGGACATCTTCACTCGTTTTGGTGTTCCAGAGAAATTGTGACAGATCAGGGATCTCAATTTAGATCTAAAATGGTGAAGGGTCTTGTGGAAGATTACAAGATCAAACATAGGAAATCTACTCCCTATCATCCACAAGAAAATGGTCAAGTCGAATCTACAAATAAGGTGATTGAAGGAATTCTCACTAAAACTATGCATCTACATAGAAGAGATTGGTAGAAAGGCTTCCTGAAGCCTTATGGGCCTATAGAACTACATGGAGGAACACAAGGGGACATACACCCTATGAACTTGTTTATGGGAAACAAGTCTTGTTCCCTATAGAGTTTCAAATCAAAACCTTCAAGATGGCAGTCCATTTGGGACTAGATTTATCAGAGGCATAGAAACATAGATTGGAGCAACTTAGTGAACTTGATGAAATCAGGCAAGATGCGGTTCAAAGAACCAGTATAGTCCAACAGCAGAGGGCTAAATGACATGATAAATATATTAAGGAGAAGAAGTTTCAAGGAGGAGATTGGGCACTGTTGTTTGATTCAAAGTTCAAAGATTTTAAAGGGAAGTTTCAAACTCATTGGCTTGGGCCATATGAGATTGAAGAAGTCTTTAATAATGGAGCAGTAAAGATAAGGATGATAGATGGGAGCAAAATACCTCTTCTTGTGAATGGTCATCAGTTGAAGATATATCAAAAACCAATTTCAAGAGAGAAGTTCATTAATATTTTCCAGAATAACTCTGAAATGAAGCTAGTGAAGAAGAATTCTTCTTCTCCACTAACTTAGTCTTTATTTTTCCTAAAAAATGAAAAAATGATTAAAAAAAGAAAAAATAAATAAATTTTATGAGGTTGAAAACCAATCATTGATTGGCATACTTATACAGAAAATATAGGGTGAAAATCAGAGATTTCTGACATCCTATATTTTCCATTTCCTTTCTATAATAAGTAGTGACAAAAAGCTACATTCATTTGCAGCTTAGAGTCTGAAAATTCCTCATCTCATTCCATCTCATTTTGTTTTCATTTTTTTACTGTTCCACTTTATCTTACTATCATATTTCATTTACAATTTATCTTTTTACAATTTTACTCCATTTCACCCTATTTTTCATTTTATCTTACACCTCATTCCATCTCACTTTCATAACTCATTTCCATTTTATTTTTACATTCATATTCCATAGCCATATTTCACTTTTCCTTCTTTTCACATTCTGCAGTTGATTCCATTCTGCAGTTAATCTGATTCTGCAGCTACAATTTTCTTATCAGCTCTGGCAAAATTGTACAGTTCACAAATATATCATGAATACAGGGAAATTGAAGAATCAAGTTTTGGAGATCAGCCATGCTCAAAGTACCTACAGATCAACACCAAAAGAATTATTATGCAAAATTTTAAGTTCTAAAGGTAAAATGCAAAATTTATTTCAAACAAAAAGTTACAAACATAAGTCATTTATAATATGAATGATCATATGTCTCCTTAACAAGTCATCTTTTGATTTGACTGCCACTTCATGATACCACATCTCCGCCACATCTTCTACATTTGATACCAAACGATCTATAATGATTTCATCATACCACACCTCTGCTACGTTCTCCATACTTTGCACTTAAACGGTCCCTAATAACTCCATCTGTTAACGGTCAAAACTAGGATGTGACCAACGTATTCACATCTCTCCAAACCCTCACCGTTTACTTATTCCACGCAAACCCATAGTTCTTTTTCACCATACCCACAGTCAGTCCATTTCATAGACGAGGAGAGTAATTCTGAAGGTTAGAAAATTATACGAAATAGAGGCCATGGGACTCATTGTCAGGACAGAGCTCGTAGGGGAAAAATATATGGAAGGATACCGACAACTCAAGGAGATGTTGCAGAAGGCTATATGGTTCAATTTCATTGAAAAATTTGATGGATATCACAAAGAGATCACAAAATCTTTTGCTAGATCATTCGATGGTACAAAAGTAGAGATTGGAGACATTAAGTATGTAGTAACAGAATCTTACATAGCAAAGGCTACAGAACTGCCAAGACTTGGAGAGAGATGGTTCAAAAATAAAGAATTTCATAGTGAATCATGGAAGGTAATCCTCAGGAACCCAGGTATGGATGTCACTGTGTTTAGAAAAGGAATTCTTATTTCATAACTTAAAAATAAATGGAGAAGCATGCTTTTGATATTACAAAAAATTATTACCTGTGAGGGGAGATTCAGATGCATGTATGTTTATCATATATGATCATTAAATCCAACCCCTTTGGACTTATCCTAGCAACTATTAATATTGTATTAATGTTACATAATTTATGGTTGAAATTTCCATTACAATAGAATTGCAATGATCTAATTGAAGGTGCAAATGTCTTTTCACGTGTTTGAAATATGGATTTGTTAATGAAATTCCACTATTAGGAATAAATTTTATGACTTAAACTACCTATCCTCATAATAAATATTTTCAAATATTGTCAAACATGTTGGTAATCTTTTTTTTAATATGCCAAAATATTTTAATATTATTCTCCTTCATATCATTGGCATATGAATTGATACAATGTGCTCATCATATCCAACATTTTCTTATAATAATTATATCTTTTCATATCCAACATTTTCATATAATAATACTTGGAAATAATGCTTACATTATATATAGGTAGATTTGGTCTGTTGGCTGGTTGAGTTTGTTGAGTTCTCAACAAGAAATCTCTTAGTTTAAAATCTAGTGGATCTCATAAGCACTATATATAGTGTGATGTATCTTGGTTTCAATTTGTAATATACAAATTGTTTTTGTGTGTAATCAATGTACAATGTTTGCTTGCTTCTCTAGTTTTTTTGTATAATTATATTTTATTTTTTTTGACTTTCATATCACTTTCTACATCTTTCCTTATGTATTTGAATTATAATTTTATATATGGTTCTTAATGACTTACTTTTATATTTTTCTAATTATGTAATTGTTTATGTATGTTTGGAATTCAAATTATATAGTTATTTATAATAATGCAATTTCCTTTATGTATTTGAATTTTTTTATTATAAAAACACAAGTAATCATATTATATTATTAAATGTACTTGTTCTCCAACATCATATGAGGGGAGAAATGGAAATGGTCATTTATAGTATCAATGAAATAAATATATATAATAAATGAACATATAAGGATTTAAATCATACCCGAACCACCCAAAATACTATTCAAAACAAATTTTTTTATAGTAATAAAAACTATAAATAAGAATTATATAGTCAACGAACATAAAAGAAATTTAAATCATACCAAATTACCAAAAATATTATTCAAAACAATTTCCTTTATAGTAATAAGAACTATAAATAAGAATTATAGTATGACTAATATAATGTAAAGAACATTTCCTTTTAATGTTTCCTTATTTAGAAAATATTTTCCACATCCAAATATTTATTATGTTCCACACTTTCTTAAGAACATTGTTTTAATAGTTGAAACTTTTCATTTCTAGGAAGATCATCATCTAAAAAAACCTAGCTATAAATGATAACCCTAAGTCTTCTCTAAATGCAAATTCAAGATTTCGGCATGGAGAAAGGGTGCAAAGCATTCGTGCTAAACTTAATGATGTCATTCAAGACATAATGCCTACTAAAGTTGTGGGTGATAGTAATACGCTTTTGAATTTGATTCATAATTTGCAACCTATAGATGGTGCCATTGGATATACCGTACATCTCTATCACTCTTTGAAAATTGTCCTCCCACTAATAGAATTATTCGTCACTAAAATTATTTCACTTGCAACAACTAAAGTATTTCACTTCCATTTTTTATTATGACTATTCTACAAATGGAATAATTATATGATAACCTAAACCCTATTTTATTTTCTTCTTATGAGTAGGAAATTGATCATTCCATTAGAGTTAAAGAAATGAATGCCCACCATCTTACAATAACACATGTTGGAATTCTAGAGGTGTCTTCTCATGGACTTGCTCCAAGTCAACTAAGACCATGTAATTGACAAGATAATGTAAATGTCTTATTTATATGAATCGTTATTACTTTTTACATTTACACTTCACATTTAATACAATTAATTGGAAATGAAAATTTTAAATACTTTATGATGAGGACACCATTCAAAACAATTAATATAGAGAAATTCAATCCATAAATTTAATGGAAATAACAACCCCATTATTCTTTCCACAAATTTTGGTATGGGCTCTAACATTGCAGAAAATGGTGTACATTTGAGATGACATTATGCTTTTCCAATCGGTACTCAAGTGATCCTGTTGCTAAAGTTCATATTCATCAAGTGAATTAGTGTGATTTCCATTGTTCTGATGTAAACATGATTGCAATTCATAAAAAAAAAAAAAAAGATATAAATAAATATTGATAGCATCCTAATTTTCCAAACGTATCTTGCTTTGAATGACTCTTATCTTAGAATCCAAGTTTTTGGAGGGTCTAAAGAGCCGCTTTGTAAAAGGTGTAAGAATGAGTAAGTTTCCATTGTTTCTAATTTTGGAATAACATGAATATGGTTGACCTACCTCATGTTCTAATAGTTATAAACCATCATGCATATCCGAATAGAATATTTTGTTAAATAGATTGGATAAAATCACTGAAATCTCTACTATGAATGTTAATTCGTTTTAGACTTAAGATTATTTATTTACCACATTTTATGCTTAAGTAAATTAGTTGAAAAGAAAGAAATATAGAACATAAAGATATACATACACTATCTACAAAAGATACAAATTTTGCCCAAAGAAACCTTTATGCAAGAAAACCTAATTAGAAGGTGAGGTTCCTCTACTCTCTTTTCTATGGTATGGAAAATGTACAAGTAAAAAGAAATAGGTATTCTTTATGGACTTACTTGAGACTTGTGGCCTATAAGGTTATTGCAATATCTTAACCCCACTCATTTCAATCTGTAACTCCCCACTCTCGGGGGGCTTAGCTCAACTATGGAACAAAATACAATAGCATAGAATGGAACCCCTACTCCTCCTAGAGACCCAATATTTAACATAACATGATAGCCAATCAAGGGTAAGTTTGACTTCCTCAACCCTCATGTAGAGTTACAGGTTTGAACCTTCTAGATTCTTATCCAAATTCCACATGTATTTAGCCCCATATGCATGAGTAACAGACCCTAAAAGGGCATCTACTCACACCATGGTGGTCAACGATAAGTCAACTTGCGATAGGAATAACTTTCGCATAAAAACTTTGATTAATTCCATTTTTTCACCATTGGAAAGACCTTTAAGTGTAGGTCAATGTCCCAAAATTTCTTTCTAAAGAGGAAAAATTTTCAGCCCAAAGAAACGTCATTTAATGCCTCAAAATGGCTTCAAAAAGTTTCAAACCCCATTTCTCAATATTGGGAGTAAATAACCCTGCAAGTTGTTTTCTCCCTAAGCCTTTTAAAGACTTCAACTAGATATAATACCATGGGATTAATACCATGAGCCAATACCAAGCACCCAAAACCACCATTGTTGATCTAACAACCTTTACTCTGTGATTGATTCATATTTACCTAACAAACATTTAGATTGTAGTAATGACTAAAGTAAATTAACAATGGTAGCAACCTAATTTTATATATATGATGTTGGCGCAATCTACATAAGCTTCCATTTATTTGGGAACTATAGTTCTATTCTCATCATGGAAAAGGAAAAGAGCTTTGTCATGCAATAAATGGTTGAAGTGGTTGAAGATTACTAAATTGGCATGCTAAAAAGAACCTAATAATTTTTTTTCATGATGGAACATATGTGTTCCTTACCTTTATTGTTTAACCAATTCAAATTGTGATAGAGATCGAGGAAAAATAAACTAATTGGATCTAATGGGGTTCTTATAGATGTTATAGATGTTGTGTCAACCTTTTCAAAGTATGTGCATCTGTGTGAATCTACAAAATGGTCTCTTATAAGTCAACTAAGTTTTCTCATCGCAAATGTGAAGTCATCCTTTGTCAATGAAAAAATTATGATATATGTAAATTACCAACCACATGTTAGGTTAACTTTCACCTAGTGAATGATTTATTATGTTAAAGTCGAGTGGTGTGACTTAGATTATTATCTGAAGTCTAGTATAAAGTGGGAATATTAGGTTAACCTTAACTAAATAAATGAGTTATTGTCTTAAAATCAAGAGTGGTGGCTTTTCAAGCCCACAGTTTTCCTAGCCAAAAATTGTGTACTTGTGGATTGCATGTAATGAAGCTTTTAAATAGACTTGAGATACTTCATTGTAATGTGTTTGGAGATGAGTGATGAAAACTCAATTGATTATGTTTCTAATATTTAGGCTAACAAAAAAAGCAATGGACATTGTGAATGTATTCTTATGTAATCATGAAATAAATTACAACACTTCAAAAAAATAGTATCTTATAATGGTGTTGAAAATTTTCTAAGAATATGAGTTAATCATGTCCACCCCTCGGTAAATTACTTGTAAATCTAAACCTAAATGATAGAAAGACGTGATTGATAGTGATTGGAAAATACACTGTTTATAGACATATTATTAGTTTTGGATTCTATAATTTTTGTAATCCATGGTTTTGTGCCAATAAGGGCCTTTCCACAACATGTAATTTGTAAAGGATCATCTCAGTACTTTTCTTTTAATTGGCAGTGAGTCGTTCTAAATTGCAGATGTATGGTTAAATAGATACAACTTCGTTGTACACTTGTGTGAAAAACATTTCTTTTCTTTATTTGGGTAAAGTCTAGGTCTTCTTGGAATTTGATACATTTATTGTGTTGTATAACTGTGTTTAATATGTAATTTAAAATTAACAAGGGAAGAATTTTATAAATTTAGCAAGAGAAGTATAAATGAGAACTATTTTTTAAACTTCTCAAATTGGAATAACCACCATTGCACAATATGAGATTTATTTTACATAAACTGGAATTTTCTTATTATATAGACTTTCCAGTTTGTTGAAGATCAGTTTGACAATGAAAACCATAGGGAGGAATGGAGCGAACTATGGAACTTGGCAATCAAAATAAACGTTATCGGAGAACAAAGATACAATGGAGCGAACTATTTCTTGGCAATCTAAATAACGGATAGCGGAGAACAAAGATATAATGGAGCTAAACTGAACCAAAGCTTTAATTGTTCGAGTCACGATTGCCATTACACCAAAACCCGCAGGTGTTAGCAAACATACACATCGCTAGAACCAAAGCTTTAATTGTTGGAGTCATGATTGACATTGCACAAAAACCCGCAGGTGTTAGTAAATAGACACATCGCTAGAACCAAAGCTTTAATTGCTTTAATTATTGGAGTCACAATTGTCGTTACACCAAAACCCGCAGGTGTTAGTAAACAGACACATCGTTAGAACCAAAGCTTTAATTGTTGGAGTCACGATTGCTGTTGCACCAAAACCCGCAGGGGTTAGTAAACAGACACATCACTAGAACAAAAGATTTAATTGCTTTAATTATTGGAGTCACAATTGTTGTTACACCAAAACCCGTAGGTGTTAGTAAACAGACACATCACTAGAGGCTTTAATTGTTGGAGCCACAATTGTCGTTACAACTCACAGGTGTTCGTAAACAGACACATCGCTAGTGTTAAGCACAACGGGGAGCGTTGGATTATCCAATTCCCAACAATCTCCCCCCCAACACGAGCCAGGTGTGTTTCGAACTCGAGACCTTTGGCTCTAATACCACTTGTTGGAGTCACGATTGTCGTTACACCAAAACCACAGGTGTTAGTAAACAGACACATCACTAGTGTCAAGCACATGCCACGAAACACATGGGGAGCATTGAATTATCCTTCTACACCGCCATTAACCCGGAGCGTTGGATTATCCAATTCCCAACATTAATTGCATGTTTACAAAAGTAACAGTGCAGTTTAAATATTTAAATGAATATGTCCTAATAGTCTTTTAAGAGTTTTTTATTTTAAAAAATTAAAAAGTTATAGATGATTAGATTTAATAAGTTTATGATTTTTTTTGGGTTGTATATACCATTAGATTTTAAATTATTTTTTGGTTTTTATTTCCATTTTAATATTTACTAGATTTCAAATTATTTTTTGGTTTCTAATATCCATTTTAATATTTATTAATTTTACATATTCTAATGAGTTAAAATCATAATATCCTATTACAAATTCTCAAACATTACAAATGGAACATACGGGAACATTACAAATTGCACATAAATACCGGAATCCGGCTCTTAAATTCATTAGGAGATTGTAATTTCACAGAGCGATACTTTGTCAACGATATAATCACTTCCATTATCTATTGCTATCAGAAATGATATGAAGTGAAAAATGTGTTATTAGCATAAACATTTCATAAACTATCTTATTCAAAACAAAATAAAAACACTCGGTGCCCGTAACTATTGCAAAGAAGCTACAGATTCCTGCGTTTTATCATTGAACATTTGCCTTCAAAATTCCAACGCCAAGCACTGACAATGTCTCCATACTATATCGCTTATCGCGCTTGGTTCCATGACTCAGAAGTTGCACCATCAAATCTGCAGATCTATTCATTAATAACCTTTGCTATTTATAAATAAAATAGAACACAAATTGATCAGTTCATTTTTAAGGAGGGAGTCATTGATTTACCTTGAGCGGAAAGCATCCAGTTGCTATCTTGACTGATAGCCCAGAAGAAATAACCCAACAGATGCTTCTTTTTAGCGAACGAAACCTTTGCTGCCACTGACTGTTTGTTGTCGTAGCCAACCCACATCATGTCTGAAGAGTATGCGTAGGCCGACACAGTTTCCTTGTCAAAGACCTCTGTTGCATTTTTTGACTTATGAAGTCACTGATCTCCGAGAAGAACATCACTCCCGTTTCGCTGTTCAGGCTTTGCTTGTGACCGGTAGCTATGGTGGGGGCTCCAATCCCTTGTTGGAATTTAATTCCAACTGCAACATAAACAGCTGGACATAAATCTGATTTGCTGTAGATATTCCAGACTGTTGGATGCCTCAAAGTCGTGCTTGATATTTTCCACATTAATGTGCATTAAATTTTCAGCATTAAATTCCCCTGCAACAGCCGACTTCATTTCTTCAAAAGGCATCACCACTTGCTGCATTCAATACACAGATAAGCTTTAGAAGATATTTTTATTATCTTATTGTTTAAAGTCAAATATGTTTTAACATATAAATGTAATGAACAACAGTTCTGTTTTAAGTTAGAAGAATGTAGAGAGTTTTTTCTTGTAACGCACAGCAGTGCTGAAACTATAATTTTCAGATAGTGAAAAATCGGTTTTTGGAACTGAAGCGTTCCTGCTGTAATCCCTCTGTCAAGAGGAAGATGCTCTTCAACATAATCTTTTGCGGAAATCCCTCTATGTGAGGAAGACGAATTTGTATCAGTTGGTTTACTGTTTATAAATAGAAGTTTTATTTGCGCATTGCTGTTACACCGTAACCAGAAAATAGTCTTGACGTCAAAACAGAGTGTTGCTGATACACGAGTTTCAGCATTGCTGAAACACCGTTGCTGATACACTACAAACAGCAACTGACGAAACTGCGTTGCTGAAACACTGTATTCCGCAAACGATTTTTATTTCTGTTGTGTTAAAACAGAGTATTGTTCTGTTTTTCAGTTTTGTTTAGAATTATCAGAAATTCCAACATGGTATCAGAGCTGGTCTAGGCACTCAGTGAGTCAAAAACAGAGTTTGTTTTTCACTGTAGGAGCTGTAAGAAGCTTATTGAGCAGATTTTCTCCAGCAGAGAAAGTTTTTTCTTGTTTTTATTTATACAGTCAGTATCTCTTCTTTATTTATACAGTTTAAGATGGCAGATGCTAGAACAGGTTTGAAAAATTCCCAACTACCACAGTTTAATGGGAAAAATCACAGTTATTGGTCCATAACAATGAAAGCATTGTTTGCGTCTCAAGGAATATGGGAGCTGGTTGAAACTAGCTATGCTGAACCTGCAGATGCAACAGCGTTGGCTGCTTTGACAGTAGCAGAAAGAGACCAGTTGAAGAGCGACAGGAAGAAGGATGCCAAAGCTCTCTTTTTTCTCTTCCAATCAGTACATGGAAGTGTTTTTCCACGAATTGTAGCAGCAACAAAATCCAAGGAGGCATGGGATATTCTCAAAACTGCCTATCAAGGCATGGAGAAGGTGAAGACTGCAAAGTTGCAGATGTTGAGGAGAGACTTTGAAACACTCAGCATGAAGGAATCTGATACAATAGATTCATTCTTCACTCAGGGTGTTGGGTTGATAACCCAGAAAAGATCTCATGGTGAGATTCTTGAAGAAAGAAGGATTGTAGAGAAGATCTTGAGAATTTTACCCTCAAGGTTTGAATCTATTGTGGTAGCAATAGAAGAAACAAAGGATCTCTCACAGTTCACAGTAGATGAACTGAGTGCTTCTCTTTTGTCTCATGAACACAGACTGAGTAGAGGAACAGATTCCTATTTTGAGCAAGCATTCAAGACTCAGATGTCTTTTGGCCAAGGAAAAGGTTGAGGCAGAGCAAATAACAGAGGTCATGGAAGAAGCCAAAACAAAGGCAGAAATAATCCTGCAAGCACAAGTAGAAGGAGCTGCAATCAAAACCAAGATGAAGGTTCAAGTAAACAGCAAGCTCATGGACAAAGGTATGACAAATCCCAAGTCCAATGTCATTATTGTAAGAAATATGGGCACTACGCCAATGAATGTAGGAAGAAACAAAATGACATGAATAGTAGGCAGAATGCTAATTTTGCAAATGAAGAAGATAAGAATCCAAAGATTGTGTTGTTAGCATGTAACATTGCACAAGACAAACAAGAAGATTTTTGGTTCTTAGACTTAGGTTGTAGTAAACACATGACTAGAAATATTGCAATGTTTTCCAATCTGGATGAAAATGTGAAATATGAGGTAACAACAGGAACTGATAGTAAGATATCTGTCAAGGGTAAGGGCAGAGTCAGTATCCAAGCAAGAAATGGAGAACAGATGATTGTGCCAGAGGTATACTATGTACCTAGTCTGAAATGTAATCTTTTGAGCATTGGACAGCTCATTAACAAATGTTACAATGTGTTCTTCAAAGATGATATGTGTACAATCAGAGACATATCTCCAAGTAAGAAGATCATTGCACAGGTGCAGATGACCAAAAATAGAATTCCTCTCACACTCAGGGCAGATTTGAAGGAAGGAAGAACTATTGCAGCTGTTACACAAGAAGTCTTTCAGGAACAAGTGAAAGATGAGAATTGGTTGTGGCACTTGAGATTTGGACATCTCAATTTCAGAGGCTTGAATCTGTTGCACAGAAAGGGAATGGTAAAGGGATTGCCATTGATCGAGAAACCAGACAGCCTTTGTGAAGGCTGCATCTTGGGCAAGCAACACAAAGAAAGCTTTCCAGCAGGAAAGAGTATAAGGGCAAAAGCACCCTTGGAAATTGTTCACTCTAATGTGTGTGGACCGATGCAAATACCATCATTTGCCGGAAATAAATATGTTTTAACTTTCATTTATGATTACACCAGAAAGACATGGGTGTATATGCTGAAACAGAAGAGTGAAGTGTTTGAGAAATTCCGCCACTTCAAAACTCTTGTTGAGAAGTAGTGTGGGCATTTTATCAAAGTGCTCAGAACAGATAGAGGAGGAGAGTACATCTCCAAAGACTTTTTACGTTTTTGCAGAGAGAATGGCATACAAAAGCAGTTCACCACGAGGTATACACCTCAGCAAAACGGTGTTGCTGAAAGGAAGAATAGGACCATTCTTGACATGGTCAGAAGTATGCTGAAGGCAAAACACTTGCCGCATGAGTATTGGGCAGAAGATGTCATTTGCGCAGTTTACATCTTGAATAGATGCCCAACTAAAGCTGTCATGAACAAAATACCAGAAGAAGCATGGAGTGGTCAAAAGAAAACTGTCACTCACATGAGAGTATTCGGTTGTGTAGCATATGCACATGTACTGGATCAGCTAAGGCAGAAGCTTGACAGTAAGGGGGAGAAGTGTGTCTTTATTGGCTATTGTGATGAGTCAAAATCATACAAACTCTATAATCCATCCACCAAGAAATTAATAGTAAGCAGAGATGTGCAGTTCATTGAAGATGAAGCTTGGGATGGAAGCTTAGAGAAGACAGTGAATGTGAAGACAATTGTGTCTCACGAAGAAGAAGAGGAAGGGACAGCAGCAAATAATCCTTCCTTGGTGGCTCCTCCTCCACCACAGCAAGTACAACAAACCACACCACAAGCTGGAATTCGAACAACCATGAGAAGTCAAGGAAGTGCTTCTCTAAGCACACCATAGGGATCAGAAATACCCTCAAGTTCGGATGGAACTCCAAGCACACCAAGAAGACCAAGATTCAAAAATCTGAATGAGATTTATGAACAAGGAGAGGTAAGTAACAATACCGGTTTGAATTCATTATTCGCTTTGTATTGTCATGTTGATGACCCAGTTCATTTTGAAGATGCTGTGACTCCAACTGTAATGGGGTTGAAATTGACCAAAGAAGACAGCAGCAAGGATTTTGATCCAAAATTGTACAAGAGCATAGTTCCCAGACTTATGCACTTGACTACAACTAGGCTGGACATTATGCACGCTGTGAGTTTAATCTCCAGATTTATGGAAAGACCGAAAGAGACTCATTGGCAGGCAACCAAGAGGATTCTAAGGTATGTGAATGGAACGAAGGGGTTTGGTATTTTATACTCCTCTTCTGAAAGTTTCATCTTGATAGGTTACACTGACAGTGATTGGGCTGGAAGTGTTGATGATAGGAAAAGCACATCGGGATATGTGTTTCATATGGGATCGGGAGCCATCTCATGGGCTTCCAAGAAGCAACCAGTTGTGTCTTTGTCAACAGCAGAGGCAGAGTATGTGGCAGCAACAGCAGCAGCATGCCAAGCAGTGTGGCTGAGAAGAGTTCTCAGAGATTTGTGTCATGAACAAGAAAAGGGCACAATCATTTATTGTGACAATAGCTCGGCAATAGCATTGTCTAAAAACTCTATTTTTCATAAAAGGACAAAGCACATAGACACCAAATTTCACTTCATACGTGAATTGGTTAACAATGGTGAGATTGTTTTGCAGCACTGCAGAACAGAGGATCAGTTCGCTGACATCTTGACAAAACCATTGGGAAATAAAAGTTTTGATCATTTCAGGAAATGCCTGGGTATGCAGAAAAAAACCCAGCAGTTGAAATTAAGGGGGAGTGTTGGAATTTAATTCCAATTGCAACATAAACAGCTGGACAAAAATCTGATTTGCCGTAGATATTCCAGACTGTTGGATGCCTCAAAGTCGTGCTTGATATTTTCCACATTAATGTGCATTAAATTTTTAGCATTAAATTCCCCTGCAACAGCTGACTTCATTTCTTCAAAAGGCATCACCGCTTGCTGCATTCAATACGCAGATAAGCTTTAGAAAATATTTTTATTATCTTATTGTTTAAAGTCAAATATGTTTTAACATATAAATGTAATGAACAACAGTTCTGTTTTAAGTTAGAAGAATGATAGAGTTTTTTCTTGTAACGCACAATAGTGCTGAAACTATAATTTTCAGATAGTGAAAAATCGGTTTTTGGAACTGAAGCGTTCCTGCTGTAATGCCTCTGTCAAGAGGAAGATGCTCTTCAGCATAATCTTTTGTGAAAATCCCTCTATGTGAGGAAGACGAATTTGTATCAGTTGGTTTACTGTTTATAAATAGAAGTTTTATTTGCGCGTTGCTGTTACACTGTAACCAGAAAATAGTCTTGACGTCAAAACAGAGTGTTGCTGATACACGAGCTTCAGCATTGCTGAAACACCGTTGCTGATACACTGCAAACAACAACTGACGAAACTGTGTTGCTGAAACACGGTATTCCGCAAACGATTTTTATTTCCGCTGTGTTAAAACAGAGTATTGTTCTGTTTTTCAGTTTTGTTTAGAATTATCAGAAATTCCAACATCCCTGTCTCGTCTAGGCTTTTCAGTATCCAGGAACGCCCATAGAGCGGCATTCCCATGACAACTTTTTTGGCAGGAACACCAGAGTGGAGCCACGATCCAATTCCGAAGCTGTTGCTGATGTTAGAGGATGGGTCATATAGTGCCGCATGAGCTCCAGTGGCTGAAGTGTCCTAGGAGTCGTGATAGTCGAAGCACATGACATTCATCTAATCCAAAGTTTGGGTAATGGAGGTCACAGGGTACGCCCTCTTGTCGGCGACTAGGAGGAAATACTGCGCAAAATACACAGCTGCGGTGAGGAGGAGCCGGGGATGATGCGGCCATGCCCTGGCTTCTAGTTCAATGGCATGCCTCCATTCAGCGAAGAGGCTGCCCAAGTTCTGCATCTCCATCGCGTCTTTGGGAAATTCCCAGTCGAGGTCGAGCCCGTGAAAACCGTATTTCCTGGCCAGCGCGATAGCTGAATTTATGAACACCTTGCGCCGGAAAGCATTGCTGGCCATTAAAGCAAAGGCAGTAGAATTGGATCCCCCGCCGCCGATAGAAATGAGTGTCTTGAGAAAGGGATTATTCTTACACAGAGTTAGGGTGAACTCTGCAGGTTTAGCAGTGGTAGGCAGTTCCACCTGGAACGTCCGGTCGTTTAAGTTTGCAAAAGCATAGAATATGTGCGTGAAGAGGACTGCATTGATGGAGGATGGAGGCGAGTAAGAGACTGTGTAAGATGGCCAATAGGCGGCCTTCACTCTTCCAACATGAGATGCAGATTGAGATGAGGAGGAATAAACTAAAGATGTAGTCATGGAGAGCAGAATAAATAGCAGATATTTTTTGGGTTGAGCCATGGCTTACAGAAATGAAAATCACAGATCGCAGTTTTACTAGAGCTGCAATTCTGGAGAACAAGAAAAAAGGCTTGACATACCTAATTTATATACTTGTATTTATAGTCGGAATTGGTGATAGCGGAAACGTGTTCCACCTCTTCAATTGATGAAGTGGGGTGAGTCAAGCTACCTAGAATTGGCTATTCAATGGCGCATTCAGTCTCCTAGTGGATAACAATCAATCAAAAAATTGAAGTGGATACAGTAATGGTGTCTCCACTTATGCAGTTCATCCTTTGAATGTGATACGCGGTATGTAGGTTACAAAATTCAACAGCAGAAAGTCCAAATAGAGTAGTGTGGACACACCATATCTTTTTGACTGATCTTCCACAAGAGCAATAGTCAACTCAAATAATCTTTTGACCAATGTTGTACGGTTGTGCAATTCAACGGTATCTACTTTTTTCAATAATTAGATTCTCACTTTACTCCATTAATGAGCACCTACACGTTTCCACTAAGATGCACGCATGTTTATGTCTAATCTCTTATTTAATGCTTGGAATTAAACCATATATTCTCTTTTCTTAACATTATATTTAAATATATCATGCATATAAAATATTATAATGTAGCTATTTTTAAAAATATTATATATATATGAAAAATTAAACTTAAACAAATGTAATAAATAATAATAATAAATAATAACAATCTATCATACTTCATATAATAACAATATATCATATTTTATTTAGTCCCTACTTAAAGACACTTGGGCTATCGTAAATGGTTTTGGTTTTCTTTTATTAGTCCCTGTCGCAGGCATGGCTCAGACTGTTGTAATTGATATGGCGATGTTAATATTAGTATATTTACTTTTTAGTATTTCCCATCATGTATAAGCAAAGTTTTTAGGTGCAAATGGCTTTGCCATCTTATTTGGCCTCTTCCCGAGGCAGACCATATATTATGTGTGTTTTTGGTCATATATGTTCACAGTGTAGACTAATGCTAACATTAATCTACAGTATTAAATGATATGTTATATGTTATTTTGGCAGCGCTTATACTTGTTTGGATAATTCCTTCTCCCTTATAACTGCCACCTCCACACCCATGCAAATTTTTTGTGCCACCTATAGTTCCAATTTCACCTACACCGCTATGCAAATATGCTTCTTACTCCCATATCTATGTTCAGCGGCCTCCACTTTTCCTCTTTTTCTTCTTCAGGTGGTTAATCAGTGACTTCACCATTTTGGCGCTGCAAGGAATGAGGAAAGGGCTCCTCAGTTCTTCTTTGGTGTAGGCAATGTCAGTTCTACTTTCATGGTGGCCCTCATTAACATCCTCATTGTGGCTAATTGTCTACCATGAGACCGACTTCGCAGTTCTTTATTACGTTCCATTTCGATGTCTTGGGCAACCTCATTGCTTCTTTCATGGCGACCCATATTAGCTTCCACACCTTATACAAGTTTGCCTCGTGTGGGCTCCTATAAGGAAATAATTCCTCTATGATTTTTGTATCCTTGAACCTCCTCACGATTCTGCGTCATGTATCATGCTAGTTTTTGGTGAAGGCAAGGTCTTTATTGCTCCATCCATGCCTTTCTTTCATGACAAGGTTGGGAAAACATATACAACTTCCTCCAAACCCTAGTCTGTTTCGAACCCTGACATCATTGATCGACCAATCCAACAGATGCTCAGAGTGGAGAAGAAATTCTAGGTAGACCATTTCTTGGTCATATCCTTGGAAAATCCGCACGGAAATTCCAGTCCATTCGATCTTTGAGTCGTGTTCCCGAGGACCGAGGGCTCTTTCAGATATGTCTGGGCCAACAACGCTTTGATATTAATCGGATTTAGTGCACGTCTCTAAGTCCAAATGTAGATAGGGGATTTGATTCCTTTCATCATCAGATATATTTCCCTAGCAATGGAGCTTGCATACCAACTAGTTTGCTTTTATTCTTATAAAAAGTTTCACGTGTATTTGCCTCAATACACAATCTCTAAGATGATGATATCGGATATCAATATGCTTGGATCGATCTTGAAAGACTAGATTTTCAGAGAATTTGATACAACTCTGATTATCACAATAAATCATTATCGGATCCATCTGCTGACCAAACAAACAAACTAGGATCTTCCTCATCCAGATAGCCTCACATGCTGCCTGAATTGTAGCCATGTACTCTGTCTCTGTCAAATTAAGTGCAACCAATCTTTGTTTCCTACTGTACCAAGAAATTTTTGCTGACCCAATACTAAATATCCCTCCCGATGTGTGCTTCTTTTCGGATGGACTCCCTGCCCAATCTGCATCAGTGAAGCCTTGAAACTTCACTCCCTCTATCCGTCTGTACCATAACCCAAACTGAGTAGTGCCTCTGACGTATCTCAATACATGCTTTATTGCCTTCCAATACAGCTTGGTAGGCATAACCATCGCTTGACTAAGTTGGTTAACTGCATAACACATATATGTTCGTGTGTTCACCAAGTACATGAGTGAACCCACAAGTTTCCTGTAAATAGTAGCTTCCACTACTTCCCCTAAAGTAGCATCCTCCTTCCTCCAATTACCAGCTAGAGGAGTCTCCATGGGTTTACTGCTCTCCATGCAGAATATTTTGAGTATCTCATTGGAATACTTTCCCTGAGATACAAACAACTCCCCATCTCCCTATTATACCTCCATGCCAAGAAAGTAATGCATGAGCCCCATGTCCTTCATCTCAAACTCTCTTGCAAAGTCCTCCTTGCAATATTTGATGAGCTTACCATCACCTGTGAGTATAACATCGTCTACATAAATTACAATTATCAACAACTTACCTTCCACCACTATGTGATATAGGTTTGCATTCACTTCACTCTTCATGAAGCCAAACCCAATGAAGTAGTTATATATCCTGGTGTACCAAGCATGGGGTGCTTGCTTCAGCCCATACAATGCTCTCTCGAGTCGGCACACATGCAACTCACGGTCCAATATTTCAAAACCTTCGGGATGCTTTATGTACACCTCTTCCTCAATCATGCCATTGAGGAAGGCAGTCTTCACATCCATCTGATGGATCTTCCAACCCATCTGTGCTGATAGTGCCAAAATAGATCTGATTGACGAGTACCTTGCAACATGAGCAAAGGTCTCATCATAGTCAATCCCCTCTATCTGTGAAAAGCCACGAGCCATAAATATTGCCTTATGCTTCTCCACACTACCATCTGTAGCTTTCTTTACCTTGTAAATCCAACGGGATCTCACAACTGACTTGTCCTATGGTCTTGGGACCACATCCCAAACACTGTTTCGAACTATGGAGTCATACTCCTCCACCAGTGCATCAACCCAAACTGACTACTGCACTGCTTCCTGAAACAAAGATGGCTCTGTCATAACACATGCACCCATAAGTAACATGTATCCATTGTACCTCTTTAGTGACCTCCTATGTCTATACTGAGAAGAGGGTGCTCCCACATTCTCCCGTGCATCATCCAACAATCTGTTAGCATCTCTAGTGCGCTTTCTTCCCTCTCTGGAATACTTTGCCTGAGTGGATATCTCCACCTCCTGAACCTCTGCATGTGGCTGCTCCACATCAATCTTAGGTCTCTCAACCTTAGGAGATAAAATATCCTCATCTGCATGTAGCTCAAGCTTCCTCTCAAGGGATACTCGCATGGCCTTCTCCTCATCGAACCTGATATCCCTGCGAACCACTATCATCCGACTAGTCAGAATGTACACCTGATAGTTGTGGGGAGTATCAGTGTACCCCACAAAGATCCCCAACTTTGTTTTTGGCTCAAGCTTCTTCTGTGCATCTTTGGTCACATGGAAATAAACCAATGACCTAAAAATCCTAAAGTGACCAACATCTAGCCTCTTACCGAAATAAGCCTCCTCTTGTGTCTTCATCTCAAGTATCCGATGTGGGCTACGTTTTTTAAAATAAACCGATGTGTTACATGCCTCAACCCACAAGTGTAGTGGTAGGCCTTGATCATGCAACATCGCCCTTGTTGCAACTACTATGCTCTTGTTCATCCTCTCGCCAACCCCATTCTGTTGAGGGTTACGAGGTGCTTTCAACTCTCGTTTAATCCCTTCCACTGTACAGAAGTTTTTAAACTATTTGGAGACATACTCACCATCGTTATCACTCCATAGAGCTTTAACCTTCTTGCCAAACTCTTTCTCTACCAATGCTTTAAACCCACAAAACTTTGTGAAATTTTGATCCTTTTTCTGCATTAAAAAATACCTAGCATTTTTAAGAATATTCATCAAAAAATATAACATAATACCTGTGTTTGGCCATGGACGCTATCAAGAATGGTACACACACATCTGAATGGAATCTCTCTAGAATAGACTCTGCTTGATTGTCTCTGTCTCCAAAGGAAGACTTGGTGTATTTTCCCAAAGTACAACCCTTGCATGTATCAACTTGCTCAAGCATACCTTTGGGAAGGCCGATAGATATTTTTTTCAATGTCTTCAAAGCCCCATGATGCAAGTGGCCCAATCGCCTTTGCCACAACTCGCCGATGCCTCGGCTCAATATATTTTCTGCTTTTGAACCCGAAGCAACATAATCCTCTACCTCTATCTTATAGAGATTCTGAACTTGAATCCCTATCTTCTTTACTTGACCTATTGCTATGTGTTGAAGGAACGCCTTTCTATTCGAAAAGATCACATCATAGCCTCTATCCTCAAGCATGGCAACAGATACCAAGTTCTTCGTCAATTCGGGTACATGCATAACATTCTTCAAGGTGAGTGGAGTCGCATGCTCCCTCTGAAAGGTAATAGTGCCCACACCAATAAAAATATACTTACTGTCATCACCCATCTCAATAGGCATCTTGTGAGCTTTCTCCTCCAGTTCACTGAATAACTCTTTGTCACAAGTCATGTGGAAAGAAGCTCCACTATCTATGTCCTAGACACTTCCCATCATTGAAGACACCATGCATGCAATGAGGGAAAAGTCCAATTCGAATTGGGACGCCAAAGCCTCACCCTCCGCTCCTCCTGAGTAGTTCTCCTTGGACTTCTTCAATTGACAATTTGTAGCAAAGTGACCCATCTTGTGACAATGAAATCATTTAATTTTTGTCATGTTCTTCTTCTTACCTCCATGATAAGAATCTGATTTGGAACGAGAAATTTTACCTTTCCCCTTCCTCGCCTTAATCGCTAAGGCACAGTTCTCTTCATCATCAGTCTTTGATGAAAAGCCTTCACTGGTGTTCCTCCTGATCTCATCCTGCATCAAATCCGATCATAGTCGTTCCCAATCTGGCTTCTTATCCTGACCATTGAGAGAGTCCTGATAACTATGCCAACCCTTTGGGAGTTCAAGAATAGCAAGACTCACCATATCCTCCTCGCCAACCATGATTCCAATGCTTCCAAGTTCATCCCAACATTGAGTGAACTTGGTCAAGTACTTTGGAATCGTCTCACCTTTCTCCATCTTGATTTTATGAAGTTTATCCTTCAGTGCCAACTTCCTTTGATCACTACTATTCTGATACAAGTCTGTCAATGTTTCCCACATAGCTTGTGGGGTTTCCTTTGCATGGAGACTCGAGACAATATGATCTCGAACTCCCTCAAGGATTGTCCACCTTTCCTTCTTCACACACTTCTTCCACTCGGACAAGTTTTGTGCATCAGTAGTTGTTGGCTTAGGAATTTCTTGTTCAACAAATTCCTTCAAGTCATTTTCCTCTAGCACAGCCTCCATCTTGTCCCTCCAAGATATGAAATTAAAGTTTCCTTCCATGTCATACTCAAGCCTCAACCCATGGAACGCCATCTTTCGATCCTAAAGTATGTATGCAAATTCGACTTTCACCTGTAACCCAAAAACTCAAAACTTCAAAATCTCCTCTAGAGAGATGATTTTAAATCAACGATATCTCCCTCATCCAAACTCCAATTTGGCCAATTTATTTATTTATTTTTTTTATTTTTTTTTTATTTGGGTATCTTTTCCCAAGGAATTCAGATCTACAATTTGTTTCTGAAAATTTTTCATAGAAACCCTCAGATATTCTCTGCAAACTCTCATCCCAAAAAAAAATCTTGCTCTAGTATCATGTAAAAAAATCCTATAGATTCACAAGCTAATGCAATTTTCTAAAGTAAGAGACAAGAATATAATTTTACTCCTTAGAGCGGAAGTCCATAAACATCAAGCAAACAATAATCAATAGAGGAAGAGAATCAAAGGCACATAACACAATAAATATCCGGGGAAAGCCACAGCTCAAAACCCCGCTATCTGTTTTGTACTAATCCGGAAAGTCAAGATGAAATTACAATGCTTTTTCTCTCTAGAACAATCCCAACACTCAAAAAATTCAATCTCTAACTCATAAGCAAGCTCAAGGCCAAAGCTTAGCCTCTTCACAAGCTCTCCAAGTCTCTATTCCAATTGGTAATTCCTATGGAAGATAGATTGTATTTAAAGGGAAATAAAGCCTCTAAAAATAGTGAAATCCCTTAAGGATCGGTTCCTAATTGCATGCACTATCAGTGCAACTCAGAAAAATCTAAAACAAATAGCACACTATCCCTGCACTCTAGTCTCAACTTGGTCTTCCTTTGATTCGACATGCATGAATTTCTGATGAGTAAATATTCAGTTAACTAGAGTAGCACTGTGGAGTTCATTAGTGTCACCACTGACTGTTAAATCACTATTAGTTCTCTCAATCAATTTGAGAACTAATTTAATTGAACTGACTCATGAAACTGAGTCTTCTATTTTACAATTCACAATTAACTCATACTTGACTTCTATGATGTATGGAGAACATACACATGACTTTCAAAAGACTTCCAACTCGAAATTCCTAAGTTAAGTAAGTTTAATAAACTTAATTTAACTATTTTAAGTTGCTATGAGAATATAATTCAAATTTAATTTCTGTTTTAATTCAAGGACAAATTAAATTGGACTCTCTTATTGCCATTTTTCAATAGTTTACATGGGCTTTTCTTCCACTCTAACCTTACGACGTTTTTTTTGTCCTTGTCAACATGAAATTCTTCTATACATTCAAGCCTAGGAAACCCCCATTCTCGGAAGTCTACCCGTCCTAAGGTTTTATCGAATGGGTTATCCATTAAGGTCTTATGTATAAACACCCTCTAGGCATACTCTAATAATATGTGTATGACATCTCATAGCCAAGTACCCATATGGCATGCCCCATTGCACTACTCATAGAGTCTTGTGGTTAAGGTACTTTTTATGACTTGCTCCAATGAGATAACAAAGTGCTACAAGACACAATTCCCTCGCAAAAACATTCTTCCTGAGCTCCCAACTCCATCATTTCACTTATATCATACCATCTAATTTTCCATGAGATATACTGAACATTTTCAATTCAGAAATTTAAATTTCCAATCTTTACCTCAGTTAGAATCCTGATCTCATAGAAGTGAAATCTTATTTTGGTCATGTTGTTGGGCTCCTTTGCAGGTGGTGTTAATCTCTCATGGTGCCTTTGATATCCCACCCCATTCCACACCTACAATTTGATCTTTCAATTAGCTAACACTTGTCAATACTTATATGTAAAATATTTTCATTGTAAAAAAAAATTCACATGTTCAGCCTGAAGTGGCCTTAGAATTATTATATTAATGACAATTATATAACTCCAATTAAATTAAGATAAATTGAAATGACACTTTCAATATACTATGCATATGATGCACATATATTCTAAGCATTTACTAATGCAATTAAATATTTATTCCAATGTACCAATAAGTCTGAAACGAGAAATTTATATCTCTAGTTTCATGAGCAGTTTAGCATTCACTACTGCAATATTTCATACCAAAGGCTTCCCATCTTAACCATGCCCTTCCCTGGGCACCCCTATAAGGAATCATTAATTTGAAACAATCAATATCAATTTCAATTGAAAGGAACTCTTACCCATTCATTTCCTTTACCTTTTTACCATGTCATTTTTCTTCCTTAATTACTTGTTTATCATTACCAACAACTCTAGTCGAAGCCTTTTAAGGGGTTCAATTCTCTAGTAACATTCCTACTATTGTAATATTCAGCAATTTTGGTGCATATTCATTTTGACAAGCATGTGCCACACATGCAGACATCCCATGATATGTGTACATTGCAAATTTCTATCCTTTATTGTTTTCATTTATGCACACAACAAAGGTAAAAGGCATAAGCACATTAATAATAGTGACATGCAACAAAAATATCAATCTTGCACACCTTCCTAATGGTTCCTCCACATGACATGGAATCCATTAAATAACTTCATTATGTCACTTGAAAAATAACACGTACAAATTTCATTTACATACCATTACTGTATGCACCTAGCATACCTTCATGCATCTAGCATATAAGTTTCTAATATATATTCATTGGAAATGCAACTCTGATCTATTTGATCTCTTACATTTTTATCATGCCTATGCTATTATTTATTAGCTTATGAAAAATGCTCAAAATATTAAAGAAAGTATCAAACTAGCAAGAGATAACTTAATACATTCCCCCTCATAGTTATGACTACACCATTCAGCTATAAAATTTTGTAATTATGTTATACTTCTCTCAGGAATTTAGTTAACAATCTTAATGTTTAACTTGTTGCGTCAAACTCAAATCAATATTTAAGTTACATCAATATATTCATATATACCAAAAAAAAAAAAAAATCACAGAAGTATACATGTATGCATAGATATTAGCTTTAAAACTTAAATTATTTCCTATACTCAAGCCCATCTAGGTTCAGTGTTGAACCATGCATTGATACCACTTTGTAACAATCCCTTCCACCCCTTTGAACTATCTTGGGATTTGGAAGGTGTTAATTTATAATTAACCCGACCCTCAAAGCTTGTTATGAACAAATATCCTCTTTTTCCAACTTTACCAAAACCCAAAAATAAATACCACCATTGTGTTCATCTTGTCAAGAGCTTTCTGGCGATACAAAATTTATCTCAATACAACTCCTCGATTGATTTATGTGCTTCTAAATTTTATCCCATTAGCTACTGACACATTAGTAGGATTCTACCAATTGACACCCATGTGTAACCCATGTGGCTTTACCACATCACCCACAACACCTACCAAGCATCCACAACATAGTTACATATCTATGGCACTTTCCACCTCATCTCAGCTATCAGACCCATGGTGCCATATCCTTTGTACAAATCAATGTTTCCCCTTCATAAATATCTTTGGCATATATCTAATGTATACAAAACATGAACACTACCACATCATCCTAGACCCACAGGGTCCCTGTGCCACTATACTCAGTTCCACAGTGAGACAAAACTATACTCTAGAATTAGCATGGTGCAATAGAAACTTCCACATCAATTATCAATGGAATCTCCATCCATCATCTGCCATTAGTGCATTCCCATATCTTGAAGACACCATAATGAACCTAGCACTTGGCATAAGGCATTAATGGGAACCTTCCTTCTCTCAATGCAAAAATTTGACGTCATGCTTTTTGTTACACTAACACGAGGGTGACATCACCCTGCCATGTGGCATCCTCTGACAATGTCATGTGTCATCTAAAACAAACACTTTGGCCATCCAAAAAGGGCACTCCTACCTTCCACACGTATCATCACATAAGCTCCACGTTACCTACCATGTGGCGTCCATGTAACCTTGTCAGTCTCTCAAGGCCTCTTCCAACTCAGCCTAGGTTGTGGGTCCCACCAAGCTAATTCCTTTGTATGTTATTTCACAATCTCTTGCTATATCCAATCCAAAGGAAAATCTAAGTGCACACAAATTTTCCAACATGGAAACAAGCTAAGACCCTCGTATTCCCATATCACTCTCAAGATTTCAACAAATCTAGATCCAGTCACACATCCGGTCCACCCTGAATACACTATATGGAATCTGGCCTCACACCATGTTTTACCCATTGGGACCCATTCTAGACATAAGCTTCATGATCATAATATTTGGATCCATAAATTTACAGTGTCACTGACTTCTCCTACCACACGTAAAATCCCAGATCTCTCGGATCCCAAATTTTCTCTCCAGAATTTAAGTCTATCTCTACCCAAAGTGGGGCCCTCACCAGATATTGCCTCGTCTTTTTATCAACAAATATCCAACCCCTTGATACTTGTGCAACTTTCTACGAGAATAGAAAGGGAGTAATTTTAAGTCTTCAAACCTGAATTCCCTTAAGGCAAGGCATTAACTAGATTTCCAATTTTTTAAGGATGAAAACCCAGAGGTGGGCATGAAGCTTATAATAGACCGTAAAATATTTAAATACTCTAACAAACCCACCTTATATCTTATCAAATTCTGAGTAAAGTTAAAATCTGACCCCACCCCCAGATTTATAGGATGATCACTTACCTCGCTTCCTCTGGGAATCTAAAGACAATGCAACCTTGTAAAGGTGTATAAAACCATAGGATTCTCACATTATTCTTTGAATACCAATCATCTCTAAAGGAACCATGGTTCATATATAACACATGGATGAATTCCCTATCATATGAAGCAATTTATATTCTTGAACAAGGCAATGAGCCATAATATTTATAATCCTATCAACTAATTGAGAACACTCTCAATAACAGGTTAACTAAGGGACTTGAGGAAACCCGTTACATTCATGTGATTTACCCTTCAATTCATTAAGACATTAATATAGAAAGAAAAAAAAAAAAACTAGAAATCCAACAAAACCATAAGATTCATGATCATATCTAACAAATGAAATTTCATGCTATAATCTATCAACCATCAAAACTTCAATAAACCTTGCATGTTTAATAACTCAATGAACCATGAGGACAAGAGCGAACACATAGATTCAAAAATTGCCATGACCATGAAGGCATACTTCAATAAACCTTGCATGTTTAATAACTCAATGAACCATGAGGACAAGAGCGAACACATAGATTCAAAAATTGCCATGACCATGAAGGCATATAAAGTAGTGCATTCACTATGCTCATACTGAGATTTCAACAATATTCCATAGGTAGAGCTAATCCATACAAACATCATATAAATTGAACTACTAAAGTGATAACCCATAAAACGTAGTTATTATAATAGTGAACTTATTAAATATTAAACATACACATAATATTTGTAATAAAAATTCTCTAAGATGTGGCATCATCTTTCCAAGAAGGGTAGGAAATACCATAATAGTCATGATGAGTTTGACACTAACAAATTGTTAACAACCTACAACAATGGTGTTGCCCAAAATTAGTTGGGGTGATTAGAGAAGTAGAGATTATAGGGCATCTCTTATTAGCTATCCATAATCCTTAATAATGTTTTAACTTCCTAAACATACCTACAATAAAAGGAGCTATTATGAGATGGAAGCATTCAAAAATGGGAATTATGTGAAGATCAAAGGAAGTAATAACAAGAAAAGCAAAGGACAAATTATGCATATGAGAATTGTAGAATGCATATTCTTCTCAACACTTTGTGGTGGAAATGGAATAACAATATATCACCAAGGACTTGAAACAAGTATTTTGAAGGAATTCTAATAAGAGAAAGGAAAAATTAAAAACATTTTAAACCCAGATAGGGTGATAGATATCAATTTGTGAATAATCATGATTACCGATTTATAGTCCTCTCTACTAAGCTTGTTAATTTTTAGCTACTCAAATGGAATTATGATGTTGTTGAACAACTTTATATTTCATAATATCCTATTATATCAAGAGTGATCATCACTCTATTAATCAAGGTTGTCATTGATGTCAATATGGCATTAGCCGAGATGGAAAATATTCTTGACATGTCTAGTTCTAGATGATGTTGCCATGACTCTTGTTTGACAAGGATGCCATCAATTAATATGTAAAACCCCTAATGAAGTGTTATAGACATTTTTGTGCCTTACAGAATTGAGCATGAAATGTCCATAATTCAAGGGATCCAAAGTCCCTAAAGATGTTGTTACAGCTCCTAAAGGAACAAGGTCAACCAATGACAGCTTCTCCCAGAAGTTCTCCACCAAAAACCACTCAGAAACAGTCAATTCAGGATCAATTCAGAGGCTCCACTAGCTGTCTGCGCTGAAATGCAGAGATTACACTAGCTAGGTGCACTGCAACGCAGGTAGAAGCACTACCAGGGTGCGCTGAGCGGGAAATGACAAATGGCAAGTTCATTCAACGAGGTGGAAAGACCCTGGAAGCTTCCAGAATCTTCTCCAATGACACTTGCCTCAATGAATTCGACTAGTGATGAGTAAGAGGTTCTCAACCTCCAAGTGGAAGCAAGAACTGACAGAGAGAAGCCACTAGTCAAAACATGAGCTGACTCATCCTCTCTGCTCACATCTATATATGGATCTCTCACCTAGAGGTTCAGGAGGCTGGAATTTTGTACTTTGCAGAGAATTGTTGTTGGTTTGAGATTGATATTAGCACATTGGGTGATTTATGCTTTGTTGGAGGAGAGGAAGGGATTCCTTTGCTGGGAGGTAGATGCTGGATCGGAACTCACTTGGTTGTATCTCCTCCTGGACTTTATTATCTTATCAATAAACTATTTGAGTTTCTCCTACATGTTGTATACCAATGATGTTTTGTTATGCTTACATGTTTAGCTTAAACTGATCTTGAGCTTTTTATGAATGTATATCTGTATCTTTGTGTAGTTTCTCTCTCTTGTGATCTTGCAGGAATTCGGTGAAGCTGGGCCGGTGAAGGAGCAAGAAGCTGGGAGCTACTGAAGAGAGGAGTGATTTGGATTGACAAACTAGCGGAAGATACAGGTTAGTTAGATCCTTCTTCCTCACTTACATTTCATAAAGAAGAATACTCGAATAAGTTTACCTGTTTGTTGCTAAGGCACTATCACCTCTTAGAGTGGGATAGGGGCATTCCGAATTGGATACTTTTCCCAACAACAAATTGGCGACTCCGCTGGGGAAGTATCTTGTTAGTTTATTTGTGTTTCTATTGTTGTTCTTCTCATAAACTCAGGAGTGCTGAATCGAAATGCACTTGCCATTTTCAAGTGCAAAGTAGAGATATATCACTCTAGCCCACTCACTGGGCCTGTTTTTATGATCTGAACAAACTGATCCACAAGTGCTCTAACAGCCCTTTGTGATAGATCTTAGTCCTCCTTTAAATCATCCTCCTAATTGTACCTAATTGATAGCTTTGATCCGGCTAAAAACTGTTGATTTAACTGCAAACCGTAACCCAGAACCCAGAAACAACTCTCGTTTCTGCTTCAGCGCAGACTCTATGAAGAGGTTCTGCATTTCAACGCAGGTCCCGTGAAGGCTACCTGCACTGAATGTCAAAACCTCTGTGTTGGGAGTGCGCTGATCAATCTTTGCCTTGTGCAGCTGTGGTTCCCTGCTTCCTTTTGCTCAGTTTCATCTTTGTTTTTTGCAGCCTGTTATCAGTCAGTGTACCTATCTAAAACCCCTTTTCTTTGCCTCAATTCCACCTCAGTTGTATAAAGAAACTGTATTTGTTCTTTGTGTATTTGTTACATCATTTGCAGTTTCCCATTACAAAAGTAAACTAGTCATACTGTCGCCCTTAGATCTAGACCTGTCATAAGTGTCGTTTTGATCTTAGGAGTGAGTTTGTTTGTTGTTCACAGTTGATTTAGCTTTTAATTTTGTCTTTTGGTTTGAATTTATGCATTTCTAGTGTCGAAACAAGTAAATCATAAAGTGTCGTAATCGTCTTTTTGATTTTGAAAAAGGAACTTGTTTATGTTTTCACTTGAAATCGAATTCAAATTTGTACAACAGCTTTCTTTTTAGGCATCAATATTAAGGAAGCGAAAACAAATACATGCATTTGTGCATTTGCATTTTGATAGTTTGCATGCTTTGATTTAGGGAAAAGTGCATTACAGTGTGCTCTATGCTCTTTGAGAAAAGTTTGTATCTTCCTTTTCCCCTTGTAGCTAGGATTTTCATTGTTGAAAAGATATAAAAGCTTGCTTTCATCTTTAGACTGCATTTAGGAATTGTATCATACATCTCGTGGTGATCCAAAAAGGCAAACTTCTAAGAAAGATCAACCTAAAATAAATTGAATGAACTTAACAACGCTTTGTAACTTAACGCACAACATAGAGGTCTAGGCTAGAGACGTGTTCCGGCGTCGTAAAACCTGGTGACTGTCGATCTCGCTGATGGTTGGGTGATTCCTCCTGAGGGACGATAACACCAGTACGGATTGTGCTCCCACGTACCGTCGAGTATATATTGGGAGACCCCTATAGGCATAAAACCTTTATCCTTAGGAAGCCGTGTCGGCCGCCCTACTGATCGCAATGCACTGAACACAGCATTCGGGAAGATTGGCCACCCGTACCTTAAAAAGTATTCTGCGGTTTTGCGAAAAGTTTGGCACACCCTCTACCTATAACTCCAGAGCAGTTCCTTTTGGCCTTTTCCAGACTCTATAACAGAAAAAGTCCATCCGAGCATTTGTCACTTCGGGCTCGTTAAAACATCGAAGGAGACTAGAGTCATCTTTAGCTTTTTCTCGACTCTTTAAAATTGAAAAAGCAAGTTGTGTCTAAAGCGTCGTTAAAATTTATTTTAAACGGAACAATCACCCCTTTTTCCTGCGTTGATCTTTAGGTTGAGAAAATGGAACCCACCAACCAAGGAATTCCCCTTGGTGGAAATCCTAGTCCCTTCTCCTCTTGGGGAGATGTTGGTGCGCCCCATATGGCCACATTGTCGCTTCCAGGACTGACAATTGGCTTGCCGGTCTGGCTCTTCTCAACCAATGTCGTTCAGAACACCACTATTCCTGAACAGTCGAATCAACAGTTAGACCAGTCCAGAGTTTACCACCAGCCTTCTACTTCCTCTAATTCTTCCTCTCCTCCTTCCTCTTCGCTTGACGGAACTGGTAAAACAAAAAACCAAGTTCCTAAGGAGAAGAAGGAAAAGAAGAAGAAAGAGAAGAAGAAGAAGGAGCCAAAAGCGACTGGGGGCAAACGAGTGTCGTCTGACAAAAATCCACACACAGCACTGACTAGGCCTAAATCACCATGTGTCATATGCAAGGGAGACCACTTCCACAGAGATTGTCCCTGCATCCCTCGGATACTAAGGGACTGGTCTCCCAGTTTGCACAATCCGGTGGCATCAACCTCTGATAGCCATGTTGAATGCATACAGTCAACTAGCGAGAGTGAAGTCCATGGACAAAAAGGGAGAGTTAGATCTCCCTGTAGACTGTGCGAAGGCGATCACGCCATCCACCGTTGTCCCTTCTTAGACGAAGCGAAAAGAGTTTTGGATGATCGTCCGGTTTCACCGTTACGACTTCCTCCTGGATATAAAAAACTCTTGCCGAGTCCTTCGTTAGTTGAAAATCCAGCTGGCCCGCTCAAGTGGTCTGCTGAAGCGCCGGTCATTGAAGATGAACCAGCTGAATCCATACCTGACGAAATTCAAAAGGTCGAGGCGGCAGTTGACCCGGTCTTGCCTTCAGAGGATTTATCTTCGAATGATACAGTCACTGAAGAGAATAAAGATGACACCATCCAAATTCTCTTCATCAACACAGACTCCGACGAACACGAGGGCACTCCCCCCATTCCTTTATCGCAGGAAGGAAGTTCGTCAGAGCGATACCTGGCCGTTTACTCGATCCCACCACCAAGCAACCTAGTTGTCTCCTTCGACTGGAACCAACTAGGCAGACCCCGTTTGCCAGCAAGCATACCATTCAGAATTATCGTCCAAATATACAGAATGGTCATGGCTGGCACCATCATTGATGAAGGGGCATCTGTGAGTATCCTTTCCTCCACTGCTTGGAAAGCGCTTGGTTCACTAGCGCTTTTGCCTGAAATGAGAAATCTGACAGGCTTTGATAAAGGAACCAGTCGACCTTTAGGGATCCTCCCCAATGTGCCTATCACATTGAAAGGGAAGACCGTTCAAATGAACGTGATGGTCGTTCAAGGACCCTTGGATTATAACCTACTCCTTGGACGAGACTATATATATTGCATGGGAGCCATCATCTCCTCACTCTTTAGAGTAATGTGTTTTCCGCACGAAGGAAGAGTGGTCAAGCTCGTGGACCAGCTTTCATTTCCCGGATCACGCATCGCAAATAGTCATATACCTTCCTTAAATGGTCTCTTCACGAAAGAAATGTCTCAACCCACGGTCCGTCCTCCCTATGAGCGCGAGTAATTCGGAAGGATATGACTGGAACCCAGGGGGCATGCGTCCTGGTCTGCTTCGGCAGGAAAACTTTGGGTATAGGGTAGGTTTCCGCGGGAGAATATGACTACTCCGTACCCCGTCCGTGATTGGAAGAGGGGTTGTTCTAGAATAATATTCTTTTGTCAAAGTTACGTGTTTGGCGCTCGTTGTCACTCACCTTTGTCTATCTCGGTAGATATCGCCGAAGAAGTGTTTTGTTTGAAAGATTAACGAGACAATCTTTGGGTAACCTGAAAGAGGTAGGCCTCTCCCGGTAAAACAAATGTTTTATTGGACTAAGAAGGGGTAACCTTGAAATCATACTTTATGCCCAGGGGCATGCAAACCTTTTGGAGTGCAAGCAAGGGGCGGCTATTTATTTTTTAAATTTTTAGGTCCTCCCTTTAAACCTGTAGGTCTAACCCTTTAAACTCGTAGGATTAGTCGTTTCCGAACTTGCATAACGAAAGGATGCGGGGCATAGCTTTGGTAAGGCGCAAGCTCCATAAAAAATGGCATCTTACATGAGACATTCTTATCATATGACTGGATTATCGAGCAGTTTTAGCACATAGTTCATGCTCGTTAAAAAATAAACATAAGATCGAGCAGTTTTAGCGTATAGTTCATGCTCGTTAAAAAATAAACATAAAATCGAGCAAGTGTTTCAACCCGTGTTTAAGCTCGTTAAAAAATGAACTATCCTCCGGTAAATAACCACCGTGAATGTAACATTATCAGCCATTAAAGCCTTGGTCGTGTTTGCACCGTCACCTCCACTTTTCCATTGGCCGATCGTTCACCTCCATATGATTGTTTACCCATTTTGAGGAACAGCTGCGAAGAGTGATTTCACTAGCCATCCTTGTGACACTGCCGTGCGTGGAAAATTCCAACCCTTACCTGGAATCAGCTGCTAACCCGTTTTATCACTCGTTCCTCAAAAGATGAGTCTTCTTTAAGCTCTTTTCATCTGACTCGTAAAATATGAAAAGATTGCCGAGTTTTGGCCTTCCAGCTCGTTAAAGCGACCGGAAGTGCTATCCCTCCTCTAGATTTTAATCTTTTTGGACCTGACGTATTATTGCACAAAAAGATCAAGCGCTTGTTTTGTTTGGCTCGTTAAAACTATCGAAGACTCATCCCTTCTGTATTGTTTTATACTTTTTCGGACTTAAGGGATTAGATGACGAAAAAGGACTTTCGGAGTTGACTTTACGTACCTTTTTAGACTCTCTAAAAATGAAAAGGACCGAGTTATCTTTGTCGTTAGACTCGTTAAAAGCATTAAATAGCGACAAACTTGTCTTTAGACGAGAACGAGTTTCACTATCGCTAGGCTCGTTAAAACATAGCGATGGGTTTTCCCGAAGGGAAAATTATAGAACAAGCATATGTTATCCTCCTCAAGCTTGACAAAAATAAAGAGGTACTGGTCAGCAATGACTGGGGAAAAATTGGGAAGAAACTCAAAGAAATTTATTGGTAGCAAGTCGCTCTTGAACATGACACTTCCACTCCGTGCCTGAGTCGGGTTGGGTTGTTTCATTCACCGGTCACATCACCATGGTCTCGCCAATACCATCTGTCTTTGGGGTAAATGCTACCAATCCATCACACAAGTGTCGCCGATATGTTCAAGAGAAGTCATCCAGAGAAGTCAACCATGTCCCATCCACTACCATACATTATCCTACATCCTTTCATGACCGCCACCCTGAACCATATATCATCAGATCGTTTTCACCTCCATCAAAATCATTTGCTCCATTCCATGTCACTGATGTGGGATACATTAAGGCCCTCCTTTGACGGATCGCTTCTTGTCGACATCAGCTCATTATCCAAGAAGTTGATCTAGGAACAACCCCTTCAGTACTTTGAAGCTTGCATGCCTCAATGGCAAGTTTCTCACTTCCGGCAACAGGTATACATCAATGACCTTCGACCGAAAGATTTTGCGTGGTGTTCGACACCAATTCCTTTATTCACACCATGTGAATTGTACTGCAGTACCTTGAGGGTCATTATCATTATCGGTGATTCCTCTTGCGCTTGTTAACGGTTTACCTCATTGATCGGTAATCAAGCGATGTCTTTCCATGTTCGACTTCAGAACATTTCTCACATGGATCGACTTGTACTTAGAGTGAAGATCGAACGAGATTGAAGACCCCGGATCTAGTTTCATCCATCCGGGCTGCGATATATATTCAGGAAAAATAAAGACATTGACATGTACAACATTACATCAGATAATCATCCTACCGAAAGGATGATGATTTCATCTAAATCATCAGTCTACCATCAAACGATTGTCTGTTCTATGTACAGAAAAATGAATTTATAAAGCTGAGCATGGGAATGCCCGCCTCAGCTAGATCATGAAATTAGTATGAAAAATAATGTATTGTATTGTATCTTATTACAGGTCTCCTCCCAGCATTGGAAGAACTTCGGATCCTCCTAATAAAGTATTTCACCCGATAAACGGCCTCATACTTTAGGGGGCAACTGTTATAGACATTTTTGTGCCTTACAGCATTGAGCATGAAATGTCCATAATTCAAGGGATCCAAAGTCCCTAAAGATGTTGTTACAGCTCCTAAAGGAACAAGGTCGACCAATGACAGCTTCTCCCAGAAGTTCTCCACCAAAAACCACTCAGAAACAGTCAATTCAGGATCAATTCAGAGGCTCCACTAGCTGTCTGCGCTGAAATGCAGGGATTACACTAGCTAGGTGCACTGCAACGCAGGTAGAAGCACTACCAGGGTGCGCTGAGCGGGAAATGACAAATGGCAAGTTCATTCAACGAGGTGGAAAGACCCTGGAAGCTTCCAGAATCTTCTCTAATGACACTTGCCTCAATGAATTCGACTAGTGATGAGTAAGAGGTTCTCAACCTCCAAGTGGAAGCAAGAACTGACAGAGAGAAGCCACAAGTCAAAACATGAGCTGACTCATCCTCTCTGCTCACATCTATATATGGATCTCTCACCCAGAGGTTCAGGAGGCTGGAATTTTGTACTTTGCAGAGAATTGTTGTTGGTTTGAGATTGATATTAGCACATTGGGTGATTTATGCTTTGTTGGAGGAGAGGAAGGGATTCCTTTGCTGGGAGGTAGATGCTGGATCGGAACTCACTTGGTTGTATCTCCTCCTGGACTTTATTATCTTATCAATAAACTATTTGAGTTTCTCCTACATGTTGTATACCAATGATGTTTTGTTATGCTTACATGTTTAGCTTAATCTGATCTTGAGCTTTTTATGAATGTATATCAGTATCTTTGTGTAGTTTCTCTCTCTTGTGATCTTGCAGGAATTCGGTGAAGCTGGGCCGGTGAAGGAGCAAGAAGCTGGGAGCTACTGAAGAGAGGAGTGATTTGGATCGACAAACTAGCAGAAGATACAGGTTAGTTAGATCCTTCTTCCTCACTTACATTTCATAAATAAGAATACTCGAATAAGTTTACCTGTTTGTTGCTAAGGCACTATCACCTCTTAGAGTGGGATAGGGGCATTCCGAATTGGATACTTTTCCCAACAACATGAAGAAGTCTTAAGAAGTGTCAAGTGCCAAATGCCAATCATGTGCCTTATTTGATGATCTATACCTTAACCCTTGATGACATATGGAGGGCTACACTTGATGAATGTCCACACTTGATGATGGCACTTGATGAGGTATTGATAACATGGTTGGAAGACTAGATGATGAAGTGGAAAATCTCATTTGATGGTTGGAAGAGTACCTTTGTACTTTCCTAATGATGATGCCTATGACATATCATTGCACCATTATATGATGACAAGGGATGATACACTCATTTCTGGATACTATCATGATGACATGGATGTCATACATGATCATATGATAATGAGGAAGCCAAACAATGGAGAAGTCATACTTTCCCAAACATTCCTCATGTTGTCCCAAACTTTTATGCATAAAATTTAAGGATGGTCGCAAAGAAAAAATATTTTTTCCACCTTAGATGCATATTTTCTCAATGGGACCTAGACCATCTTAAAGAGTAATTTTTACTCTTTCTAATTAGCCCTTACTTGCTCCGAAACTCACAATGGTTGCTGAGAAAATGAATTTTTAAGTTGAGAAATATATATTTTATTGCAAGCCTACCTACACTCACTCATGCAAGTCGGTCTCTCAGTCAAGGGACGTGTCCCTTCATTTGGAAGAAGAAACAACTATAAATACAATCCTGAGCTCATTCATTTCATCCAATTTTTTGGTGAAGAAATCTCAAAAAAAAAGGGCTCGGACTTGAAGCGAAGATAAGGAAGAAAAACAGAGGATCTGAATCTGAAGAAGAGAAAATAATTTCCGTGATAATTTGTGGATAAAATAAATCAGGTATCTAACCTCTACTATATGAATTCTGTGGTGATATGCTTCTACAATATGAGTTTTGTATCTTTGTAGTTGAGTCCTGTGATGACACAGTTCTATGATGCAAGTTTTGTACCTCTGTAATGTGAGTTCTGCAGTGACACACCTTTGTGATGTGATTTCTGTGGTGCAAGTTCAGTAACAGTAATACAATAATATATATATCTATCTGTGGTGATGAGAGTATGATGCAAGTTTCAGAAGGCCAGATTTATGACTGATTGAAGGAATCTCTCATGGACTAAATAGTGCAGAAGTTTGTTTTGAGAACAAGTTTTGTAGGCACCCTTTTTTTGAGCATATTTGTGGGACCATTTGTGAGCACCTTGTAGCAATAAATTGGGCATAGTTTGGACAAGTTTTTGAGGTAGCCTCTTGAGAATTCTATAAGAATATTTGGAGCAGTCAAGTGACACATTTGATAGTATTCTTCAAGCCAAATTTTTAGGAGCAATCTTCAAGCTTTTGTTTGGAGCATCCTGAAGACATTAAAGCAGATTTTGTAACCTCCTTGAAGTTGATTTCTAGGACAGTCATTTTTTAGTGTTCTTAGAGCATACTTCTTGAAGACGTTCCTGTGTATAACTTGGAGTATAATTTAAGCAATCTTTGAAGTATAGTTGGAGTCATTTTATAACCATTGAAGCAACACTCTTGAAGACATTTGTGAACAATCTATTGAGGTCCCTTGAAGAAAGGATTTTATGAGGTGACTTTGGGGACTTCCTAAAGGATATTTTGGAAGGTGGATCTATTAAAGAAGATTTTGGAGCAGGCTTAGTACAACCTTTTGAAGACATCTTGTTGAGAAGATTTATCTGATCTTGGAAACATATTATTGGAGACCATCATGCATTGTTGAACTCATCATGAGGTAACCTTGAAGTTTTTGTTTGGGTACCATGAAGAGTTGTGGGGAGACCTTCTAAGAAGACAAGGTTTTCATTGATGAAGTGATTTGAAGAAAGCATTGCTGAAGAGATTGACAAGGCTCGTTGAAGAAGACACTGGGAGTCGTGAAGTATAAACAAACACATCTTGGTGTAGTGAAGCTAAGGGTTGAAGCCTCGAAAAGACAAGGTTGGTGCCTTGAAGGATATGGTTGGAGCCCTAGAGGATTAGAATCCTCAAGAAACCAGGTCAGAGCCTGAACCAGATATAGTGTTCGAGCCCTTGAGGTTGGTGCCTCAAAATTTACAAGGTTGGAGCCTTGGAAGTCCAAGTTGGTGCTTGGAAAATACAGGTTGAAGCCTAGGAGATTGAAGATCGATGTCTTCATCTAGGGTTGGAGCTCTACATATATTGTACTTTATGTAGAAAAACCTGCAGATTCACAAGCTCATGTAATCTACTAAAACAAGAGACAAGAATCTACCTCTACTCTTCACAGCGGAAGCCCGTAAACATCGAGTAAACAATAATCAATAGAGGAAGAGATCAAAGGCACATAACACAATTAATATCTGGGGAAAGCCATAACTCAAAACCCAACTATCTATTTTGTATTAATCTAGAAAATCAAGATGAAATTACAATGCTTGTTCTCTTTAGAACAATCCCAACACTCAGCAAATTCAATCTCTAACTCATAAGCAATATCAAGGCCAAAGCTTAGCCAATTCACAAGCTCTCCAAGTCTCTATTCCAATATGTAATTCCTATGAAGGTTATCTTGTATTTAAAGGGAAATAAAGCCTCTAAAAATAGTGCAATCCCTCAAGGATCAGTTCCTGATTTCATGCACTATCATTGCAACTCAGAAAAATCTAAAACAAATAATACATTGTCCCTGCACTCTAGTCTCAACTAGGTCTTTCTCAAAATCAACATGCATGAGTTTCTGATGGTGGAATCTTCAGTTAACCATAGTAGCACTAATTAGGTAACTAATGTCCCAAATGACTGTTTACTCACTTTTAGTTCCTAAAACTGATTGGAACTAATTTAACTAGACTTAAGTCAATAAACTAAGTTAAGTAATTACAACTAATTCATAACTCATCCTAAACTGCTATAAGTTAGGGAGAACATATACATGTCTTCTAAAATACTCCCAATTCAAATTTCCTAAATTAATTAAGTTAATTAAACTTAATTATTTTCAAATTGCTATGAGAAAAGAATTCTATTTTAATTCATAGTTTAATTCAAGGACAAATTAAATTGGAATTTATTGCTTCTATTTCTCAGCACTTTATTTATTGAAATAATTAATAAAAGCATTTATTCTTATTGTTCATTTTGTGTTCTAAGTATAAGTGAGCTAACTAGTAAAAGTAACAATTGAAAAGGAATATTGATTCACCCCCCTCTCAGTATTTCCAACAATTGGTATCAGAGCCAGTACCTTCACTCAAATCCTAACAACTTGAAGGTTGATCATTAGAACACAAATGGAAATGCCAAGGAAGAAAGCCTCCAATCCTCCTAAAGATATCTCTTCCTCAACCATGAAAACCGAAGACAATCAAATTGAGAAAGTTCCAGTGTTCAATGGAAACTTTGATGTATGGAAGTAAGAATGAGAAATTTCTTAATGGCTCAAGGCATTGGAATATGGGAATCAGTGAATATTGATAGCATGATGGATGATGAATACAAGGAGTACAATACAAGAGAAATGAAGACAATTTTGAATGGGCTACCAAATTCTGTAAAGGCCAACGTGAAAAAATGTGCGTCAACAAAAAATATATGGGACAAACTTCATGACCTTCACTCAAAAGGAGCATTCGTGATGACCTCTAGTCAAGAAGATGATGGAAAGCAAGAAGGAAATCCAGAAATCATCAAGGAACCTGAAAATAAGAATGATGACATCAAGGCCAAAGAAGACCTAGAAGAAAAAGAAAGCAAAGAAGGCTTTGAACAAGATTTCCTCACTAAACTTATAGCTTCCATGGAAAATATTAACAGTTTGAAAAAATAAAATGAGGCACTTAAGAAGAAAGCACAAGATGGTGACCAGGAAAAGACAAGGAAGGAAGTTGATCTTTTCAAGATTCAAGTACAAGAAAGAGATGAGGAGCTCACCAAAATTAAATTTCATCAAAACAAAAGAAAGCATCATGAAAAAGTCATATCCATGATAAATCAATTGGAGAAGGCAAAGAAAACAAAAGAAACTTTGTCAATCCACCTTGAACAAAGACTCAAGAGTTTAAACAAACTTGAAGCAGATAATGGTCAATACAAGGAAGAGGTCTCCTCCCTTAGATGTCAACTAAAATAAAAGGATGAAGAGAATTTCGTACTAAAATAAAATTACATCTCTCTAAAAATAGAAACATATGAAGTAACAAGGATGATGGAAGAAATGAAGAAGAAACTAGTTATGAAAGATGAATATTATGAAAAGTTGAAAGTAGAAATTGTCTTTCTTAGAAAGGAAGTTGGCTTGCTGAATAAGAACTTGAAAATCTCTCAAACCCTATATGACATCCTAAGTCATCAAATGTATCCCCTTGATAAACTAGGTCTTGGCTATGTAGGTGAATCCTCAAGCAAGAATGATAATGCTTCAAACAACAAGGATGTAAGGAAGCCAAAAATAAATGTTGATGCTCCTATTTCCAAAAAAGGCAAGGAGAAGATTCAAGATAACTATGGAAGAAATCCTACTCCACTTGCAGATGGTGTCAAGAAAACAAAAGGCAATGAATATCATCAAAGAATCCCAAAGCAAAAGGACTTTAGAAGTACATCAAGGAAATATTCATCTCCTAGGTACCAAAGTATATTTCTTGGTTATTTCTATTCTTTTACAAACTTTGGGCACATGGAAAAAGATTGCATGGCATATCACAAAGACCAATATAATGGTCCCCGTCAATCTCCTAGAAGCAATTTTTCAACAAGAAGTCGTGATTACTCATTTATAAACAAGATGGAGTGCTTCAATTGCCATAACATTGGACATATGGCACGTGATTGTAACTTAACTTGGGTCCCTGAACAAGCTAAAACCATGAAAACCAAGCCAGAGAAGAAAGTTACACAATTATGGAGAAGGAAGCAAACCAAATCCAAAAGTCTCTTGAACACTCCATCCAACAACACACGTTGTTGATTTGATAAAGTCATCCTTGATATTCCAAGTGTTTGATAATAAGACTCTGTCAAAGGAGACCATGCATACTATTAGGGGGAGCTTATGATTCTTAATCGTTCACAGAAGCTATCCATGAATGGGCCCTATGAAATTCTTGACGAGTCACACAGGGACAATCAGTTTTTGATAGATCATCTCTTGGGAGAAACTCCATTAAAGAACATGATTCCTTACTCATCCGATGGACTATTGTTGAATATTTCTTCCACTTGATCACAAGGAAAAAATATTTCTTTTCAAAAGAAGCTAAATGAGTTTACGTGGGCAGGGGGAATTGGTTCATCACATGAATAAATTTAAACACATCTATCATGGACCACATTGCCAGAGGGAAGAGCACCATGATAGGGGGAGAAACATACATATGAAGAACTACTATTGATGAAGAAAAGAAGAAGCTTGATAGGGGGAGTACTTGGGCACCCTTTTTGTCATTAATGTCAAAGGGGGAGAGAATGTTGGAAGGGGAAGAATATTGCCATAAATGAAAAAGGGGGATATTGTTAATCAAGGTTGTCATTGACATCAATATGGCATTCGCTGAGATGGAAAATATTCTCCATATGCATGGTTCTAGATGATGATTTCATGACTCTTGTTTGACAAGGATGCCATCAATTAATATGTTAAGCCACTAATGAAGAAGTATTAAGAAGTTCCAAGTGCCAAATGCCAATCATGTGCCTTATTTGATGATATAGACCTTAACCCTTGATGACATATGGAGGACTACACTTGGTGAATGACCACCCTTGATGATGGCATTTGATGAGGTCTTGATAACATGGATGGAATACTTGATGATGACTTGGAAGATCTCATTTGATGGTTGGAAAAGTACCTTGAAACTTTCCTAATGATGTTGCCTATGACATATCACTGCACCATTATATGATGACACAGGATGATACACTCATTGTCAGATATTATCATGATGACATGGATGTCCTACATGATCATATGATAATGAAGAAGCCAAATAATGGAGAAGCCATACTGTCCCAAACATTCCTCATGTTGTCCCAAACTTTTATGCATAAAATTTAAGGACAAACACAGAAAAAATATTATTTCCACCTTATAGGCATCTTTTCTCTATGGGACCTAGACCATCTTAAAGATTATTTTTTACTCTTTCTAATGATCCCTTACTTGCCCCTAAACTCCCAGTGGTTGCTGAGAAAATGAATGTTTAAGTTGATAAATATATATTTTATTGCAAGCCGACCTACACTCACTCATGCAAGTTGGCCTCTCAATCAAGGTACTTTTCCCTTCATTTGGAAGAAGAAAAAACTATAAATACAATCATGAGATAAATACAATCATGAGCTCATTCATTTCATCCAATTTTTGGTGAAGAAATCTCAGAAAAAAGGGCTCAGACTTGACATCAATGCCAACACAATCATATCAATGCCAACTCAACTAACTGCAACCATGCTACAATGAAGGCATCCAAACATCAACTAGTCTACAAGGGTTGAAATCAGTGCCAACATGAGCTAGATGCCATCATGAACCAATGCCAACATAAGTTAGTTGGATCCATGCACACCATAATGCAAACAATTTATGGCCACAAGTTGTAAGTAGTATAACACTCTAACTTGACTCATGTGCTTTATTTCTTTTCTAACTACATAATGTATTGTTAAGCACATGTTAGTGTTGTTATCACCCCAAGAAACTCTCCTAGGTTGTATCTCAGAGATGCTCGGGAACATTACAAACACAACAAAATGTTGGAAATGGATGAATGGAAGGCATGATGCATATTCAAGCCAGATAACCACTTCTACTATGCTTAACTCCAGACATGGGTGAACACCCCCAGACTACAAGGCTTTAGACCACCAATTACTCACGGTTTGAGGATTAAGTGAACATGGAGAATACTGACTACACCAGCAGATGCACAAGACCATGTGATGGTCGACTACAACCGGTAAGGAGGTCTGCAAATCTATTTCCTAATGCATAGACAGGATGACAGCTCTCTGGAACTAAGTAAATAGAAACCTGCATAACACATTTAATGATACATACTAGATTCTAACACAGAGGTGGGATAACAGCCCCTCTAATGTTAAACATCAAGAGCACATGAAAAATGCATAACAGGCACAACCTAGAACAGAGTAGAAATGGAAAGTGCGCAATTAACAGCAAAAGAAGCTTGTATTAGCTGAAAATGAAGACCAGACGCTGCAAGTATCACAGTAGTTATAGTCTTCAGAAGTTGAACCTTACATCAAAACAACAACCATCAACCCTTATTACATCTGTGCTCTGGGTATATATAGAGGTTGATTACAAAAAATGCTCTGCTATCATATGCGTGGAGGGGTCATAATGGACCACCAACCACATTAACTATCTAAAATGGGCCTCTGCTACGACCTGCTGCTTCAATGAATGAATTTGACATTCTCTGGTACTCTGTTGTACTCCTCGAGCAGGTTGAGTGTTGTATAAATAAATTTCCATAACTACTGAAGGCGTTTAACTGCTAAAGGTTGTCCTTGCTCTCTTGGCCATGCTGCTCTTGAACGCAGTTGTTGAGGAGTAATGGCGCAGGGTACTGGATTCTAGCCTCCTTCTTCGTTCGGGAACATGGTATAGGTTGGGGACACGAAGACTGCATGGTAGATGCATGGAAGGGACGGGAATAAACATAGTCGTTAGATCAAACAAACGAATGGCAGAGATCTCCCAGTGGAAGGTATCAGATGGGAACGAGGGGCAGACAGTCGTGAGCCATTGGATCTTGGGTGGACAGATCTGACGGTGATCAGGCAGGAAAGATGCGCGGGGATTAACAGCCAGGGAAAGTGGTTTGCACGACGGGGCGGTATTGATCGCACCGCTTACGGGGGACGGGTGGTATTCATACACCGGGGAGCAATGCAAGTCAACGGGCGACGCGTGGTGGATGGGACCGACGGGAAACCGCTTTCCCCGCGGGTTAACGTGCGGGCAGCTTGTGGCATCGGGAGGAGTGAATACCATTGGATCGGGAGATGGACGATCGGACGGCAGGAAATAACGCACATGTTTTGTGTGACTGATGTGACAGGGAAAGCACCGGATTGGAGGATAGAGTTTGTTTTGGAGGCGCACGATTATATGACAGTTTAAACTTGGCGCCCAAGAGTTGAACAAAAATGGGTTTATGCCAAATTTTGGAGTAAAACAGGGATAACGAGGGTTATGGGAGTGTAGGAAAAATGGAGGAGGAGGAAACAGACTGTCGTGGGCTCCCTGCTTGCTAAAAACACATGATCATGCTAGTATTTTGGTCCTCCGAACGCGCAAGTACACAACAGAGCTAATGCTGGCTCCTTCTGGGGATGAGATCCTCCCTGTGAGGTCTTAAGAACCTGCAAATAAATGCCTTTCTGATGAAAAACAAATTAACAAAATTCCTAGTGTTCCATTGGGCGTGGAGTCTGATTGAACCTACACTAAGACTGAAAAAATCAAATATTTACAATTTTAAGGCCAAAAGACCTTAAATCACATAAATTTTCAGAAAACGCCCTTTAACTAGGCCATCAAAAACTGCCTCTCCTCCCATACTTTTCAGTATGAAGGTGTTGTTCCCTTGAATTTGAGAAATGACAAAAGGCCCTGTCCAAAAAGCATCAAACTTCCCATGATTGCCTTTCTTTTCTTTCAGCGCATCCCACTTCAGAACCAAGTCTCCAACCTGAAAATTATCTGCTTTTGTCCCTTTGTCATAAGCATCCTTGATCTTTTTCTGATGTGCTGCAACCTTTTCAACCAACTGTTCTCTAATCTGATGTACCTCTGCTAAATCAATGATCCTTTTTGCCATGTCTTCTTCCTCATCCCCTTCATCTTGCAGGAGCTTTGCCACAGGGAGAGTTAACTGAATTGGGAATACAGCTTCAGTGCCATATACCAGCTTGAATGGAGAATTCCCTATGGATTTCTTAATGGTCACTCTGTTAGCCCACAGTGCATACTTTATCTTAAAATCCCAATTCTTTTTGTTGTCCTCTAACAACTTTTTTATTATCTTAGAGGATTCTGTTAGACCATTACCTTGAGGGTAATATGAGGTGGAATGAACTAGCTTGATGCCCATTGAGTCACACATGTCCACCAATTATTTTGCTCTGAAGGCTGCTGCATTATCTGTGACTAATTTATGTGGACAACCAAATCGGGTGAAGATATTCTCTATCAAAAACTTCATGACCACATTATGATCAGCCTTTCTGGTAGGGATTGCTTCAATCCACTTAGTAAAATAATCAGCGGGTACTAATATCCATCTGTGTTGGCCATTGGAATGTGGATTGATCTCTCCAATGAAATCCAAGCCCCACTGCTGAAAAGCTCCTTTCGCATGTATTGGTTTTAAGGGCAGGGACTTCAATTGCTACTTCCCTTCGAATCTTTGGCACTTGTCACAAGATTTAACAAATGAAAATACATCAAAAAATAAGGAGGGCCAGTAATATCCAGCTCTGAGGATTTTATGGGCTGTAATCTTCCAATAATGGTGCCCTCCACACATGCTGGAATGAAATTGCTGCATAACTTTCATTGATTGTTCTTTGTCCAGACACCTCAAAAACATTCCAGATGGATCCCTCCAATAGAGCAGATTTTTGTTAATGCAATATTTCGCTACCCTAAGCTTAATAGTTCTGGCTTGACTTGTGCTTGAGCCTAGAGGGATTTCTAGCTTCAACAAGAATTTAACTATTTCATAATACCAATCACAAGAAGCTATATTTTCAGCCACTGACTACTTTCTCTCTGGTTTAGCTGCTTCCTCTTCCTCGTCTGTCTGACCAATTTCTGCAATTGTGCACAGGAAATCTATATCCAATGATCTGCAATTTTCTTCAGCCAATAACTTGGCAAGACCCTGACCTCTGACAAGCTTGGTGGGCTTCAATTCTATATTAAATTCAATCATCTTTGCAATCCATTTAGCCCTTCTTCCATCAATATCAGGTTGAGTTAAGACATCTTTTATTGTAGCAGAGGGTACATATGCAATTATCTTGGAATGCAGAATATAAACTCGGAAAGCTTTCAAAGATTTGATAAGAGCATATGCTTGTTTCTCAATAATATCATACCTCAGTTTAGCATCCCTTAAGTTTTTGCTGAAAAATGCCATTGGACGCTCTGAACCTTCTTCATCAGCTTGCAATAAAACCGCTGCAAGGGTGTCTTTAGAGGCAAATGAAAATATATGGAACTCCTTGCTGTAATCTGGACTGCTTAGAGTGGGAGCTTCCATAATGGCTTTTTTAATAGACTCAAATGATTTTCTTTCTGCATCAGTTCATCTGACCTCTGAACCTTTCTTCAACATGGAGGTAACATGCTTCTCCAATTCTGCAAAATTTGGTATAAACCTCCTCACAAAATTTATTTTGCCCAGAAAGGACTGGATATCTTTCTTTGATCTCGGGACAGACAAAGTCTGTATTTCTCTTACTCTTTCTGGGTCAATTCGAACCCTTGCAGCAGAAACAATATGTCCCAACAACTTTCCTTCTTCTAGAGCAAATTGTGATTTTTTAGGATTGACTGAAATCCCAAACCGTCTACACTTCAGGAATACCTTTTTCAAATGTTGCAAATGGTTTTGATGGTTGCTGGAGTATACTGTTATATCATCAAGGTAGATAAGGACAAATTTATCCTTCTCTCCCACGAATGCTATATTCATAACTCTCTGAAAGGTAGCTCCAACATTCATCAATCCAAAAGGAATCTTGGCATACATAAAAGTGCCCCAAAGAGTGGTGAATGAAGTCTTCTCTTGGTCATCTGGATGCACAACAATCTGATTAAACCCTGAAAATCCATCTAGGAAAGACATTACTTTGGCTCCTCAGACTTTTTGCAGTAAATGCTCCATCTTGGGTAGAGGGTAGTTATCTTTCTTAGAGCATTTGTTTAAGTTTCTGAAATCGACACACAGTCTGATTTCTCCACTTTTCTTCCTCACTACTACTAGGTTGGCTACCCACTTGGAATATCTAAGAGGGACTATGATCTTGGCAGCCAGCAACTTTTTAATTTCTTTTTCAATCAGAGGAAGGAGCAAAGGATTTATTGGTCTCAGCTTCTGTTTAAAAGGTATGGTGTCTTTCTCCAAAGGGATATTATGCTGAATAATCTTTTTATCATAGGTTTTCAGGTCACTATATTCCCAGGCAAACACATCAGCAAATTGCTTCATTAGATTGCAATATTCAGCATTTTGGTCAGCAGACAAATGGGAAGACAGATTTATGTATCTAGGCTAACCTGGACTCCCTATATTATGCTTACAGACTGCAGATTAATCTTCTTTTTGGGTAGCCTGGTAAGGCACCTCATTTTGGTCAAACAGTCTTTCTAAAGGAATTAAACCCTTAGGTATATGATTGTTGGAAAGCTGGACAATGCTATCTTTTCCAATTTTGTTTCTAAGCTAGGATTTGGGGCTTTCTTCCAAGGCTTCATTTTCTTGGTCAATTTGCATTTCGGAAAACTCATCAATGACTTGCAGAAACCTATTTATTTCATCATCATCTTCAAAAACTTTCCAATGCTGGACATTATCAGGCAAGGATGGTCTGTACTTCATTTGGACTTCATAAACTAGCTTGGGAGGCATGGGAGGGATAAATAGACTAGCAGACACATTAAGGGAATCAACAAGCTGATTTTTGGCTCTAGGGATATATAAAATACAGAAATTATCAAAGGAATATTTGAGCCTCCATACCTCATCTCTGTATGCTTTCATCCTTGGGTGCTTTGCTTGAAATGTTTTATTTACTTGCTGAATGATCAAATCAGCATCTCCAAACACCTTTATGTTCCTGATTTCTTTGTCTTTTGCTGCATTAAGGCCCAATAGCAGAGCCTCATACTCTGCTATATTGTTTGTGACTTGAAAAGCCAGCTTGAAAGACAGATGTGTGCTTTCTTGCTCTGGAGATACCAGCACCACCCCTACTCCTGCAGTCTCCCTGGAACATGCTCCATCAAAGAACATCTCCCAAACTTGATTTCCTTGCTCTTCCTTGGCCTAAACAGTTTGTTTCCTAAGTTGCATTGAGGCCTTATGAGATTCTTCTATTTGGAGAATACATGCTCCAAAATCAGTGTCTTCTCTGCTTGATATTCTGTGACTCTGTTTGGACAGCAGCTCTTTGGGCAGGATTCTGCTTGACATTTTTTGCATTTGACCTCAGATTCTATCTTTGATGTTCACCAGTCTACAGAACAGCCTCTTTGTCCCATTCTTGACTTATTTGTTCCTGCAGCAATGATTCTTCATAAGCAGCCAATGTCAAAAAGGCAGCACTACCTTTATCTTCCATGCAGTGAATTTCATCCTCATCTTCAAATTGTTCCTCCTCCAAGACTACATTTTGGAAAGGGGATTTAACCTTTTGTTCTTCATTTGTTTCTTTACCCCTTTGAATGATTTGCAACTGTTCATTTGCTCTTCTGAATGGATTGGGATTTTTTGGAGCAAATGTGTTCTGCTGCCTTGTCTTTCCTAAATTTTGATCAACCTTCAGCTTAGATATTTCAGCAGCCAATGACTCTATCATCTTAGTCATTCTGTCTAATTTGGGTTCTGAAGGTGAAGCAGAGGAAGAAGAAGCCTCACCTCTCTGCCTCCTTCTATCAGCATGACTTTTAAGCTTTTCTGCAGCCATAATATTAGATTCCACCTCTAGTGTTGCATCTTGCATGTCAGCTAGAGTGGCACATCTTCTTTCTCTCAATAATAGGCAGAAATCAGAGTCAAAAGCATTAGCATAGGTGAGTTTGGCAGAAGTGGGGGTAGGCTTTACCTCAGTTGGTATCTTACTATACATACGGTTAAAACTTTTATTAAGATCAGGCAAAGACTCCCCATTTTCCCTCTTCAGGTTACCAAACTCAATATGGTAGTATAGCAAGTCTTTTCTATCTCCCCATTGCTTCAAAAATGCTTCATCTAAAGCTTCAATATCAGCAATAAATCCAGGATGCAATTCTCTGAACCACTTCCTAGCCTCTCCATCAAGGCTCTATAAAAAAACTCTCATCCACACATCATTTTCACTTATATCTAAGTTATCAGCATAACTATAAAAAGCCTCAAGGTGTTCTTCAGCTATTACTCCCTCTGTGCCAGTGAATTTAGGCATATATTTTTGATACTCTCCAGTAGGCATAGAATTCAAAGGAGCAGGCAAGACCAGGGGTCCATACCTGGCAGCTATAATTCATTCTATCTTTGTAGGTGCTTGCTGGCCTGCCATGACTGGGGTATGTGGAAGGATACTGGCAGATTGAGCAGTATGAAACAATGAAATGGATGACAAAGACAAAGGGATACTATGGACTGTATGGGAAGCTTTGTTTGGATTGGGATTCAAAGGGGAACTAAATGGACAAGGAGCTTTATGAATCTCTACAAAAATTTCCTTGCTAACAGTGTTGGGCTCTAAATCTTCAAATGTTATCTCCTCAGCTATAACCTTATCTTTCAGATATGCATAAGTTTTGTTAGGCTTACCTGATCCTAATGCTCCTTTCTGCGATGTTTTCTTCTGTTTAACAATCTTCTCAGGGTCAGGCACTGGAACAACTAGTGATTTTTGAGGATTTTCTCGAGTGTGCCTCACAAACTGAGCCAGAACTGCAATGTGGAGTTGCCAAAGGTTAGTCTTCCTCCAGTGGAGTCACCAGATAGATGATTACAGCTAGAAATGTGCCCAAACTTTGTCTATCATCAAAATCTGGAACTGTGTCGTCTCCCAGGGAAGCTAAGCTTCAATCTCCTCTCCCCAGCAATGGTGCCAATTAATGTTATCACCCCAAGAAACTCTCCTAAGTTGTATCTCACAGATGCTCGGGAACATTAAAAACTCAACAAAATGTTGGAAATGGATGAATGGAAGGCATGATGCATATTCAAGCTAGATAACCACTTCTACTATATTTAACTCCAGACATGGGTGAACACCCACAGACTACAAGGCTTTAGACCACCAATTACTCACGGTTTGAGGATTAAGTGAACATGGAGAATACTGACCACACCAGCAGATGCACAAGACCATGTGATGGCCGGCTGCAACCAGTAAGGAGGTCTGCAAATCTATTTCCTAATGCATAGGCAGGATGACAGCTCTCTGGTACTAAGTAAATAGAAACCTGCATAACACATTCAATGATACATACTAGATTCTAACACAGAGGTGGGATGACATCCCCTCTAATGCTAAACATCAAGAGCACATGAAAAATGCATAACAGGCATAGCCTAGAATAGAGTAGAAATGGAAAGTGAGAAATTAACAGCAAAAGAAGCTTGTATTAGCTAAAAATGAAGACCAAACGTTGCAAGTATCATAGTAGTTACAGTCTTCAGAAGTTGAACCTTACATCAAAACAACAACCTTCAACCCTTATTACATCTGTGCTCTGGGTATATATAGAGGTTGATTACAAAAAATGCTCTGCTATCCTATGCGTGGAGGGGTCATAATGGACCACCAACAACATTAACTATCTAAAATGGGCCTCTGCTATGACCTACTGCTTCAATGAATGAATTTGACATTCTCTGGTACTCTGTTGTACTCCTCGAGCGGGTTGAGTGTTGTATAAATAAATTTCCATAACTGTTGAAGGCGTTTAACTGCTCGAGGGTTATCCTTTATCTCTTGGCCATGCTGCTCTTGAATGTAGTTGTTGAGGAGTAATGGCACAGGTTACTAGATTATATCCTCCTTCTTCCTTCGGGAACATGGTACAGGTCGGGGACATGAAGATTGCATGGTGGATGCATGGGCGAGACGAGAATAAACATCAGTCGTTAGACCAAACAAACGAATGGCGGAGATCTCTTGGCAGAAGGTATCGGACGGGAATGGGGGGTGGATAGTCGTGAGCCGTCGGATCTTAGGCAGACAGATCCGATGGTGATCAGGCAGGAAAGATGCGCGGGGATTAACAGCCGGGGAAAGTGGTTTGCGCGGCGGGGTGGTATTGATCGCACCACTTATGGAGGATGGGTGGTATTCTTACGCGGGGGGGTGATGTGAGTCAGTGGGTGACACATGGCGGATGGGACCGGCGGGAAACCACTTTCCCCGCGGGTTAACGTGCGGGCAGCTTGTGGCATAAAGAGGAGCGAATACCGTTGGATCGGGAGATGGATGATCGGATGGCGGGAAATAAAACACATGTTTTGTGTGACTGATGTGACAGGGAAAGCACCGGATTGGCGGATAGAGTTTGTTTTGTAGGCGCGTGGTTATATGACAGTTTAAACTCGGCGCCCGAGAGTTAAAAAAAAATGGGTTTATGCAAAATTTTGGAGTAAAACAGGGATAACGGGGGTTATGGGAGTGTAGGAAAAATGGAGGGGTTATGGGCTCCCTACTTGCTAAAAACACACGGCCATGCTAGTATTTTGGTCCTCTAAATGCACAAGTACACAGCAGAGCTAACAAGTGTCTTATAAATCATTTTTATCTATTGACTAGTGGGTGGGGCATCATAGGCCACTTGGCCTGCATGGTTTAAGCCATGCCAATGGTGCTATGCAACTTCTGCTCTAAGACATGCTTAAATTGTGTAGTTCCATAGATAAGCATCCTAAACCCGGTCATTCTGAATTTGTAATAAGTAGATTTGAACAAAGGTAGTTTAATATCTACATTAATTTAGTTTTAGGCAATTTAATATGATACATTCATGACACCTTCTCCAATTGTTTGATCCACAATGAAAGGGATCCTACAAAAATGAGGGAGAGTGAGAAATTATCTAAACTCTAAAATATGGAGAAGGTGACATAAGGCTACTTTCCTACAAAGGGAAGGTATACCTTTAGGGCCAACCATGGCTTTCCATACCCCTGCACCCACTCAAGTCATACCACATTTTTCTCTTTGTGGCACATGGAGGAAGGCTTCTTGTTCAAAAGAGGGACTGGGGGGCATCCTCTTTTCTCCTTGTTTTACTTATTAATATGTTGTGTCCCATGTTTTAGTAGGTTTTAGCATTGGGGAAACCACTACTTGTTATGGATTAATTGGTTCCAGGTCAATAGTTGTTGCTTGATCCACTTTGTAGAAGAAGGCATGAGAGACAATGACATGTTAGTTTTCATCGGCTATAATGGGTACCTCACTACCAATGAGACATTGTTAGAGAGGTTTTTTTCTTTCCCTGTTGGCTACTATTACACTACCGAAGGAACTACACATGGGAGAGAATGAATAACAATGATTTTGTTATGAGTAGACAACCTACTATAGTAGTGAGAGCCTTTGGGATCTCTTGTAAGACATAATATGCAAGGAGTCAAGGAATTGTTGGGAACTACGAGTTGAAAAAGGAAGATCTAAATATGATGTGAAAAGACCCCATGCTCCATTCTTTCCTTCAGTGTCTGCTTTAGTTGCAACAACCTAGCCTTCCCTAGAGATAATTTTGGACTTAAGTTGATAAAAGGTCAAGCCCAAGTAAGTAATTTACTTCTTATTATACAAAGAGTACTTTTCATTTCAGTAACGACTAACTTCTAAAGCACCCCATTGATGGCATCATTAATCGATAACAGCTTTACAACAAAGCAATAACATATACATTTTGATATGTATCTACATCTAAAGGAACTAGGAAAATGGAAGCTAGACTTTATTTTTAATATTAAATAAATAAATAAATTTTATATATATATATATATATATATATATCAAGTAATGAATTTCCTAGTGATGTTGACTAGTGAGCAAACCATCCTCGACCATTGCATCCTTTAAGACATGTCCATAAGCCGTATAAGACTCTATTTTTAATATTAGATATGTTTATATATCATTGCATAGTGATGTTGACTAGTGGGCGTGCCATCCTCACCCAACTAGATTGCATGCTTTAAGTTATGTCCATGGCACTAAGTGGCTTAAATTGTGTAGTTCAATAGACAAGCAACCTGGATCTGGTCACTCTTAATTGTAATAGGTAGATTAAAATATTGTTAGTTTAATGTCTACATTAATATAGTTTCAAGTAGTTTAATTCCTTCCCTGAACCTGCAATTGTTATTTTTTGTAGTCATTTGATCGCCTATCAAGTAGAAGTAGAGGAATTTCAATGAATCTTTTGTAAGATATAATAATCCAATTCATAAATAAAATTAGGGTCATGAAAAATTGAACTACCCTATGAATATGAAAATATTAGTATAAAAAGCAAGCCTATAGAACTAGAAGCTAAGAATCAATGAGTTATGAAAATTATGCAAGGTAATTTTCCTTTATTCACAAAACATTCACAAATTAAACTATTCACAATGGCCAATAGCATAATTGTATAAATAAAGGAAGCATTGATTTTGTTGATGTTCAAATATATTCCTCCAATATAGAAAGGTTTTGCAGGGCCTATAGTGTATGCTAATAGAAACCAAACTAATTGTATCTGTACAAGAGCGAACCTAGGAAAAAGGGCCAAAAACATATTGCTAGTTTAGATTTTCTTTCATGACGAAAGAAATGTTGATCATTTGGAAGATGGATATCACTGGCACAAATATGACTAGAAAAATGTCAATAATAACCCCTTTATGAGGCCAATTATCTCTTTCAACTTTATGTAGTGTATTGTTCAGGCTTATATTAAATCTATGGTCAGTGTTAATAAATATGTGAATTCAAATAATTTTTAATATATATGTAGGCTCACATATTTGAATATGTAACAATTACCTCCCTTGAGTGAAACCAACCCATGCTCTTCAACTGCATACAATTGCTTGCTCACAATTAAAGAAAGTAAGGTGCAACAGAAATTACTACTCCTTGTTTCAAGCAATTGGTTAGATCCACCACTCATTGAAGAAATTGATCGACCTACGTACTCCCCGCTTTTCCCTATTGGTTATGCTTCCCCGCAAATAGCTAGAAGGGAGGGGTTTTGATCTCCCTATATTTGCTCCTCGTAAATCACCAAACATAGTCTATTAAGTTGCTTAGAGCCATATATATGTCATGATATTACTTCAATACGCTAACTTTTCTTCACCCATGGATACATTGTTAGCTTTTGCCTCCCATTTCTGTAGTAGGATGGTTGGATTTTGTTGTAAGCACTATTTCCCTGCCATGGAACAGGTATTGCATCATTCACATGCCCACAAAGCACTTTGTTGCACTTTACTTTGGCACTGGGTAAGTCATATGTTTAGATGTTGGTTCACTTATTTCTATTAAATTGTTATGAAAGGTGCATTGTTACATAGGTGAAGTAGTGTAGTTATGTAGGTGAAGAGGTGGGAAGGCAGTGGGTGAGAGATGTCCAGTGGGTTGAAGCAGTGGATAACTAGTTCAAGGAGGCGGTGACACCTTAATAGAGTATGTGTTCATAACTTAGGATATATCAAAATAGGCAAAGAAGAAATACCCCACATTCAGGAGCTTTGGATATAGTAAAAAGTGCAGTGACAACATGCTCATTGGATATGGATATAATTTGGATATATGAGTTTGGATAAAATCAAACTTTGGATAAAACATTTTTTTATGCACAAATTTTGCAACTCGACAATAAGACCTCAAAAATGAAACTTTGGATAAAATATTTTTTGATAGAATGTTTTTGTAAAAACATTGGTTAAATGGACCAATTAACACAAATTAATATGGATTCAACAACCAAGTGATCACTATAGTCCCTATGTTGTCGTAGGCAAGGACTAATAACTAACTAGAATATAAAGAAACCAAACTAAACCAAACTCATACTAAATATTTCTAAATAAGCCAATACATTCATATTTGATTGTTGAATTCTTTAGAAAAAAAAATTCAATCATTTAATCTTTAATTTACATAATTTATAAATGTGTATAGATTACGCCTTGTGAGCTTTTGGTACCCGTACTTTTGGCCCTGATCCACATTGTAATTTATTGTTTGGGCTTGACATAATTCAACCAGGTTCAAAATATAATGGGGTCAGTGGTTATACACTCTTAGATGTTGTTGCATAAATTTCTTTCATAAATATTTATCCATATTTATTATTAGTCCCTACCTCGCAGGGACTATAGCATTCACCTCACAGTAAGAGTCCATTGACTCTCGATTATTTTGCAAGTTTTTGCAATTTTAACCAAAGTTTCAGGAAAATGATGAATATTCCTAATTTTTTGTAAATTTAAAAATTATTTTCTAATTTATGGAAATATTATTTCAAAATTTCCATTCATTGAACTAGCCTTGATGTGACATAATTCCCCTAGTGGAGGGCGATTTATTTTTGGTATTTGTCAGTGCCTGACAAATCATTTTAAAATTAAAAAAGTATAATTTTGTGAGTAACCATTGAGTCGATGAGTGCATTGACACTAAAATTGACACAAAGATCTAAGCAGGTCATTTAAGTAAACAAGTAGCTTCTGTGGGGGGTGGGGGGTTGGTGGGGGGGGGGTGTGGGGGGTTGGGGTGGGGGGGGGGTGGGTGGGGGTGGGGGGGTGGGGAGTCTATCAATGATTTCTCTAACACTAACACTGCTAGTGGTCTACCTAATGATGCCAAAATTGACGAGGTTCCATAAAGTTGATACATTGTGAAAAGTGCGGAGGAAGAAACGAGGGGGTGGGGGGCAAGCGGCTCCATAACGTTGAAACATAATTGTGCATATCAGGAAGTAGCGTTGATACATTGTATGGAGTGCAAAGGAAGCATAATGAAAGCTTCCTCCACACCTACGCACTTTGCCCAAAAATACTTGTTTTTTATTACATTATCTATGAAAAAGATAAAACAACATTCCAAGATTTAAGACGCAGAGGCGGTCATATTTTTTTGTTTTATAACGGTACCCATGCAAAAACTTTATTTAAAATAAAGTCAAAAATGTACTCATTTGATAACATTAACAATGCAAACACTTTAAAAAAAATAGTGGGATAAGACACAGTTGTCATGATTCGACTTCAGCAAAAAAATCATAAAAGTTTCATTCCAAAATATATTGTTAATAAATATAACCAATAGATAGATTTGAACTTGGAGATTTGATTCTTGACTTTGAGAGAAATTGCAATTGTTGTTTGTCTCGATTGGTTTGGTTCAGGCCTGGCCTCATTATACGGAAGAGCAGAGGTTTTTTATCCTTGCATCGCACACACATCCTCCCACACACCCTTTCTCATGCTTTTTATCCTATTAAAGATGATTTCACTAGGGACAATGAACCGATAATATGTAGCTTTGGGTTTGACATTCAGATCAGATCGTTTCATGCCTAAAAAACCCTATAATGCATATTATCCTCCCATCGTTCATGGACCATAATTAAAATGCAATAGCATAAAATAGGGTCACTTGGCTAGTTGCTTACCTAAGATTCGCACTCTCTAAATTTTTCACAATATGTTGTTGCCAACGAAATTACTCATCGAGACTATAAATTTTGACAACAGCCAGACTAGAAATTACTTTGAGAAGCATACATACTTCCATTCGTTTTGTCCTTAACCAGATCGTTTTGGGCAAATTTCAGTTATGATTATTCATATTTTCTAAATGTTTTCAACCATTTTTCAATAGTTATGGATTTGTAGAAAATAAGTTTTTACTTTATTTTTTGTTGTAAGCAAGATTTTCTTTGGTTATTGACTTATTTATTTTGTGACAATATTATAGGCGTGAACATTTTTTATAATTGAAAATTGAAAGTGTAATTTATTTTCTCTATTGTTGAAGCTGAAAGGTAATTTCATTTAAATTTCATTTATGTTCAATTTATTTATAAACCATTGTTGTTTTATTTATATTCAATTTATTTTACTCTTTATTTAAAAGTTCAATTAATATAAACAATTTATAATTCAACTTAGATAATGTTTACCAATTCAAATGCAAAGATCACTTTTATATTGCACCCAGATTTAAGCGATGGAAGATTTATCCAATTATTGGTCTCCTCCATGTGAATGAATTCTATTATGCAGAGTGAGGAGGAAGATTCCATTCTACTTCCTCACACCTCTACACTTCGCACAAGCAAGAAAGCAAGGAACATAAACTTCTTTTGCATGATGTTGCAATTTGGTTGTAGACAAGAAATTTATATTAACATTAATATCAAATAAAGTTGAAATAAGCGAGTAAGAAAGAACTCTAACCAAGTAAAGGAATGGAAACAAACAAACAAACAAACATTTAAATGTAATATATGATATATAGAAATTACAAATTTGTAGTCTTATTTCTCCAGATATTGAAACAAATTTCTAATAATGTTTAATAATCCGTGTGTGTATAATAAAATTCTATATTCAAATAATAATAAATTAATAGATACAAAGCAACAAAGATATACTTCCAAACATTTTTTCAGTATCTTAGTTTTCCCATCAGGTTGAGGATGATAACATGAGCTATGAGCCAATTGATTACCAAGATAAGAAAATAATTTTGTATGAAAAATTCCAGTGAAAATGGGATCTTTGTCACTTGCAATAATATTTGGTTTTCCATGTAGCTTATGAATTGTCTCCATGAATGCAATAATGATTGTATTGGCTTTGAAAGGATGAGATAGTGCACAAAAGTTTCCATACTTAGTAAGTCTATCAATTACCACCATGATGATACTCTTTCCTTCAAACTTGGATAGACTCAGGATAAAATCAATTGAGACCTCATCCCAATGGTGAATTGGAAGGGCTAATGGTTGTAAAATAATTGGGGTCTTAATTGCCTTAACTTTATTTTGTTGGGAAGCTAAGCATTCTGCCACAAACTTTTGAATATCATATTTAAGGCCATCCCAAAAAAATTCCTTCTTGAACCTGTAGTAAGTTTTTCAAATCCTGAGTGCCCTCCTAGAGGAGAAGTGTGCAATTCCAAAAGAACATTATGTTTTAGTTGGAAGTTCTAACATAGATATAAGTGATTTTTGTACCATAGTGAATCATTTTTCCAGATGAATGTATCAAATGCACTGATATCTTGTTGCAAATTTTGAATGAGTGTCCACACCTCTTCATCATTCTCCCATTCATCCCTTGCTTTAGTTATCCAATCAGGTTGGATAATAGAAATGGCACTGAGAAATGACTCCACATCCTCATATTTTTTTGAGATTTCATCTGCAACAACATTTTGCTTCCCTTTTTTGTAGATGATTTCAAAGTCATAACCCAACATCTTTGTGGCCTATTTTTGTTGCTCTTTTGAAGATAATATTTGTTCAAAGAAGTATTTAAGACTATCATGATCTATTTTTACCTTGAAGTTCCTTCCCGTTATGTGAGGGTGTTATTTCTTCATGGCATGTAGTATTTCTAACATTTATTTCTCATAAATAGGTTTGTGTAAATTATTTCCCTTAATTGCAAAAATTTCAAAGGAAATGGGTCTTTCTTCTTGTAGTTAAACAACACCATTTCCTGAGGCATCACTTTCTACAATAAAGGCTTTTGTGAAGTCTAGTGTAGATAAGACCAAAGCTTGACACTTTGTCTCTTTAATATGTTCAAATGACTTAGTTGCTTCTAAAGTCCAAAAAAATGCATCTTTCTTCAATAATGTTGTTAGAGGTGTTGTTATTTTCCCATAATTCTTAACAAACTTGTGATAATACTATGTCAACTCGATAAATCCTCGAAGATGCTTTAATGTTCTGGGGATTTTTCATTCCTTGATAGATTTAAATTTATTAAGGTCTACCTTAATACCCTCATGAGATACAATATGACCCAAATTATCCACTTCTTGTATCCTAAGGAAACATTTGGAGGGTTTTGTATATAATTATTTCTCCTCCAATAGTTTGAGCACCCTATCAACATGTTGAACATTATCTTTCCAAGACTTATTTTAGATTAGTATATCATCAAAAGATACTAACACAAACTTTACAAGGGTTTGAAAGTGGAATTCATCAAACCTTGAAATGTGGAAGGTGAATTAGTAAGGCCAAGAGGCATGACCAAAAATTCATAATGACCTTCATGAGTTTTGAATGTTGTTTTTAGATTGACTTATGTCTTCATTCTAATTTGATGATACCCTAAACAAATATCCAACTTGGTGAAGTAAATTTCTCCATGTATTTCATCCAACCATTTATCAATGACAGAAATGGAAAATTTATATATAATAGTGAGTTTGTTGATCTCTCTATAATCTTGACACATATGCCAAGATCCATCCATTTTGTGCACCAATACTACTGGCGAAGAGAAAGAACTTTGGCTAGGTTGAATTATTCCAACCTCTAGCATTTCCACAACTATGCATTCAATTTCACTCTTGTGGGCATAGGGATATCTTTAAGGTCTAGTGTTTGGAGTAACACTTCTTGGAATCAGGTGAATAACATGATCATGATGAATAGGTGGGAGACCTTTAGGAGTTTCAAATACCTTGGAATGATTATCAAGTACTCTTTAAAGATTTGGAAAATGGATGACTTAGATGTTTGAATATATAGTGAGAATAATTTTGTAATTACACCTCATTGTTCCTTCAAAAGATTTTTCATGCCGTTAGAGTTGATTATATTACTAGGTCTCCCTGTGACACCCCTTAATTTAAATTACTTTCCTTCTTAGAAAAATTTCAAGAGAAGTTCCTAAAATTAAAAGCTATCATCCCTAAATATTGTAACCATTGGAATCCTAATACAACATCAAAACCACCCATTAGAATGGAAATCATTGGAATATTCAATACATACTCCCCCATGGTTATATTAATCTTATGGCACTTCCTTGTGCAATTTATAGTTCATCCATCCACAACCATCACTTGAGACTCTTGTGTTGGATATATAGAACAATTCAAATCCTTAGTTATCTTAAAATGAATAAAAAAATATTATGGGTGTTGCCCAAATCAATCAACATTATTACCTTTTTCTTGATATATCCTTTTATCTTGAGATTTTTAGGAGTGGTAATTCCAACCAATGCACTACAAGATATGGTCAAAATTATTTATTCTATTCCAACCCCTCGACCTAGTTCTTGGTGTAGAGCTTCTTCTTTTGATGTTTCTTGTTCCTTTCCTCATCTTGAAAATCTATGTAAAATAATGTCTTCTTAGTGCACTTATGACCTTTACTATATTTTCTATCACAACTGTAGGAAAAACCTTTTTCTCTTTTTCCTCCATTGGTTGTGGTGTCAACCTTGTAGGTTGTGGTGATTAGAAACACTTCCATATTTATAGTTGTGAGTGGTTGACCTCCTTGTTTCCATAATTTTACTTTCAACATTTCTCGCCACCCTGAATGCATTCTCCAATGACTTAGGTTCCAAAATTTGAACCTCATGTTGGATGTTATTCTTTAATGTCCCTATGAGGACATCAGTCAGATGCTCCTCTGGAATATTAGTTACCTTGATATTCAATCTCTAGAAGTTCACAATGTGCTCCGCAAATGGAACCCCTTCATTTAGATTTTAAAGAAGGTATTACTCTTTGTATTCTCATAATGTAATATCAATTCCTCCGTAAAAATTGTCCAATTGACAAGTGATTTATGAGAATAAAGTCGTCAATACCACACAAACTGATTGGGTTCTAAATATAAAGATGCAATGTGTACATTTTGTGTGTGTTTCACACCGTGTAGACAAAAGAAATACTCCATCTATAGTATCCATGTTAACAAATCCTTTCCATTAAACTTCCTCAAATTGAACCTTAATTTGGAGTCTCTAAAATCATGATTCACATTCTTTTTTCTCTCATCATGAGTTTTATGGAATACCTTGTCACCACTATGAAGCATTTTCTGTAGCAACTTTTTGTAGCCTTCCTTGAAACCTTCGATGTCCCCTTTTTATTTGATTTTATGTATGATTTTAAGCTAGCCATATTAACATTTATCATCTCTTCTGGTTCATATTTGGTTTCTCTTTGTGATTGCACTTGGTCTTGTAATTTTGATATATCATGTTTCATTTATTTCTCTTCTTCATGCATCATAGTGTAGCTTTCTATGGGCTTAATAAGTGTAGATTTTTTTTGTTTGGGAGGGATTTTAGAACCAAATAATAATATTTATGCTTCACTATACCCTTTGAATAAATTCAAACTAGATATTCAAACAAAATTTATGCAATTTTAAAAATACACACTTTTTTTATTTTTAAGACTTTGATTTTGAACTTGTTGATCTACCCAACCTTGAAAGTATTGTATCTCTGTGATCTTTTCCTCCCAAGGTCTAAAACTGTTAAAATTGGCAACTAGGGCCAAACTCCATGTGGGTCATCTTATTCATGGCTGATAATATTTTTATTAGACTCCTCTGGTCAAGAGGTGTAGGATTGATCTAAAGATCATCTGATTCCAATAAGTATTTATGGATATATGAATTTATTTTGATTATGGAATAATTATCAAGCCTACCAACAACTCATGTAGGCTCAAAATCCCAACAGTCACATCTATTCAATTATCATCGGATGTGTATAAATATAGGAGGACTTTTCCACATTTGGACTCACTCAACTCATCACATCTCTCTCTCTCTCTCCAGCGCAGTGAAGAGTCTCTTCTCTACTGCACAGTAGGTGACTCTCGCTCACACATGTGGAAGGAAGAACGCAGAATTTAGTGTTGCAACTGCAGAACCAAAGTTTGACCAGCATTGACCAGAATACTCCCTCCTCAGAACTACGATGTAGGTCCTTTGGACCTCCTCTGAAGGCCACATTTTTTGGTGGTGGAATCAAGGCAAGCCAATGGTCAGTGTGTGAGATATCGACTGCCCTAGTTTTGATGATGAAGCCGCTAATGCTGATGCTGCTGATCTAGGGTTTGCTACAGCTGATATAAATCATATTTTTGTACTATTTTTCTCTGCTGAATTATTGAAGATAAAAGAAGATTTGATCAAAGGGTTTCCCCATATTGGGGTTTGTCCCTGACTAGCTACCACATCTTGTGTCTCTTGTCTTGGCTTTTTTCTATTGATCGTTTAATGTTCTATCTGCACTTTACTTATGCACATTTGATTGCTAATCTGTGAATAATAATAAGAAAGAGAAGTAAATTGCTCTAAGTATAGAACATACCATAAATTAACATGGTATTAGAGTTGAGGTGAAGACAAAGCCTGAGCAAGAGCAAGAGAAATCACCGAAGAGAAGATTGGCAAGGCTATCCTAAAGAACTATGGGGTCCTCAACACTCTTCCCTACCGAAGACAAGCTCCGTGAGAAGTCTGACTATCACGGATGGAATATGTCTATCGATCTAACCTTAGAAGATCAAGGAGTGTTGGACCATGTGAGAGGAAATATTGTTGAGCCTCCATCAAGTGCACCCACTGCTGCGAGGAACAAATGGAAAACCGACAAAGTCAAAACAAAG